>CM077255.1:23811442-24411442 GCA_039654775.1 Spinibarbus caldwelli | reverse complement strand
CAATGCAGAAAGGCATTTCTTTAATGTGTTAGATGTTTTCTGGTCTGCAAGTAAAGTCAGAGATACTATGCCAGGAAAGCTTAGTTTAGCGTTTCTATGAACAGTGAGAGAGAGTCAGTGCACCTGAGTGATTGAACATAAAGTGGCTCCACATATGCAGAAACGCATCTTTCCCTGTAAGAAAATTTCAGTTTATGCAATGTTAAGACCAAAGCTTGCCAATATGAAAGATGTTCGTTTCAAGTCAAAATCTTGTTTGCAACGCAGAAGGGCATTTCTTTAATGTGTTAGATGTTTTCTGGTCTGCAAGTAAAGTCAGAGATACTATGCCAGGAAAGCTTAGTTTAGCGTTTCTATGAACAGTGAGAGAGAGTCAGTGCACCTGAGCGAATGAACATAACGCGGCTCCACATATGCAAAAAAGAATCTTTCTCTGTAAGAGAAATTCAGTTTATACAATGTTAAGACCACAGCTTGACAATATGAAAGATATTCATTTCAACAGAAATAAAGTCTGTTTTGCAATGCAGAAAATCGTTTCTCTAATTTGTCAGATGATTTCTGCTCCTCATGTAAAGTTAGAGCTCCGATGTTTTGAAAGCTTAGTTTAGCGTTTCCATGAAAAGTGACACTAGGCTCAGCCATCCTGTACGAATAAACATAACTCCACAGAGGCTGAAAAGCTTCTATCAGTGTAAGCGAAAATCTGTAAATACAATATTAAGCCCGAAGCATGCCAATATGAAAGATGTTCATTTAAAATTAAATAAAGTCTTATTTGCAATGCAGGAAACCATTTCTGTAATGTATTACATGTTTTCTCCTCTGCAAGTCAAGTCAGAGCTACAATGCCTAGATAGCTAAGTTTAGCGTTTCTATGAAGAGTGAGAGAGAGGCAGTGCTCCTAAACGAATGAACATACTGCTCCACAAGTGCAGAATAGCGTCTTTCCCTGTAAGAGAAATTCAGGTTATACAATGTTAAGACCAAACCTTGCCAAGTTGAAAGATGTTCATTTAAAATGAAATAAAGTCTTATTTGCAATGCAGAAAGGCATTTATTTAATGTATTACATGTTTTCTCCTCTGCAAGTAAATTCAGAGCTACAGTGCCCAGAAAGCTCAGTTTAGCGTTTCCATGAACAGTGACACTGGCTCAACCATCCTGTGCGAATGAACATAACGCGGCCCCACATATGCAGAAAAGCATCTTTCTCTGTAAGAGAAATTCAGTTTATACAAAGTTAAGTCCAAAGCTTGACAATATGAAAGATGTTCGTTTCAAATGAAACAAAGTCTTATTTGCAATGCAGAAAATCGTTTCTTTAATTTGTTAGATGTTTTCTGCTCCTCATGTAAAGTCAGAGCTACTATGCCCAGAAAGCGTAGTTTAGCGTTTCCATGAACAGGGACACTGGCTCAGCAGTCCTGTGCAAATGAACATAACACGGCTCCACATATGCTGAAATGCTTCTTTCAGTGTAAAAGAAAATCAGTAAATGCAATGTTAAGACCAAAGCTTGCCAAAATGAAAGATGTTCGTTTCAAATGAAATAAAGTCTTATTTGCAATGCAGAAAGGCATTTCTTTAATGTGTTAGATGTTTTCTGGTCTGCAAGTAAAGTCAGAGATACTATGCCAGGAAAGCTTAGTTTAGCGTTTCTATGAACAGTGAGAGAGATTCAGTGCACCTGAGCGAATGAACATAAAGTGGCTCCACATATGCAAAAAAGCATCTTTCCCTGTAAGAAAATTTCAGTTTATGCAATGTTAAGACCAAAGCTTGACAATATGTAAGATATTCATATCAAATGAAATAAAGTATTTTTTGCAATGCAGAAGGGCATTTCTTTAATGTGTTAGATGTTTTCAGCACCTCATGTAAAGTCAGAGCTACTATGCCCATACAGCTTAGTATAGCGTTTCCAAGGACAGTGGCACTGTCTCAGCCATCCTGAGTGATTGAACATAAAGTGGCTCCACATATGCAGAAACGCATCTTTCCCTGTAAGAAAATTTCAGTTTATGCAATGTTAAGACCAAAGCTTGCCAATATGAAAGATGTTCGTTTCAAGTCAAAGTCTTGTTTGCAACGCAGAAGGGCATTTCTGTAATGTGTTAGATGTTTTCTGGTCTGCAAGTAAAGTCAGAGATACTATGCCAGGAAAGCTTAGTTTAGCGTTTCTATGAACAGTGAGAGAGAGTCAGTGCACCTGAGCGAATGAACATAACGCGGCTCCACATATGCAAAAAAGCATCTTTCTCTGTAAGAGAAATTCAGTTTATACAATGTTAAGACCACAGCTTGACAATATGAAAGATATTCATTTCAAATGAAATAAAGTCTGTTTTGCAATGCAGAAAATCGTTTCTCTAATTTGTCAGATGATTTCTGCTCCTCATGTAAAGTTAGAGCTCCGATGTTTTGAAAGCTTAGTTTAGCGTTTCCATGAAAAGTGACACTAGGCTCAGCCATCCTGTACGAATAAACATAACTCCACAGAGGCTGAAAAGCTTCTATCAGTGTAAGCGAAAATCTGTAAATACAATATTAAGCCCGAAGCTTGCCAATATGAAAGATGTTCATTTAAAATTAAATAAAGTCTTATTTGCAATGCAGGAAACCATTTCTTTAATTTTTTAGATGTTTTCTCCTCTGCAAGTCAAGTCAGAGCTACAATGCCTAGATAGCTAAGTTTAGCGTTTCTATGAAGAGTGAGAGAGAGGCAGTGCTCCTAAACGAATGAACATACTGCTCCACAAGTGCAGAATAGCGTCTTTCCCTGTAAGAGAAATTCAGGTTATACAATGTTAAGACCAAACCTTGCCAAGTTGAAAGATGTTCGTTTCAAGTCAAAGTCTTGTTTGCAACGCAGAAGGGCATTTCTTTAATGTGTTAGATGTTTTCTGGTCTGCAAGTAAAGTCAGAGATACTATGCCAGGAAAGCTTAGTTTAGCGTTTCTATGAACAGTGAGAGAGAGTCAGTGCACCTGGGCGAATGAACATAACGCGGCTCCACATATGCAAAAAAGCATCTTTCTCTGTAAGAGAAATTCAGTTTATACAATGTTAAGACCACAGCTTGACAATATGAAAGATATTCATTTCAAATGATATAAAGTCTTATTTGCAATGCAGGAAACCATTTCTTTAATGTATTACATGTTTTCTCCTCTGCAAGTCAAGTCAGAGCTACAATGCCTAGATAGCTAAGTTTAGCGTTTCTATAAAGAGTGAGAGAGAGGCAGTGCTCCTAAACGAATGAACATACTGCTCCACAAGTGCAGAATAGCGTCTTTCCCTGTAAGAGAAATTCAGGTTATACAATGTTAAGACCAAACCTTGCCAAGTTGAAAGATGTTCATTTAAAATGAAATAAAGTCTTATTTGTAATGCAGAAAGGCATTTATTTAATGTATTACATGTTTTCTCCTCTGCAAGTAAATTCAGAGCTACAGTGCCCAGAAAGCTCAGTTTAGCGTTTCCATGAACAGTGACACTGGCTCAACCATCCTGTGCGAATGAACATAACGCGGCCCCACATATGCAGAAAAGCATCTTTCTCTGTAAGAGAAATTCAGTTTATACAAGGTTAAGTCCAAAGCTTGACAATATGAAAGATGTTCGTTTCAAATGAAACAAAGTCTTATTTGCAATGCAGAAAGGCATTTCTTTAATGTGTTAGATGTTTTCTGGTCTGCAAGTAAAGTCAGAGATACTATGCCAGGAAAGCTTAGTTTAGCGTTTCTATGAACAGTGAGAGAGAGTCAGTGCACCTGAGCGAATGAACATAAAGTGGCTCCACATATGCAGAAACGCATCTTTCCCTGTAAGAAAATTTCAGTTCATGCAATGTTAAGACCAAAGCTTGACAATATGTAAGATATTCATATCAAATGAAATAAAGTCTTATTTGCAATGCAGAAAGGCATTTATTTAATGTATTACATGTTTTCTCCTCTGCAAGTAAATTCAGAGTTACAGTGCCCAGAAAGCTCAGTTTAGCGTTTCCATGAACAGTGACACTGGCTCAACCATCCTGTGCGAATGAACATAACGCGGCCCCATATATGCAGAAAAGCATCTTTCTCTGTAAGAGAAATTCAGGTTATACAATGTTAAGACCAAACCTTGCCAAGTTGAAAGATGTTCATTTAAAATGAAATAAAGTCTTATTTGTAATGCAGAAAGGCATTTATTTAATGTATTACATGTTTTCTCCTCTGCAAGTAAATTCAGAGCTACAGTGCCCAGAAAGCTCAGTTTAGCGTTTCCATGAACAGTGACACTGGCTCAACCATCCTGTGCGAATGAACATAACGCGGCCCCACATATGCAGAAAAGCATCTTTCTCTGTAAGAGAAATTCAGTTTATACAAGGTTAAGTCCAAAGCTTGACAATATGAAAGATGTTCGTTTCAAATGAAACAAAGTCTTATTTGCAATGCAGAAAGGCATTTCTTTAATGTGTTAGATGTTTTCTGGTCTGCAAGTAAAGTCAGAGATACTATGCCAGGAAAGCTTAGTTTAGCGTTTCTATGAACAGTGAGAGAGAGGCAGTGCACCTGAGCGAATGAACATAAAGTGGCTCCACATATGCAGAAACGCATCTTTCCCTGTAAGAAAATTTCAGTTTATGCAATGTTAAGACCAAAGCTTGACAATATGTAAGATATTCATATCAAATGAAATAAAGTCTTATTTGCAATGCAGGAAACCATTTCTGTAATGTATTACATGTTTTCTCCTCTGCAAGTCAAGTCAGAGCTACAATGCCTAGATAGCTAAGTTTAGCGTTTCTATGAAGAGTGAGAGAGAGGCAGTGCTCCTAAACGAATGAACATACTGCTCCACAAGTGCAGAATAGCGTCTTTCCCTGTAAGAGAAATTCAGGTTATACAATGTTAAGACCAAACCTTGCCAAGTTGAAAGATGTTCATTTAAAATGAAATAAAGTCTTATTTGCAATGCAGAAAGGCATTTATTTAATGTATTACATGTTTTCTCCTCTGCAAGTAAATTCAGAGCTACAGTGCCCAGAAAGCTCAGTTTAGCGTTTCCATGAACAGTGACACTGGCTCAACCATCCTGTGCGAATGAACATAACGCGGCCCCACATATGCAGAAAAGCATCTTTCTCTGTAAGAGAAATTCAGTTTATACAAGGTTAAGTCCAAAGCTTGACAATATGAAAGATGTTCGTTTCAAATGAAACAAAGTCTTATTTGCAATGCAGAAAATCGTTTCTTTAATTTGTTAGATGTTTTCTGCTCCTCATGTAAAGTCAGAGCTACTATGCCCAGAAAGCGTAGTTTAGCGTTTCCATGAACAGGGACACTGGCTCAGCAGTCCTGTGCAAATGAACATAACACGGCTCCACATATGCTGAAATGCTTCTTTCAGTGTAAAAGAAAATCAGTAAATGCAATGTTAAGACCAAAGCTTGCCAAAATGAAAGATGTTCGTTTCAAATGAAATAAAGTCTTATTTGCAATGCAGAAAGGCATTTCTTTAATGTGTTAGATGTTTTCTGGTCTGCAAGTAAAGTCAGAGATACTATGCCAGGAAAGCTTAGTTTAGCGTTTCTATGAACAGTGAGAGAGATTCAGTGCACCTGAGCGAATGAACATAAAGTGGCTCCACATATGCAAAAAAGCATCTTTCCCTGTAAGAAAATTTCAGTTTATGCAATGTTAAGACCAAAGCTTGACAATATGTAAGATATTCATATCAAATGAAATAAAGTATTTTTTGCAATGCAGAAGGGCATTTCTTTAATGTGTTAGATGTTTTCAGCACCTCATGTAAAGTCAGAGCTACTATGCCCATACAGCTTAGTATAGCGTTTCCAAGGACAGTGGCACTGTCTCAGCCATCCTGAGTGATTGAACATAAAGTGGCTCCACATATGCAGAAACGCATCTTTCCCTGTAAGAAAATTTCAGTTTATGCAATGTTAAGACCAAAGCTTGCCAATATGAAAGATGTTCGTTTCAAGTCAAAGTCTTGTTTGCAACGCAGAAGGGCATTTCTTTAATGTGTTAGATGTTTTCTGGTCTGCAAGTAAAGTCAGAGATACTATGCCAGGAAAGCTTAGTTTAGCGTTTCTATGAACAGTGAGAGAGAGTCAGTGCACCTGAGCGAATGAACATAACGCGGCTCCACATATGCAAAAAAGCATCTTTCTCTGTAAGAGAAATTCAGTTTATACAATGTTAAGACCACAGCTTGACAATATGAAAGATATTCATTTCAAATGAAATAAAGTCTGTTTTGCAATGCAGAAAATCGTTTCTCTAATTTGTCAGATGATTTCTGCTCCTCATGTAAAGTTAGAGCTCCGATGTTTTGAAAGCTTAGTTTAGCGTTTCCATGAAAAGTGACACTAGGCTCAGCCATCCTGTACGAATAAACATAACTCCACAGAGGCTGAAAAGCTTCTATCAGTGTAAGCGAAAATCTGTAAATACAATATTAAGCCCGAAGCATGCCAATATGAAAGATGTTCATTTAAAATCAAATAAAGTCTTATTTGCAATGCAGGAAACCATTTCTTTAATGTATTACATGTTTTCTCCTCTGCAAGTCAAGTCAGAGCTACAATGTCTAGATAGCTAAGTTTAGCGTTTCTATAAAGAGTGAGAGAGAGGCAGTGCTCCTAAACGAATGAACATACTGCTCCACAAGTGCAGAATAGCGTCTTTCCCTGTAAGAGAAATTCAGGTTATACAATGTTAAGACCAAACCTTGCCAAGTTGAAAGATGTTCATTTAAAATGAAATAAAGTCTTATTTGTAATGCAGAAAGGCATTTATTTAATGTATTACATGTTTTCTCCTCTGCAAGTAAATTCAGAGCTACAGTGCCCAGAAAGCTCAGTTTAGCGTTTCCATGAACAGTGACACTGGCTCAACCATCCTGTGCGAATGAACATAACGCGGCCCCACATATGCAGAAAAGCATCTTTCTCTGTAAGAGAAATTCAGTTTATACAAGGTTAAGTCCAAAGCTTGACAATATGAAAGATGTTCGTTTCAAATGAAACAAAGTCTTATTTGCAATGCAGAAAGGCATTTCTTTAATGTGTTAGATGTTTTCTGGTCTGCAAGTAAAGTCAGAGATACTATGCCAGGAAAGCTTAGTTTAGCGTTTCTATGAACAGTGAGAGAGAGTCAGTGCACCTGAGCGAATGAACATAAAGTGGCTCCACATATGCAGAAACGCATCTTTCCCTGTAAGAAAATTTCAGTTTATGCAATGTTAAGACCAAAGCTTGACAATATGTAAGATATTCATATCAAATGAAATAAAGTCTTATTTGCAATGCAGAAAGGCATTTATTTAATGTATTACATGGTTTCTCCTCTGCAAGTAAATTCAGAGTTACAGTGCCCAGAAAGCTCAGTTTAGCGTTTCCATGAACAGTGACACTGGCTCAACCATCCTGTGCGAATGAACATAACGCGGCCCCATATATGCAGAAAAGCATCTTTCTCTGTAAGAGAAATTCAGTTTATACAAGGTTAAGTCCAATGCTTGACAATATGAAAGATGTTCGTTTCAAATGAAACAAAGTCTTATTTGCAATGCAGAAAATCGTTTCTTTAATTTGTTAGATGTTTTCTGCTCCTCATGTAAAGTCAGAGCTACTATGCCCAGAAAGCGTAGTTTAGCGTTTCCATGAACAGGGACACTGGCTCAGCAGTCCTGTGCAAATGAACATAACACGGCTCCACATATGCTGAAATGCTTCTTTCAGTGTAAAAGAAAATCAGTAAATGCAATGTTAAGACCAAAGCTTGCCAAAATGAAAGATGTTCGTTTCAAATGAAATAAAGTCTTATTTGCAATGCAGAAAGGCATTTCTTTAATGTGTTAGATGTTTTCTGGTCTGCAAGTAAAGTCAGAGATACTATGCCAGGAAAGCTTAGTTTAGCGTTTCTATGAACAGTGAGAGAGAGTCAGTGCACCTGAGTGATTGAACATAAAGTGGCTCCACATATGCAGAAACGCATCTTTCCCTGTAAGAAAATTTCAGTTTATGCAATGTTAAGACCAAAGTTTGACAATATGTAAGATATTCATATCAAATGAAATAAAGTATTTTTTGCAATGCAGAAGGGCATTTCTTTAATGTATTAGATGTTTTCAGCACCTCATGTAAAGTCAGAGCTACTATGCCCATACAGCTTAGTATAGCGTTTCCAAGGACAGTGGCACTGTCTCAGCCATCCTGAGTGATTGAACATAAAGTGGCTCCACATATGCAGAAACGCATCTTTCCCTGTAAGAAAATTTCAGTTTATGCAATGTTAAGACCAAAGCTTGCCAATATGAAAGATGTTCGTTTCAAATGAAACAAAGTCTTATTTGCAATGCAGAAAATCGTTTCTCTAATTTGTTAGATGTTTTCAGCACCTCATGTAAAGTCAGATCTACTATGCCCATACAGCTTAGTATAGCGTTTCCAAGGACAGTGGCACTGTCTCAGCCATCCTGAGTGATTGAACATAAAGTGGCTCCACATATGCAGAAACGCATCTTTCCCTGTAAGAAAATTTCAGTTTATGCAATGTTAAGACCAAAGCTTGCCAATATGACAGATGTTCGTTTCAAGTCAAAGTCTTGTTTGCAACGCAGAAGGGCATTTCTTTAATGTGTTAGATGTTTTCTGGTCTGCAAGTAAAGTCAGAGATACTATGCCAGGAAAGCGTAGTTTAGCGTTTCTATGAACAGTGAGAGAGAGTCAGTGCACCTGAGCGAATGAACATAACGCGGCTCCACATGTGCTGAAATGCTCTTTTCAGTGTAAGAGAAAATCAGTAAATGCAATATTACGACCAAAGCTTGCCAATATGAAAGATGTTCGTTTCAAATGAAACAAAGTCTTATTTGCAATGCATAAAATCGTTTCTTTAATTTGTTAGATGTTTTCTGCTCCTCATGTAAAATCAGGACTACTATGCCCAGAAAGCGTAGTTTAGCGTTTCCATGAAAAGGGACACTGGCTCAGCCATCCTGTGCGAATGAACATAATGCGGCTCCACATGTGCTGAAATGCTCCTTTCAGTGTAAGAGAAAATCAGTAAATGCAATATTACGACCAAAGCTTGCCAATATGAAAGATGTTCGTTTCAAATGAAACAAAGTCTTATTTGCAATGCAGAAAATCGTTTCTCTAATTTGTTAGATGTTTTCTGCTCCTCATTGTAAAGTCAGAGCTCCGATGTTTTGAAAGCTTAGTTTTGCGTTTCCATGAACAGTGACACTGGTTCAGCAGTCCTGTGCGAATGAACATAACACGGCTCCACATATGCTGAAATGCTTCTTTCAGTGTAAAAGAAAATCAGTAAATGCAATGTTAAGACCAAAGCTTGCCAAAATGAAAGATGTTCGTTTCAAATGAAATAAAGTCTTATTTGCAACGCAGAAGGGCATTTCTTTAATGTGTTAGATGTTTTCTGGTCTGCAAGTAAAGTCAGAGATACTATGCCAGGAAAGCTTAGTTTAGCGTTTCTATGAACAGTGAAAGAGAGTCAGTGCACCTGAGCGAATGAACATAACGCGGCTACACATGTGCTGAAATGCTCTTTTCAGTGTAAGAGAAAATCAGTAAATGCAATATTACGACCAAAGCTTGCCAATATGAAAGATGTTCGTTTCAAATGAAACAAAGTCTTATTTGCAATGCAGAAAATCGTTTCTTTAATTTGTTAGATGTTTTCTGCTCCTCATGTAAAATCAGAGCTACTATGCCCAGAAAGCGTACTTTAGCGTTTCCATGAACAGGGACACTGGCTCAGCCATCCTGTGCAAATGAATATAATGCGGCTCCACATGTGCTGAAATGCTTCTTTCAGTGTAAGAGAAAATCAGTAAATGCAATATTACGACCAAAGCTTGCCAATATGAAAGATGTTCGTTTCAAATGAAACAAAGTCTTATTTGCAATGCAGAAAATCGTTTCTCTAATTTGTTAGATGTTTTCTGTTCCTCATTGTAAAGTCAGAGCTCCGATGTTTTGAAAGCTTAGTTTTGCGTTTCCATGAACAGTGACACTGGCTCAGCAGTCCTGTGCGAATGAACATAACACGGCTCCACATATGCTGAAATGCTTCTTTCAGTGTAAAAGAAAATCAGTAAATGCAATGTTAAGACCAAAGCTTGCCAATATGAAAGATGTTCGTTTCAAGTCAAAGTCTTGTTTGCAACGCAGAAGGGCATTTCTTTAATGTGTTAGATGTTTTCTGGTCTGCAAGTAAAGTCAGAGATACTATGCCAGGAAAGCTTAGTTTAGCGTTTCTATGAACAGTGAAAGAGAGTCAGTGCACCTGAGCGAATGAACATAACGCGGCTCCACATATGCAAAAAAGCATCTTACTCTGTAAGAGAAATTCAGTTTATACAATGTTAAGACCACAGCTTGACAATATGAAAGATATTCATTTCAAATGAAATAAAGTCTGTTTTGCAATGCAGAAAATCGTTTCTCTAATTTGTCAGATGATTTCTGCTCCTCATGTAAAGTTAGAGCTCCGATGTTTTGAAAGCTTAGTTTAGCGTTTCCATGAACAGTGACACTAGGCTCAGCCATCCTGTACGAATAAACATAACTCCACAGAGGCTGAAAAGCTTCTATCAGTGTAAGCGAAAATCTGTAAATACAATATTAAGCCCGAAGCTTGCCAATATGAAAGATGTTCATTTAAAATTAAATAAAGTCTTATTTGCAATGCAGGAAACCATTTCTTTAATTTGTTAGATGTTTTCTCCTCTGCAAGTCAAGTCAGAGCTACAATGCATAGATAGCTAAGTTTAGCGTTTCTATGAAGAGTGAGAGAGAGGCAGTGCTCCTAAACGAATGAACATACTGCTCCACAAGTGCAGAATAGCGTCTTTCCCTGTAAGAGAAATTCAGGTTATACAATGTTAAGACCAAACCTTGCCAAGTTGAAAGATGTTCATTTAAAATGAAATAAAGTCTTATTTGCAATGCAGAAAGGCATTTATTTAATGTATTACATGTTTTCTCCTCTGCAAGTAAATTCAGAGCTACAGTACCCAGAAAGCTCAGTTTAGCGTTTCCATGAACAATGACACTGGCTCACCCATCCTGTGCGAATGAACATAACGCGGCCCCACATATGCAGAAAAGCATCTTTCTCTGTAAGAGAAATTCAGTTTATACAAGGTTAAGACCAAAGCTTGACAATATGAAAGATGTTCGTTTCAAATGAAACAAAGTCTTATTTGCAAAGCAGAAAATCGTTTCTTTAATTTGTTAGATGTTTTCTGCTCCTCATGTAAAGTCAGAGCTACTATGCCCAGAAAGCGTAGTTTAGCGTTTCCATGAACAGGGACACTGGCTCAGCAGTCCTGTGCGAATGAACATAACACGGCTCCACATATGCTGAAATGCTTCTTTCAGTGTAAGAGAAATTCAGTTTATACAAGGTTAAGACCAAAGCTTGACAATATGAAAGATGTTCGTTTCAAATGAAACAAAGTCTTATTTGCAATGCAGAAAGGCATTTCTTTAATGTGTTAGATGTTTTCTGGTCTGCAAGTAAAGTCAGAGATACTATGCCAGGAAAGCTTAGTTTAGCGTTTCTATGAACAGTGAGAGAGAGTCAGTGCACCTGAGCGAATGAACATAAAGTGGCTCCACATATGCAGAAACGCATCTTTCCCTGTAAGAAAATTTCAGTTTATGCAATGTTAAGACCAAAGCTTGACAATATGTAAGATATTCATATCAAATGAAATAAAGTCTTATTTGCAATGCAGAAAGGCATTTATTTAATGTATTACATGGTTTCTCCTCTGCAAGTAAATTCAGAGTTACAGTGCCCAGAAAGCTCAGTTTAGCGTTTCCATGAACAGTGACACTGGCTCAACCATCCTGTGCGAATGAACATAACGCGGCTCCACATATGCAGAAACGCATCTTTCCCTGTAAGAAAATTTCAATTTATGCAATGTTAAGACCAAAGCTTGACAATATGTAAGATATTCATATCAAATGAAATAAAGTATTTTTTGCAATGCAGAAGGGCATTTCTTTAATGTGTTAGATGTTTTCAGCACCTCATGTAAAGTCAGAGCTACTATGCCCATACAGCTTAGTATAGCGTTTCCAAGGACAGTGGCACTGTCTCAGCCATCCTGAGTGATTGAACATAAAGTGGCTCCACATATGCAGAAAAGCATCTTTCCCTGTAAGAAAATTTCAGTTTATGCAATGTTAAGACCAAAGCTTGCCAATATGAAAGATGTTCGTTTCAAGTCAAAGTCTTGTTTGCAACGCAGAAGGGCATTTCTTTAATGTGTTAGATGTTTTCTGGTCTGCAAGTAAAGTCAGAGATACTATGCCAGGAAAGCTTAGTTTAGCGTTTCTATGAACAGTGAGAGAGAGTCAGTGCACCTGAGCGAATGAACATAACGCGGCTCCACATATGCAAAAAAGCATCTTTCTCTGTAAGAGAAATTCAGTTTATACAATGTTAAGACCACAGCTTGACAATATGAAAGATATTCATTTCAAATGAAATAAAGTCTGTTTTGCAATGCAGAAAATCGTTTCTCTAATTTGTCAGATGATTTCTGCTCCTCATGTAAAGTTAGAGCTCCGATGTTTTGAAAGCTTAGTTTAGCGTTTCCATGAAAAGTGACACTAGGCTCAGCCATCCTGTACGAATAAACATAACTCCACAGAGGCTGAAAAGCTTCTATCAGTGTAAGCGAAAATCTGTAAATACAATATTAAGCCCGAAGCATGCCAATATGAAAGATGTTCATTTAAAATCAAATAAAGTCTTATTTGCAATGCAGGAAACCATTTCTTTAATGTATTACATGTTTTCTCCTCTGCAAGTCAAGTCAGAGCTACAATGCCTAGACAGCTAAGTTTAGCGTTTCTATAAAGAGTGAGAGAGAGGCAGTGCTCCTAAACGAATGAACATACTGCTCCACAAGTGCAGAATAGCGTGTTTCCCTGTAAGAGAAATTCAGGTTATACAATGTTAAGACCAAACCTTGCCAAGTTGAAAGATGTTCATTTAAAATGAAATAAAGTCTTATTTGTAATGCAGAAAGGCATTTATTTAATGTATTACATGTTTTCTCCTCTGCAAGTAAATTCAGAGCTACAGTGCCCAGAAAGCTCAGTTTAGCGTTTCCATGAACAGTGACACTGGCTCAACCATCCTGTGCGAATGAACATAACGCGGCCCCACATATGCAGAAAAGCATCTTTCTCTGTAAGAGAAATTCAGTTTATACAAGGTTAAGTCCAAAGCTTGACAATATGAAAGATGTTCGTTTCAAATGAAACAAAGTCTTATTTGCAATGCAGAAAGGCATTTCTTTAATGTGTTAGATGTTTTCTGGTCTGCAAGTAAAGTCAGAGATACTATGCCAGGAAAGCTTAGTTTAGCGTTTCTATGAACAGTGAGAGAGAGTCAGTGCACCTGAGCGAATGAACATAAAGTGGCTCCACATATGCAGAAACGCATCTTTCCCTGTAAGAAAATTTCAGTTCATGCAATGTTAAGACCAAAGCTTGACAATATGTAAGATATTCATATCAAATGAAATAAAGTCTTATTTGCAATGCAGAAAGGCATTTATTTAATGTATTACATGTTTTCTCCTCTGCAAGTAAATTCAGAGTTACAGTGCCCAGAAAGCTCAGTTTAGCGTTTCCATGAACAGTGACACTGGCTCAACCATCCTGTGCGAATGAACATAACGCGGCCCCATATATGCAGAAAAGCATCTTTCTCTGTAAGAGAAATTCAGGTTATACAATGTTAAGACCAAACCTTGCCAAGTTGAAAGATGTTCATTTAAAATGAAATAAAGTCTTATTTGTAATGCAGAAAGGCATTTATTTAATGTATTACATGTTTTCTCCTCTGCAAGTAAATTCAGAGCTACAGTGCCCAGAAAGCTCAGTTTAGCGTTTCCATGAACAGTGACACTGGCTCAACCATCCTGTGCGAATGAACATAACGCGGCCCCACATATGCAGAAAAGCATCTTTCTCTGTAAGAGAAATTCAGTTTATACAAGGTTAAGTCCAAAGCTTGACAATATGAAAGATGTTCGTTTCAAATGAAACAAAGTCTTATTTGCAATGCAGAAAGGCATTTCTTTAATGTGTTAGATGTTTTCTGGTCTGCAAGTAAAGTCAGAGATACTATGCCAGGAAAGCTTAGTTTAGCGTTTCTATGAACAGTGAGAGAGAGTCAGTGCACCTGAGCGAATGAACATAAAGTGGCTCCACATATGCAGAAACGCATCTTTCCCTGTAAGAAAATTTCAGTTTATGCAATGTTAAGACCAAAGCTTGACAATATGTAAGATATTCATATCAAATGAAATAAAGTCTTATTTGCAATGCAGGAAACCATTTCTGTAATGTATTACATGTTTTCTCCTCTGCAAGTCAAGTCAGAGCTACAATGCCTAGATAGCTAAGTTTAGCGTTTCTATGAAGAGTGAGAGAGAGGCAGTGCTCCTAAACGAATGAACATACTGCTCCACAAGTGCAGAATAGCGTCTTTCCCTGTAAGAGAAATTCAGGTTATACAATGTTAAGACCAAACCTTGCCAAGTTGAAAGATGTTCATTTAAAATGAAATAAAGTCTTATTTGCAATGCAGAAAGGCATTTATTTAATGTATTACATGTTTTCTCCTCTGCAAGTAAATTCAGAGCTACAGTGCCCAGAAAGCTCAGTTTAGCGTTTCCATGAACAGTGACACTGGCTCAACCATCCTGTGCGAATGAACATAACGCGGCCCCACATATGCAGAAAAGCATCTTTCTCTGTAAGAGAAATTCAGTTTATACAAGGTTAAGTCCAAAGCTTGACAATATGAAAGATGTTCGTTTCAAATGAAACAAAGTCTTATTTGCAATGCAGAAAATCGTTTCTTTAATTTGTTAGATGTTTTCTGCTCCTCATGTAAAGTCAGAGCTACTATGCCCAGAAAGCGTAGTTTAGCGTTTCCATGAACAGGGACACTGGCTCAGCAGTCCTGTGCAAATGAACATAACACGGCTCCACATATGCTGAAATGCTTCTTTCAGTGTAAAAGAAAATCAGTAAATGCAATGTTAAGACCAAAGCTTGCCAAAATGAAAGATGTTCGTTTCAAATGAAATAAAGTCTTATTTGCAATGCAGAAAGGCATTTCTTTAATGTGTTAGATGTTTTCTGGTCTGCAAGTAAAGTCAGAGATACTATGCCAGGAAAGCTTAGTTTAGCGTTTCTATGAACAGTGAGAGAGAGTCAGTGCACCTGAGCGAATGAACATAAAGTGGCTCCACATATGCAGAAACGCATCTTTCCCTGTAAGAAAATTTCAGTTTATGCAATGTTAAGACCAAAGCTTGACAATATGTAAGATATTCATATCAAATGAAATAAAGTATTTTTTGCAATGCAGAAGGGCATTTCTTTAATGTGTTAGATGTTTTCAGCACCTCATGTAAAGTCAGAGCTACTATGCCCATACAGCTTAGTATAGCGTTTCCAAGGACAGTGGCACTGTCTCAGCCATCCTGAGTGATTGAACATAAAGTGGCTCCACATATGCAGAAACGCATCTTTCCCTGTAAGAAAATTTCAGTTTATGCAATGTTAAGACCAAAGGTTGCCAATATGAAAGATGTTCGTTTCAAGTCAAAGTCTTGTTTGCAACGCAGAAGGGCATTTCTTTAATGTGTTAGATGTTTTCTGGTCTGCAAGTAAAGTCAGAGATACTATGCCAGGAAAGCTTAGTTTAGCGTTTCTATGAACAGTGAGAGAGAGTCAGTGCACCTGAGCGAATGAACATAAAGTGGCTCCACATATGCAGAAACGCATCTTTCCCTGTAAGAAAATTTCAGTTTATGCAATGTTAAGACCAAAGCTTGACAATATGTAAGATATTCATATCAAATGAAATAAAGTATTTTTTGCAATGCAGAAGGGCATTTCTTTAATGTGTTAGATGTTTTCAGCACCTCATGTAAAGTCAGAGCTACTATGCCCATACAGCTTAGTATAGCGTTTCCAAGGACAGTGGCACTGTCTCAGCCATCCTGAGTGATTGAACATAAAGTGGCTCCACATATGCAGAAACGCATCTTTCCCTGTAAGAAAATTTCAGTTTA
Source organism: Spinibarbus caldwelli (assembly GCA_039654775.1). Classification (NCBI taxonomy): domain Eukaryota; kingdom Metazoa; phylum Chordata; class Actinopteri; order Cypriniformes; family Cyprinidae; genus Spinibarbus; species Spinibarbus caldwelli. Next base: position 24,395,278 of record CM077255.1, on the reverse strand, counting down.
TGCAATGTTAAGACCAAAGCTTGCCAATATGAAAGATGTTCGTTTCAAGTCAAAGTCTTGTTTGCAACGCAGAAGGGCATTTCTTTAATGTGTTAGATGTTTTCTGGTCTGCAAGTAAAGTCAGAGATACTATGCCAGGAAAGCTTAGTTTAGCGTTTCTATGAACAGTGAGAGAGAGTCAGTGCACCTGAGCGAATGAACATAACGCGGCTCCACATATGCAAAAAAGCATCTTTCTCTGTAAGAGAAATTCAGTTTATACAATGTTAAGACCACAGCTTGACAATATGAAAGATATTCATTTCAAATGAAATAAAGTCTGTTTTGCAATGCAGAAAATCGTTTCTCTAATTTGTCAGATGATTTCTGCTCCTCATGTAAAGTTAGAGCTCCGATGTTTTGAAAGCTTAGTTTAGCGTTTCCATGAAAAGTGACACTAGGCTCAGCCATCCTGTACGAATAAACATAACTCCACAGAGGCTGAAAAGCTTCTATCAGTGTAAGCGAAAATCTGTAAATACAATATTAAGCCCGAAGCATGCCAATATGAAAGATGTTCATTTAAAATTAAATAAAGTCTTATTTGCAATGCAGGAAACCATTTCTTTAATGTATTACATGTTTTCTCCTCTGCAAGTCAAGTCAGAGCTACAATGCCTAGATAGTTAAGTTTAGCGTTTCTATAAAGAGTGAGAGAGAGGCAGTGCTCCTAAACGAATGAACATACTGCTCCACAAGTGCAGAATAGCGTCTTTCCCTGTAAGAGAAATTCAGGTTATACAATGTTAAGACCAAACCTTGCCAAGTTGAAAGATGTTCATTTAAAATGAAATAAAGTCTTATTTGTAATGCAGAAAGGCATTTATTTAATGTATTACATGTTTTCTCCTCTGCAAGTAAATTCAGAGCTACAGTGCCCAGAAAGCTCAGTTTAGCGTTTCCATGAACAGTGACACTGGCTCAACCATCCTGTGCGAATGAACATAACGCGGCCCCACATATGCAGAAAAGCATCTTTCTCTGTAAGAGAAATTCAGTTTATACAAGGTTAAGTCCAAAGCTTGACAATATGAAAGATGTTCGTTTCAAATGAAACAAAGTCTTATTTGCAATGCAGAAAGGCATTTCTTTAATGTGTTAGATGTTTTCTGGTCTGCAAGTAAAGTCAGAGATACTATGCCAGGAAAGCTTAGTTTAGCGTTTCTATGAACAGTGAGAGAGAGTCAGTGCACCTGAGCGAATGAACATAAAGTGGCTCCACATATGCAGAAACGCATCTTTCCCTGTAAGAAAATTTCAGTTAATGCAATGTTAAGACCAAAGCTTGACAATATGTAAGATATTCATATCAAATGAAATAAAGTCTTATTTGCAATGCAGAAAGGCATTTATTTAATGTATTACATGTTTTCTCCTCTGCAAGTAAATTCAGAGTTACAGTGCCCAGAAAGCTCAGTTTAGCGTTTCCATGAACAGTGACACTGGCTCAACCATCCTGTGCGAATGAACATAACGCGGCCCCATATATGCAGAAAAGCATCTTTCTCTGTAAGAGAAATTCAGTTTATACAAGGTTAAGTCCAATGCTTGCCAATATGAAAGATGTTCGTTTCAAATGAAACAAAGTCTTATTTGCAATGCAGAAAATCGTTTCTTTAATTTGTTAGATGTTTTCTGCTCCTCATGTAAAGTCAGAGTTACTATGCCCAGAAAGCGTAGTTTAGCGTTTCCATGAACAGGGACACTGGCTCAGCAGTCCTGTGCAAATGAACATAACACGGCTCCACATATGCTGAAATGCTTCTTTCAGTGTAAAAGAAAATCAGTAAATGCAATGTTAAGACCAAAGCTTGCCAAAATGAAAGATGTTCGTTTCAAATGAAATAAAGTCTTATTTGCAATGCAGAAAGGCATTTCTTTAATGTGTTAGATGTTTTCTGGTCTGCAAGTAAAGTCAGAGATACTATGCCAGGAAAGCTTAGTTTAGCGTTTCTATGAACAGTGAGAGAGAGTCAGTGCACCTGAGCGAATGAACATAAAGTGGCTCCACATATGCAGAAACGCATCTTTCCCTGTAAGAAAATTTCAGTTTATGCAATGTTAAGACCAAAGCTTGACAATATGTAAGATATTCATCTCAAATGATATAAAGTATTTTTTGCAATGCAGAAGGGCATTTCTTTAATGTGTTAGATGTTTTCAGCACCTCATGTAAAGTCAGAGCTACTATGCCCATACAGCTTAGTATAGCGTTTCCAAGGACAGTGGCACTGTCTCAGCCATCCTGAGTGATTGAACATAAAGTGGCTCCACATATGCAGAAACGCATCCTTCCCTGTAAGAAAATTTCAGTTTATGCAATGTTAAGACCAAAGCTTGCCAATATGAAAGATGTTCGTTTCAAGTCAAAGTCTTGTTTGCAACGCAGAAGGGCATTTCTTTAATGTGTTAGATGTTTTCTGGTCTGCAAGTAAAGTCAGAGATACTATGCCAGGAAAGCTTAGTTTAGCGTTTCTATGAACAGTGAGAGAGAGTCAGTGCACCTGAGCGAATGAACATAAAGTGGCTCCACATATGCAGAAACGCATCTTTCCCTGTAAGAAAATTTCAGTTCATGCAATGTTAAGACCAAAGCTTGACAATATGTAAGATATTCATATCAAATGAAATAAAGTCTTATTTGCAATGCAGAAAGGCATTTATTTAATGTATTACATGTTTTCTCCTCTGCAAGTAAATTCAGAGTTACAGTGCCCAGAAAGCTCAGTTTAGCGTTTCCATGAACAGTGACACTGGCTCAACCATCCTGTGCGAATGAACATAACGCGGCCCCATATATGCAGAAAAGCATCTTTCTCTGTAAGAGAAATTCAGGTTATACAATGTTAAGACCAAACCTTGCCAAGTTGAAAGATGTTCATTTAAAATGAAATAAAGTCTTATTTGTAATGCAGAAAGGCATTTATTTAATGTATTACATGTTTTCTCCTCTGCAAGTAAATTCAGAGCTACAGTGCCCAGAAAGCTCAGTTTAGCGTTTCCATGAACAGTGACACTGGCTCAACCATCCTGTGCGAATGAACATAACGCGGCCCCACATATGCAGAAAAGCATCTTTCTCTGTAAGAGAAATTCAGTTTATACAAGGTTAAGTCCAAAGCTTGACAATATGAAAGATGTTCGTTTCAAATGAAACAAAGTCTTATTTGCAATGCAGAAAGGCATTTCTTTAATGTGTTAGATGTTTTCTGGTCTGCAAGTAAAGTCAGAGATACTATGCCAGGAAAGCTTAGTTTAGCGTTTCTATGAACAGTGAGAGAGAGTCAGTGCACCTGAGCGAATGAACATAAAGTGGCTCCACATATGCAGAAACGCATCTTTCCCTGTAAGAAAATTTCAGTTTATGCAATGTTAAGACCAAAGCTTGACAATATGTAAGATATTCATATCAAATGAAATAAAGTCTTATTTGCAATGCAGGAAACCATTTCTGTAATGTATTACATGTTTTCTCCTCTGCAAGTCAAGTCAGAGCTACAATGCCTAGATAGCTAAGTTTAGCGTTTCTATGAAGAGTGAGAGAGAGGCAGTGCTCCTAAACGAATGAACATACTGCTCCACAAGTGCAGAATAGCGTCTTTCCCTGTAAGAGAAATTCAGGTTATACAATGTTAAGACCAAACCTTGCCAAGTTGAAAGATGTTCATTTAAAATGAAATAAAGTCTTATTTGCAATGCAGAAAGGCATTTATTTAATGTATTACATGTTTTCTCCTCTGCAAGTAAATTCAGAGCTACAGTGCCCAGAAAGCTCAGTTTAGCGTTTCCATGAACAGTGACACTGGCTCAACCATCCTGTGCGAATGAACATAACGCGGCCCCACATATGCAGAAAAGCATCTTTCTCTGTAAGAGAAATTCAGTTTATACAAGGTTAAGTCCAAAGCTTGACAATATGAAAGATGTTCGTTTCAAATGAAACAAAGTCTTATTTGCAATGCAGAAAATCGTTTCTTTAATTTGTTAGATGTTTTCTGCTCCTCATGTAAAGTCAGAGCTACTATGCCCAGAAAGCGTAGTTTAGCGTTTCCATGAACAGGGACACTGGCTCAGCAGTCCTGTGCAAATGAACATAACACGGCTCCACATATGCTGAAATGCTTCTTTCAGTGTAAAAGAAAATCAGTAAATGCAATGTTAAGACCAAAGCTTGCCAAAATGAAAGATGTTCGTTTCAAATGAAATAAAGTCTTATTTGCAATGCAGAAAGGCATTTCTTTAATGTGTTAGATGTTTTCTGGTCTGCAAGTAAAGTCAGAGATACTATGCCAGGAAAGCTTAGTTTAGCGTTTCTATGAACAGTGAGAGAGATTCAGTGCACCTGAGCGAATGAACATAAAGTGGCTCCACATATGCAAAAAAGCATCTTTCCCTGTAAGAAAATTTCAGTTTATGCAATGTTAAGACCAAAGCTTGACAATATGTAAGATATTCATATCAAATGAAATAAAGTATTTTTTGCAATGCAGAAGGGCATTTCTTTAATGTGTTAGATGTTTTCAGCACCTCATGTAAAGTCAGAGCTACTATGCCCATACAGCTTAGTATAGCGTTTCCAAGGACAGTGGCACTGTCTCAGCCATCCTGAGTGATTGAACATAAAGTGGCTCCACATATGCAGAAACGCATCTTTCCCTGTAAGAAAATTTCAGTTTATGCAATGTTAAGACCAAAGCTTGCCAATATGAAAGATGTTCGTTTCAAGTCAAAGTCTTGTTTGCAACGCAGAAGGGCATTTCTGTAATGTGTTAGATGTTTTCTGGTCTGCAAGTAAAGTCAGAGATACTATGCCAGGAAAGCTTAGTTTAGCGTTTCTATGAACAGTGAGAGAGAGTCAGTGCACCTGAGCGAATGAACATAACGCGGCTCCACATATGCAAAAAAGCATCTTTCTCTGTAAGAGAAATTCAGTTTATACAATGTTAAGACCACAGCTTGACAATATGAAAGATATTCATTTCAAATGAAATAAAGTCTGTTTTGCAATGCAGAAAATCGTTTCTCTAATTTGTCAGATGATTTCTGCTCCTCATGTAAAGTTAGAGCTCCGATGTTTTGAAAGCTTAGTTTAGCGTTTCCATGAAAAGTGACACTAGGCTCAGCCATCCTGTACGAATAAACATAACTCCACAGAGGCTGAAAAGCTTCTATCAGTGTAAGCGAAAATCTGTAAATACAATATTAAGCCCGAAGCTTGCCAATATGAAAGATGTTCATTTAAAATTAAATAAAGTCTTATTTGCAATGCAGGAAACCATTTCTTTAATTTTTTAGATGTTTTCTCCTCTGCAAGTCAAGTCAGAGCTACAATGCCTAGATAGCTAAGTTTAGCGTTTCTATGAAGAGTGAGAGAGAGGCAGTGCTCCTAAACGAATGAACATACTGCTCCACAAGTGCAGAATAGCGTCTTTCCCTGTAAGAGAAATTCAGGTTATACAATGTCAAGACCAAACCTTGCCAAGTTGAAAGATGTTCGTTTCAAGTCAAAGTCTTGTTTGCAACGCAGAAGGGCATTTCTTTAATGTGTTAGATGTTTTCTGGTCTGCAAGTAAAGTCAGAGATACTATGCCAGGAAAGCTTAGTTTAGCGTTTCTATGAACAGTGAGAGAGAGTCAGTGCACCTGGGCGAATGAACATAACGCGGCTCCACATATGCAAAAAAGCATCTTTCTCTGTAAGAGAAATTCAGTTTATACAATGTTAAGACCACAGCTTGACAATATGAAAGATATTCATTTCAAATGATATAAAGTCTTATTTGCAATGCAGGAAACCATTTCTTTAATGTATTACATGTTTTCTCCTCTGCAAGTCAAGTCAGAGCTACAATGCCTAGATAGCTAAGTTTAGCGTTTCTATGAAGAGTGAGAGAGAGGCAGTGCTCCTAAACGAATGAACATACTGCTCCACAAGTGCAGAATAGCGTCTTTCCCTGTAAGAGAAATTCAGGTTATACAATGTTAAGACCAAACCTTGCCAAGTTGAAAGATGTTCATTTAAAATGAAATAAAGTCTTATTTGCAATGCAGAAAGGCATTTATTTAATGTATTACATGTTTTCTCCTCTGCAAGTAAATTCAGAGCTACAGTGCCCAGAAAGCTCAGTTTAGCGTTTCCATGAACAGTGACACTGGCTCAACCATCCTGTGCGAATGAACATAACGCGGCCCCACATATGCAGAAAAGCATCTTTCTCTGTAAGAGAAATTCAGTTTATACAAGGTTAAGTGCAAAGCTTGACAATATGAAAGATGTTCGTTTCAAATGAAACAAAGTCTTATTTGCAATGCAGAAAATCGTTTCTTTAATTTGTTAGATGTTTTCTGCTCCTCATGTAAAGTCAGAGCTACTATGCCCAGAAAGCGTAGTTTAGCGTTTCCATGAACAGGGACACTGGCTCAGCAGTCCTGTGCAAATGAACATAACACGGCTCCACATATGCTGAAATGCTTCTTTCAGTGTAAAAGAAAATCAGTAAATGCAATGTTAAGACCAAAGCTTGCCAAAATGAAAGATGTTCGTTTCAAATGAAATAAAGTCTTATTTGCAATGCAGAAAGGCATTTCTTTAATGTGTTAGATGTTTTCTGGTCTGCAAGTAAAGTCAGAGATACTATGCCAGGAAAGCTTAGTTTAGCGTTTCTATGAACAGTGAGAGAGAGTCAGTGCACCTGAGCGAATGAACATAAAGTGGCTCCACATATGCAGAAACGCATCTTTCCCTGTAAGAAAATTTCAGTTTATGCAATGTTAAGACCAAAGCTTGACAATATGTAAGATATTCATATCAAATGAAATAAAGTATTTTTTGCAATGCAGAAGGGCATTTCTTTAATGTGTTAGATGTTTTCAGCACCTCATGTAAAGTCAGAGCTACTATGCCCATACAGCTTAGTATAGCGTTTCCAAGGACAGTGGCACTGTCTCAGCCATCCTGAGTGATTGAACATAAAGTGGCTCCACATATGCAGAAACGCATCTTTCCCTGTAAGAAAATTTCAGTTTATGCAATGTTAAGACCAAAGCTTGCCAATATGAAAGATGTTCGTTTCAAGTCAAAGTCTTGTTTGCAACGCAGAAGGGCATTTCTTTAATGTGTTAGATGTTTTCTGGTCTGCAAGTAAAGTCAGAGATACTATGCCAGGAAAGCTTAGTTTAGCGTTTCTATGAACAGTGAGAGAGAGTCAGTGCACCTGAGCGAATGAACATAAAGTGGCTCCACATATGCAGAAACGCATCTTTCCCTGTAAGAAAATTTCAGTTTATGCAATGTTAAGACCAAAGCTTGACAATATGTAAGATATTCATATCAAATGAAATAAAGTATTTTTTGCAATGCAGAAGGGCATTTCTTTAATGTGTTAGATGTTTTCAGCACCTCATGTAAAGTCAGAGCTACTATGCCCATACAGCTTAGTATAGCGTTTCCAAGGACAGTGGCACTGTCTCAGCCATCCTGAGTGATTGAACATAAAGTGGCTCCACATATGCAGAAACGCATCTTTCCCTGTAAGAAAATTTCAGTTTATGCAATGTTAAGACCAAAGCTTGCCAATATGAAAGATGTTCGTTTCAAGTCAAAGTCTTGTTTGCAACGCAGAAGGGCATTTCTTTAATGTGTTAGATGTTTTCTGGTCTGCAAGTAAAGTCAGAGATACTATGCCAGGAAAGCTTAGTTTAGCGTTTCTATGAACAGTGAGAGAGAGTCAGTGCACCTGAGCGAATGAACATAACGCGGCTCCACATATGCAAAAAAGCATCTTTCTCTGTAAGAGAAATTCAGTTTATACAATGTTAAGACCACAGCTTGACAATATGAAAGATATTCATTTCAAATGAAATAAAGTCTGTTTTGCAATGCAGAAAATCGTTTCTCTAATTTGTCAGATGATTTCTGCTCCTCATGTAAAGTTAGAGCTCCGATGTTTTGAAAGCTTAGTTTAGCGTTTCCATGAAAAGTGACACTAGGCTCAGCCATCCTGTACGAATAAACATAACTCCACAGAGGCTGAAAAGCTTCTATCAGTGTAAGCGAAAATCTGTAAATACAATATTAAGCCCGAAGCATGCCAATATGAAAGATGTTCATTTAAAATCAAATAAAGTCTTATTTGCAATGCAGGAAACCATTTCTTTAATGTATTACATGTTTTCTCCTCTGCAAGTCAAGTCAGAGCTACAATGTCTAGATAGCTAAGTTTAGCGTTTCTATAAAGAGTGAGAGAGAGGCAGTGCTCCTAAACGAATGAACATACTGCTCCACAAGTGCAGAATAGCGTCTTTCCCTGTAAGAGAAATTCAGGTTATACAATGTTAAGACCAAACCTTGCCAAGTTGAAAGATGTTCATTTAAAATGAAATAAAGTCTTATTTGTAATGCAGAAAGGCATTTATTTAATGTATTACATGTTTTCTCCTCTGCAAGTAAATTCAGAGCTACAGTGCCCAGAAAGCTCAGTTTAGCGTTTCCATGAACAGTGACACTGGCTCAACCATCCTGTGCGAATGAACATAACGCGGCCCCACATATGCAGAAAAGCATCTTTCTCTGTAAGAGAAATTCAGTTTATACAAGGTTAAGTCCAAAGCTTGACAATATGAAAGATGTTCGTTTCAAATGAAACAAAGTCTTATTTGCAATGCAGAAAGGCATTTCTTTAATGTGTTAGATGTTTTCTGGTCTGCAAGTAAAGTCAGAGATACTATGCCAGGAAAGCTTAGTTTAGCGTTTCTATGAACAGTGAGAGAGAGTCAGTGCACCTGAGCGAATGAACATAAAGTGGCTCCACATATGCAGAAACGCATCTTTCCCTGTAAGAAAATTTCAGTTTATGCAATGTTAAGACCAAAGCTTGACAATATGTAAGATATTCATATCAAATGAAATAAAGTCTTATTTGCAATGCAGAAAGGCATTTATTTAATGTATTACATGTTTTCTCCTCTGCAAGTAAATTCAGAGTTACAGTGCCCAGAAAGCTCAGTTTAGCGTTTCCATGAACAGTGACACTGGCTCAACCATCCTGTGCGAATGAACATAACGCGGCCCCATATATGCAGAAAAGCATCTTTCTCTGTAAGAGAAATTCAGGTTATACAATGTTAAGACCAAACCTTGCCAAGTTGAAAGATGTTCATTTAAAATGAAATAAAGTCTTATTTGTAATGCAGAAAGGCATTTATTTAATGTATTACATGTTTTCTCCTCTGCAAGTAAATTCAGAGCTACAGTGCCCAGAAAGCTCAGTTTAGCGTTTCCATGAACAGTGACACTGGCTCAACCATCCTGTGCGAATGAACATAACGCGGCCCCACATATGCAGAAAAGCATCTTTCTCTGTAAGAGAAATTCAGTTTATACAAGGTTAAGTCCAAAGCTTGACAATATGAAAGATGTTCGTTTCAAATGAAACAAAGTCTTATTTGCAATGCAGAAAGGCATTTCTTTAATGTGTTAGATGTTTTCTGGTCTGCAAGTAAAGTCAGAGATACTATGCCAGGAAAGCTTAGTTTAGCGTTTCTATGAACAGTGAGAGAGAGTCAGTGCACCTGAGCGAATGAACATAAAGTGGCTCCACATATGCAGAAACGCATCTTTCCCTGTAAGAAAATTTCAGTTTATGCAATGTTAAGACCAAAGCTTGACAATATGTAAGATATTCATATCAAATGAAATAAAGTCTTATTTGCAATGCAGAAAGGCATTTATTTAATGTATTACATGGTTTCTCCTCTGCAAGTAAATTCAGAGTTACAGTGCCCAGAAAGCTCAGTTTAGCGTTTCCATGAACAGTGACACTGGCTCAACCATCCTGTGCGAATGAACATAACGCGGCTCCACATATGCAGAAACGCATCTTTCCCTGTAAGAAAATTTCAATTTATGCAATGTTAAGACCAAAGCTTGACAATATGTAAGATATTCATATCAAATGAAATAAAGTATTTTTTGCAATGCAGAAGGGCATTTCTTTAATGTGTTAGATGTTTTCAGCACCTCATGTAAAGTCAGAGCTACTATGCCCATACAGCTTAGTATAGCGTTTCCAAGGACAGTGGCACTGTCTCAGCCATCCTGAGTGATTGAACATAAAGTGGCTCCACATATGCAGAAAAGCATCTTTCCCTGTAAGAAAATTTCAGTTTATGCAATGTTAAGACCAAAGCTTGCCAATATGAAAGATGTTCGTTTCAAGTCAAAGTCTTGTTTGCAACGCAGAAGGGCATTTCTTTAATGTGTTAGATGTTTTCTGGTCTGCAAGTAAAGTCAGAGATACTATGCCAGGAAAGCTTAGTTTAGCGTTTCTATGAACAGTGAGAGAGAGTCAGTGCACCTGAGCGAATGAACATAACACGGCTCCACATATGCTGAAATGCTTCTTTCAGTGTAAAAGAAAATCAGTAAATGCAATGTTAAGACCAAAGCTTGCCAAAATGAAAGATGTTCGTTTCAAATGAAATAAAGTCTTATTTGCAATGCAGAAAGGCATTTCTTTAATGTGTTAGATGTTTTCTGGTCTGCAAGTAAAGTCAGAGATACTATGCCAGGAAAGCTTAGTTTAGCGTTTCTATGAACAGTGAGAGAGAGTCAGTGCACCTGAGCGAATGAACATAAAGTGGCTCCACATATGCAGAGACGCATCTTTCCCTGTAAGAAAATTTCAGTTTATGCAATGTTAAGACCAAAGCTTGACAATATGTAAGATATTCATATCAAATGAAATAAAGTATTTTTTGCAATGCAGAAGGGCATTTCTTTAATGTGTTAGATGTTTTCAGCACCTCATGTAAAGTCAGAGCTACTATGCCCATACAGCTTAGTATAGCGTTTCCAAGGACAGTGGCACTGTCTCAGCCATCCTGAGTGATTGAACATAAAGTGGCTCCACATATGCAGAAACGCATCTTTCCCTGTAAGAAAATTTCAGTTTATGCAATGTTAAGACCAAAGGTTGCCAATATGAAAGATGTTCGTTTCAAGTCAAAGTCTTGTTTGCAACGCAGAAGGGCATTTCTTTAATGTGTTAGATGTTTTCTGGTCTGCAAGTAAAGTCAGAGATACTATGCCAGGAAAGCTTAGTTTAGCGTTTCTATGAACAGTGAGAGAGAGTCAGTGCACCTGAGCGAATGAACATAAAGTGGCTCCACATATGCAGAAACGCATCTTTCCCTGTAAGAAAATTTCAGTTTATGCAATGTTAAGACCAAAGCTTGACAATATGTAAGATATTCATATCAAATGAAATAAAGTATTTTTTGCAATGCAGAAGGGCATTTCTTTAATGTGTTAGATGTTTTCAGCACCTCATGTAAAGTCAGAGCTACTATGCCCATACAGCTTAGTATAGCGTTTCCAAGGACAGTGGCACTGTCTCAGCCATCCTGAGTGATTGAACATAAAGTGGCTCCACATATGCAGAAACGCATCTTTCCCTGTAAGAAAATTTCAGTTTATGCAATGTTAAGACCAAAGCTTGCCAATATGAAAGATGTTCGTTTCAAGTCAAAGTCTTGTTTGCAACGCAGAAGGGCATTTCTTTAATGTGTTAGATGTTTTCTGGTCTGCAAGTAAAGTCAGAGATACTATGCCAGGAAAGCTTAGTTTAGCGTTTCTATGAACAGTGAGAGAGAGTCAGTGCACCTGAGCGAATGAACATAACGCGGCTCCACATATGCAAAAAAGCATCTTTCTCTGTAAGAGAAATTCAGTTTATACAATGTTAAGACCACAGCTTGACAATATGAAAGATATTCATTTCAAATGAAATAAAGTCTGTTTTGCAATGCAGAAAATCGTTTCTCTAATTTGTCAGATGATTTCTGCTCCTCATGTAAAGTTAGAGCTCCGATGTTTTGAAAGCTTAGTTTAGCGTTTCCATGAAAAGTGACACTAGGCTCAGCCATCCTGTACGAATAAACATAACTCCACAGAGGCTGAAAAGCTTCTATCAGTGTAAGCGAAAATCTGTAAATACAATATTAAGCCCGAAGCATGCCAAAATGAAAGATGTTCATTTAAAATTAAATAAAGTCTTATTTGCAATGCAGGAAACCATTTCTTTAATGTATTACATGTTTTCTCCTCTGCAAGTCAAGTCAGAGCTACAATGCCTAGATAGTTAAGTTTAGCGTTTCTATAAAGAGTGAGAGAGAGGCAGTGCTCCTAAACGAATGAACATACTGCTCCACAAGTGCAGAATAGCGTCTTTCCCTGTAAGAGAAATTCAGGTTATACAATGTTAAGACCAAACCTTGCCAAGTTGAAAGATGTTCATTTAAAATGAAATAAAGTCTTATTTGTAATGCAGAAAGGCATTTATTTAATGTATTACATGTTTTCTCCTCTGCAAGTAAATTCAGAGCTACAGTGCCCAGAAAGCTCAGTTTAGCGTTTCCATGAACAGTGACACTGGCTCAACCATCCTGTGCGAATGAACATAACGCGGCCCCACATATGCAGAAAAGCATCTTTCTCTGTAAGAGAAATTCAGTTTATACAAGGTTAAGTCCAAAGCTTGACAATATGAAAGATGTTCGTTTCAAATGAAACAAAGTCTTATTTGCAATGCAGAAAGGCATTTCTTTAATGTGTTAGATGTTTTCTGGTCTGCAAGTAAAGTCAGAGATACTATGCCAGGAAAGCTTAGTTTAGCGTTTCTATGAACAGTGAGAGAGAGTCAGTGCACCTGAGCGAATGAACATAAAGTGGCTCCACATATGCAGAAACGCATCTTTCCCTGTAAGAAAATTTCAGTTAATGCAATGTTAAGACCAAAGCTTGACAATATGTAAGATATTCATATCAAATGAAATAAAGTCTTATTTGCAATGCAGAAAGGCATTTATTTAATGTATTACATGTTTTCTCCTCTGCAAGTAAATTCAGAGTTACAGTGCCCAGAAAGCTCAGTTTAGCGTTTCCATGAACAGTGACACTGGCTCAACCATCCTGTGCGAATGAACATAACGCGGCCCCATATATGCAGAAAAGCATCTTTCTCTGTAAGAGAAATTCAGTTTATACAAGGTTAAGTCCAATGCTTGCCAATATGAAAGATGTTCGTTTCAAATGAAACAAAGTCTTATGTGCAATGCAGAAAATCGTTTCTTTAATTTGTTAGATGTTTTCTGCTCCTCATGTAAAGTCAGAGTTACTATGCCCAGAAAGCGTAGTTTAGCGTTTCCATGAACAGGGACACTGGCTCAGCAGTCCTGTGCAAATGAACATAACACGGCTCCACATATGCTGAAATGCTTCTTTCAGTGTAAAAGAAAATCAGTAAATGCAATGTTAAGACCAAAGCTTGCCAAAATGAAAGATGTTCGTTTCAAATGAAATAAAGTCTTATTTGCAATGCAGAAAGGCATTTCTTTAATGTGTTAGATGTTTTCTGGTCTGCAAGTAAAGTCAGAGATACTATGCCAGGAAAGCTTAGTTTAGCGTTTCTATGAACAGTGAGAGAGAGTCAGTGCACCTGAGCGAATGAACATAAAGTGGCTCCACATATGCAGAAACGCATCTTTCCCTGTAAGAAAATTTCAGTTTATGCAATGTTAAGACCAAAGCTTGACAATATGTAAGATATTCATCTCAAATGATATAAAGTATTTTTTGCAATGCAGAAGGGCATTTCTTTAATGTGTTAGATGTTTTCAGCACCTCATGTAAAGTCAGAGCTACTATGCCCATACAGCTTAGTATAGCGTTTCCAAGGACAGTGGCACTGTCTCAGCCATCCTGAGTGATTGAACATAAAGTGGCTCCACATATGCAGAAACGCATCCTTCCCTGTAAGAAAATTTCAGTTTATGCAATGTTAAGACCAAAGCTTGCCAATATGAAAGATGTTCGTTTCAAGTCAAAGTCTTGTTTGCAACGCAGAAGGGCATTTCTTTAATGTGTTAGATGTTTTCTGGTCTGCAAGTAAAGTCAGAGATACTATGCCAGGAAAGCTTAGTTTAGCGTTTCTATGAACAGTGAGAGAGAGTCAGTGCACCTGAGCGAATGAACATAACGCGGCTCCACATATGCAAAAAAGCATCTTTCTCTGTAAGAGAAATTCAGTTTATACAATGTTAAGACCACAGCTTGACAATATGAAAGATATTCATTTCAAATGAAATAAAGTCTGTTTTGCAATGCAGAAAATCGTTTCTCTAATTTGTCAGATGATTTCTGCTCCTCATGTAAAGTTAGAGCTCCGATGTTTTGAAACCTTAGTTTAGCGTTTCCATGAAAAGTGACACTAGGCTCAGCCATCCTGTACGAATAAACATAACTCCACAGAGGCTGAAAAGCTTCTATCAGTGTAAGCGAAAATCTGTAAATTCAATATTAAGCCCGAAGCTTGCCAATATGAAAGATGTTCATTTAAAATTAAATAAAGTCTTATTTGCAATGCAGGAAACCATTTCTTTAATTTTTTAGATGTTTTCTCCTCTGCAAGTCAAGTCAGAGCTACAATGCCTAGATAGCTAAGTTTAGCGTTTCTATGAAGAGTGAGAGAGAGGCAGTGCTCCTAAATGAATGAACATACTGCTCCACAAGTGCAGAATAGCGTCTTTCCCTGTAAGAGAAATTCAGGTTATACAATGTTAAGACCAAACCTTGCCAAGTTGAAAGATGTTCGTTTCAAGTCAAAGTCTTGTTTGCAACGCAGAAGGGCATTTCTTTAATGTGTTAGATGTTTTCTGGTCTGCAAGTAAAGTCAGAGATACTATGCCAGGAAAGCTTAGTTTAGCGTTTCTATGAACAGTGAGAGAGAGTCAGTGCACCTGAGCGAATGAACATAACGCGGCTCCACATATGCAAAAAAGCATCTTTCTCTGTAAGAGAAATTCAGTTTATACAATGTTAAGACCACAGCTTGACAATATTAAAGATATTCATTTCAAATGATATAAAGTCTTATTTGCAATGCAGGAAACCATTTCTTTAATGTATTACATGTTTTCTCCTCTGCAAGTCAAGTCAGAGCTACAATGCCTAGATAGCTGTTTAGCGTTTCTATGAAGAGTGAGAGAGAGGCAGTGCTCCTAAACGAA
The DNA here is from genome assembly GCA_039654775.1 of Spinibarbus caldwelli. Classification (NCBI taxonomy): domain Eukaryota; kingdom Metazoa; phylum Chordata; class Actinopteri; order Cypriniformes; family Cyprinidae; genus Spinibarbus; species Spinibarbus caldwelli. The sequence goes on along the minus strand of CM077255.1, from coordinate 24,380,174 downwards.
TGAACATACTGCTCCACAAGTGCAGAATAGCGTCTTTCCCTGTAAGAGAAATTCAGGTTATACAATGTTAAGACCAAACCTTGCCAAGTTGAAAGATGTTCATTTAAAATGAAATAAAGTATTTTTTGCAATGCAGAAGGGCATTTCTTTAATGTGTTAGATGTTTTCAGCACCTCATGTAAAGTCAGAGCTACTATGCCCATACAGCTTAGTATAGCGTTTCCAAGGACAGTGGCACTGTCTCAGCCATCCTGAGTGATTGAACATAAAGTGGCTCCACATATGCAGAAACGCATCTTTCCCTGTAAGAAAATTTCAGTTTATGCAATGTTAAGACCAAAGCTTGCCAATATGAAAGATGTTCGTTTCAAGTCAAAGTCTTGTTTGCAACGCAGAAGGGCATTTCTTTAATGTGTTAGATGTTTTCTGGTCTGCAAGTAAAGTCAGAGATACTATGCCAGGAAAGCTTAGTTTAGCGTTTCTATGAACAGTGAGAGAGAGTCAGTGCACCTGAGCGAATGAACATAAAGTGGCTCCACATATGCAAAAAAGCATCTTTCTCTGTAAGAGAAATTCAGGTTATACAATGTTAAGACCAAACCTTGCCAAGTTGAAAGATGTTCATTTAAAATGAAATAAAGTTTTATTTGTAATGCAGAAAGGCATTTATTTAATGTATTACATGATTTCTCCTCTGCAAGTAAATTCAGAGCTACAGTGCCCAGAAAGCTCAGTTTAGCGTTTCCATGAACAGTGACACTGGCTCAACCATCCTGTGCGAATGAACATAACGCGGCCCCACATATGCAGAAAAGCATCTTTCTCTGTAAGAGAAATTCAGTTTATACAAGGTTAAGTCCAAAGCTTGACAATATGAAAGATGTTCGTTTCAAATGAAACAAAGTCTTATTTGCAATGCAGAAAGGCATTTCTTTAATGTGTTAGATGTTTTCTGGTCTGCAAGTAAAGTCAGAGATACTATGCCAGGAAAGCTTAGTTTAGCGTTTCTATGAACAGTGAGAGAGAGTCAGTGCACCTGAGCGAATGAACATAAAGTGGCTCCACATATGCAGAAACGCATCTTTCCCTGTAAGAAAATTTCAGTTTATGCAATGTTAAGACCAAAGCTTGACAATATGTAAGATATTCATATCAAATGAAATAAAGTCTTATTTGCAATGCAGAAAGGCATTTATTTAATGTATTACATGGTTTCTCCTCTGCAAGTAAATTCAGAGTTACAGTGCCCAGAAAGCTCAGTTTAGCGTTTCCATGAACAGTGACACTGGCTCAACCATCCTGTGCGAATGAACATAACGCGGCCCCATATATGCAGAAAAGCATCTTTCTCTGTAAGAGAAATTCAGTTTATACAAGGTTAAGTCCAATGCTTGACAATATGAAAGATGTTCGTTTCAAATGAAACAAAGTCTTATTTGCAATGCAGAAAATCGTTTCTTTAATTTGTTAGATGTTTTCTGCTCCTCATGTAAAGTCAGAGCTACTATGCCCAGAAAGCGTAGTTTAGCGTTTCCATGAACAGGGACACTGGCTCAGCAGTCCTGTGCAAATGAACATAACACGGCTCCACATATGCTGAAATGCTTCTTTCAGTGTAAAAGAAAATCAGTAAATGCAATGTTAAGACCAAAGCTTGCCAAAATGAAAGATGTTCGTTTCAAATGAAATAAAGTCTTATTTGCAATGCAGAAAGGCATTTCTTTAATGTGTTAGATGTTTTCTGGTCTGCAAGTAAAGTCAGAGATACTATGCCAGGAAAGCTTAGTTTAGCGTTTCTATGAACAGTGAGAGAGAGTCAGTGCACCTGAGCGAATGAACATAAAGTGGCTCCACATATGCAGAAACGCATCTTTCCCTGTAAGAAAATTTCAGTTTATGCAATGTTAAGACCAAAGCTTGACAATATGTAAGATATTCATATCAAATGAAATAAAGTATTTTTTGCAATGCAGAAGGGCATTTCTTTAATGTGTTAGATGTTTTCAGCACCTCATGTAAAGTCAGAGCTACTATGCCCATACAGCTTAGTATAGCGTTTCCAAGGACAGTGGCACTGTCTCAGCCATCCTGAGTGATTGAACATAAAGTGGCTCCACATATGCAGAAACGCATCTTTCCCTGTAAGAAAATTTCAGTTTATGCAATGTTAAGACCAAAGGTTGCCAATATGAAAGATGTTCGTTTCAAGTCAAAGTCTTGTTTGCAACGCAGAAGGGCATTTCTTTAATGTGTTAGATGTTTTCTGGTCTGCAAGTAAAGTCAGAGATACTATGCCAGGAAAGCTTAGTTTAGCGTTTCTATGAACAGTGAGAGAGAGTCAGTGCACCTGAGCGAATGAACATAAAGTGGCTCCACATATGCAGAAACGCATCTTTCCCTGTAAGAAAATTTCAGTTTATGCAATGTTAAGACCAAAGCTTGACAATATGTAAGATATTCATATCAAATGAAATAAAGTATTTTTTGCAATGCAGAAGGGCATTTCTTTAATGTGTTAGATGTTTTCAGCACCTCATGTAAAGTCAGAGCTACTATGCCCATACAGCTTAGTATAGCGTTTCCAAGGACAGTGGCACTGTCTCAGCCATCCTGAGTGATTGAACATAAAGTGGCTCCACATATGCAGAAACGCATCTTTCCCTGTAAGAAAATTTCAGTTTATGCAATGTGACCAAAGCTTGCCAATATGAAAGATGTTCGTTTCAAGTCAAAGTCTTGTTTGCAACGCAGAAGGGCATTTCTTTAATGTGTTAGATGTTTTCTGGTCTGCAAGTAACGTCAGAGATACTATGCCAGGAAAGCTTAGTTTAGCGTTTCTATGAACAGTGAGAGAGAGTCAGTGCACCTGAGCGAATGAACATAACGCGGCTCCACATATGCAAAAAAGCATCTTTCTCTGTAAGAGAAATTCAGTTTATACAATGTTAAGACCACAGCTTGACAATATGAAAGATATTCATTTCAAATGAAATAAAGTCTGTTTTGCAATGCAGAAAATCGTTTCTCTAATTTGTCAGATGATTTCTGCTCCTCATGTAAAGTTAGAGCTCCGATGTTTTGAAAGCTTAGTTTAGCGTTTCCATGAAAAGTGACACTAGGCTCAGCCATCCTGTACGAATAAACATAACTCCACAGAGGCTGAAAAGCTTCTATCAGTGTAAGCGAAAATCTGTAAATACAATATTAAGCCCGAAGCATGCCAATATGAAAGATGTTCATTTAAAATTAAATAAAGTCTTATTTGCAATGCAGGAAACCATTTCTTTAATGTATTACATGTTTTCTCCTCTGCAAGTCAAGTCAGAGCTACAATGCCTAGATAGTTAAGTTTAGCGTTTCTATAAAGAGTGAGAGAGAGGCAGTGCTCCTAAACGAATGAACATACTGCTCCACAAGTGCAGAATAGCGTCTTTCCCTGTAAGAGAAATTCAGGTTATACAATGTTAAGACCAAACCTTGCCAAGTTGAAAGATGTTCATTTAAAATGAAATAAAGTCTTATTTGTAATGCAGAAAGGCATTTATTTAATGTATTACATGTTTTCTCCTCTGCAAGTAAATTCAGAGCTACAGTGCCCAGAAAGCTCAGTTTAGCGTTTCCATGAACAGTGACACTGGCTCAACCATCCTGTGCGAATGAACATAACGCGGCCCCACATATGCAGAAAAGCATCTTTCTCTGTAAGAGAAATTCAGTTTATACAAGGTTAAGTCCAAAGCTTGACAATATGAAAGATGTTCGTTTCAAATGAAACAAAGTCTTATTTGCAATGCAGAAAGGCCTTTCTTTAATGTGTTAGATGTTTTCTGGTCTGCAAGTAAAGTCAGAGATACTATGCCAGGAAAGCTTAGTTTAGCGTTTCTATGAACAGTGAGAGAGAGTCAGTGCACCTGAGCGAATGAACATAAAGTGGCTCCACATATGCAGAAACGCATCTTTCCCTGTAAGAAAATTTCAGTTTATGCAATGTTAAGACCAAAGCTTGACAATATGTAAGATATTCATATCAAATGAAATAAAGTCTTATTTGCAATGCAGAAAGGCATTTATTTAATGTATTACATGTTTTCTCCTCTGCAAGTAAATTCAGAGTTACAGTGCCCAGAAAGCTCAGTTTAGCGTTTCCATGAACAGTGACACTGGCTCAACCATCCTGTGCGAATGAACATAACGCGGCCCCATATATGCAGAAAAGCATCTTTCTCTGTAAGAGAAATTCAGTTTATACAAGGTTAAGTCCAATGCTTGACAATATGAAAGATGTTCGTTTCAAATGAAACAAAGTCTTATTTGCAATGCAGAAAATCGTTTCTTTAATTTGTTAGATGTTTTCTGCTCCTCATGTAAAGTCAGAGTTACTATGCCCAGAAAGCGTAGTTTAGCGTTTCCATGAACAGGGACACTGGCTCAGCAGTCCTGTGCAAATGAACATAACACGGCTCCACATATGCTGAAATGCTTCTTTCAGTGTAAAAGAAAATCAGTAAATGCAATGTTAAGACCAAAGCTTGCCAAAATGAAAGATGTTCGTTTCAAATGAAATAAAGTCTTATTTGCAATGCAGAAAGGCATTTCTTTAATGTGTTAGATGTTTTCTGGTCTGCAAGTAAAGTCAGAGATACTATGCCAGGAAAGCTTAGTTTAGCGTTTCTATGAACAGTGAGAGAGAGTCAGTGCACCTGAGCGAATGAACATAAAGTGGCTCCACATATGCAGAAACGCATCTTTCCCTGTAAGAAAATTTCAGTTTATGCAATGTTAAGACCAAAGCTTGACAATATGTAAGATATTCATATCAAATGATATAAAGTATTTTTTGCAATGCAGAAGGGCATTTCTTTAATGTGTTAGATGTTTTCAGCACCTCATGTAAAGTCAGAGCTACTATGCCCATACAGCTTAGTATAGCGTTTCCAAGGACAGTGGCACTGTCTCAGCCATCCTGAGTGATTGAACATAAAGTGGCTCCACATATGCAGAAACGCATCCTTCCCTGTAAGAAAATTTCAGTTTATGCAATGTTAAGACCAAAGCTTGCCAATATGAAAGATGTTCGTTTCAAGTCAAAGTCTTGTTTGCAACGCAGAAGGGCATTTCTTTAATGTGTTAGATGTTTTCTGGTCTGCAAGTAAAGTCAGAGATACTATGCCAGGAAAGCTTAGTTTAGCGTTTCTATGAACAGTGAGAGAGAGTCAGTGCACCTGAGCGAATGAACATAACGCGGCTCCACATATGCAAAAAAGCATCTTTCTCTGTAAGAGAAATTCAGTTTATACAATGTTAAGACCACAGCTTGACAATATGAAAGATATTCATTTCAAATGAAATAAAGTCTGTTTTGCAATGCAGAAAATCGTTTCTCTAATTTGTCAGATGATTTCTGCTCCTCATGTAAAGTTAGAGCTCCGATGTTTTGAAACCTTAGTTTAGCGTTTCCATGAAAAGTGACACTAGGCTCAGCCATCCTGTACGAATAAACATAACTCCACAGAGGCTGAAAAGCTTCTATCAGTGTAAGCGAAAATCTGTAAATTCAATATTAAGCCCGAAGCTTGCCAATATGAAAGATGTTCATTTAAAATTAAATAAAGTCTTATTTGCAATGCAGGAAACCATTTCTTTAATTTTTTAGATGTTTTCTCCTCTGCAAGTCAAGTCAGAGCTACAATGCCTAGATAGCTAAGTTTAGCGTTTCTATGAAGAGTGAGAGAGAGGCAGTGCTCCTAAATGAATGAACATACTGCTCCACAAGTGCAGAATAGCGTCTTTCCCTGTAAGAGAAATTCAGGTTATACAATGTTAAGACCAAACCTTGCCAAGTTGAAAGATGTTCGTTTCAAGTCAAAGTCTTGTTTGCAACGCAGAAGGGCATTTCTTTAATGTGTTAGATGTTTTCTGGTCTGCAAGTAAAGTCAGAGATACTATGCCAGGAAAGCTTAGTTTAGCGTTTCTATGAACAGTGAGAGAGAGTCAGTGCACCTGAGCGAATGAACATAACGCGGCTCCACATATGCAAAAAAGCATCTTTCTCTGTAAGAGAAATTCAGTTTATACAATGTTAAGACCACAGCTTGACAATATTAAAGATATTCATTTCAAATGATATAAAGTCTTATTTGCAATGCAGGAAACCATTTCTTTAATGTATTACATGTTTTCTCCTCTGCAAGTCAAGTCAGAGCTACAATGCCTAGATAGCTGTTTAGCGTTTCTATGAAGAGTGAGAGAGAGGCAGTGCTCCTAAACGAATGAACATACTGCTCCACAAGTGCAGAATAGCGTCTTTCCCTGTAAGAGAAATTCAGGTTATACAATGTTAAGACCAAACCTTGCCAAGTTGAAAGATGTTCATTTAAAATGAAATAAAGTATTTTTTGCAATGCAGAAGGGCATTTCTTTAATGTGTTAGATGTTTTCAGCACCTCATGTAAAGTCAGAGCTACTATGCCCATACAGCTTAGTATAGCGTTTCCAAGGACAGTGGCACTGTCTCAGCCATCCTGAGTGATTGAACATAAAGTGGCTCCACATATGCAGAAACGCATCTTTCCCTGTAAGAAAATTTCAGTTTATGCAATGTTAAGACCAAAGCTTGCCAATATGAAAGATGTTCGTTTCAAGTCAAAGTCTTGTTTGCAACGCAGAAGGGCATTTCTTTAATGTGTTAGATGTTTTCTGGTCTGCAAGTAAAGTCAGAGATACTATGCCAGGAAAGCTTAGTTTAGCGTTTCTATGAACAGTGAGAGAGAGTCAGTGCACCTGAGCGAATGAACATAAAGTGGCTCCACATATGCAAAAAAGCATCTTTCTCTGTAAGAGAAATTCAGGTTATACAATGTTAAGACCAAACCTTGCCAAGTTGAAAGATGTTCATTTAAAATGAAATAAAGTTTTATTTGTAATGCAGAAAGGCATTTATTTAATGTATTACATGTTTTCTCCTCTGCAAGTAAATTCAGAGCTACAGTGCCCAGAAAGCTCAGTTTAGCGTTTCCATGAACAGTGACACTGGCTCAACCATCCTGTGCGAATGAACATAACGCGGCCCCACATATGCAGAAAAGCATCTTTCTCTGTAAGAGAAATTCAGTTTATACAAGGTTAAGTCCAAAGCTTGACAATATGAAAGATGTTCGTTTCAAATGAAACAAAGTCTTATTTGCAATGCAGAAAGGCATTTCTTTAATGTGTTAGATGTTTTCTGGTCTGCAAGTAAAGTCAGAGATACTATGCCAGGAAAGCTTAGTTTAGCGTTTCTATGAACAGTGAGAGAGAGTCAGTGCACCTGAGCGAATGAACATAAAGTGGCTCCACATATGCAGAAACGCATCTTTCCCTGTAAGAAAATTTCAGTTTATGCAATGTTAAGTCCAATGCTTGACAATATGATAGATGTTCGTTTCAAATGAAACAAAGTCTTATTTGCAATGCAGAAAATCGTTTCTTTAATTTGTTAGATGTTTTCTGCTCCTCATGTAAAGTCAGAGTTACTATGCCCAGAAAGCGTAGTTTAGCGTTTCCATGAACAGGGACACTGGCTCAGCAGTCCTGTGCAAATGAACATAACACGGCTCCACATATGCTGAAATGCTTCTTTCAGTGTAAAAGAAAATCAGTAAATGCAATGTTAAGACCAAAGCTTGCCAAAATGAAAGATGTTCGTTTCAAATGAAATAAAGTCTTATTTGCAATGCAGAAAGGCATTTCTTTAATGTGTTGGATGTTTTCTGGTCTGCAAGTAAAGTCAGAGATACTATGCCCATACAGCTTAGCATAGCGTTTCCAAGGACAGTGGCACTGTCTCAGCCATCCTGAGTGATTGAACATAAAGTGGCTCCACATATGCAGAAACGCATCTTTCCCTGTAAGAAAATTTCAGTTTATGCAATGTTAAGACCAAAGCTTGCCAATATGAAAGATGTTCGTTTCAAGTCAAAGTCTTGTTTGCAACGCAGAAGGGCATTTCTTTAATGTGTTAGATGTTTTCTGGTCTGCAAGTAAAGTCAGAGATACTATGCCAGGAAAGCTTAGTTTAGCGTTTCTATGAACAGTGAGAGAGAGTCAGTGCACCTGAGCGAATGAACATAACGCGGCTCCACATATGCAAAAAAGCATCTTTCTCTGTAAGAGAAATTCAGTTTATACAATGTTAAGACCACAGCTTGACAATATGAAAGATATTCATTTCAAATGAAATAAAGTCTGTTTTGCAATGCAGAAAATCGTTTCTCTAATTTGTCAGATGATTTCTGCTCCTCATGTAAAGTTAGAGCTCCGATGTTTTGAAACCTTAGTTTAGCGTTTCCATGAAAAGTGACACTAGGCTCAGCCATCCTGTACGAATAAACATAACTCCACAGAGGCTGAAAAGCTTCTATCAGTGTAAGCGAAAATCTGTAAATACAATATTAAGCCCGAAGCTTGCCAATATGAAAGATGTTCATTTAAAATTAAATAAAGTCTTATTTGCAATGCAGGAAACCATTTCTTTAATTTTTTAGATGTTTTCTCCTCTGCAAGTCAAGTCAGAGCTACAATGCCTAGATAGCTAAGTTTAGCGTTTCTATGAAGAGTGAGAGAGAGGCAGTGCTCCTAAACGAATGAACATACTGCTCCACAAGTGCAGAATAGCGTCTTTCCCTGTAAGAGAAATTCAGGTTATACAATGTTAAGACCAAACCTTGCCAAGTTGAAAGATGTTCGTTTCAAGTCAAAGTCTTGTTTGCAACGCAGAAGGGCATTTCTTTAATGTGTTAGATGTTTTCTGGTCTGCAAGTAAAGTCAGAGATACTATGCCAGGAAAGCTTAGTTTAGCGTTTCTATGAACAGTGAGAGAGAGTCAGTGCACCTGAGCGAATGAACATAACGCGGCTCCACATATGCAAAAAAGCATCTTTCTCTGTAAGAGAAATTCAGGTTATACAATGTTAAGACCAAACCTTGCCAAGTTGAAAGATGTTCATTTAAAATGAAATAAAGTCTTATTTGTAATGCAGAAAGGCATTTATTTAATGTATTACATGTTTTCTCCTCTGCAAGTAAATTCAGAGCTACAGTGCCCAGAAAGCTCAGTTTAGCGTTTCCATGATTAGTGACACTGGCTCAACCATCCTGTGCGAATGAACATAACGCGGCCCCACATATGCAGAAAAGCATCTTTCTCTGTAAGAGAAATTCAGTTTATACAAGGTTAAGTCCAAAGCTTGACAATATGAAAGATGTTCGTTTCAAATGAAACAAAGTCTTATTTGCAATGCAGAAAGGCATTTCTTTAATGTGTTAGATGTTTTCTGGTCTGCAAGTAAAGTCAGAGATACTATGCCAGGAAAGCTTAGTTTAGCGTTTCTATGAACAGTGAGAGAGAGTCAGTGCTCCTGAGCGAATGAACATAAAGTGGCTCCACATATGCAGAAACGCATCTTTCCCTGTAAGAAAATTTCAGTTTATGCAATGTTAAGACCAAAGCTTGACAATATGTAAGATATTCATATCAAATGAAATAAAGTCTTATTTGCAATGCAGAAAGGCATTTATTTAATGTATTACATGTTTTCTCCTCTGCAAGTAAATTCAGAGTTACAGTGCCCAGAAAGCTCAGTTTAGCGTTTCCATGAACAGTGACACTGGCTCAACCATCCTGTGCGAATGAACATAACGCGGCCCCATATATGCAGAAAAGCATCTTTCTCTGTAAGAGAAATTCAGTTTATACAAGGTTAAGTCCAATGCTTGACAATATGAAAGATGTTCGTTTCAAATGAAACAAGGTCTTATTTGCAATGCAGAAAATCGTTTCTTTAATTTGTTAGATGTTTTCTGCTCCTCATGTAAAGTCAGAGCTACTATGCCCAGAAAGCGTAGTTTAGCGTTTCCATGAACAGGGACACTGGCTCAGCAGTCCTGTGCAAATGAACATAACACGGCTCCACATATGCTGAAATGCTTCTTTCAGTGTAAAAGAAAATCAGTAAATGCAATGTTAAGACCAAAGCTTGCCAAAATGAAAGATGTTCGTTTCAAATGAAATAAAGTCTTATTTGCAATGCAGAAAGGCATTTCTTTAATGTGTTAGATGTTTTCTGGTCTGCAAGTAAAGTCAGAGATACTATGCCAGGAAGGCTTAGTTTAGCGTTTCTATGAACAGTGAGAGAGAGTCAGTGCACCTGAGCGAATGAACATAAAGTGGCTCCACATATGCAGAAACGCATCTTTCCCTGTAAGAAAATTTCAGTTTATGCAATGTTAAGACCAAAGCTTGACAATATGTAAGATATTCATATCAAATGAAATAAAGTATTTTTTGCAATGCAGAAGGGCATTTCTTTAATGTGTTAGATGTTTTCAGCACCTCATGTAAAGTCAGAGCTACTATGCCCATACAGCTTAGTATAGCGTTTCCAAGGACAGTGGCACTGTCTCAGCCATCCTGAGTGATTGAACATAAAGTGGCTCCACATATGCAGAAACGCATCTTTCCCTGTAAGAAAATTTCAGTTTATGCAATGTTAAGACCAAAGCTTGCCAATATGAAAGATGTTCGTTTCAAGTCAAAGTCTTGTTTGCAACGCAGAAGGGCATTTCTTTAATGTGTTAGATGTTTTCTGGTCTGCAAGTAAAGTCAGAGATACTATGCCAGGAAAGCTTAGTTTAGCGTTTCTATGAACAGTGAGAGAGAGTCAGTGCACCTGAGCGAATGAACATAACGCGGCTCCACATATGCAAAAAAGCATCTTTCTCTGTAAGAGAAATTCAGTTTATACAATGTTAAGACCACAGCTTGACAATATGAAAGATATTCATTTCAAATGAAATAAAGTCTGTTTTGCAATGCAGAAAATCGTTTCTCTAATTTGTCAGATGATTTCTGCTCCTCATGTAAAGTTAGAGCTCCGATGTTTTGAAACCTTAGTTTAGCGTTTCCATGAAAAGTGACACTAGGCTCAGCCATCCTGTACGAATAAACATAACTCCACAGAGGCTGAAAAGCTTCTATCAGTGTAAGCGAAAATCTGTAAATTCAATATTAAGCCCGAAGCTTGCCAATATGAAAGATGTTCATTTAAAATTAAATAAAGTCTTATTTGCAATGCAGGAAACCATTTCTTTAATTTTTTAGATGTTTTCTCCTCTGCAAGTCAAGTCAGAGCTACAATGCCTAGATAGCTAAGTTTAGCGTTTCTATGAAGAGTGAGAGAGAGGCAGTGCTCCTAAATGAATGAACATACTGCTCCACAAGTGCAGAATAGCGTCTTTCCCTGTAAGAGAAATTCAGGTTATACAATGTTAAGACCAAACCTTGCCAAGTTGAAAGATGTTCGTTTCAAGTCAAAGTCTTGTTTGCAACGCAGAAGGGCATTTCTTTAATGTGTTAGATGTTTTCTGGTCTGCAAGTAAAGTCAGAGATACTATGCCAGGAAAGCTTAGTTTAGCGTTTCTATGAACAGTGAGAGAGAGTCAGTGCACCTGAGCGAATGAACATAACGCGGCTCCACATATGCAAAAAAGCATCTTTCTCTGTAAGAGAAATTCAGTTTATACAATGTTAAGACCACAGCTTGACAATATTAAAGATATTCATTTCAAATGATATAAAGTCTTATTTGCAATGCAGGAAACCATTTCTTTAATGTATTATATGTTTTCTCCTCTGCAAGTCAAGTCAGAGCTACAATGCCTAGATAGCTGTTTAGCGTTTCTATGAAGAGTGAGAGAGAGGCAGTGCTCCTAAACGAATGAACATACTGCTCCACAAGTGCAGAATAGCGTCTTTCCCTGTAAGAGAAATTCAGGTTATACAATGTTAAGACCAAACCTTGCCAAGTTGAAAGATGTTCATTTAAAATGAAATAAAGTATTTTTTGCAATGCAGAAGGGCATTTCTTTAATGTGTTAGATGTTTTCAGCACCTCATGTAAAGTCAGAGCTACTATGCCCATACAGCTTAGTATAGCGTTTCCAAGGACAGTGGCACTGTCTCAGCCATCCTGAGTGATTGAACATAAAGTGGCTCCACATATGCAGAAACGCATCTTTCCCTGTAAGAAAATTTCAGTTTATGCAATGTTAAGACCAAAGCTTGCCAATATGAAAGATGTTCGTTTCAAGTCAAAGTCTTGTTTGCAACGCAGAAGGGCATTTCTTTAATGTGTTAGATGTTTTCTGGTCTGCAAGTAAAGTCAGAGATACTATGCCAGGAAAGCTTAGTTTAGCGTTTCTATGAACAGTGAGAGAGAGTCAGTGCACCTGAGCGAATGAACATAAAGTGGCTCCACATATGCAAAAAAGCATCTTTCTTTGTAAGAGAAATTCAGGTTATACAATGTTAAGACCAAACCTTGCCAAGTTGAAAGATGTTCATTTAAAATGAAATAAAGTTTTATTTGTAATGCAGAAAGGCATTTATTTAATGTATTACATGATTTCTCCTCTGCAAGTAAATTCAGAGCTACAGTGCCCAGAAAGCTCAGTTTAGCGTTTCCATGAACAGTGACACTGGCTCAACCATCCTGTGCGAATGAACATAACGCGGCCCCACATATGCAGAAAAGCATCTTTCTCTGTAAGAGAAATTCAGTTTATACAAGGTTAAGTCCAAAGCTTGACAATATGAAAGATGTTCGTTTCAAATGAAACAAAGTCTTATTTGCAATGCAGAAAGGCATTTCTTTAATGTGTTAGATGTTTTCTGGTCTGCAAGTAAAGTCAGAGATACTATGCCAGGAAGGCTTAGTTTAGCGTTTCTATGAACAGTGAGAGAGAGTCAGTGCACCTGAGCGAATGAACATAAAGTGGCTCCACATATGCAGAAACGCATCTTTCCCTGTAAGAAAATTTCAGTTCATGCAATGTTAAGACCAAAGCTTGACAATATGTAAGATATTCATATCAAATGAAATAAAGTCTTATTTGCAATGCAGAAAGGCATTTATTTAATGTATTACATGTTTTCTCCTCTGCAAGTAAATTCAGAGTTACAGTGCCCAGAAAGCTCAGTTTAGCGTTTCCATGAACAGTGACACTGGCTCAACCATCCTGTGCGAATGAACATAACGCGGCCCCATATATGCAGAAAAGCATCTTTCTCTGTAAGAGAAATTCAGGTTATACAATGTTAAGACCAAACCTTGCCAAGTTGAAAGATGTTCATTTAAAATGAAATAAAGTCTTATTTGTAATGCAGAAAGGCATTTATTTAATGTATTACATGTTTTCTCCTCTGCAAATAAATTCAGAGCTACAGTGCCCAGAAAGCTCAGTTTAGCGTTTCCATGAACAGTGACACTGGCTCAACCATCCTGTGCGAATGAACATAACGCGGCCCCACATATGCAGAAAAGCATCTTTCTCTGTAAGAGAAATTCAGTTTATACAAGGTTAAGTCCAATGCTTGACAATATGAAAGATGTTCGTTTCAAATGAAACAAAGTCTTATTTGCAATGCAGAAAATCGTTTCTTTAATTTGTTAGATGTTTTCTGCTCCTCATGTAAAGTCAGAGCTACTATGCCCAGAAAGCGTAGTTTAGCGTTTCCATGAACAGGGACACTGGCTCAGCAGTCCTGTGCAAATGAACATAACACGGCTCCACATATGCTGAAATGCTTCTTTCAGTGTAAAAGAAAATCAGTAAATGCAATGTTAAGACCAAAGCTTGCCAAAATGAAAGATGTTCGTTTCAAATGAAATAAAGTCTTATTTGCAATGCAGAAAGGCATTTCTTTAATGTGTTAGATGTTTTCTGGTCTGCAAGTAAAGTCAGAGATACTATGCCAGGAAAGCTTAGTTTAGCGTTTCTATGAACAGTGAGAGAGAGTCAGTGCACCTGAGCGAATGAACATAAAGTGGCTCCACATATGCAGAAACGCATCTTTCCCTGTAAGAAAATTTCAGTTTATGCAATGTTAAGACCAAAGCTTGACAATATGTAAGATATTCATATCAAATGAAATAAAGTATTTTTTGCAATGCAGAAGGGCATTTCTTTAATGTGTTAGATGTTTTCAGCACCTCATGTAAAGTCAGAGCTACTATGCCCATACAGCTTAGTATAGCGTTTCCAAGGACAGTGGCACTGTCTCAGCCATCCTGAGTGATTGAACATAAAGTGGCTCCACATATGCAGAAACGCATCTTTCCCTGTAAGAAAATTTCAGTTTATGCAATGTTAAGACCAAAGGTTGCCAATATGAAAGATGTTCGTTTCAAGTCAAAGTCTTGTTTGCAACGCAGAAGGGCATTTCTTTAATGTGTTAGATGTTTTCTGGTCTGCAAGTAAAGTCAGAGATACTATGCCAGGAAAGCTTAGTTTAGCGTTTCTATGAACAGTGAGAGAGAGTCAGTGCACCTGAGCGAATGAACATAAAGTGGCTCCACATATGCAGAAACGCATCTTTCCCTGTAAGAAAATTTCAGTTTATGCAATGTTAAGACCAAAGCTTGACAATATGTAAGATATTCATATCAAATGAAATAAAGTATTTTTTGCAATGCAGAAGGGCATTTCTTTAATGTGTTAGATGTTTTCAGCACCTCATGTAAAGTCAGAGCTACTATGCCCATACAGCTTAGTATAGCGTTTCCAAGGACAGTGGCACTGTCTCAGCCATCCTGAGTGATTGAACATAAAGTGGCTCCACATATGCAGAAACGCATCTTTCCCTGTAAGAAAATTTCAGTTTATGCAATGTGACCAAAGCTTGCCAATATGAAAGATGTTCGTTTCAAGTCAAAGTCTTGTTTGCAACGCAGAAGGGCATTTCTTTAATGTGTTAGATGTTTTCTGGTCTGCAAGTAACGTCAGAGATACTATGCCAGGAAAGCTTAGTTTAGCGTTTCTATGAACAGTGAGAGAGAGTCAGTGCACCTGAGCGAATGAACATAACGCGGCTCCACATATGCAAAAAAGCATCTTTCTCTGTAAGAGAAATTCAGTTTATACAATGTTAAGACCACAGCTTGACAATATGAAAGATATTCATTTCAAATGAAATAAAGTCTGTTTTGCAATGCAGAAAATCGTTTCTCTAATTTGTCAGATGATTTCTGCTCCTCATGTAAAGTTAGAGCTCCGATGTTTTGAAAGCTTAGTTTAGCGTTTCCATGAAAAGTGACACTAGGCTCAGCCATCCTGTACGAATAAACATAACTCCACAGAGGCTGAAAAGCTTCTATCAGTGTAAGCGAAAATCTGTAAATACAATATTAAGCCCGAAGCATGCCAATATGAAAGATGTTCATTTAAAATTAAATAAAGTCTTATTTGCAATGCAGGAAACCATTTCTTTAATGTATTACATGTTTTCTCCTCTGCAAGTCAAGTCAGAGCTACAATGCCTAGATAGTTAAGTTTAGCGTTTCTATAAAGAGTGAGAGAGAGGCAGTGCTCCTAAACGAATGAACATACTGCTCCACAAGTGCAGAATAGCGTCTTTCCCTGTAAGAGAAATTCAGGTTATACAATGTTAAGACCAAACCTTGCCAAGTTGAAAGATGTTCATTTAAAATGAAATAAAGTCTTATTTGTAATGCAGAAAGGCATTTATTTAATGTATTACATGTTTTCTCCTCTGCAAGTAAATTCAGAGCTACAGTGCCCAGAAAGCTCAGTTTAGCGTTTCCATGAACAGTGACACTGGCTCAACCATCCTGTGCGAATGAACATAACGCGGCCCCACATATGCAGAAAAGCATCTTTCTCTGTAAGAGAAATTCAGTTTATACAAGGTTAAGTCCAAAGCTTGACAATATGAAAGATGTTCGTTTCAAATGAAACAAAGTCTTATTTGCAATGCAGAAAGGCCTTTCTTTAATGTGTTAGATGTTTTCTGGTCTGCAAGTAAAGTCAGAGATACTATGCCAGGAAAGCTTAGTTTAGCGTTTCTATGAACAGTGAGAGAGAGTCAGTGCACCTGAGCGAATGAACATAAAGTGGCTCCACATATGCAGAAACGCATCTTTCCCTGTAAGAAAATTTCAGTTTATGCAATGTTAAGACCAAAGCTTGACAATATGTAAGATATTCATATCAAATGAAATAAAGTCTTATTTGCAATGCAGAAAGGCATTTATTTAATGTATTACATGTTTTCTCCTCTGCAAGTAAATTCAGAGTTACAGTGCCCAGAAAGCTCAGTTTAGCGTTTCCATGAACAGTGACACTGGCTCAACCATCCTGTGCGAATGAACATAACGCGGCCCCATATATGCAGAAAAGCATCTTTCTCTGTAAGAGAAATTCAGTTTATACAAGGTTAAGTCCAATGCTTGACAATATGAAAGATGTTCGTTTCAAATGAAACAAAGTCTTATTTGCAATGCAGAAAATCGTTTCTTTAATTTGTTAGATGTTTTCTGCTCCTCATGTAAAGTCAGAGTTACTATGCCCAGAAAGCGTAGTTTAGCGTTTCCATGAACAGGGACACTGGCTCAGCAGTCCTGTGCAAATGAACATAACACGGCTCCACATATGCTGAAATGCTTCTTTCAGTGTAAAAGAAAATCAGTAAATGCAATGTTAAGACCAAAGCTTGCCAAAATGAAAGATGTTCGTTTCAAATGAAATAAAGTCTTATTTGCAATGCAGAAAGGCATTTCTTTAATGTGTTAGATGTTTTCTGGTCTGCAAGTAAAGTCAGAGATACTATGCCAGGAAAGCTTAGTTTAGCGTTTCTATGAACAGTGAGAGAGAGTCAGTGCACCTGAGCGAATGAACATAAAGTGGCTCCACATATGCAGAAACGCATCTTTCCCTGTAAGAAAATTTCAGTTTATGCAATGTTAAGACCAAAGCTTGACAATATGTAAGATATTCATATCAAATGATATAAAGTATTTTTTGCAATGCAGAAGGGCATTTCTTTAATGTGTTAGATGTTTTCAGCACCTCATGTAAAGTCAGAGCTACTATGCCCATACAGCTTAGTATAGCGTTTCCAAGGACAGTGGCACTGTCTCAGCCATCCTGAGTGATTGAACATAAAGTGGCTCCACATATGCAGAAACGCATCCTTCCCTGTAAGAAAATTTCAGTTTATGCAATGTTAAGACCAAAGCTTGCCAATATGAAAGATGTTCGTTTCAAGTCAAAGTCTTGTTTGCAACGCAGAAGGGCATTTCTTTAATGTGTTAGATGTTTTCTGGTCTGCAAGTAAAGTCAGAGATACTATGCCAGGAAAGCTTAGTTTAGCGTTTCTATGAACAGTGAGAGAGAGTCAGTGCACCTGAGCGAATGAACATAACGCGGCTCCACATATGCAAAAAAGCATCTTTCTCTGTAAGAGAAATTCAGTTTATACAATGTTAAGACCACAGCTTGACAATATGAAAGATATTCATTTCAAATGAAATAAAGTCTGTTTTGCAATGCAGAAAATCGTTTCTCTAATTTGTCAGATGATTTCTGCTCCTCATGTAAAGTTAGAGCTCCGATGTTTTGAAACCTTAGTTTAGCGTTTCCATGAAAAGTGACACTAGGCTCAGCCATCCTGTACGAATAAACATAACTCCACAGAGGCTGAAAAGCTTCTATCAGTGTAAGCGAAAATCTGTAAATTCAATATTAAGCCCGAAGCTTGCCAATATGAAAGATGTTCATTTAAAATTAAATAAAGTCTTATTTGCAATGCAGGAAACCATTTCTTTAATTTTTTAGATGTTTTCTCCTCTGCAAGTCAAGTCAGAGCTACAATGCCTAGATAGCTAAGTTTAGCGTTTCTATGAAGAGTGAGAGAGAGGCAGTGCTCCTAAATGAATGAACATACTGCTCCACAAGTGCAGAATAGCGTCTTTCCCTGTAAGAGAAATTCAGGTTATACAATGTTAAGACCAAACCTTGCCAAGTTGAAAGATGTTCGTTTCAAGTCAAAGTCTTGTTTGCAACGCAGAAGGGCATTTCTTTAATGTGTTAGATGTTTTCTGGTCTGCAAGTAAAGTCAGAGATACTATGCCAGGAAAGCTTAGTTTAGCGTTTCTATGAACAGTGAGAGAGAGTCAGTGCACCTGAGCGAATGAACATAACGCGGCTCCACATATGCAAAAAAGCATCTTTCTCTGTAAGAGAAATTCAGTTTATACAATGTTAAGACCACAGCTTGACAATATTAAAGATATTCATTTCAAATGATATAAAGTCTTATTTGCAATGCAGGAAACCATTTCTTTAATGTATTACATGTTTTCTCCTCTGCAAGTCAAGTCAGAGCTACAATGCCTAGATAGCTGTTTAGCGTTTCTATGAAGAGTGAGAGAGAGGCAGTGCTCCTAAACGAATGAACATACTGCTCCACAAGTGCAGAATAGCGTCTTTCCCTGTAAGAGAAATTCAGGTTATACAATGTTAAGACCAAACCTTGCCAAGTTGAAAGATGTTCATTTAAAATGAAATAAAGTATTTTTTGCAATGCAGAAGGGCATTTCTTTAATGTGTTAGATGTTTTCAGCACCTCATGTAAAGTCAGAGCTACTATGCCCATACAGCTTAGTATAGCGTTTCCAAGGACAGTGGCACTGTCTCAGCCATCCTGAGTGATTGAACATAAAGTGGCTCCACATATGCAGAAACGCATCTTTCCCTGTAAGAAAATTTCAGTTTATGCAATGTTAAGACCAAAGCTTGCCAATATGAAAGATGTTCGTTTCAAGTCAAAGTCTTGTTTGCAACGCAGAAGGGCATTTCTTTAATGTGTTAGATGTTTTCTGGTCTGCAAGTAAAGTCAGAGATACTATGCCAGGAAAGCTTAGTTTAGCGTTTCTATGAACAGTGAGAGAGAGTCAGTGCACCTGAGCGAATGAACATAAAGTGGCTCCACATATGCAAAAAAGCATCTTTCTCTGTAAGAGAAATTCAGGTTATACAATGTTAAGACCAAACCTTGCCAAGTTGAAAGATGTTCATTTAAAATGAAATAAAGTTTTATTTGTAATGCAGAAAGGCATTTATTTAATGTATTACATGTTTTCTCCTCTGCAAGTAAATTCAGAGCTACAGTGCCCAGAAAGCTCAGTTTAGCGTTTCCATGAACAGTGACACTGGCTCAACCATCCTGTGCGAATGAACATAACGCGGCCCCACATATGCAGAAAAGCATCTTTCTCTGTAAGAGAAATTCAGTTTATACAAGGTTAAGTCCAAAGCTTGACAATATGAAAGATGTTCGTTTCAAATGAAACAAAGTCTTATTTGCAATGCAGAAAGGCATTTCTTTAATGTGTTAGATGTTTTCTGGTCTGCAAGTAAAGTCAGAGATACTATGCCAGGAAAGCTTAGTTTAGCGTTTCTATGAACAGTGAGAGAGAGTCAGTGCACCTGAGCGAATGAACATAAAGTGGCTCCACATATGCAGAAACGCATCTTTCCCTGTAAGAAAATTTCAGTTTATGCAATGTTAAGTCCAATGCTTGACAATATGATAGATGTTCGTTTCAAATGAAACAAAGTCTTATTTGCAATGCAGAAAATCGTTTCTTTAATTTGTTAGATGTTTTCTGCTCCTCATGTAAAGTCAGAGTTACTATGCCCAGAAAGCGTAGTTTAGCGTTTCCATGAACAGGGACACTGGCTCAGCAGTCCTGTGCAAATGAACATAACACGGCTCCACATATGCTGAAATGCTTCTTTCAGTGTAAAAGAAAATCAGTAAATGCAATGTTAAGACCAAAGCTTGCCAAAATGAAAGATGTTCGTTTCAAATGAAATAAAGTCTTATTTGCAATGCAGAAAGGCATTTCTTTAATGTGTTGGATGTTTTCTGGTCTGCAAGTAAAGTCAGAGATACTATGCCCATACAGCTTAGCATAGCGTTTCCAAGGACAGTGGCACTGTCTCAGCCATCCTGAGTGATTGAACATAAAGTGGCTCCACATATGCAGAAACGCATCTTTCCCTGTAAGAAAATTTCAGTTTATGCAATGTTAAGACCAAAGCTTGCCAATATGAAAGATGTTCGTTTCAAGTCAAAGTCTTGTTTGCAACGCAGAAGGGCATTTCTTTAATGTGTTAGATGTTTTCTGGTCTGCAAGTAAAGTCAGAGATACTATGCCAGGAAAGCTTAGTTTAGCGTTTCTATGAACAGTGAGAGAGAGTCAGTGCACCTGAGCGAATGAACATAACGCGGCTCCACATATGCAAAAAAGCATCTTTCTCTGTAAGAGAAATTCAGTTTATACAATGTTAAGACCACAGCTTGACAATATGAAAGATATTCATTTCAAATGAAATAAAGTCTGTTTTGCAATGCAGAAAATCGTTTCTCTAATTTGTCAGATGATTTCTGCTCCTCATGTAAAGTTAGAGCTCCGATGTTTTGAAACCTTAGTTTAGCGTTTCCATGAAAAGTGACACTAGGCTCAGCCATCCTGTACGAATAAACATAACTCCACAGAGGCTGAAAAGCTTCTATCAGTGTAAGCGAAAATCTGTAAATACAATATTAAGCCCGAAGCTTGCCAATATGAAAGATGTTCATTTAAAATTAAATAAAGTCTTATTTGCAATGCAGGAAACCATTTCTTTAATTTTTTAGATGTTTTCTCCTCTGCAAGTCAAGTCAGAGCTACAATGCCTAGATAGCTAAGTTTAGCGTTTCTATGAAGAGTGAGAGAGAGGCAGTGCTCCTAAACGAATGAACATACTGCTCCACAAGTGCAGAATAGCGTCTTTCCCTGTAAGAGAAATTCAGGTTATACAATGTTAAGACCAAACCTTGCCAAGTTGAAAGATGTTCGTTTCAAGTCAAAGTCTTGTTTGCAACGCAGAAGGGCATTTCTTTAATGTGTTAGATGTTTTCTGGTCTGCAAGTAAAGTCAGAGATACTATGCCAGGAAAGCTTAGTTTAGCGTTTCTATGAACAGTGAGAGAGAGTCAGTGCACCTGAGCGAATGAACATAACGCGGCTCCACATATGCAAAAAAGCATCTTTCTCTGTAAGAGAAATTCAGGTTATACAATGTTAAGACCAAACCTTGCCAAGTTGAAAGATGTTCATTTAAAATGAAATAAAGTCTTATTTGTAATGCAGAAAGGCATTTATTTAATGTATTACATGTTTTCTCCTCTGCAAGTAAATTCAGAGCTACAGTGCCCAGAAAGCTCAGTTTAGCGTTTCCATGATTAGTGACACTGGCTCAACCATCCTGTGCGAATGAACATAACGCGGCCCCACATATGCAGAAAAGCATCTTTCTCTGTAAGAGAAATTCAGTTTATACAAGGTTAAGTCCAAAGCTTGACAATATGAAAGATGTTCGTTTCAAATGAAACAAAGTCTTATTTGCAATGCAGAAAGGCATTTCTTTAATGTGTTAGATGTTTTCTGGTCTGCAAGTAAAGTCAGAGATACTATGCCAGGAAAGCTTAGTTTAGCGTTTCTATGAACAGTGAGAGAGAGTCAGTGCTCCTGAGCGAATGAACATAAAGTGGCTCCACATATGCAGAAACGCATCTTTCCCTGTAAGAAAATTTCAGTTTATGCAATGTTAAGACCAAAGCTTGACAATATGTAAGAT
Source organism: Spinibarbus caldwelli (assembly GCA_039654775.1). Classification (NCBI taxonomy): domain Eukaryota; kingdom Metazoa; phylum Chordata; class Actinopteri; order Cypriniformes; family Cyprinidae; genus Spinibarbus; species Spinibarbus caldwelli. The sequence goes on along the minus strand of CM077255.1, from coordinate 24,358,653 downwards.
ATTCATATCAAATGAAATAAAGTCTTATTTGCAATGCAGAAAGGCATTTATTTAATGTATTACATGTTTTCTCCTCTGCAAGTAAATTCAGAGTTACAGTGCCCAGAAAGCTCAGTTTAGCGTTTCCATGAACAGTGACACTGGCTCAACCATCCTGTGCGAATGAACATAACGCGGCCCCATATATGCAGAAAAGCATCTTTCTCTGTAAGAGAAATTCAGTTTATACAAGGTTAAGTCCAATGCTTGACAATATGAAAGATGTTCGTTTCAAATGAAACAAGGTCTTATTTGCAATGCAGAAAATCGTTTCTTTAATTTGTTAGATGTTTTCTGCTCCTCATGTAAAGTCAGAGCTACTATGCCCAGAAAGCGTAGTTTAGCGTTTCCATGAACAGGGACACTGGCTCAGCAGTCCTGTGCAAATGAACATAACACGGCTCCACATATGCTGAAATGCTTCTTTCAGTGTAAAAGAAAATCAGTAAATGCAATGTTAAGACCAAAGCTTGCCAAAATGAAAGATGTTCGTTTCAAATGAAATAAAGTCTTATTTGCAATGCAGAAAGGCATTTCTTTAATGTGTTAGATGTTTTCTGGTCTGCAAGTAAAGTCAGAGATACTATGCCAGGAAGGCTTAGTTTAGCGTTTCTATGAACAGTGAGAGAGAGTCAGTGCACCTGAGCGAATGAACATAAAGTGGCTCCACATATGCAGAAACGCATCTTTCCCTGTAAGAAAATTTCAGTTTATGCAATGTTAAGACCAAAGCTTGACAATATGTAAGATATTCATATCAAATGAAATAAAGTATTTTTTGCAATGCAGAAGGGCATTTCTTTAATGTGTTAGATGTTTTCAGCACCTCATGTAAAGTCAGAGCTACTATGCCCATACAGCTTAGTATAGCGTTTCCAAGGACAGTGGCACTGTCTCAGCCATCCTGAGTGATTGAACATAAAGTGGCTCCACATATGCAGAAACGCATCTTTCCCTGTAAGAAAATTTCAGTTTATGCAATGTTAAGACCAAAGCTTGCCAATATGAAAGATGTTCGTTTCAAGTCAAAGTCTTGTTTGCAACGCAGAAGGGCATTTCTTTAATGTGTTAGATGTTTTCTGGTCTGCAAGTAAAGTCAGAGATACTATGCCAGGAAAGCTTAGTTTAGCGTTTCTATGAACAGTGAGAGAGAGTCAGTGCACCTGAGCGAATGAACATAACGCGGCTCCACATATGCAAAAAAGCATCTTTCTCTGTAAGAGAAATTCAGTTTATACAATGTTAAGACCACAGCTTGACAATATGAAAGATATTCATTTCAAATGAAATAAAGTCTGTTTTGCAATGCAGAAAATCGTTTCTCTAATTTGTCAGATGATTTCTGCTCCTCATGTAAAGTTAGAGCTCCGATGTTTTGAAACCTTAGTTTAGCGTTTCCATGAAAAGTGACACTAGGCTCAGCCATCCTGTACGAATAAACATAACTCCACAGAGGCTGAAAAGCTTCTATCAGTGTAAGCGAAAATCTGTAAATTCAATATTAAGCCCGAAGCTTGCCAATATGAAAGATGTTCATTTAAAATTAAATAAAGTCTTATTTGCAATGCAGGAAACCATTTCTTTAATTTTTTAGATGTTTTCTCCTCTGCAAGTCAAGTCAGAGCTACAATGCCTAGATAGCTAAGTTTAGCGTTTCTATGAAGAGTGAGAGAGAGGCAGTGCTCCTAAATGAATGAACATACTGCTCCACAAGTGCAGAATAGCGTCTTTCCCTGTAAGAGAAATTCAGGTTATACAATGTTAAGACCAAACCTTGCCAAGTTGAAAGATGTTCGTTTCAAGTCAAAGTCTTGTTTGCAACGCAGAAGGGCATTTCTTTAATGTGTTAGATGTTTTCTGGTCTGCAAGTAAAGTCAGAGATACTATGCCAGGAAAGCTTAGTTTAGCGTTTCTATGAACAGTGAGAGAGAGTCAGTGCACCTGAGCGAATGAACATAACGCGGCTCCACATATGCAAAAAAGCATCTTTCTCTGTAAGAGAAATTCAGTTTATACAATGTTAAGACCACAGCTTGACAATATTAAAGATATTCATTTCAAATGATATAAAGTCTTATTTGCAATGCAGGAAACCATTTCTTTAATGTATTACATGTTTTCTCCTCTGCAAGTCAAGTCAGAGCTACAATGCCTAGATAGCTGTTTAGCGTTTCTATGAAGAGTGAGAGAGAGGCAGTGCTCCTAAACGAATGAACATACTGCTCCACAAGTGCAGAATAGCGTCTTTCCCTGTAAGAGAAATTCAGGTTATACAATGTTAAGACCAAACCTTGCCAAGTTGAAAGATGTTCATTTAAAATGAAATAAAGTATTTTTTGCAATGCAGAAGGGCATTTCTTTAATGTGTTAGATGTTTTCAGCACCTCATGTAAAGTCAGAGCTACTATGCCCATACAGCTTAGTATAGCGTTTCCAAGGACAGTGGCACTGTCTCAGCCATCCTGAGTGATTGAACATAAAGTGGCTCCACATATGCAGAAACGCATCTTTCCCTGTAAGAAAATTTCAGTTTATGCAATGTTAAGACCAAAGCTTGCCAATATGAAAGATGTTCGTTTCAAGTCAAAGTCTTGTTTGCAACGCAGAAGGGCATTTCTTTAATGTGTTAGATGTTTTCTGGTCTGCAAGTAAAGTCAGAGATACTATGCCAGGAAAGCTTAGTTTAGCGTTTCTATGAACAGTGAGAGAGAGTCAGTGCACCTGAGCGAATGAACATAAAGTGGCTCCACATATGCAAAAAAGCATCTTTCTTTGTAAGAGAAATTCAGGTTATACAATGTTAAGACCAAACCTTGCCAAGTTGAAAGATGTTCATTTAAAATGAAATAAAGTTTTATTTGTAATGCAGAAAGGCATTTATTTAATGTATTACATGATTTCTCCTCTGCAAGTAAATTCAGAGCTACAGTGCCCAGAAAGCTCAGTTTAGCGTTTCCATGAACAGTGACACTGGCTCAACCATCCTGTGCGAATGAACATAACGCGGCCCCACATATGCAGAAAAGCATCTTTCTCTGTAAGAGAAATTCAGTTTATACAAGGTTAAGTCCAAAGCTTGACAATATGAAAGATGTTCGTTTCAAATGAAACAAAGTCTTATTTGCAATGCAGAAAGGCATTTCTTTAATGTGTTAGATGTTTTCTGGTCTGCAAGTAAAGTCAGAGATACTATGCCAGGAAGGCTTAGTTTAGCGTTTCTATGAACAGTGAGAGAGAGTCAGTGCACCTGAGCGAATGAACATAAAGTGGCTCCACATATGCAGAAACGCATCTTTCCCTGTAAGAAAATTTCAGTTCATGCAATGTTAAGACCAAAGCTTGACAATATGTAAGATATTCATATCAAATGAAATAAAGTCTTATTTGCAATGCAGAAAGGCATTTATTTAATGTATTACATGTTTTCTCCTCTGCAAGTAAATTCAGAGTTACAGTGCCCAGAAAGCTCAGTTTAGCGTTTCCATGAACAGTGACACTGGCTCAACCATCCTGTGCGAATGAACATAACGCGGCCCCATATATGCAGAAAAGCATCTTTCTCTGTAAGAGAAATTCAGGTTATACAATGTTAAGACCAAACCTTGCCAAGTTGAAAGATGTTCATTTAAAATGAAATAAAGTCTTATTTGTAATGCAGAAAGGCATTTATTTAATGTATTACATGTTTTCTCCTCTGCAAATAAATTCAGAGCTACAGTGCCCAGAAAGCTCAGTTTAGCGTTTCCATGAACAGTGACACTGGCTCAACCATCCTGTGCGAATGAACATAACGCGGCCCCACATATGCAGAAAAGCATCTTTCTCTGTAAGAGAAATTCAGTTTATACAAGGTTAAGTCCAAAGATTGACAATATGAAAGATGTTCGTTTCAAATGAAACAAAGTCTTATTTGCAATGCAGAAAGGCATTTCTTTAATGTGTTAGATGTTTTCTGGTCTGCAAGTAAAGTCAGAGATACTATGCCAGGAAAGCTTAGTTTAGCGTTTCTATGAACAGTGAGAGAGAGTCAGTGCACCTGAGCGAATGAACATAAAGTGGCTCCACATATGCAGAAACGCATCTTTCCCTGTAAGAAAATTTCAGTTTATGCAATGTTAAGACCAAAGCTTGACAATATGTAAGATATTCATATCAAATGAAATAAAGTCTTATTTGCAATGCAGAAAGGCATTTATTTAATGTATTACATGGTTTCTCCTCTGCAAGTAAATTCAGAGTTACAGTGCCCAGAAAGCTCAGTTTAGCGTTTCCATGAACAGTGACACTGGCTCAACCATCCTGTGCGAATGAACATAACGCGGCCCCATATATGCAGAAAAGCATCTTTCTCTGTAAGAGAAATTCAGTTTATACAAGGTTAAGTCCAATGCTTGACAATATGAAAGATGTTCGTTTCAAATGAAACAAAGTCTTATTTGCAATGCAGAAAATCGTTTCTTTAATTTGTTAGATGTTTTCTGCTCCTCATGTAAAGTCAGAGCTACTATGCCCAGAAAGCGTAGTTTAGCGTTTCCATGAACAGGGACACTGGCTCAGCAGTCCTGTGCAAATGAACATAACACGGCTCCACATATGCTGAAATGCTTCTTTCAGTGTAAAAGAAAATCAGTAAATGCAATGTTAAGACCAAAGCTTGCCAAAATGAAAGATGTTCGTTTCAAATGAAATAAAGTCTTATTTGCAATGCAGAAAGGCATTTCTTTAATGTGTTAGATGTTTTCTGGTCTGCAAGTAAAGTCAGAGATACTATGCCAGGAAAGCTTAGTTTAGCGTTTCTATGAACAGTGAGAGAGAGTCAGTGCACCTGAGCGAATGAACATAAAGTGGCTCCACATATGCAGAAACGCATCTTTCCCTGTAAGAAAATTTCAGTTTATGCAATGTTAAGACCAAAGCTTGACAATATGTAAGATATTCATATCAAATGAAATAAAGTATTTTTTGCAATGCAGAAGGGCATTTCTTTAATGTGTTAGATGTTTTCAGCACCTCATGTAAAGTCAGAGCTACTATGCCCATACAGCTTAGTATAGCGTTTCCAAGGACAGTGGCACTGTCTCAGCCATCCTGAGTGATTGAACATAAAGTGGCTCCACATATGCAGAAACGCATCTTTCCCTGTAAGAAAATTTCAGTTTATGCAATGTTAAGACCAAAGGTTGCCAATATGAAAGATGTTCGTTTCAAGTCAAAGTCTTGTTTGCAACGCAGAAGGGCATTTCTTTAATGTGTTAGATGTTTTCTGGTCTGCAAGTAAAGTCAGAGATACTATGCCAGGAAAGCTTAGTTTAGCGTTTCTATGAACAGTGAGAGAGAGTCAGTGCACCTGAGCGAATGAACATAAAGTGGCTCCACATATGCAGAAACGCATCTTTCCCTGTAAGAAAATTTCAGTTTATGCAATGTTAAGACCAAAGCTTGACAATATGTAAGATATTCATATCAAATGAAATAAAGTATTTTTTGCAATGCAGAAGGGCATTTCTTTAATGTGTTAGATGTTTTCAGCACCTCATGTAAAGTCAGAGCTACTATGCCCATACAGCTTAGTATAGCGTTTCCAAGGACAGTGGCACTGTCTCAGCCATCCTGAGTGATTGAACATAAAGTGGCTCCACATATGCAGAAACGCATCTTTCCCTGTAAGAAAATTTCAGTTTATGCAATGTGACCAAAGCTTGCCAATATGAAAGATGTTCGTTTCAAGTCAAAGTCTTGTTTGCAACGCAGAAGGGCATTTCTTTAATGTGTTAGATGTTTTCTGGTCTGCAAGTAACGTCAGAGATACTATGCCAGGAAAGCTTAGTTTAGCGTTTCTATGAACAGTGAGAGAGAGTCAGTGCACCTGAGCGAATGAACATAACGCGGCTCCACATATGCAAAAAAGCATCTTTCTCTGTAAGAGAAATTCAGTTTATACAATGTTAAGACCACAGCTTGACAATATGAAAGATATTCATTTCAAATGAAATAAAGTCTGTTTTGCAATGCAGAAAATCGTTTCTCTAATTTGTCAGATGATTTCTGCTCCTCATGTAAAGTTAGAGCTCCGATGTTTTGAAAGCTTAGTTTAGCGTTTCCATGAAAAGTGACACTAGGCTCAGCCATCCTGTACGAATAAACATAACTCCACAGAGGCTGAAAAGCTTCTATCAGTGTAAGCGAAAATCTGTAAATACAATATTAAGCCCGAAGCATGCCAATATGAAAGATGTTCATTTAAAATTAAATAAAGTCTTATTTGCAATGCAGGAAACCATTTCTTTAATGTATTACATGTTTTCTCCTCTGCAAGTCAAGTCAGAGCTACAATGCCTAGATAGTTAAGTTTAGCGTTTCTATAAAGAGTGAGAGAGAGGCAGTGCTCCTAAACGAATGAACATACTGCTCCACAAGTGCAGAATAGCGTCTTTCCCTGTAAGAGAAATTCAGGTTATACAATGTTAAGACCAAACCTTGCCAAGTTGAAAGATGTTCATTTAAAATGAAATAAAGTCTTATTTGTAATGCAGAAAGGCATTTATTTAATGTATTACATGTTTTCTCCTCTGCAAGTAAATTCAGAGCTACAGTGCCCAGAAAGCTCAGTTTAGCGTTTCCATGAACAGTGACACTGGCTCAACCATCCTGTGCGAATGAACATAACGCGGCCCCACATATGCAGAAAAGCATCTTTCTCTGTAAGAGAAATTCAGTTTATACAAGGTTAAGTCCAAAGCTTGACAATATGAAAGATGTTCGTTTCAAATGAAACAAAGTCTTATTTGCAATGCAGAAAGGCCTTTCTTTAATGTGTTAGATGTTTTCTGGTCTGCAAGTAAAGTCAGAGATACTATGCCAGGAAAGCTTAGTTTAGCGTTTCTATGAACAGTGAGAGAGAGTCAGTGCACCTGAGCGAATGAACATAAAGTGGCTCCACATATGCAGAAACGCATCTTTCCCTGTAAGAAAATTTCAGTTTATGCAATGTTAAGACCAAAGCTTGACAATATGTAAGATATTCATATCAAATGAAATAAAGTCTTATTTGCAATGCAGAAAGGCATTTATTTAATGTATTACATGTTTTCTCCTCTGCAAGTAAATTCAGAGTTACAGTGCCCAGAAAGCTCAGTTTAGCGTTTCCATGAACAGTGACACTGGCTCAACCATCCTGTGCGAATGAACATAACGCGGCCCCATATATGCAGAAAAGCATCTTTCTCTGTAAGAGAAATTCAGTTTATACAAGGTTAAGTCCAATGCTTGACAATATGAAAGATGTTCGTTTCAAATGAAACAAAGTCTTATTTGCAATGCAGAAAATCGTTTCTTTAATTTGTTAGATGTTTTCTGCTCCTCATGTAAAGTCAGAGTTACTATGCCCAGAAAGCGTAGTTTAGCGTTTCCATGAACAGGGACACTGGCTCAGCAGTCCTGTGCAAATGAACATAACACGGCTCCACATATGCTGAAATGCTTCTTTCAGTGTAAAAGAAAATCAGTAAATGCAATGTTAAGACCAAAGCTTGCCAAAATGAAAGATGTTCGTTTCAAATGAAATAAAGTCTTATTTGCAATGCAGAAAGGCATTTCTTTAATGTGTTAGATGTTTTCTGGTCTGCAAGTAAAGTCAGAGATACTATGCCAGGAAAGCTTAGTTTAGCGTTTCTATGAACAGTGAGAGAGAGTCAGTGCACCTGAGCGAATGAACATAAAGTGGCTCCACATATGCAGAAACGCATCTTTCCCTGTAAGAAAATTTCAGTTTATGCAATGTTAAGACCAAAGCTTGACAATATGTAAGATATTCATATCAAATGATATAAAGTATTTTTTGCAATGCAGAAGGGCATTTCTTTAATGTGTTAGATGTTTTCAGCACCTCATGTAAAGTCAGAGCTACTATGCCCATACAGCTTAGTATAGCGTTTCCAAGGACAGTGGCACTGTCTCAGCCATCCTGAGTGATTGAACATAAAGTGGCTCCACATATGCAGAAACGCATCCTTCCCTGTAAGAAAATTTCAGTTTATGCAATAAGACCAAAGCTTGCCAATATGAAAGATGTTCGTTTCAAGTCAAAGTCTTGTTTGCAACGCAGAAGGGCATTTCTTTAATGTGTTAGATGTTTTCTGGTCTGCAAGTAAAGTCAGAGATACTATGCCAGGAAAGCTTAGTTTAGCGTTTCTATGAACAGTGAGAGAGAGTCAGTGCACCTGAGCGAATGAACATAACGCGGCTCCACATATGCAAAAAAGCATCTTTCTCTGTAAGAGAAATTCAGTTTATACAATGTTAAGACCACAGCTTGACAATATGAAAGATATTCATTTCAAATGAAATAAAGTCTGTTTTGCAATGCAGAAAATCGTTTCTCTAATTTGTCAGATGATTTCTGCTCCTCATGTAAAGTTAGAGCTCCGATGTTTTGAAACCTTAGTTTAGCGTTTCCATGAAAAGTGACACTAGGCTCAGCCATCCTGTACGAATAAACATAACTCCACAGAGGCTGAAAAGCTTCTATCAGTGTAAGCGAAAATCTGTAAATTCAATATTAAGCCCGAAGCTTGCCAATATGAAAGATGTTCATTTAAAATTAAATAAAGTCTTATTTGCAATGCAGGAAACCATTTCTTTAATTTTTTAGATGTTTTCTCCTCTGCAAGTCAAGTCAGAGCTACAATGCCTAGATAGCTAAGTTTAGCGTTTCTATGAAGAGTGAGAGAGAGGCAGTGCTCCTAAATGAATGAACATACTGCTCCACAAGTGCAGAATAGCGTCTTTCCCTGTAAGAGAAATTCAGGTTATACAATGTTAAGACCAAACCTTGCCAAGTTGAAAGATGTTCGTTTCAAGTCAAAGTCTTGTTTGCAACGCAGAAGGGCATTTCTTTAATGTGTTAGATGTTTTCTGGTCTGCAAGTAAAGTCAGAGATACTATGCCAGGAAAGCTTAGTTTAGCGTTTCTATGAACAGTGAGAGAGAGTCAGTGCACCTGAGCGAATGAACATAACGCGGCTCCACATATGCAAAAAAGCATCTTTCTCTGTAAGAGAAATTCAGTTTATACAATGTTAAGACCACAGCTTGACAATATTAAAGATATTCATTTCAAATGATATAAAGTCTTATTTGCAATGCAGGAAACCATTTCTTTAATGTATTACATGTTTTCTCCTCTGCAAGTCAAGTCAGAGCTACAATGCCTAGATAGCTGTTTAGCGTTTCTATGAAGAGTGAGAGAGAGGCAGTGCTCCTAAACGAATGAACATACTGCTCCACAAGTGCAGAATAGCGTCTTTCCCTGTAAGAGAAATTCAGGTTATACAATGTTAAGACCAAACCTTGCCAAGTTGAAAGATGTTCATTTAAAATGAAATAAAGTATTTTTTGCAATGCAGAAGGGCATTTCTTTAATGTGTTAGATGTTTTCAGCACCTCATGTAAAGTCAGAGCTACTATGCCCATACAGCTTAGTATAGCGTTTCCAAGGACAGTGGCACTGTCTCAGCCATCCTGAGTGATTGAACATAAAGTGGCTCCACATATGCAGAAACGCATCTTTCCCTGTAAGAAAATTTCAGTTTATGCAATGTTAAGACCAAAGCTTGCCAATATGAAAGATGTTCGTTTCAAGTCAAAGTCTTGTTTGCAACGCAGAAGGGCATTTCTTTAATGTGTTAGATGTTTTCTGGTCTGCAAGTAAAGTCAGAGATACTATGCCAGGAAAGCTTAGTTTAGCGTTTCTATGAACAGTGAGAGAGAGTCAGTGCACCTGAGCGAATGAACATAAAGTGGCTCCACATATGCAAAAAAGCATCTTTCTCTGTAAGAGAAATTCAGGTTATACAATGTTAAGACCAAACCTTGCCAAGTTGAAAGATGTTCATTTAAAATGAAATAAAGTTTTATTTGTAATGCAGAAAGGCATTTATTTAATGTATTACATGTTTTCTCCTCTGCAAGTAAATTCAGAGCTACAGTGCCCAGAAAGCTCAGTTTAGCGTTTCCATGAACAGTGACACTGGCTCAACCATCCTGTGCGAATGAACATAACGCGGCCCCACATATGCAGAAAAGCATCTTTCTCTGTAAGAGAAATTCAGTTTATACAAGGTTAAGTCCAAAGCTTGACAATATGAAAGATGTTCGTTTCAAATGAAACAAAGTCTTATTTGCAATGCAGAAAGGCATTTCTTTAATGTGTTAGATGTTTTCTGGTCTGCAAGTAAAGTCAGAGATACTATGCCAGGAAAGCTTAGTTTAGCGTTTCTATGAACAGTGAGAGAGAGTCAGTGCACCTGAGCGAATGAACATAAAGTGGCTCCACATATGCAGAAACGCATCTTTCCCTGTAAGAAAATTTCAGTTTATGCAATGTTAAGACCAAAGCTTGACAATATGTAAGATATTCATATCAAATGAAATAAAGTCTTATTTGCAATGCAGAAAGGCATTTATTTAATGTATTACATGTTTTCTCCTCTGCAAGTAAATTCAGAGTTACAGTGCCCAGAAAGCTCAGTTTAGCGTTTCCATGAACAGTGACACTGGCTCAACCATCCTGTGCGAATGAACATAACGCGGCCCCATATATGCAGAAAAGCATCTTTCTCTGTAAGAGAAATTCAGTTTATACAAGGTTAAGTCCAATGCTTGACAATATGATAGATGTTCGTTTCAAATGAAACAAAGTCTTATTTGCAATGCAGAAAATCGTTTCTTTAATTTGTTAGATGTTTTCTGCTCCTCATGTAAAGTCAGAGTTACTATGCCCAGAAAGCGTAGTTTAGCGTTTCCATGAACAGGGACACTGGCTCAGCAGTCCTGTGCAAATGAACATAACACGGCTCCACATATGCTGAAATGCTTCTTTCAGTGTAAAAGAAAATCAGTAAATGCAATGTTAAGACCAAAGCTTGCCAAAATGAAAGATGTTCGTTTCAAATGAAATAAAGTCTTATTTGCAATGCAGAAAGGCATTTCTTTAATGTGTTGGATGTTTTCTGGTCTGCAAGTAAAGTCAGAGATACTATGCCCATACAGCTTAGCATAGCGTTTCCAAGGACAGTGGCACTGTCTCAGCCATCCTGAGTGATTGAACATAAAGTGGCTCCACATATGCAGAAACGCATCTTTCCCTGTAAGAAAATTTCAGTTTATGCAATGTTAAGACCAAAGCTTGCCAATATGAAAGATGTTCGTTTCAAGTCAAAGTCTTGTTTGCAACGCAGAAGGGCATTTCTTTAATGTGTTAGATGTTTTCTGGTCTGCAAGTAAAGTCAGAGATACTATGCCAGGAAAGCTTAGTTTAGCGTTTCTATGAACAGTGAGAGAGAGTCAGTGCACCTGAGCGAATGAACATAACGCGGCTCCACATATGCAAAAAAGCATCTTTCTCTGTAAGAGAAATTCAGTTTATACAATGTTAAGACCACAGCTTGACAATATGAAAGATATTCATTTCAAATGAAATAAAGTCTGTTTTGCAATGCAGAAAATCGTTTCTCTAATTTGTCAGATGATTTCTGCTCCTCATGTAAAGTTAGAGCTCCGATGTTTTGAAACCTTAGTTTAGCGTTTCCATGAAAAGTGACACTAGGCTCAGCCATCCTGTACGAATAAACATAACTCCACAGAGGCTGAAAAGCTTCTATCAGTGTAAGCGAAAATCTGTAAATACAATATTAAGCCCGAAGCTTGCCAATATGAAAGATGTTCATTTAAAATTAAATAAAGTCTTATTTGCAATGCAGGAAACCATTTCTTTAATTTTTTAGATGTTTTCTCCTCTGCAAGTCAAGTCAGAGCTACAATGCCTAGATAGCTAAGTTTAGCGTTTCTATGAAGAGTGAGAGAGAGGCAGTGCTCCTAAACGAATGAACATACTGCTCCACAAGTGCAGAATAGCGTCTTTCCCTGTAAGAGAAATTCAGGTTATACAATGTTAAGACCAAACCTTGCCAAGTTGAAAGATGTTCGTTTCAAGTCAAAGTCTTGTTTGCAACGCAGAAGGGCATTTCTTTAATGTGTTAGATGTTTTCTGGTCTGCAAGTAAAGTCAGAGATACTATGCCAGGAAAGCTTAGTTTAGCGTTTCTATGAACAGTGAGAGAGAGTCAGTGCACCTGAGCGAATGAACATAACGCGGCTCCACATATGCAAAAAAGCATCTTTCTCTGTAAGAGAAATTCAGGTTATACAATGTTAAGACCAAACCTTGCCAAGTTGAAAGATGTTCATTTAAAATGAAATAAAGTCTTATTTGTAATGCAGAAAGGCATTTATTTAATGTATTACATGTTTTCTCCTCTGCAAGTAAATTCAGAGCTACAGTGCCCAGAAAGCTCAGTTTAGCGTTTCCATGATTAGTGACACTGGCTCAACCATCCTGTGCGAATGAACATAACGCGGCCCCACATATGCAGAAAAGCATCTTTCTCTGTAAGAGAAATTCAGTTTATACAAGGTTAAGTCCAAAGCTTGACAATATGAAAGATGTTCGTTTCAAATGAAACAAAGTCTTATTTGCAATGCAGAAAGGCATTTCTTTAATGTGTTAGATGTTTTCTGGTCTGCAAGTAAAGTCAGAGATACTATGCCAGGAAAGCTTAGTTTAGCGTTTCTATGAACAGTGAGAGAGAGTCAGTGCTCCTGAGCGAATGAACATAAAGTGGCTCCACATATGCAGAAACGCATCTTTCCCTGTAAGAAAATTTCAGTTTATGCAATGTTAAGACCAAAGCTTGACAATATGTAAGATATTCATATCAAATGAAATAAAGTCTTATTTGCAATGCAGAAAGGCATTTATTTAATGTATTACATGTTTTCTCCTCTGCAAGTAAATTCAGAGTTACAGTGCCCAGAAAGCTCAGTTTAGCGTTTCCATGAACAGTGACACTGGCTCAACCATCCTGTGCGAATGAACATAACGCGGCCCCATATATGCAGAAAAGCATCTTTCTCTGTAAGAGAAATTCAGTTTATACAAGGTTAAGTCCAATGCTTGACAATATGAAAGATGTTCGTTTCAAATGAAACAAGGTCTTATTTGCAATGCAGAAAATCGTTTCTTTAATTTGTTAGATGTTTTCTGCTCCTCATGTAAAGTCAGAGCTACTATGCCCAGAAAGCGTAGTTTAGCGTTTCCATGAACAGGGACACTGGCTCAGCAGTCCTGTGCAAATGAACATAACACGGCTCCACATATGCTGAAATGCTTCTTTCAGTGTAAAAGAAAATCAGTAAATGCAATGTTAAGACCAAAGCTTGCCAAAATGAAAGATGTTCGTTTCAAATGAAATAAAGTCTTATTTGCAATGCAGAAAGGCATTTCTTTAATGTGTTAGATGTTTTCTGGTCTGCAAGTAAAGTCAGAGATACTATGCCAGGAAGGCTTAGTTTAGCGTTTCTATGAACAGTGAGAGAGAGTCAGTGCACCTGAGCGAATGAACATAAAGTGGCTCCACATATGCAGAAACGCATCTTTCCCTGTAAGAAAATTTCAGTTTATGCAATGTTAAGACCAAAGCTTGACAATATGTAAGATATTCATATCAAATGAAATAAAGTATTTTTTGCAATGCAGAAGGGCATTTCTTTAATGTGTTAGATGTTTTCAGCACCTCATGTAAAGTCAGAGCTACTATGCCCATACAGCTTAGTATAGCGTTTCCAAGGACAGTGGCACTGTCTCAGCCATCCTGAGTGATTGAACATAAAGTGGCTCCACATATGCAGAAACGCATCTTTCCCTGTAAGAAAATTTCAGTTTATGCAATGTTAAGACCAAAGCTTGCCAATATGAAAGATGTTCGTTTCAAGTCAAAGTCTTGTTTGCAACGCAGAAGGGCATTTCTTTAATGTGTTAGATGTTTTCTGGTCTGCAAGTAAAGTCAGAGATACTATGCCAGGAAAGCTTAGTTTAGCGTTTCTATGAACAGTGAGAGAGAGTCAGTGCACCTGAGCGAATGAACATAAAGTGGCTCCACATATGCAGAAACGCATCTTTCCCTGTAAGAAAATTTCAGTTTATGCAATGTTAAGACCAAAGCTTGACAATATGTAAGATATTCATATCAAATGAAATAAAGTCTTATTTGCAATGCAGAAAGGCATTTATTTAATGTATTACATGTTTTCTCCTCTGCAAGTAAATTCAGAGTTACAGTGCCCAGAAAGCTCAGTTTAGCGTTTCCATGAACAGTGACACTGGCTCAACCATCCTGTGCGAATGAACATAACGCGGCCCCATATATGCAGAAAAGCATCTTTCTCTGTAAGAGAAATTCAGTTTATACAAGGTTAAGTCCAATGCTTGACAATATGAAAGATGTTCGTTTCAAATGAAACAAAGTCTTATTTGCAATGCAGAAAATCGTTTCTTTAATTTGTTAGATGTTTTCTGCTCCTCATGTAAAGTCAGAGTTACTATGCCCAGAAAGCGTAGTTTAGCGTTTCCATGAACAGGGACACTGGCTCAGCAGTCCTGTGCAAATGAACATAACACGGCTCCACATATGCTGAAATGCTTCTTTCAGTGTAAAAGAAAATCAGTAAATGCAATGTTAAGACCAAAGCTTGCCAAAATGAAAGATGTTCGTTTCAAATGAAATAAAGTCTTATTTGCAATGCAGAAAGGCATTTCTTTAATGTGTTAGATGTTTTCTGGTCTGCAAGTAAAGTCAGAGATACTATGCCAGGAAAGCTTAGTTTAGCGTTTCTATGAACAGTGAGAGAGAGTCAGTGCACCTGAGCGAATGAACATAAAGTGGCTCCACATATGCAGAAACGCATCTTTCCCTGTAAGAAAATTTCAGTTTATGCAATGTTAAGACCAAAGCTTGACAATATGTAAGATATTCATATCAAATGATATAAAGTATTTTTTGCAATGCAGAAGGGCATTTCTTTAATGTGTTAGATGTTTTCAGCACCTCATGTAAAGTCAGAGCTACTATGCCCATACAGCTTAGTATAGCGTTTCCAAGGACAGTGGCACTGTCTCAGCCATCCTGAGTGATTGAACATAAAGTGGCTCCACATATGCAGAAACGCATCCTTCCCTGTAAGAAAATTTCAGTTTATGCAATGTTAAGACCAAAGCTTGCCAATATGAAAGATGTTCGTTTCAAGTCAAAGTCTTGTTTGCAACGCAGAAGGGCATTTCTTTAATGTGTTAGATGTTTTCTGGTCTGCAAGTAAAGTCAGAGATACTATGCCAGGAAAGCTTAGTTTAGCGTTTCTATGAACAGTGAGAGAGAGTCAGTGCACCTGAGCGAATGAACATAACGCGGCTCCACATATGCAAAAAAGCATCTTTCTCTGTAAGAGAAATTCAGTTTATACAATGTTAAGACCACAGCTTGACAATATGAAAGATATTCATTTCAAATGAAATAAAGTCTGTTTTGCAATGCAGAAAATCGTTTCTCTAATTTGTCAGATGATTTCTGCTCCTCATGTAAAGTTAGAGCTCCGATGTTTTGAAACCTTAGTTTAGCGTTTCCATGAAAAGTGACACTAGGCTCAGCCATCCTGTACGAATAAACATAACTCCACAGAGGCTGAAAAGCTTCTATCAGTGTAAGCGAAAATCTGTAAATTCAATATTAAGCCCGAAGCTTGCCAATATGAAAGATGTTCATTTAAAATTAAATAAAGTCTTATTTGCAATGCAGGAAACCATTTCTTTAATTTTTTAGATGTTTTCTCCTCTGCAAGTCAAGTCAGAGCTACAATGCCTAGATAGCTAAGTTTAGCGTTTCTATGAAGAGTGAGAGAGAGGCAGTGCTCCTAAATGAATGAACATACTGCTCCACAAGTGCAGAATAGCGTCTTTCCCTGTAAGAGAAATTCAGGTTATACAATGTTAAGACCAAACCTTGCCAAGTTGAAAGATGTTCGTTTCAAGTCAAAGTCTTGTTTGCAACGCAGAAGGGCATTTCTTTAATGTGTTAGATGTTTTCTGGTCTGCAAGTAAAGTCAGAGATACTATGCCAGGAAAGCTTAGTTTAGCGTTTCTATGAACAGTGAGAGAGAGTCAGTGCACCTGAGCGAATGAACATAACGCGGCTCCACATATGCAAAAAAGCATCTTTCTCTGTAAGAGAAATTCAGTTTATACAATGTTAAGACCACAGCTTGACAATATTAAAGATATTCATTTCAAATGATATAAAGTCTTATTTGCAATGCAGGAAACCATTTCTTTAATGTATTACATGTTTTCTCCTCTGCAAGTCAAGTCAGAGCTACAATGCCTAGATAGCTGTTTAGCGTTTCTATGAAGAGTGAGAGAGAGGCAGTGCTCCTAAACGAATGAACATACTGCTCCACAAGTGCAGAATAGCGTCTTTCCCTGTAAGAGAAATTCAGGTTATACAATGTTAAGACCAAACCTTGCCAAGTTGAAAGATGTTCGTTTCAAGTCAAAGTCTTGTTTGCAACGCAGAAGGGCATTTCTTTAATGTGTTAGATGTTTCCTGGTCTGCAAGTAAAGTCAGAGATACTATGCCAGGAAAGCTTAGTTTAGCGTTTCTATGAACAGTGAGAGAGAGTCAGTGCACCTGAGCGAATGAACATAACGCGGCTCCACATATGCAAAAAAGCATCTTTCTCTGTAAGAGAAATTCAGTTTATACAATGTTAAGACCACAGCTTGACAATATTAAAGATATTCATTTCAAATGATATAAAGTCTTATTTGCAATGCAGGAAACCATTTCTTTTATGTATTACATGTTTTCTCCTCTGCAAGTCAAGTCAGAGCTACAATGCCTAGATAGCTGTTTAGCGTTTCTATGAAGAGTGAGAGAGAGGCAGTGCTCCTAAACGAATGAACATACTGCTCCACAAGTGCAGAATAGCGTCTTTCCCTGTAAGAGAAATTCAGGTTATACAATGTTAAGACCAAACCTTGCCAAGTTGAAAGATGTTCATTTAAAATGAAATAAAGTATTTTTTGCAATGCAGAAGGGCATTTCTTTAATGTGTTAGATGTTTTCAGCACCTCATGTAAAGTCAGAGCTACTATGCCCATACAGCTTAGTATAGCGTTTCCAAGGACAGTGGCACTGTCTCAGCCATCCTGAGTGATTGAACATAAAGTGGCTCCACATATGCAGAAACGCATCTTTCCCTGTAAGAAAATTTCAGTTTATGCAATGTTAAGACCAAAGCTTGCCAATATGAAAGATGTTCGTTTCAAGTCAAAGTCTTGTTTGCAACGCAGAAGGGCATTTCTTTAATGTGTTAGATGTTTTCTGGTCTGCAAGTAAAGTCAGAGATACTATGCCAGGAAAGCTTAGTTTAGCGTTTCTATGAACAGTGAGAGAGAGTCAGTGCACCTGAGCGAATGAACATAAAGTGGCTCCACATATGCAAAAAAGCATCTTTCTCTGTAAGAGAAATTCAGGTTATACAATGTTAAGACCAAACCTTGCCAAGTTGAAAGATGTTCATTTAAAATGAAATAAAGTTTTATTTGTAATGCAGAAAGGCATTTATTTAATGTATTACATGTTTTCTCCTCTGCAAGTAAATTCAGAGCTACAGTGCCCAGAAAGCTCAGTTTAGCGTTTCCATGAACAGTGACACTGGCTCAACCATCCTGTGCGAATGAACATAACGCGGCCCCACATATGCAGAAAAGCATCTTTCTCTGTAAGAGAAATTCAGTTTATACAAGGTTAAGTCCAAAGCTTGACAATATGAAAGATGTTCGTTTCAAATGAAACAAAGTCTTATTTGCAATGCAGAAAGGCATTTCTTTAATGTGTTAGATGTTTTCTGGTCTGCAAGTAAAGTCAGAGATACTATGCCAGGAAAGCTTAGTTTAGCGTTTCTATGAACAGTGAGAGAGAGTCAGTGCACCTGAGCGAATGAACATAAAGTGGCTCCACATATGCAGAAACGCATCTTTCCCTGTAAGAAAATTTCAGTTTATGCAATGTTAAGACCAAAGCTTGACAATATGTAAGATATTCATATCAAATGAAATAAAGTCTTATTTGCAATGCAGAAAGGCATTTATTTAATGTATTACATGTTTTCTCCTCTGCAAGTAAATTCAGAGTTACAGTGCCCAGAAAGCTCAGTTTAGCGTTTCCATGAACAGTGACACTGGCTCAACCATCCTGTGCGAATGAACATAACGCGGCCCCATATATGCAGAAAAGCATCTTTCTCTGTAAGAGAAATTCAGTTTATACAAGGTTAAGTCCAATGCTTGACAATATGAAAGATGTTCGTTTCAAATGAAACAAAGTCTTATTTGCAATGCAGAAAATCGTTTCTTTAATTTGTTAGATGTTTTCTGCTCCTCATGTAAAGTCAGAGTTACTATGCCCAGAAAGCGTAGTTTAGCGTTTCCATGAACAGGGACACTGGCTCAGCAGTCCTGTGCAAATGAACATAACACGGCTCCACATATGCTGAAATGCTTCTTTCAGTGTAAAAGAAAATCAGTAAATGCAATGTTAAGACCAAAGCTTGCCAAAATGAAAGATGTTCGTTTCAAATGAAATAAAGTCTTATTTGCAATGCAGAAAGGCATTTCTTTAATGTGTTGGATGTTTTCTGGTCTGCAAGTAAAGTCAGAGATACTATGCCAGGAAAGCTTAGTTTAGCGTTTCTGTGAACAGTGAGAGAGAGTCAGTGCACCTGAGCGAATGAACATAAAGTGGCTCCACATATGCAGAAACGCATCTTTCCCTGTAAGAAAATTTCAGTTTATGCAATGTTAAGACCAAAGCTTGACAATATGTAAGATATTCATATCAAATGATATAAAGTATTTTTTGCAATGCAGAAGGGCATTTCTTTAATGTGTTAGATGTTTTCAGCACCTCATGTAAAGTCAGAGCTACTATGCCCATACAGCTTAGTATAGCGTTTCCAAGGACAGTGGCACTGTCTCAGCCATCCTGAGTGATTGAACATAAAGTGGCTCCACATATGCAGAAACGCATCTTTCCCTGTAAGAAAATTTCAGTTTATGCAATGTTAAGACCAAAGCTTGCCAATATGAAAGATGTTCGTTTCAAGTCAAAGTCTTGTTTGCAACGCAGAAGGGCATTTCTTTAATGTGTTAGATGTTTTCTGGTCTGCAAGTAAAGTCAGAGATACTATGCCAGGAAAGCTTAGTTTAGCGTTTCTATGAACAGTGAGAGAGAGTCAGTGCACCTGAGCGAATGAACATAACGCGGCTCCACATATGCAAAAAAGCATCTTTCTCTGTAAGAGAAATTCAGTTTATACAATGTTAAGACCACAGCTTGACAATATGAAAGATATTCATTTCAAATGAAATAAAGTCTGTTTTGCAATGCAGAAAATCGTTTCTCTAATTTGTCAGATGATTTCTGCTCCTCATGTAAAGTTAGAGCTCCGATGTTTTGAAACCTTAGTTTAGCGTTTCCATGAAAAGTGACACTAGGCTCAGCCATCCTGTACGAATAAACATAACTCCACAGAGGCTGAAAAGCTTCTATCAGTGTAAGCGAAAATCTGTAAATTCAATATTAAGCCCGAAGCTTGCCAATATGAAAGATGTTCATTTAAAATTAAATAAAGTCTTATTTGCAATGCAGGAAACCATTTCTTTAATTTTTTAGATGTTTTCTCCTCTGCAAGTCAAGTCAGAGCTACAATGCCTAGATAGCTAAGTTTAGCGTTTCTATGAAGAGTGAGAGAGAGGCAGTGCTCCTAAATGAATGAACATACTGCTCCACAAGTGCAGAATAGCGTCTTTCCCTGTAAGAGAAATTCAGGTTATACAATGTTAAGACCAAACCTTGCCAAGTTGAAAGATGTTCGTTTCAAGTCAAAGTCTTGTTTGCAACGCAGAAGGGCATTTCTTTAATGTGTTAGATGTTTTCTGGTCTGCAAGTAAAGTCAGAGATACTATGCCAGGAAAGCTTAGTTTAGCGTTTCTATGAACAGTGAGAGAGAGTCAGTGCACCTGAGCGAATGAACATAACGCGGCTCCACATATGCAAAAAAGCATCTTTCTCTGTAAGAGAAATTCAGTTTATACAATGTTAAGACCACAGCTTGACAATATTAAAGATATTCATTTCAAATGATATAAAGTCTTATTTGCAATGCAGGAAACCATTTCTTTTATGTATTACATGTTTTCTCCTCTGCAAGTCAAGTCAGAGCTACAATGCCTAGATAGCTGTTTAGCGTTTCTATGAAGAGTGAGAGAGAGGCAGTGCTCCTAAACGAATGAACATACTGCTCCACAAGTGCAGAATAGCGTCTTTCCCTGTAAGAGAAATTCAGGTTATACAATGTTAAGACCAAACCTTGCCAAGTTGAAAGATGTTCATTTAAAATGAAATAAAGTATTTTTTGCAATGCAGAAGGGCATTTCTTTAATGTGTTAGATGTTTTCAGCACCTCATGTAAAGTCAGAGCTACTATGCCCATACAGCTTAGTATAGCGTTTCCAAGGACAGTGGCACTGTCTCAGCCATCCTGAGTGATTGAACATAAAGTGGCTCCACATATGCAGAAACGCATCTTTCCCTGTAAGAAAATTTCAGTTTATGCAATGTTAAGACCAAAGCTTGCCAATATGAAAGATGTTCGTTTCAAGTCAAAGTCTTGTTTGCAACGCAGAAGGGCATTTCTTTAATGTGTTAGATGTTTTCTGGTCTGCAAGTAAAGTCAGAGATACTATGCCAGGAAAGCTTAGTTTAGCGTTTCTATGAACAGTGAGAGAGAGTCAGTGCACCTGAGCGAATGAACATAAAGTGGCTCCACATATGCAAAAAAGCATCTTTCTCTGTAAGAGAAATTCAGGTTATACAATGTTAAGACCAAACCTTGCCAAGTTGAAAGATGTTCATTTAAAATGAAATAAAGTTTTATTTGTAATGCAGAAAGGCATTTATTTAATGTATTACATGTTTTCTCCTCTGCAAGTAAATTCAGAGCTACAGTGCCCAGAAAGCTCAGTTTAGCGTTTCCATGAACAGTGACACTGGCTCAACCATCCTGTGCGAATGAACATAACGCGGCCCCACATATGCAGAAAAGCATCTTTCTCTGTAAGAGAAATTCAGTTTATACAAGGTTAAGTCCAAAGCTTGACAATATGAAAGATGTTCGTTTCAAATGAAACAAAGTCTTATTTGCAATGCAGAAAGGCATTTCTTTAATGTGTTAGATGTTTTCTGGTCTGCAAGTAAAGTCAGAGATACTATGCCAGGAAAGCTTAGTTTAGCGTTTCTATGAACAGTGAGAGAGAGTCAGTGCACCTGAGCGAATGAACATAAAGTGGCTCCACATATGCAGAAACGCATCTTTCCCTGTAAGAAAATTTCAGTTTATGCAATGTTAAGACCAAAGCTTGACAATATGTAAGATATTCATATCAAATGAAATAAAGTCTTATTTGCAATGCAGAAAGGCATTTATTTAATGTATTACATGTTTTCTCCTCTGCAAGTAAATTCAGAGTTACAGTGCCCAGAAAGCTCAGTTTAGCGTTTCCATGAACAGTGACACTGGCTCAACCATCCTGTGCGAATGAACATAACGCGGCCCCATATATGCAGAAAAGCATCTTTCTCTGTAAGAGAAATTCAGTTTATACAAGGTTAAGTCCAATGCTTGACAATATGAAAGATGTTCGTTTCAAATGAAACAAAGTCTTATTTGCAATGCAGAAAATCGTTTCTTTAATTTGTTAGATGTTTTCTGCTCCTCATGTAAAGTCAGAGTTACTATGCCCAGAAAGCGTAGTTTAGCGTTTCCATGAACAGGGACACTGGCTCAGCAGTCCTGTGCAAATGAACATAACACGGCTCCACATATGCTGAAATGCTTCTTTCAGTGTAAAAGAAAATCAGTAAATGCAATGTTAAGACCAAAGCTTGCCAAAATGAAAGATGTTCGTTTCAAATGAAATAAAGTCTTATTTGCAATGCAGAAAGGCATTTCTTTAATGTGTTGGATGTTTTCTGGTCTGCAAGTAAAGTCAGAGATACTATGCCAGGAAAGCTTAGTTTAGCGTTTCTGTGAACAGTGAGAGAGAGTCAGTGCACCTGAGCGAATGAACATAAAGTGGCTCCACATATGCAGAAACGCATCTTTCCCTGTAAGAAAATTTCAGTTTATGCAATGTTAAGACCAAAGCTTGACAATATGTAAGATATTCATATCAAATGATATAAAGTATTTTTTGCAATGCAGAAGGGCATTTCTTTAATGTGTTAGATGTTTTCAGCACCTCATGTAAAGTCAGAGCTACTATGCCCATACAGCTTAGCATAGCGTTTCCAAGGACAGTGGCACTGTCTCAGCCATCCTGAGTGATTGAACATAAAGTGGCTCCACATATGCAGAAACGCATCTTTCCCTGTAAGAAAATTTCAGTTTATGCAATGTTAAGACCAAAGCTTGCCAATATGAAAGATGTTCGTTTCAAGTCAAAGTCTTGTTTGCAACGCAGAAGGGCATTTCTTTAATGTGTTAGATGTTTTCTGGTCTGCAAGTAAAGTCAGAGATACTATGCCAGGAAAGCTTAGTTTAGCGTTTCTATGAACAGTGAGAGAGAGTCAGTGCACCTGAGCGAATGAACATAACGCGGCTCCACATATGCAAAAAAGCATCTTTCTCTGTAAGAGAAATTCAGTTTATACAATGTTAAGACCACAGCTTGACAATATGAAAGATATTCATTTCAAATGAAATAAAGTCTGTTTTGCAATGCAGAAAATCGTTTCTCTAATTTGTCAGATGATTTCTGCTCCTCATGTAAAGTTAGAGCTCCGATGTTTTGAAACCTTAGTTTAGCGTTTCCATGAAAAGTGACACTAGGCTCAGCCATCCTGTACGAATAAACATAACTCCACAGAGGCTGAAAAGCTTCTATCAGTGTAAGCGAAAATCTGTAAATACAATATTAAGCCCGAAGCTTGCCAATATGAAAGATGTTCATTTAAAATTAAATAAAGTCTTATTTGCAATGCAGGAAACCATTTCTTTAATTTTTTAGATGTTTTCTCCTCTGCAAGTCAAGTCAGAGCTACAATGCCTAGATAGCTAAGTTTAGCGTTTCTATGAAGAGTGAGAGAGAGGCAGTGCTCCTAAACGAATGAACATACTGCTCCACAAGTGCAGAATAGCGTCTTTCCCTGTAAGAGAAATTCAGGTTATACAATGTTAAGACCAAACCTTGCCAAGTTGAAAGATGTTCGTTTCAAGTCAAAGTCTTGTTTGCAACGCAGAAGGGCATTTCTTTAATGTGTTAGATGTTTTCTGGTCTGCAAGTAAAGTCAGAGATACTATGCCAGGAAAGCTTAGTTTAGCGTTTCTATGAACAGTGAGAGAGAGTCAGTGCACCTGAGCGAATGAACATAACGCGGCTCCACATATGCAAAAAAGCATCTTTCTCTGTAAGAGAAATTCAGGTTATACAATGTTAAGACCAAACCTTGCCAAGTTGAAAGATGTTCATTTAAAATGAAATAAAGTCTTATTTGTAATGCAGAAAGGCATTTATTTAATGTATTACATGTTTTCTCCTCTGCAAGTAAATTCAGAGCTACAGTGCCCAGAAAGCTCAGTTTAGCGTTTCCATGATTAGTGACACTGGCTCAACCATCCTGTGCGAATGAACATAACGCGGCCCCACATATGCAGAAAAGCATCTTTCTCTGTAAGAGAAATTCAGTTTATACAAGGTTAAGTCCAAAGCTTGACAATATGAAAGATGTTCGTTTCAAATGAAACAAAGTCTTATTTGCAATGCAGAAAGGCATTTCTTTAATGTGTTAGATGTTTTCTGGTCTGCAAGTAAAGTCAGAGATACTATGCCAGGAAAGCTTAGTTTAGCGTTTCTATGAACAGTGAGAGAGAGTCAGTGCTCCTGAGCGAATGAACATAAAGTGGCTCCACATATGCAGAAACGCATCTTTCCCTGTAAGAAAATTTCAGTAAATGCAATGTTAAGACCAAAGCTTGACAATATGTAAGATATTCATATCAAATGAAATAAAGTCTTATTTGCAATGCAGAAAGGCATTTATTTAATGTATTACATGTTTTCTCCTCTGCAAGTAAATTCAGAGTTACAGTGCCCAGAAAGCTCAGTTTAGCGTTTCCATGAACAGTGACACTGGCTCAACCATCCTGTGCGAATGAACATAACGCGGCCCCATATATGCAGAAAAGCATCTTTCTCTGTAAGAGAAATTCAGTTTATACAAGGTTAAGTCCAATGCTTGACAATATGAAAGATGTTCGTTTCAAATGAAACAAGGTCTTATTTGCAATGCAGAAAATCGTTTCTTTAATTTGTTAGATGTTTTCTGCTCCTCATGTAAAGTCAGAGCTACTATGCCCAGAAAGCGTAGTTTAGCGTTTCCATGAACAGGGACACTGGCTCAGCAGTCCTGTGCAAATGAACATAACACGGCTCCACATATGCTGAAATGCTTCTTTCAGTGTAAAAGAAAATCAGTAAATGCAATGTTAAGACCAAAGCTTGCCAAAATGAAAGATGTTCGTTTCAAATGAAATAAAGTCTTATTTGCAATGCAGAAAGGCATTTCTTTAATGTGTTAGATGTTTTCTGGTCTGCAAGTAAAGTCAGAGATACTATGCCAGGAAAGCTTAGTTTAGCGTTTCTATGAACAGTGAGAGAGAGTCAGTGCACCTGAGCGAATGAACATAAAGTGGCTCCACATATGCAGAAACGCATCTTTCCCTGTAAGAAAATTTCAGTTTATGCAATGTTAAGACCAAAGCTTGACAATATGTAAGATATTCATATCAAATGAAATAAAGTATTTTTTGCAATGCAGAAGGGCATTTCTTTAATGTGTTAGATGTTTTCAGCACCTCATGTAAAGTCAGAGCTACTATGCCCATACAGCTTAGTATAGCGTTTCCAAGGACAGTGGCACTGTCTCAGCCATCCTGAGTGATTGAACATAAAGTGGCTCCACATATGCAGAAACGCATCTTTCCCTGTAAGAAAATTTCAGTTTATGCAATGTTAAGACCAAAGCTTGCCAATATGAAAGATGTTCGTTTCAAGTCAAAGTCTTGTTTGCAACGCAGAAGGGCATTTCTTTAATGTGTTAGATGTTTTCTGGTCTGCAAGTAAAGTCAGAGATACTATGCCAGGAAAGCTTAGTTTAGCGTTTCTATGAACAGTGAGAGAGAGTCAGTGCACCTGAGCGAATGAACATAAAGTGGCTCCACATATGCAGAAACGCATCTTTCCCTGTAAGAAAATTTCAGTTTATGCAATGTTAAGACCAAAGCTTGACAATATGTAAGATATTCATATCAAATGAAATAAAGTATTTTTTGCAATGCAGAAGGGCATTTCTTTAATGTGTTAGATGTTTTCAGCACCTCATGTAAAGTCAGAGCTACTATGCCCATACAGCTTAGTATAGCGTTTCCAAGGACAGTGGCACTGTCTCAGCCATCCTGAGTGATTGAACATAAAGTGGCTCCACATATGCAGAAACGCATCTTTCCCTGTAAGAAAATTTCAGTTTATGCAATGTTAAGACCAAAGCTTGCCAATATGAAAGATGTTCGTTTCAAGTCAAAGTCTTGTTTGCAACGCAGAAGGGCATTTCTTTAATGTGTTAGATGTTTTCTGGTCTGCAAGTAAAGTCAGAGATACTATGCCAGGAAAGCTTAGTTTAGCGTTTCTATGAACAGTGAGAGAGAGTCAGTGCACCTGAGCGAATGAACATAACGCGGCTCCACATATGCAAAAAAGCATCTTTCTCTGTAAGAGAAATTCAGTTTATACAATGTTAAGACCACAGCTTGACAATATGAAAGATATTCATTTCAAATGAAATAAAGTCTGTTTTGCAATGCAGAAAATCGTTTCTCTAATTTGTCAGATGATTTCTGCTCCTCATGTAAAGTTAGAGCTCCGATGTTTTGAAAGCTTAGTTTAGCGTTTCCATGAAAAGTGACACTAGGCTCAGCCATCCTGTACGAATAAACATAACTCCACAGAGGCTGAAAAGCTTCTATCAGTGTAAGCGAAAATCTGTAAATACAATATTAAGCCCGAAGCATGCCAATATGAAAGATGTTCATTTAAAATTAAATAAAGTCTTATTTGCAATGCAGGAAACCATTTCTTTAATGTATTACATGTTTTCTCCTCTGCAAGTCAAGTCAGAGCTACAATGCCTAGATAGTTAAGTTTAGCGTTTCTATAAAGAGTGAGAGAGAGGCAGTGCTCCTAAACGAATGAACATACTGCTCCACAAGTGCAGAATAGCGTCTTTCCCTGTAAGAGAAATTCAGGTTATACAATGTTAAGACCAAACCTTGCCAAGTTGAAAGATGTTCATTTAAAATGAAATAAAGTCTTATTTGTAATGCAGAAAGGCATTTATTTAATGTATTACATGTTTTCTCCTCTGCAAGTAAATTCAGAGCTACAGTGCCCAGAAAGCTCAGTTTAGCGTTTCCATGAACAGTGACACTGGCTCAACCATCCTGTGCGAATGAACATAACGCGGCCCCACATATGCAGAAAAGCATCTTTCTCTGTAAGAGAAATTCAGTTTATACAAGGTTAAGTCCAAAGCTTGACAATATGAAAGATGTTCGTTTCAAATGAAACAAAGTCTTATTTGCAATGCAGAAAGGCATTTCTTTAATGTGTTAGATGTTTTCTGGTCTGCAAGTAAAGTCAGAGATACTATGCCAGGAAAGCTTAGTTTAGCGTTTCTATGAACAGTGAGAGAGAGTCAGTGCACCTGAGCGAATGAACATAAAGTGGCTCCACATATGCAGAAACGCATCTTTCCCTGTAAGAAAATTTCAGTTTATGCAATGTTAAGACCAAAGCTTGACAATATGTAAGATATTCATATCAAATGAAATAAAGTCTTATTTGCAATGCAGAAAGGCATTTATTTAATGTATTACATGTTTTCTCCTCTGCAAGTAAATTCAGAGTTACAGTGCCCAGAAAGCTCAGTTTAGCGTTTCCATGAACAGTGACACTGGCTCAACCATCCTGTGCGAATGACCATAACGCGGCCCCATATATGCAGAAAAGCATCTTTCTCTGTAAGAGAAATTCAGTTTATACAAGGTTAAGTCCAATGCTTGACAATATGAAAGATGTTCGTTTCAAATGAAACAAAGTCTTATTTGCAATGCAGAAAATCGTTTCTTTAATTTGTTAGATGTTTTCTGCTCCTCATGTAAAGTCAGAGTTACTATGCCCAGAAAGCGTAGTTTAGCGTTTCCATGAACAGGGACACTGGCTCAGCAGTCCTGTGCAAATGAACATAACACGGCTCCACATATGCTGAAATGCTTCTTTCAGTGTAAAAGAAAATCAGTAAATGCAATGTTAAGACCAAAGCTTGCCAAAATGAAAGATGTTCGTTTCAAATGAAATAAAGTCTTATTTGCAATGCAGAAAGGCATTTCTTTAATGTGTTAGATGTTTTCTGGTCTGCAAGTAAAGTCAGAGATACTATGCCAGGAAAGCTTAGTTTAGCGTTTCTATGAACAGTGAGAGAGAGTCAGTGCACCTGAGCGAATGAACATAAAGTGGCTCCACATATGCAGAAACGCATCTTTTCCTGTAAGAAAATTTCAATTTATGCAATGTTAAGACCAAAGCTTGACAATATGTAAGATATTCATATCAAATGAAATAAAGTATTTTTTGCAATGCAGAAGGGCATTTCTTTAATGTGTTAGATGTTTTCAGCACCTCATGTAAAGTCAGAGCTACTATGCCCATACAGCTTAGTATAGCGTTTCCAAGGACAGTGGCACTGTCTCAGCCATCCTGAGTGATTGAACATAAAGTGGCTCCACATATGCAGAAAAGCATCTTTCCCTGTAAGAAAATTTCAGTTTATGCAATGTTAAGACCAAAGCTTGCCAATATGAAAGATGTTCGTTTCAAGTCAAAGTCTTGTTTGCAACGCAGAAGGGCATTTCTTTAATGTGTTAGATGTTTTCTGGTCTGCAAGTAAAGTCAGAGATACTATGCCAGGAAAGCTTAGTTTAGCGTTTCTATGAACAGTGAGAGAGAGTCAGTGCACCTGAGCGAATGAACATAACGCGGCTCCACATATGCAAAAAAGCATCTTTCTCTGTAAGAGAAATTCAGTTTATACAATGTTAAGACCACAGCTTGACAATATGAAAGATATTCATTTCAAATGAAATAAAGTCTGTTTTGCAATGCAGAAAATCGTTTCTCTAATTTGTCAGATGATTTCTGCTCCTCATGTAAAGTTAGAGCTCCGATGTTTTGAAAGCTTAGTTTAGCGTTTCCATGAAAAGTGACACTAGGCTCAGCCATCCTGTACGAATAAACATAACTCCACAGAGGCTGAAAAGCTTCTATCAGTGTAAGCGAAAATCTGTAAATACAATATTAAGCCCGAAGCATGCCAATATGAAAGATGTTCATTTAAAATCAAATAAAGTCTTATTTGCAATGCAGGAAACCATTTCTTTAATGTATTACATGTTTTCTCCTCTGCAAGTCAAGTCAGAGCTACAATGCCTAGATAGCTAAGTTTAGCGTTTCTATAAAGAGTGAGAGAGAGGCAGTGCTCCTAAACGAATGAACATACTGCTCCACAAGTGCAGAATAGCGTCTTTCCCTGTAAGAGAAATTCAGGTTATACAATGTTAAGACCAAACCTTGCCAAGTTGAAAGATGTTCATTTAAAATGAAATAAAGTCTTATTTGTAATGCAGAAAGGCATTTATTTAATGTATTACATGTTTTCTCCTCTGCAAGTAAATTCAGAGCTACAGTGCCCAGAAAGCTCAGTTTAGCGTTTCCATGAACAGTGACACTGGCTCAACCATCCTGTGCGAATGAACATAACGCGGCCCCACATATGCAGAAAAGCATCTTTCTCTGTAAGAGAAATTCAGTTTATACAAGGTTAAGTCCAAAGCTTGACAATATGAAAGATGTTCGTTTCAAATGAAACAAAGTCTTATTTGCAATGCAGAAAGGCATTTCTTTAATGTGTTAGATGTTTTCTGGTCTGCAAGTAAAGTCAGAGATACTATGCCAGGAAAGCTTAGTTTAGCGTTTCTATGAACAGTGAGAGAGAGTCAGTGCACCTGAGCGAATGAACATAAAGTGGCTCCACATATGCAGAAACGCATCTTTCCCTGTAAGAAAATTTCAGTTCATGCAATGTTAAGACCAAAGCTTGACAATATGTAAGATATTCATATCAAATGAAATAAAGTCTTATTTGCAATGCAGAAAGGCATTTATTTAATGTATTACATGTTTTCTCCTCTGCAAGTAAATTCAGAGTTACAGTGCCCAGAAAGCTCAGTTTAGCGTTTCCATGAACAGTGACACTGGCTCAACCATCCTGTGCGAATGAACATAACGCGGCCCCATATATGCAGAAAAGCATCTTTCTCTGTAAGAGAAATTCAGGTTATACAATGTTAAGACCAAACCTTGCCAAGTTGAAAGATGTTCATTTAAAATGAAATAAAGTCTTATTTGTAATGCAGAAAGGCATTTATTTAATGTATTACATGTTTTCTCCTCTGCAAGTAAATTCAGAGCTACAGTGCCCAGAAAGCTCAGTTTAGCGTTTCCATGAACAGTGACACTGGCTCAACCATCCTGTGCGAATGAGCATAACGCGGCCCCACATATGCAGAAAAGCATCTTTCTCTGTAAGAGAAATTCAGTTTATACAAGGTTAAGTCCAAAGCTTGACAATATGAAAGATGTTCGTTTCAAATGAAACAAAGTCTTATTTGCAATGCAGAAAATCGTTTCTTTAATTTGTTAGATGTTTTCTGCTCCTCATGTAAAGTCAGAGTTACTATGCCCAGAAAGCGTAGTTTAGCGTTTCCATGAACAGGGACACTGGCTCAGCAGTCCTATGCAAATGAACATAACACGGCTCCACATATGCTGAAATGCTTCTTTCAGTGTAAAAGAAAATCAGTAAATGCAATGTTAAGACCAAAGCTTGCCAAAATGAAAGATGTTCGTTTCAAATGAAATAAAGTCTTATTTGCAATGCAGAAAGGCATTTCTTTAATGTGTTAGATGTTTTCTGGTCTGCAAGTAAAGTCAGAGATACTATGCCAGGAAAGCTTAGTTTAGCGTTTCTATGAACAGTGAGAGAGAGTCAGTGCACCTGAGCGAATGAACATAAAGTGGCTCCACATATGCAGAAACGCATCTTTCCCTGTAAGAAAATTTCAGTTTATGCAATGTTAAGACCAAAGCTTGACAATATGTAAGATATTCATATCAAATGATATAAAGTATTTTTTGCAATGCAGAAGGGCATTTCTTTAATGTGTTAGATGTTTTCAGCACCTCATGTAAAGTCAGAGCTACTATGCCCATACAGCTTAGTATAGCGTTTCCAAGGACAGTGGCACTGTCTCAGCCATCCTGAGTGATTGAACATAAAGTGGCTCCACATATGCAGAAACGCATCTTTCCCTGTAAGAAAATTTCAGTTTATGCAATGTTAAGACCAAAGCTTGCCAATATGAAAGATGTTCGTTTCAAGTCAAAGTCTTGTTTGCAACGCAGAAGGGCATTTCTTTAATGTGTTAGATGTTTTCTGGTCTGCAAGTAAAGTCAGAGATACTATGCCAGGAAAGCTTAGTTTAGCGTTTCTATGAACAGTGAGAGAGAGTCAGTGCACCTGAGCGAATGAACATAACGCGGCTCCACATATGCAAAAAAGCATCTTTCTCTGTAAGAGAAATTCAGTTTATACAATGTTAAGACCACAGCTTGACAATATGAAAGATATTCATTTCAAATGAAATAAAGTCTGTTTTGCAATGCAGAAAATCGTTTCTCTAATTTGTCAGATGATTTCTGCTCCTCATGTAAAGTTAGAGCTCCGATGTTTTGAAACCTTAGTTTAGCGTTTCCATGAAAAGTGACACTAGGCTCAGCCATCCTGTACGAATAAACATAACTCCACAGAGGCTGAAAAGCTTCTATCAGTGTAAGCGAAAATCTGTAAATTCAATATTAAGCCCGAAGCTTGCCAATATGAAAGATGTTCATTTAAAATTAAATAAAGTCTTATTTGCAATGCAGGAAACCATTTCTTTAATTTTTTAGATGTTTTCTCCTCTGCAAGTCAAGTCAGAGCTACAATGCCTAGATAGCTAAGTTTAGCGTTTCTATGAAGAGTGAGAGAGAGGCAGTGCTCCTAAATGAATGAACATACTGCTCCACAAGTGCAGAATAGCGTCTTTCCCTGTAAGAGAAATTCAGGTTATACAATGTTAAGACCAAACCTTGCCAAGTTGAAAGATGTTCGTTTCAAGTCAAAGTCTTGTTTGCAACGCAGAAGGGCATTTCTTTAATGTGTTAGATGTTTTCTGGTCTGCAAGTAAAGTCAGAGATACTATGCCAGGAAAGCTTAGTTTAGCGTTTCTATGAACAGTGAGAGAGAGTCAGTGCACCTGAGCGAATGAACATAACGCGGCTCCACATATGCAAAAAAGCATCTTTCTCTGTAAGAGAAATTCAGTTTATACAATGTTAAGACCACAGCTTGACAATATTAAAGATATTCATTTCAAATGATATAAAGTCTTATTTGCAATGCAGGAAACCATTTCTTTAATGTATTACATGTTTTCTCCTCTGCAAGTCAAGTCAGAGCTACAATGCCTAGATAGCTGTTTAGCGTTTCTATGAAGAGTGAGAGAGAGGCAGTGCTCCTAAACGAATGAACATACTGCTCCACAAGTGCAGAATAGCGTCTTTCCCTGTAAGAGAAATTCAGGTTATACAATGTTAAGACCAAACCTTGCCAAGTTGAAAGATGTTCATTTAAAATGAAATAAAGTATTTTTTGCAATGCAGAAGGGCATTTCTTTAATGTGTTAGATGTTTTCAGCACCTCATGTAAAGTCAGAGCTACTATGCCCATACAGCTTAGTATAGCGTTTCCAAGGACAGTGGCACTGTCTCAGCCATCCTGAGTGATTGAACATAAAGTGGCTCCACATATGCAGAAACGCATCTTTCCCTGTAAGAAAATTTCAGTTTATGCAATGTTAAGACCAAAGCTTGCCAATATGAAAGATGTTCGTTTCAAGTCAAAGTCTTGTTTGCAACGCAGAAAGGCATTTCTTTAATGTGTTAGATGTTTTCTGGTCTGCAAGTAAAGTCAGAGATACTATGCCAGGAAAGCTTAGTTTAGCGTTTCTATGAACAGTGAGAGAGAGTCAGTGCACCTGAGCGAATGAACATAAAGTGGCTCCACATATGCAAAAAAGCATCTTTCTCTGTAAGAGAAATTCAGGTTATACAATGTTAAGACCAAACCTTGCCAAGTTGAAAGATGTTCATTTAAAATGAAATAAAGTTTTATTTGTAATGCAGAAAGGCATTTATTTAATGTATTACATGTTTTCTCCTCTGCAAGTAAATTCAGAGCTACAGTGCCCAGAAAGCTCAGTTTAGCGTTTCCATGAACAGTGACACTGGCTCAACCATCCTGTGCGAATGAACATAACGCGGCCCCACATATGCAGAAAAGCATC
Organism: Spinibarbus caldwelli; assembly: GCA_039654775.1. Classification (NCBI taxonomy): domain Eukaryota; kingdom Metazoa; phylum Chordata; class Actinopteri; order Cypriniformes; family Cyprinidae; genus Spinibarbus; species Spinibarbus caldwelli. Next base: position 24,326,051 of record CM077255.1, on the reverse strand, counting down.
TTTCTCTGTAAGAGAAATTCAGTTTATACAAGGTTAAGTCCAAAGCTTGACAATATGAAAGATGTTCGTTTCAAATGAAACAAAGTCTTATTTGCAATGCAGAAAGGCATTTCTTTAATGTGTTAGATGTTTTCTGGTCTGCAAGTAAAGTCAGAGATACTATGCCAGGAAAGCTTAGTTTAGCGTTTCTATGAACAGTGAGAGAGAGTCAGTGCACCTGAGCGAATGAACATAAAGTGGCTCCACATATGCAGAAACGCATCTTTCCCTGTAAGAAAATTTCAGTTTATGCAATGTTAAGACCAAAGCTTGACAATATGTAAGATATTCATATCAAATGAAATAAAGTCTTATTTGCAATGCAGAAAGGCATTTATTTAATGTATTACATGTTTTCTCCTCTGCAAGTAAATTCAGAGTTACAGTGCCCAGAAAGCTCAGTTTAGCGTTTCCATGAACAGTGACACTGGCTCAACCATCCTGTGCGAATGAACATAACGCGGCCCCATATATGCAGATAAGCATCTTTCTCTGTAAGAGAAATTCAGTTTATACAAGGTTAAGTCCAATGCTTGACAATATGAAAGATGTTCGTTTCAAATGAAACAAAGTCTTATTTGCAATGCAGAAAATCGTTTCTTTAATTTGTTAGATGTTTTCTGCTCCTCATGTAAAGTCAGAGTTACTATGCCCAGAAAGCGTAGTTTAGCGTTTCCATGAACAGGGACACTGGCTCAGCAGTCCTGTGCAAATGAACATAACACGGCTCCACATATGCTGAAATGCTTCTTTCAGTGTAAAAGAAAATCAGTAAATGCAATGTTCAGACCAAAGCTTGCCAAAATGAAAGATGTTCGTTTCAAATGAAATAAAGTCTTATTTGCAATGCAGAAAGGCATTTCTTTAATGTGTTGGATGTTTTCTGGTCTGCAAGTAAAGTCAGAGATACTATGCCCATACAGCTTAGCATAGCGTTTCCATGAACAGTGACACTGGCTCAACCATCCTGTGCGAATGAACATAACGCGGCCCCACATATGCAGAAAAGCATCTTTCTCTGTAAGAGAAATTCAGTTTATACAAGGTTAAGTCCAAAGCTTGACAATATGAAAGATGTTCGTTTCAAATGAAACAAAGTCTTATTTGCAATGCAGAAAGGCATTTCTTTAATGTGTTAGATGTTTTCTGGTCTGCAAGTAAAGTCAGAGATACTATGCCAGGAAAGCTTAGTTTAGCGTTTCTATGAACAGTGAGAGAGAGTCAGTGCACCTGAGCGAATGAACATAAAGTGGCTCCACATATGCAGAAACGCATCTTTCCCTGTAAGAAAATTTCAGTTTATGCAATGTTAAGACCAAAGCTTGACAATATGTAAGATATTCATATCAAATGAAATAAAGTATTTTTTGCAATGCAGAAGGGCATTTCTTTAATGTGTTAGATGTTTTCAGCACCTCATGTAAAGTCAGAGCTACTATGCCCATACAGCTTTGTATAGCGTTTCCAAGGACAGTGGCACTGTCTCAGCCATCCTGAGTGATTGAACATAAAGTGGCTCCACATATGCAGAAACGCATCTTTCCCTGTAAGAAAATTTCAGTTTATGCAATGTTAAGACCAAAGGTTGCCAATATGAAAGATGTTCGTTTCAAGTCAAAGTCTTGTTTGCAACGCAGAAGGGCATTTCTTTAATGTGTTAGATGTTTTCTGGTCTGCAAGTAAAGTCAGAGATACTATGCCAGGAAAGCTTAGTTTACCGTTTCTATGAACAGTGAGAGAGAGTCAGTGCACCTGAGCGAATGAACATAAAGTGGCTCCACATATGCAGAAACGCATCTTTCCCTGTAAGAAAATTTCAGTTTATGCAATGTTAAGACCAAAGCTTGACAATATGTAAGATATTCATATCAAATGAAATAAAGTATTTTTTGCAATGCAGAAGGGCATTTCTTTAATGTGTTAGATGTTTTCAGCACCTCATGTAAAGTCAGAGCTACTATGCCCATACAGCTTAGTATAGCGTTTCCAAGGACAGTGGCACTGTCTCAGCCATCCTGAGTGATTGAACATAAAGTGGCTCCACATATGCAGAAACGCATCTTTCCCTGTAAGAAAATTTCAGTTTATGCAATGTTAAGACCAAAGCTTGCCAATATGAAAGATGTTCGTTTCAAGTCAAAGTCTTGTTTGCAACGCAGAAGGGCATTTCTTTAATGTGTTAGATGTTTTCTGGTCTGCAAGTAAAGTCAGAGATACTATGCCAGGAAAGCTTAGTTTAGCGTTTCTATGAACAGTGAGAGAGAGTCAGTGCACCTGAGCGAATGAACATAACGCGGCTCCACATATGCAAAAAAGCATCTTTCTCTGTAAGAGAAATTCAGTTTATACAATGTTAAGACCACAGCTTGACAATATGAAAGATATTCATTTCAAATGAAATAAAGTCTGTTTTGCAATGCAGAAAATCGTTTCTCTAATTTGTCAGATGATTTCTGCTCCTCATGTAAAGTTAGAGCTCCGATGTTTTGAAAGCTTAGTTTAGCGTTTCCATGAAAAGTGACACTAGGCTCAGCCATCCTGTACGAATAAACATAACTCCACAGAGGCTGAAAAGCTTCTATCAGTGTAAGCGAAAATCTGTAAATACAATATTAAGCCCGAAGCATGCCAATATGAAAGATGTTCATTTAAAATTAAATAAAGTCTTATTTGCAATGCAGGAAACCATTTCTTTAATGTATTACATGTTTTCTCCTCTGCAAGTCAAGTCAGAGCTACAATGCCTAGATAGTTAAGTTTAGCATTTCTATAAAGAGTGAGAGAGAGGCAGTGCTCCTAAACGAATGAACATACTGCTCCATAAGTGCAGAATAGCGTCTTTCCCTGTAAGAGAAATTCAGGTTATACAATGTTAAGACCAAACCTTGCCAAGTTGAAAGATGTTCATTTAAAATGAAATAAAGTCTTATTTGTAATGCAGAAAGGCATTTATTTAATGTATTACATGTTTTCTCCTCTGCAAGTAAATTCAGAGCTACAGTGCCCAGAAAGCTCAGTTTAGCGTTTCCATGAACAGTGACACTGGCTCAACCATCCTGTGCGAATGAACATAACGCGGCCCCACATATGCAGAAAAGCATCTTTCTCTGTAAGAGAAATTCAGTTTATACAAGGTTAAGTCCAAAGCTTGACAATATGAAAGATGTTCGTTTCAAATGAAACAAAGTCTTATTTGCAATGCAGAAAGGCATTTCTTTAATGTGTTAGATGTTTTCTGGTCTGCAAGTAAAGTCAGAGATACTATGCCAGGAAAGCTTAGTTTAGCGTTTCTATGAACAGTGAGAGAGAGTCAGTGCACCTGAGCGAATGAACATAAAGTGGCTCCACATATGCAGAAACGCATCTTTCCCTGTAAGAAAATTTCAGTTTATGCAATGTTAAGACCAAAGCTTGACAATATGTAAGATATTCATATCAAATGAAATAAAGTCTTATTTGCAATGCAGAAAGGCATTTATTTAATGTATTACATGTTTTCTCCTCTGCAAGTAAATTCAGAGTTACAGTGCCCAGAAAGCTCAGTTTAGCGTTTCCATGAACAGTGACACTGGCTCAACCATCCTGTGCGAATGAACATAACGCGGCCCCATATATGCAGAAAAGCATCTTTCTCTGTAAGAGAAATTCAGTTTATACAAGGTTAAGTCCAATGCTTGACAATATGAAAGATGTTCGTTTCAAATGAAACAAAGTCTTATTTGCAATGCAGAAAATCGTTTCTTTAATTTGTTAGATGTTTTCTGCTCCTCATGTAAAGTCAGAGTTACTATGCCCAGAAAGCGTAGTTTAGCGTTTCCATGAACAGGGACACTGGCTCAGCAGTCCTGTGCAAATGAACATAACACGGCTCCACATATGCTGAAATGCTTCTTTCAGTGTAAAAGAAAATCAGTAAATGCAATGTTAAGACCAAAGCTTGCCAAAATGAAAGATGTTCGTTTCAAATGAAATAAAGTCTTATTTGCAATGCAGAAAGGCATTTCTTTAATGTGTTAGATGTTTTCTGGTCTGCAAGTAAAGTCAGAGATACTATGCCAGGAAAGCTTAGTTTAGCGTTTCTATGAACAGTGAGAGAGAGTCAGTGCACCTGAGCGAATGAACATAAAGTGGCTCCACATATGCAGAAACGCATCTTTCCCTGTAAGAAAATTTCAGTTTATGCAATGTTAAGACCAAAGCTTGACAATATGTAAGATATTCATATCAAATGATATAAAGTATTTTTTGCAATGCAGAAGGGCATTTCTTTAATGTGTTAGATGTTTTCAGCACCTCATGTAAAGTCAGAGCTACTATGCCCATACAGCTTAGTATAGCGTTTCCAAGGACAGTGGCACTGTCTCAGCCATCCTGAGTGATTGAACATAAAGTGGCTCCACATATGCAGAAACGCATCTTTCCCTGTAAGAAAATTTCAGTTTATGCAATGTTAAGACCAAAGCTTGCCAATATGAAAGATGTTCGTTTCAAGTCAAAGTCTTGTTTGCAACGCAGAAGGGCATTTCTTTAATGTGTTAGATGTTTTCTGGTCTGCAAGTAAAGTCAGAGATACTATGCCAGGAAAGCTTAGTTTAGCGTTTCTATGAACAGTGAGAGAGAGTCAGTGCACCTGAGCGAATGAACATAACGCGGCTCCACATATGCAAAAAAGCATCTTTCTCTGTAAGAGAAATTCAGTTTATACAATGTTAAGACCACAGCTTGACAATATGAAAGATATTCATTTCAAATGAAATAAAGTCTGTTTTGCAATGCAGAAAATCGTTTCTCTAATTTGTCAGATGATTTCTGCTCCTCATGTAAAGTTAGAGCTCCGATGTTTTGAAACCTTAGTTTAGCGTTTCCATGAAAAGTGACACTAGGCTCAGCCATCCTGTACGAATAAACATAACTCCACAGAGGCTGAAAAGCTTCTATCAGTGTAAGCGAAAATCTGTAAATTCAATATTAAGCCCGAAGCTTGCCAATATGAAAGATGTTCATTTAAAATTAAATAAAGTCTTATTTGCAATGCAGGAAACCATTTCTTTAATTTTTTAGATGTTTTCTCCTCTGCAAGTCAAGTCAGAGCTACAATGCCTAGATAGCTAAGTTTAGCGTTTCTATGAAGAGTGAGAGAGAGGCAGTGCTCCTAAATGAATGAACATACTGCTCCACAAGTGCAGAATAGCGTCTTTCCCTGTAAGAGAAATTCAGGTTATACAATGTTAAGACCAAACCTTGCCAAGTTGAAAGATGTTCGTTTCAAGTCAAAGTCTTGTTTGCAACGCAGAAGGGCATTTCTTTAATGTGTTAGATGTTTTCTGGTCTGCAAGTAAAGTCAGAGATACTATGCCAGGAAAGCTTAGTTTAGCGTTTCTATGAACAGTGAGAGAGAGTCAGTGCACCTGAGCGAATGAACATAACGCGGCTCCACATATGCAAAAAAGCATCTTTCTCTGTAAGAGAAATTCAGTTTATACAATGTTAAGACCACAGCTTGACAATATTAAAGATATTCATTTCAAATGATATAAAGTCTTATTTGCAATGCAGGAAACCATTTCTTTAATGTATTACATGTTTTCTCCTCTGCAAGTCAAGTCAGAGCTACAATGCCTAGATAGCTGTTTAGCGTTTCTATGAAGAGTGAGAGAGAGGCAGTGCTCCTAAACGAATGAACATACTGCTCCACAAGTGCAGAATAGCGTCTTTCCCTGTAAGAGAAATTCAGGTTATACAATGTTAAGACCAAACCTTGCCAAGTTGAAAGATGTTCATTTAAAAAGAAATAAAGTATTTTTTGCAATGCAGAAGGGCATTTCTTTAATGTGTTAGATGTTTTCAGCACCTCATGTAAAGTCAGAGCTACTATGCCCATACAGCTTAGTATAGCGTTTCCAAGGACAGTGGCACTGTCTCAGCCATCCTGAGTGATTGAACATAAAGTGGCTCCACATATGCAGAAACGCATCTTTCCCTGTAAGAAAATTTCAGTTTATGCAATGTTAAGACCAAAGCTTGCCAATATGAAAGATGTTCGTTTCAAGTCAAAGTCTTGTTTGCAACGCAGAAGGGCATTTCTTTAATGTGTTAGATGTTTTCTGGTCTGCAAGTAAAGTCAGAGATACTATGCCAGGAAAGCTTAGTTTAGCGTTTCTATGAACAGTGAGAGAGAGTCAGTGCACCTGAGCGAATGAACATAAAGTGGCTCCACATATGCAAAAAAGCATCTTTCTCTGTAAGAGAAATTCAGGTTATACAATGTTAAGACCAAACCTTGCCAAGTTGAAAGATGTTCATTTAAAATGAAATAAAGTTTTATTTGTAATGCAGAAAGGCATTTATTTAATGTATTACATGTTTTCTCCTCTGCAAGTAAATTCAGAGCTACAGTGCCCAGAAAGCTCAGTTTAGCGTTTCCATGAACAGTGACACTGGCTCAACCATCCTGTGCGAATGAACATAACGCGGCCCCACATATGCAGAAAAGCATCTTTCTCTGTAAGAGAAATTCAGTTTATACAAGGTTAAGTCCAAAGCTTGACAATATGAAAGATGTTCGTTTCAAATGAAACAAAGTCTTATTTGCAATGCAGAAAGGCATTTCTTTAATGTGTTAGATGTTTTCTGGTCTGCAAGTAAAGTCAGAGATACTATGCCAGGAAAGCTTAGTTTAGCGTTTCTATGAACAGTGAGAGAGAGTCAGTGCACCTGAGCGAATGAACATAAAGTGGCTCCACATATGCAGAAACGCATCTTTCCCTGTAAGAAAATTTCAGTTTATGCAATGTTAAGACCAAAGCTTGACAATATGTAAGATATTCATATCAAATGAAATAAAGTCTTATTTGCAATGCAGAAAGGCATTTATTTAATGTATTACATGTTTTCTCCTCTGCAAGTAAATTCAGAGTTACAGTGCCCAGAAAGCTCAGTTTAGCGTTTCCATGAACAGTGACACTGGCTCAACCATCCTGTGCGAATGAACATAACGCGGCCCCATATATGCAGAAAAGCATCTTTATATCATTTGAATATGAATGATCGTTACATATTGTCAAGCTTTGTCTTACTTTGCTAAAGCACAGAGTTTTCTTTACATGAAAGATGCGTTTCCTGACATGAAGTGGACTGCAGAAGCTGTGATGTTCATAGCGGCTCCCATTGCACTGACCTGCTCTCTCAGTCATGTAGCAAAATGAACATACGGCAAGTAAAGAAATGGGAATCAGCAGTCCTGTGCAAATGAACATAACACGGCTCCACATATGCTGAAATGCTTCTTTCAGTGTAAAAGAAAATCAGTAAATGCAATGTTAAGACCAAAGCTTGCCAAAATGAAAGATGTTCGTTTCAAATGAAATAAAGTCTTATTTGCAATGCAGAAAGGCATTTCTTTAATGTGTTGGATGTTTTCTGGTCTGCAAGTAAAGTCAGAGATACTATGCCAGGAAAGCTTAGTTTAGCGTTTCTGTGAACAGTGAGAGAGAGTCAGTGCACCTGAGCGAATGAACATAAAGTGGCTCCACATATGCAGAAACGCATCTTTCCCTGTAAGAAAATTTCAGTTTATGCAATGTTAAGACCAAAGCTTGACAATATGTAAGATATTCATATCAAATGATATAAAGTATTTTTTGCAATGCAGAAGGGCATTTCTTTAATGTGTTAGATGTTTTCAGCACCCTCATGTAAAGTCAGAGCTACTATGCCCATACAGCTTAGTATAGCGTTTCCAAGGACAGTGGCACTGTCTCAGCCATCCTGAGTGATTGAACATAAAGTGGCTCCACATATGCAGAAACGCATCTTTCCCTGTAAGAAAATTTCAGTTTATGCAATGTTAAGACCAAAGCTTGCCAATATGAAAGATGTTCGTTTCAAGTCAAAGTCTTGTTTGCAACGCAGAAGGGCATTTCTTTAATGTGTTAGATGTTTTCTGGTCTGCAAGTAAAGTCAGAGATACTATGCCAGGAAAGCTTAGTTTAGCGTTTCTATGAACAGTGAGAGAGAGTCAGTGCACCTGAGCGAATGAACATAAAGTGGCTCCACATATGCAAAAAAGCATCTTTCTCTGTAAGAGAAATTCAGGTTATACAATGTTAAGACCAAACCTTGCCAAGTTGAAAGATGTTCATTTAAAATGAAATAAAGTTTTATTTGTAATGCAGAAAGGCATTTATTTAATGTATTACATGTTTTCTCCTCTGCAAGTAAATTCAGAGCTACAGTGCCCAGAAAGCTCAGTTTAGCGTTTCCATGAACAGTGACACTGGCTCAACCATCCTGTGCGAATGAACATAACGCGGCCCCACATATGCAGAAAAGCATCTTTCTCTGTAAGAGAAATTCAGTTTATACAAGGTTAAGTCCAAAGCTTGACAATATGAAAGATGTTCGTTTCAAATGAAACAAAGTCTTATTTGCAATGCAGAAAGGCATTTCTTTAATGTGTTAGATGTTTTCTGGTCTGCAAGTAAAGTCAGAGATACTATGCCAGGAAAGCTTAGTTTAGCGTTTCTATGAACAGTGAGAGAGAGTCAGTGCACCTGAGCGAATGAACATAAAGTGGCTCCACATATGCAGAAACGCATCTTTCCCTGTAAGAAAATTTCAGTTTATGCAATGTTAAGACCAAAGCTTGACAATATGTAAGATATTCATATCAAATGAAATAAAGTCTTATTTGCAATGCAGAAAGGCATTTATTTAATGTATTACATGTTTTCTCCTCTGCAAGTAAATTCAGAGTTACAGTGCCCAGAAAGCTCAGTTTAGCGTTTCCATGAACAGTGACACTGGCTCAACCATCCTGTGCGAATGAACATAACGCGGCCCCATATATGCAGAAAAGCATCTTTCTCTGTAAGAGAAATTCAGTTTATACAAGGTTAAGTCCAATGCTTGACAATATGAAAGATGTTCGTTTCAAATGAAACAAAGTCTTATTTGCAATGCAGAAAATCGTTTCTTTAATTTGTTAGATGTTTTCTGCTCCTCATGTAAAGTCAGAGTTACTATGCCCAGAAAGCGTAGTTTAGCGTTTCCATGAACAGGGACACTGGCTCAGCAGTCCTGTGCAAATGAACATAACACGGCTCCACATATGCTGAAATGCTTCTTTCAGTGTAAAAGAAAATCAGTAAATGCAATGTTAAGACCAAAGCTTGCCAAAATGAAAGATGTTCGTTTCAAATGAAATAAAGTCTTATTTGCAATGCAGAAAGGCATTTCTTTAATGTGTTGGATGTTTTCTGGTCTGCAAGTAAAGTCAGAGATACTATGCCAGGAAAGCTTAGTTTAGCGTTTCTGTGAACAGTGAGAGAGAGTCAGTGCACCTGAGCGAATGAACATAAAGTGGCTCCACATATGCAGAAACGCATCTTTCCCTGTAAGAAAATTTCAGTTTATGCAATGTTAAGACCAAAGCTTGACAATATGTAAGATATTCATATCAAATGATATAAAGTATTTTTTGCAATGCAGAAGGGCATTTCTTTAATGTGTTAGATGTTTTCAGCACCTCATGTAAAGTCAGAGCTACTATGCCCATACAGCTTAGTATAGCGTTTCCAAGGACAGTGGCACTGTCTCAGCCATCCTGAGTGATTGAACATAAAGTGGCTCCACATATGCAGAAACGCATCTTTCCCTGTAAGAAAATTTCAGTTTATGCAATGTTAAGACCAAAGCTTGCCAATATGAAAGATGTTCGTTTCAAGTCAAAGTCTTGTTTGCAACGCAGAAGGGCATTTCTTTAATGTGTTAGATGTTTTCTGGTCTGCAAGTAAAGTCAGAGATACTATGCCAGGAAAGCTTAGTTTAGCGTTTCTATGAACAGTGAGAGAGAGTCAGTGCACCTGAGCGAATGAACATAACGCGGCTCCACATATGCAAAAAAGCATCTTTCTCTGTAAGAGAAATTCAGTTTATACAATGTTAAGACCACAGCTTGACAATATGAAAGATATTCATTTCAAATGAAATAAAGTCTGTTTTGCAATGCAGAAAATCGTTTCTCTAATTTGTCAGATGATTTCTGCTCCTCATGTAAAGTTAGAGCTCCGATGTTTTGAAACCTTAGTTTAGCGTTTCCATGAAAAGTGACACTAGGCTCAGCCATCCTGTACGAATAAACATAACTCCACAGAGGCTGAAAAGCTTCTATCAGTGTAAGCGAAAATCTGTAAATTCAATATTAAGCCCGAAGCTTGCCAATATGAAAGATGTTCATTTAAAATTAAATAAAGTCTTATTTGCAATGCAGGAAACCATTTCTTTAATTTTTTAGATGTTTTCTCCTCTGCAAGTCAAGTCAGAGCTACAATGCCTAGATAGCTAAGTTTAGCGTTTCTATGAAGAGTGAGAGAGAGGCAGTGCTCCTAAATGAATGAACATACTGCTCCACAAGTGCAGAATAGCGTCTTTCCCTGTAAGAGAAATTCAGGTTATACAATGTTAAGACCAAACCTTGCCAAGTTGAAAGATGTTCGTTTCAAGTCAAAGTCTTGTTTGCAACGCAGAAGGGCATTTCTTTAATGTGTTAGATGTTTTCTGGTCTGCAAGTAAAGTCAGAGATACTATGCCAGGAAAGCTTAGTTTAGCGTTTCTATGAACAGTGAGAGAGAGTCAGTGCACCTGAGCGAATGAACATAACGCGGCTCCACATATGCAAAAAAGCATCTTTCTCTGTAAGAGAAATTCAGTTTATACAATGTTAAGACCACAGCTTGACAATATTAAAGATATTCATTTCAAATGATATAAAGTCTTATTTGCAATGCAGGAAACCATTTCTTTAATGTATTACATGTTTTCTCCTCTGCAAGTCAAGTCAGAGCTACAATGCCTAGATAGCTGTTTAGCGTTTCTATGAAGAGTGAGAGAGAGGCAGTGCTCCTAAACGAATGAACATACTGCTCCACAAGTGCAGAATAGCGTCTTTCCCTGTAAGAGAAATTCAGGTTATACAATGTTAAGACCAAACCTTGCAAGTTGAAAGATGTTCATTTAAAATGAAATAAAGTATTTTTTGCAATGCAGAAGGCATTTCTTTAATGTGTTAGATGTTTTCAGCACCTCATGTAAAGTCAGAGCTACTATGCCCATACAGCTTAGTATAGCGTTTCCAAGGACAGTGGCACTGTCTCAGCCATCCTGAGTGATTGAACATAAAGTGGCTCCACATATGCAGAAACGCATCTTTCCCTGTAAGAAAATTTCAGTTTATGCAATGTTAAGACCAAAGCTTGCCAATATGAAAGATGTTCGTTTCAAGTCAAAGTCTTGTTTGCAACGCAGAAGGGCATTTCTTTAATGTGTTAGATGTTTTCTGGTCTGCAAGTAAAGTCAGAGATACTATGCCAGGAAAGCTTAGTTTAGCGTTTCTATGAACAGTGAGAGAGAGTCAGTGCACCTGAGCGAATGAACATAAAGTGGCTCCACATATGCAAAAAAGCATCTTTCTCTGTAAGAGAAATTCAGGTTATACAATGTTAAGACAAACCTTGCCAAGTTGAAAGATGTTCATTTAAAATGAAATAAAGTTTTATTTGTAATGCAGAAAGGCATTTATTTAATGTATTACATGTTTTCTCCTCTGCAAGTAAATTCAGAGCTACAGTGCCAGAAAGCTCAGTTTAGCGTTTCCATGAACAGTGACACTGGCTCAACCATCCTGTGCGAATGAACATAACGCGGCCCCACATATGCAGAAAAGCATCTTTCTCTGTAAGAGAAATTCAGTTTATACAAGGTTAAGTCCAAAGCTTGACAATATGAAAGATGTTCGTTTCAAATGAAACAAAGTCTTATTTGCAATGCAGAAAGGCATTTCTTTAATGTGTTAGATGTTTTCTGGTCTGCAAGTAAAGTCAGAGATACTATGCCAGAAAGCTTAGTTTAGCGTTTCTATGAACAGTGAGAGAGAGTCAGTGCACCTGAGCGAATGAACATAAAGTGGCTCCACATATGCAGAAACGCATCTTTCCCTGTAAGAAAATTTCAGTTTATGCAATGTTAAGACCAAAGCTTGACAATATGTAAGATATTCATATCAAATGAAATAAAGTCTTATTTGCAATGCAGAGAAAGGCATTTATTTAATGTATTACATGTTTTCTCCTCTGCAAGTAAATTCAGAGTTACAGTGCCCAGAAAGCTCAGTTTAGCGTTTCCATGAACAGTGACACTGGCTCAACCATCCTGTGCGAATGAACATAACGCGGCCCCATATATGCAGAAAAGCATCTTTCTCTGTAAGAGAAATTCAGTTTATACAAGGTTAAGTCCAATGCTTGACAATATGAAAGATGTTCGTTTCAAATGAAACAAAGTCTTATTTGCAATGCAGAAAATCGTTTCTTTAATTTGTTAGATGTTTTCTGCTCCTCATGTAAAGTCAGAGTTACTATGCCCAGAAAGCGTAGTTAGCGTTTCCATGAACAGGGACACTGGCTCAGCAGTCCTGTGCAAATGAACATAACACGGCTCCACATATGCTGAAATGCTTCTTTCAGTGTAAAAGAAAAATCAGTAAATGCAATGTTAAGACCGAAAGCTTGCCAAAATGAAAGATGTTCGTTTCAAATGAAATAAAGTCTTATTTGCAATGCAGAAAGGCATTTCTTTAATGTGTTGGATGTTTTCTGGTCTGCAAGTAAAGTCAGAGATACTATGCCAGGAAAGCTTAGTTTAGCGTTCTGTGAACAGTGAGAGAGAGTCAGTGCACCTGAGCGAATGAACATAAAGTGGCTCCACATATGCAGAAACGCATCTTTCCCTGTAAGAAAATTTCAGTTTATGCAATGTTAAGACCAAAGCTTGACAATATGTAAGATATTCATATCAAATGATATAAAGTATTTTTTGCAATGCAGAAGGGCATTTCTTTAATGTGTTAGATGTTTTCAGCACCTCATGTAAAGTCAGAGCTACTATGCCCATACAGCTTAGTATAGCGTTTCCAAGGACAGTGGCACTGTCTCAGCCATCCTGAGTGATTGAACATAAAGTGGCTCCACATATGCAGAAACGCATCTTTCCCTGTAAGAAAATTTCAGTTTATGCAATGTTAAGACCAAAGCTTGCCAATATGAAAGATGTTCGTTTCAAGTCAAAGTCTTGTTTGCAAACGCAGAAGGGCATTTCTTTAATGTGTTAGTGTTTTCTGGTCTGCAAGTAAAGTCAGAGATACTATGCCAGGAAAGCTTAGTTTAGCGTTTCTATGAACAGTGAGAGAGAGTCAGTGCAACCTGAGCGAATGAACATAAAGTGGCTCCACATATGCAAAAAAGCATCTTTCTCTGTAAGAGAAATTCAGGTTATACAATGTTAAGACCAAACCTTGCCAAGTTGAAAGATGTTCATTTAAAATGAAATAAAGTTTTATTTGTAATGCAGAAAGGCATTTATTTAATGTATTACATGTTTTCTCCTCTGCAAGTAAATTCAGAGCTACAGTGCCCAGAAAGCTCAGTTTAGCGTTTCCATGAACAGTGACACTGGCTCAACCATCCTGTGCGAATGAACATAACGCGGCCCCACATATGCAGAAAAGCATCTTTCTCTGTAAGAGAAATTCAGTTTATACAAGGTTAAGTCCAAAGCTTGACAATATGAAAGATGTTCGTTTCAAATGAAACAAAGTCTTATTTGCAATGCAGAAAGGCATTTCTTTAATGTGTTAGATGTTTTCTGGTCTGCAAGTAAAGTCAGAGATACTATGCCAGGAAAGCTTAGTTTAGCGTTTCTATGAACAGTGAGAGAGAGTCAGTGCACCTGAGCGAATGAACATAAAGTGGCTCCACATATGCAGAAACGCATCTTTCCCTGTAAGAAAATTTCAGTTTATGCAATGTTAAGACCAAAGCTTGACAATATGTAAGATATTCATATCAAATGAAATAAAGTCTTATTTGCAATGCAGAAAGGCATTTATTTAATGTATTACATGTTTTCTCCTCTGCAAGTAAATTCAGAGTTACAGTGCCCAGAAAGCTCAGTTTAGCGTTTCCATGAACAGTGACACTGGCTCAACCATCCTGTGCGAATGAACATAACGCGGCCCCATATATGCAGAAAAGCATCTTTCTCTGTAAGAGAAATTCAGTTTATACAAGGTTAAGTCCAATGCTTGACAATATGAAAGATGTTCGTTTCAAATGAAACAAAGTCTTATTTGCAATGCAGAAAATCGTTTCTTTAATTTGTTAGATGTTTTCTGCTCCTCATGTAAAGTCAGAGTTACTATGCCCAGAAAGCGTAGTTTAGCGTTTCCATGAACAGGGACACTGGCTCAGCAGTCCTGTGCAAATGAACATAACACGGCTCCACATATGCTGAAATGCTTCTTTCAGTGTAAAAGAAAATCAGTAAATGCAATGTTAAGACCAAAGCTTGCCAAAATGAAAGATGTTCGTTTCAAATGAAATAAAGTCTTATTTGCAATGCAGAAAGGCATTTCTTTAATGTGTTGGATGTTTTCTGGTCTGCAAGTAAAGTCAGAGATACTATGCCAGGAAAGCTTAGTTTAGCGTTTCTGTGAACAGTGAGAGAGAGTCAGTGCACCTGAGCGAATGAACATAAAGTGGCTCCACATATGCAGAAACGCATCTTTCCCTGTAAGAAAATTTCAGTTTATGCAATGTTAAGACCAAAGCTTGACAATATGTAAGATATTCATATCAAATGATATAAAGTATTTTTTGCAATGCAGAAGGGCATTTCTTTAATGTGTTAGATGTTTTCAGCACCTCATGTAAAGTCAGAGCTACTATGCCCATACAGCTTAGCATAGCGTTTCCAAGGACAGTGGCACTGTCTCAGCCATCCTGAGTGATTGAACATAAAGTGGCTCCACATATGCAGAAACGCATCTTTCCCTGTAAGAAAATTTCAGTTTATGCAATGTTAAGACCAAAGCTTGCCAATATGAAAGATGTTCGTTTCAAGTCAAAGTCTTGTTTGCAACGCAGAAGGGCATTTCTTTAATGTGTTAGATGTTTTCTGGTCTGCAAGTAAAGTCAGAGATACTATGCCAGGAAAGCTTAGTTTAGCGTTTCTATGAACAGTGAGAGAGAGTCAGTGCACCTGAGCGAATGAACATAACGCGGCTCCACATATGCAAAAAAGCATCTTTCTCTGTAAGAGAAATTCAGTTTATACAATGTTAAGACCACAGCTTGACAATATGAAAGATATTCATTTCAAATGAAATAAAGTCTGTTTTGCAATGCAGAAAATCGTTTCTCTAATTTGTCAGATGATTTCTGCTCCTCATGTAAAGTTAGAGCTCCGATGTTTTGAAACCTTAGTTTAGCGTTTCCATGAAAAGTGACACTAGGCTCAGCCATCCTGTACGAATAAACATAACTCCACAGAGGCTGAAAAGCTTCTATCAGTGTAAGCGAAAATCTGTAAATACAATATTAAGCCCGAAGCTTGCCAATATGAAAGATGTTTATTTAAAATTAAATAAAGTCTTATTTGCAATGCAGGAAACCATTTCTTTAATTTTTTAGATGTTTTCTCCTCTGCAAGTCAAGTCAGAGCTACAATGCCTAGATAGCTAAGTTTAGCGTTTCTATGAAGAGTGAGAGAGAGGCAGTGCTCCTAAACGAATGAACATACTGCTCCACAAGTGCAGAATAGCGTCTTTCCCTGTAAGAGAAATTCAGGTTATACAATGTTAAGACCAAACCTTGCCAAGTTGAAAGATGTTCGTTTCAAGTCAAAGTCTTGTTTGCAACGCAGAAGGGCATTTCTTTAATGTGTTAGATGTTTTCTGGTCTGCAAGTAAAGTCAGAGATACTATGCCAGGAAAGCTTAGTTTAGCGTTTCTATGAACAGTGAGAGAGAGTCAGTGCACCTGAGCGAATGAACATAACGCGGCTCCACATATGCAAAAAAGCATCTTTCCCTGTAAGAGAAATTCAGGTTATACAATGTTAAGACCAAACCTTGCCAAGTTGAAAGATGTTCATTTAAAATAAAATAAAGTCTTATTTGCAATGCAGAAAGGCATTTATTTAATGTATTACATGTTTTCTCCTCTGCAAGTAAATTCAGAGCTACAGTGCCCAGAAAGCTCAGTTTAGCGTTTCCATGAACAGTGACACTGGCTCAACCATCCTGTGCGAATGAACATAACGCGGCCCCACATATGCAGAAAAGCATCTTTCTCTGTAAGAGAAATTCAGTTTATACAAGGTTAAGTCCAAAGCTTGACAATATGAAAGATGTTCGTTTCAAATGAAACAAAGTCTTATTTGCAACGTTTCTTTAATTTGTTAGATGTTTTCTGCTCCTCATGTAAAGTCAGAGCTACTATGCCCAGAAAGCGTAGTTTAGCGTTTCCATGAACAGGGACACTGGCTCAGCAGTCCTGTGCAAATGAACATAACACGGCTCCACATATGCTGAAATGCTTCTTTCAGTGTAAAAGAAAATCAGTAAATGCAATGTTAAGACCAAAGCTTGCCAAAATGAAAGATGTTCGTTTCAAATGAAATAAAGTCTTATTTGCAATGCAGAAAGGCATTTCTTTAATGTGTTAGATGTTTTCTGGTCTGCAAGTAAAGTCAGAGATACTATGCCAGGAAAGCTTAGTTTAGCGTTTCTATGAACAGTGAGAGAGAGTCAGTGCACCTGAGCGAATGAACATAAAGTGGCTCCACATATGCAAAAAAGCATCTTTCCCTGTAAGAAAATTTCAGTTTATGCAATGTTAAGACCAAAGCTTGACAATATGTAAGATATTCATATCAAATGAAATAAAGTATTTTTTGCAATGCAGAAGGGCATTTCTTTAATGTGTTAGATGTTTTCAGCACCTCATGTAAAGTCAGAGCTACTATGCCCATACAGCTTAGTATAGCGTTTCCAAGGACAGTGGCACTGTCTCAGTCATCCTGAGTGATTGAACATAAAGTGGCTCCACATATGCAGAAACGCATCTTTCCCTGTAAGAAAATTTCAGTTTATGCAATGTTAAGACCAAAGCTTGCCAATATGAAAGATGTTCGTTTCAAGTCAAAGTCTTGTTTGCAACGCAGAAGGGCATTTCTTTAATGTGTTAGATGTTTTCTGGTCTGCAAGTAAAGTCAGAGATACTATGCCAGGAAAGCTTAGTTTAGCGTTTCTATGAACAGTGAGAGAGAGTCAGTGCACCTGAGCGAATGAACATAACGCGGCTCCACATATGCAAAAAAGCATCTTTCTCTGTAAGAGAAATTCAGTTTATACAATGTTAAGACCACAGCTTGACAATATGAAAGATATTCATTTCAAATGAAATAAAGTCTGTTTTGCAATGCAGAAAATCGTTTCTCTAATTTGTCAGATGATTTCTGCTCCTCATGTAAAGTTAGAGCTCCGATGTTTTGAAAGCTTAGTTTAGCGTTTCCATGAAAAGTGACACTAGGCTCAGCCATCCTGTACGAATAAACATAACTCCACAGAGGCTGAAAAGCTTCTATCAGTGTAAGCGAAAATCTGTAAATACAATATTAAGCCCGAAGCATGCCAATATGAAAGATGTTCATTTAAAATTAAATAAAGTCTTATTTGCAATGCAGGAAACCATTTCTTTAATGTATTACATGTTTTCTCCTCTGCAAGTCAAGTCAGAGCTACAATGCCTAGATAGCTAAGTTTAGCGTTTCTATGAAGAGTGAGAGAGAGGCAGTGCTCCTAAACGAATGAACATAACACTGCTCCACAAGTGCAGAATAGCGTCTTTCCCTGTAAGAGAAATTCAGGTTATACAATGTTAAGACCAAACCTTGCCAAGTTGAAAGATGTTCATTTAAAATGAAATAAAGTCTTATTTGCAATGCAGAAAGGCATTTATTTAATGTATTACATGTTTTCTCCTCTGCAAGTAAATTCAGAGCTACAGTGCCCAGAAAGCTCAGTTTAGCGTTTCCATGAACAGTGACACTGGCTCAACCATCCTGTGCGAATGAACATAACGCGGCCCCACATATGCAGAAAAGCATCTTTCTCTGTAAGAGAAATTCAGTTTATACAAGGTTAAGTCCAAAGCTTGACAATATGAAAGATGTTCGTTTCAAATGAAACAAAGTCTTATTTGCAATGCAGAAAGGCATTTCTTTAATGTGTTAGATGTTTTCTGGTCTGCAAGTAAAGTCAGAGATACTATGCCAGGAAAGCTTAGTTTAGCGTTTCTATGAACAGTGAGAGAGAGTCAGTGCACCTGAGCGAATGAACATAAAGTGGCTCCACATATGCAGAAACGCATCTTTCCCTGTAAGAAAATTTCAGTTTATGCAATGTTAAGACCAAAGCTTGACAATATGTAAGATATTCATATCAAATGAAATAAAGTCTTATTTGCAATGCAGAAAGGCATTTATTTAATGTATTACATGTTTTCTCCTCTGCAAGTAAATTCAGAGCTACAGTGCCCAGAAAGCTCAGTTTAGCGTTTCCATGAACAGTGACACTGGCTCAACCATCCTGTGCGAATGAACATAACGCGGCCCCATATATGCAGAAAAGCATCTTTCTCTGTAAGAGAAATTCAGTTTATACAAGGTTAAGTCCAATGCTTGACAATATGAAAGATGTTCGTTTCAAATGAAACAAAGTCTTATTTGCAATGCAGAAAATCGTTTCTCTAATTTGTCAGATGATTTCTGCTCCTCATGTAAAGTTAGAGCTCCGATGTTTTGAAAGCTTAGTTTAGCGTTTCCATGAAAAGTGACACTAGGCTCAGCCATCCTGTACGAATAAACATAACTCCACAGAGGCTGAAAAGCTTCTATCAGAGTAAGCGAAAATCTATAAATACAATATTAAGCCCGAAGCATGCCAATATGAAAGATGTTCATTTAAAATTAAATAAAGTCTTATTTGCAATGCAGGAAACCATTTCTTTAATGTATTACATGTTTTCTCCTCTGCAAGTCAAGTCAGAGCTACAATGCCTAGATAGCTAAGTTTAGCATTTCTATGAAGAGTGAGAGAGAGGCAGTGCTCCTAAACGAATGAACATAACACTGCTCCACAAGTGCAGAATAGCGTCTTTCCCTGTAAGAGAAATTCAGGTTATACAATGTTAAGACCAAACCTTGCCAAGTTGAAAGATGTTCATTTAAAATGAAATAAAGTCTTATTTGCAATGCAGAAAGGCATTTATTTAATGTATTACATGTTTTCTCCTCTGCAAGTAAATTCAGAGCTACAGTGCCCAGAAAGCTCAGTTTAGCGTTTCCAAGAACAGTGACACTGGCTCAACCATCCTGTGCGAATGAACATAACGCGGCCCCACATATGCAGAAAAGCATCTTTCTCTGTAAGAGAAATTCAGTTTATACAAGGTTAAGTCCAAAGCTTGACAATATGAAAGATGTTCGTTTCAAATGAAACAAAGTCTTATTTGCAATGTAGAAAGGCATTTCTTTAATGTGTTAGATGGTTTCTGGTCTGCAAGTAAAGTCAGAGATACTATGCCAGGAAAGCTTAGTTTAGCGTTTCTATGAACAGTGAGAGAGAGTCAGTGCACCTGAGCGAATGAACATAAAGTGGCTCCACATATGCAGAAACGCATCTTTCCCTGTAAGAAAATTTCAGTTTATGCAATGTTAAGACCAAAGCTTGACAATATGTAAGATATTCATATCAAATGAAATAAAGTCTTATTTGCAATGCAGAAAGGCATTTATTTAATGTATTACATGTTTTCTCCTCTGCAAGTAAATTCAGAGCTACAGTGCCCAGAAAGCTCAGTTTAGCGTTTCCATGAACAGTGACACTGGCTCAACCATCCTGTGCGAATGAACATAACGCGGCCCCATATATGCAGAAAAGCATCTTTCTCTGTAAGAGAAATTCAGTTTATACAAGGTTAAGTCCAATGCTTGACAATATGAAAGATGTTCGTTTCAAATGAAACAAAGTCTTATTTGCAATGCAGAAAATCGTTTCTCTAATTTGTCAGATGATTTCTGCTCCTCATGTAAAGTTAGAGCTCCGATGTTTTGAAAGCTTAGTTTAGCGTTTCCATGAAAAGTGACACTAGGCTCAGCCATCCTGTACGAATAAACATAACTCCACAGAGGCTGAAAAGCTTCTATCAGTGTAAGCGAAAATCTATAAATACAATATTAAGCCCGAAGCATGCCAATATGAAAGATGTTCATTTAAAATTAAATAAAGTCTTATTTGCAATGCAGGAAACCATTTCTTTAATGTATTACATGTTTTCTCCTCTGCAAGTCAAGTCAGAGCTACAATGCCTAGATAGCTAAGTTTAGCATTTCTATGAAGAGTGAGAGAGAGGCAGTGCTCCTAAACGAATGAACATAACACTGCTCCACAAGTGCAGAATAGCGTCTTTCCCTGTAAGAGAAATTCAGGTTATACAATGTTAAGACCAAACCTTGCCAAGTTGAAAGATGTTCATTTAAAATGAAATAAAGTCTTATTTGCAATGCAGAAAGGCATTTATTTAATGTATTACATGTTTTCTCCTCTGCAAGTAAATTCAGAGCTACAGTGCCCAGAAAGCTCAGTTTAGCGTTTCCATGAACAGTGACACTGGCTCAACCATCCTGTGCGAATGAACATAACGCGGCCCCACATATGCAGAAAAGCATCTTTCTCTGTAAGAGAAATTCAGTTTATACAAGGTTAAGTCCAAAGCTTGACAATATGAAAGATGTTCGTTTCAAATGAAACAAAGTCTTATTTGCAATGCAGAAAGGCATTTCTTTAATGTGTTAGATGTTTTCTGGTCTGCAAGTAAAGTCAGAGATACTATGCCAGGAAAGCTTAGTTTAGCGTTTCTATGAACAGTGAGAGAGAGTCAGTGCACCTGAGCGAATGAACATAAAGTGGCTCCACATATGCAGAAACGCATCTTTCCCTGTAAGAAAATTTCAGTTTATGCAATGTTAAGACCAAAGCTTGACAATATGTAAGATATTCATATCAAATGAAATAAAGTCTTATTTGCAATGCAGAAAGGCATTTATTTAATGTATTACATGTTTTCTCCTCTGCAAGTAAATTCAGAGCTACAGTGCCCAGAAAGCTCAGTTTAGCGTTTCCATGAACAGTGACACTGGCTCAACCATCCTGTGCAAATGAACATAACGCGGCCCCATATATGCAGAAAAGCATCTTTCTCTGTAAGAGAAATTCAGTTTATACAAGTTTAAGTCCAATGCTTGACAATATGAAAGATGTTCGTTTCAAATGAAACAAAGTCTTATTTGCAATGCAGAAAATCATTTCTTTAATTTGTTAGATGTTTTCTGCTCCTCATGTAAAGTCAGAGCTACTATGCCCAGAAAGCGTAGTTTAGCGTTTCCATGAACAGGGACACTGGCTCAGCAGTCCTGTGCAAATGAACATAACACGGCTCCACATATGCTGAAATGCTTCTTTCAGTGTAAAAGAAAATCAGTAAATGCAATGTTAAGACCAAAGCTTGCCAATATGAAAGATGTTCGTTTCAAATGAAATAAAGTCTTATTTGCAATGCAGAAAGGCATTTCTTTAATGTGTTAGATGTTTTCTGGTCTGCAAGTAAAGTCAGAGATACTATGCCAGGAAAGCTTAGTTTAGCGTTTCTATGAACAGTGAGAGAGAGTCAGTGCACCTGAGCGAATGAACATAAAGTGGCTCCACATATGCAAAAAAGCATCTTTCCCTGTAAGAAAATTTCAGTTTATGCAATGTTAAGACCAAAGCTTGACAATATGTAAGATATTCATATCAAATGAAATAAAGTATTTTTTGCAATGCAGAAGGGCATTTCTTTAATGTGTTAGATGTTTTCAGCACCTCATGTAAAGTCAGAGCTACTATGCCCATACAGCTTAGTATAGCGTTTCCAAGGACAGTGGCACTGTCTCAGCCATCCTGAGTGATTGAACATAAAGTGGCTCCACATATGCAGAAACGCATCTTTCCCTGTAAGAAAATTTCAGTTCATGCAATGTTAAGACCAAAGCTTGCCAATATGAAAGATGTTCGTTTCAAGTCAAAGTCTTGTTTGCAACGCAGAAGGGCATTTCTTTAATGTGTTAGATGTTTCCTGGTCTGCAAGTAAAGTCAGAGATACTATGCCAGGAAAGCTTAGTTTAGCGTTTCTATGAACAGTGAGAGAGAGTCAGTGCACCTGAGCGAATGAACATAACGCGGCTCCACATATGCAAAAAAGCATCTTTCTCTGTAAGAGAAATTCAGTTCATACAATGTTAAGACCACAGCTTGACAATATGAAAGATATTCATTTCAAAAGAAATAAAGTCTGTTTTGCAATGCAGAAAATCGTTTCTCTAATTTGTCAGATGATTTCTGCTCCTCATGTAAAGTTAGAGCTCCGATGTTTTGAAACCTTAGTTTAGCGTTTCCATGAAAAGTGACACTAGGCTCAGCCATCCTGTACGAATAAACATAACTCCACAGAGGCTGAAAAGCTTCTATCAGTGTAAGCGAAAATCTGTAAATACAATATTAAGCCCGAAGCTTTCCAATATGAAAGATGTTCATTTAAAATTAAATAAAGTCTTATTTGCAATGCAGGAAACCATTTCTTTAATTTTTTAGATGTTTTCTCCTCTGCAAGTCAAGACAAAGCTACAATGCCTAGATAGCTAAGTTTAGCGTTTCTATGAAGAGTGAGAGAGAGGCAGTGCTCCTAAACGAATGAACATACTGCTCCACAAGTGCAGAATAGCGTCTTTCCCTGTAAGAGAAATTCAGGTTATACAATGTTAAGACCAAACCTTGCCAAGTTGAAAGATGTTCATTTAAAATGAAATAAAGTCTTATTTGCAATGCAGAAAGGCATTTATTTAATGTATTACATGTTTTCTACTCTGCAAGTAAATTCAGAGCTACAGTGCCCAGAAAGCTCAGTTTAGCGTTTCCATGAACAGGGACACTGGCTCAGCAGTCCTGTGCAAATGAACATAACACGGCTCCACATATGCTGAAATGCTTCTTTCAGTGTAAAAGAAAATCAGTAAATGCAATGTTAAGACCAAAGCTTGCCAAAATGAAAGATGTTCGTTTCAAATGAAATAAAGTCTTATTTGCAATGCAGAAAGGCATTTCTTTAATGTGATAGATGTTTTCTGGTCTGCAAGTAAAGTCAGAGATACTATGCCAGGAAAGCTTAGTTTAGCGTTTCTATGAACAGTGAGAGAGAGTCAGTGCACCTGAGCGAATGAACATAAAGTGGCTCCACATATGCAGAAACGCATCTTTCCCTGTAAGAAAATTTCAGTTTATGCAATGTTAAGACCAAAGCTTGACAATATGTAAGATATTCATATCAAATGAAATAAAGTATTTTTTGCAATGCAGAAGGGCATTTCTTTAATGTGTTAGATGTTTTCAGCACCTCATGTAAAGTCAGAGCTACTATGCCCATACAGCTTAGTATAGCGTTTCCAAGGACAGTGGCACTGTCTCAGCCATCCTGAGTGATTGAACATAAAGTGGCTCCACATATGCAGAAACGCATCTTTCCCTGTAAGAAAATTTCAGTTTATGCAATGTTAAGACCAAAGCTTGCCAATATGAAAGATGTTCGTTTCAAGTCAAAGTCTTGTTTGCAACGCAGAAGGGCATTTCTTTAATGTGTTAGATGTTTTCTGGTCTGCAAGTAAAGTCAGAGATACTATGCCAGGAAAGCTTAGTTTAGCGTTTCTATGAACAGTGAGAGAGAGTCAGTGCACCTGAGCGAATGAACATAACGCGGCTCCACATATGCAAAAAAGCATCTTTCTCTGTAAGAGAAATTCAGTTTATACAATGTTAAGACCACAGCTTGACAATATGAAAGATATTCATTTCAAATGAAATAAAGTCTGTTTTGCAATGCAGAAAATCGTTTCTCTAATTTGTCAGATGATTTCTGCTCCTCATGTAAAGTTAGAGCTCCGATGTTTTGAAAGCTTAGTTTAGCGTTTCCATGAAAAGTGACACTAGGCTCAGCCATCCTGTACGAATAAACATAACTCCACAGAGGCTGAAAAGCTTCTATCAGTGTAAGCGAAAATCTGTAAATACAATATTAAGCCCGAAGCATGCCAATATGAAAGATGTTCATTTAAAATTAAATAAAGTCTTATTTGCAATGCAGGAAACCATTTCTTTAATGTATTACATGTTTTCTCCTCTGCAAGTCAAGTCAGAGCTACAATGCCTAGATAGCTAAGTTTAGCGTTTCTATGAAGAGTGAGAGAGAGGCAGTGCTCCTAAACGAATGAACATACTGCTCCACAAGTGCAGAATAGCGTCTTTCCCTGTAAGAGAAATTCAGGTTATACAATGTTAAGACCAAACCTTGCCAAGTTGAAAGATGTTCATTTAAAATGAAATAAAGTCTTATTTGCAATGCAGAAAGGCATTTATTTAATGTATTACATGTTTTCTCCTCTGCAAGTAAATTCAGAGCTACAGTGCCCAGAAAGCTCAGTTTAGCGTTTCCATGAACAGTGACACTGGCTCAACCATCCTGTGCGAATGAACATAACGCGGCCCCACATATGCAGAAAAGCATCTTTCTCTGTAAGAGAAATTCAGTTTATACAAGGTTAAGTCCAAAGCTTGACAATATGAAAGATGTTCGTTTCAAATGAAACAAAGTCTTATTTTCAATGCAGAAAGGCATTTCTTTAATGTGTTAGATGTTTTCTGGTCTGCAAGTAAAGTCAGAGATACTATGCCAGGAAAGCTTAGTTTAGCGTTTCTATGAACAGTGAGAGAGAGTCAGTGCACCTGAGCGAATGAACATAAAGTGGCTCCACATATGCAAAAAAGCATCTTTCCCTGTAAGAAAATTTCAGTTTATGCAATGTTAAGACCAAAGTTTGACAATATGTAAGATATTCATATCAAATGAAATAAAGTATTTTTTGCAATGCAGAAGGGCATTTCTTTAATGTGTTAGATGTTTTCAGCACCTCATGTAAAGTCAGAGCTACTATGCCCATACAGCTTAGTATAGCGTTTCCAAGGACAGTGGCACTGTCTCAGCCATCCTGAGTGATTGAACATAAAGTGGCTCCACATATGCAGAAACGCATCTTTCCCTGTAAGAAAATTTCAGTTTATGCAATGTTAAGACCAAAGCTTGCCAATATGAAAGATGTTCGTTTCAAGTCAAAGTCTTGTTTGCAACGCAGAAGGGCATTTCTTTAATGTGTTAGATGTTTTCTGGTCTGCAAGTAAAGTCAGAGCTACTATGCCAGGAAAGCTTAGTTTAGCGTTTCTATGAACAGTGAGAGAGAGTCAGTGCACCTGAGCGAATGAACATAACGCGGCTCCACATATGCAAAAAAGCATATTTCTCTGTAAGAGAAATTCAGTTTATACAATGTTAAGACCACAGCTTGACAATATGAAAGATATTCATTTCAAATGAAATAAAGTCTGTTTTGCAATGCAGAAAATCGTTTCTCTAATTTGTCAGATGATTTCTGCTCCTCATGTAAAGTTAGAGCTCCGATGTTTTGAAAGCTTAGTTTAGCGTTTCCATGAAAAGTGACACTAGGCTCAGCCATCCTGTACGAATAAACATAACTCCACAGAGGCTGAAAAGCTTCTATCAGTGTAAGCGAAAATCTGTAAATACAATATTAAGCCCGAAGCATGCCAATATGAAATATGTTCATTTAACATTAAATAAAGCCTTATTTGCAATGCAGGAAACCATTTCTTTAATGTATTACATGTTTTCTCCTCTGCAAGTAAATTCAGAGCTACAGTGCCCAGAAAGCTCAGTTTAGCGTTTCCATGAACAGTGACATTGGCTCAACCATCCTGTGCGAATGAACATAACGCGGCCCCACATATGCAGAAAAGCATCTTTCTCTGTAAGAGAAATTCAGTTTATACAAGGTTAAGTCCAAAGCTTGACAATATGAAAGATGTTCGTTTCAAATGAAACAAAGTCTTATTTGCAATGCAGAAAATCGTTTCTTTAATTTGTTAGATGTTTTCTGCTCCTCATGTAAAGTCAGAGCTACTATGCCCAGAAAGCGTAGTTTAGCGTTTCCATGAACAGGGACACTGGCTCATCAGTCCTGTGCAAATGAACATAACACGGCTCCACATATGCTGAAATGCTTCTTTCAGTGTAAAAGAAAATCAGTAAATGCAATGTTAAGACCAAAGCTTGCCAAAATGAAAGATGTTCGTTTCAAATGAAATAAAGTCTTATTTGCAATGCAGAAAGGCATTTCTTTAATGTGTTAGATGTTTTCTGGTCTGCAAGTAAAGTCAGAGATACTATGCCAGGAAAGCTTAGTTTAGCGTTTCTATGAACAGTGAGAGAGAGTCAGTGCACCTGAGCGAATGAACATAAAGTGGCTCCACATATGCAGAAAAGCATCTTTCCCTGTAAGAAAATTTCAGTTTATGCAATGTTAAGACCAAAGCTTGACAATATGTAAGATATTCATATCAAATGAAATAAAGTATTTTTTGCAATGCAGAAGGGCATTTCTTTAATGTGTTAGATGTTTTCAGCACCTCATGTAAAGTCAGAGCTACTATGCCCATACAGCTTAGTATAGCGTTTCCAAGGACAGTGGCACTGTCTCAGCCATCCTGAGTGATTGAACATAAAGTGGCTCCACATATGCAGAAACGCATCTTTCCCTGTAAGAAAATTTCAGTTTATGCAATGTTAAGACCAAAGCTTGCCAATATGAAAGATGTTCGTTTCAAGTCAAAGTCTTGTTTGCAACGCAGAAGGGCATTTCTTTAATGTGTTAGATGTTTTCTGGTCTGCAAGTAAAGTCAGAGATACTATGCCAGGAAAGCTTAGTTTAGCGTTTCTATGAACAGTGAGAGAGAGTCAGTGCACCTGAGCGAATGAACATAACGCGGCTCCACATATGCAAAAAAGCATCTTTCTCTGTAAGAGAAATTCAGTTTATACAATGTTAAGACCACAGCTTGACAATATGAAAGATATTCATTTCAAATGAAATAAAGTCTGTTTTGCAATGCAGAAAATCGTTTCTCTAATTTGTCAGATGATTTCTGCTCCTCATGTAAAGTTAGAGCTCCGATGTTTTGAAAGCTTAGTTTAGCGTTTCCATGAAAAGTGACACTAGGCTCAGCCATCCTGTACGAATAAACATAACTCCACAGAGGCTGAAAAGCTTCTATCAGTGTAAGCGAAAATCTGTAAATACAATATTAAGCCCGAAGCATGCCAATATGAAAGATTTTCATTTAAAATTAAATAAAGTCTTATTTGCAATGCAGGAAACCATTTCTTTAATGTGTTAGATGTTTTCTCCTCTGCAAGTCAAGTCAGAGCTACAATGCCTAGATAGCTAAGTTTAGCGTTTCTATGAAGAGTGAGAGAGAGGCAGTGCTCCTAAACGAATGAACATACTGCTCCACAAGTGCAGAATAGCGTCTTTCCCTGTAAGAGAAATTCAGGTTATACAATGTTAAGACCAAACCTTGCCAAGTTGAAAGATGTTCATTTAAAATGAAATAAAGTCTTATTTGCAATGCAGAAAGGCATTTATTTAATGTATTACATGTTTTCTCCTCTGCAAGTAAATTCAGAGCTACAGTGCCCAGAAAGCTCAGTTTAGCGTTTCCATGAACAGTGACACTGGCTCAACCATCCTGTGCGAATGAACATAACGCGGCCCCACATATGCAGAAAAGCATCTTTCTCTGTAAGAGAAATTCAGTTTATACAAGGTTAAGTCCAAAGCTTGACAATATGAAAGATGTTCGTTTCAAATGAAACAAAGTCTTATTTGCAATGCAGAAAATCGTTTCTTTAATTTGTTAGATGTTTTCTGCTCCTCATGTAAAGTCAGAGCTACTATGGCCAGAAAGCGTAGTTTAGCGTTTCCATGAACAGGGACACTGGCTCAGCAGTCCTGTGCAAATGAACATAACACGGCTCCACATATGCTGAAATGCTTCTTTCAGTGTAAAAGAAAATCAGTAAATGCAATGTTAAGACCAAAGCTTGCCAAAATGAAAGATGTTCGTTTCAAATGAAATAAAGTCTTATTTGCAATGCAGAAAGGCATTTCTTTAATGTGTTAGATGTTTTCTGGTCTGCAAGTAAAGTCAGAGATACTATGCCAGGAAAGCTTAGTTTAGCGTTTCTATGAACAGTGAGAGAGAGTCAGTGCACCTGAGCGAATGAACATAAAGTGGCTCCACATATGCAAAAAAGCATCTTTCCCTGTAAGAAAATTTCAGTTTATGCAATGTTAAGACCAAAGCTTGCCAATATGAAAGATGTTCGTTTCAAGTCAAAGTCTTGTTTGCAACGCAGAAGGGCATTTCTTTATTGTGTTAGATGTTTTCTGGTCTGCAAGTAAAGTCAGAGATACTATGCCAGGAAAGCTTAGTTTAGCGTTTCTATGAACAGTGAGAGAGAGTCAGTGCACCTGAGCGAATGAACATA
Organism: Spinibarbus caldwelli; assembly: GCA_039654775.1. Classification (NCBI taxonomy): domain Eukaryota; kingdom Metazoa; phylum Chordata; class Actinopteri; order Cypriniformes; family Cyprinidae; genus Spinibarbus; species Spinibarbus caldwelli. Next base: position 24,297,571 of record CM077255.1, on the reverse strand, counting down.
ACGCGGCTCCACATATGCAAAAAAGCATCTTTCTCTGTAAGAGAAATTCAGTTTATACAATGTTAAGACCACAGCTTGACAATATGAAAGATATTCATTTCAAATGAAATAAAGTCTGTTTTGCAATGCAGAAAATCGTTTCTCTAATTTGTCAGATGATTTCTGCTCCTCATGTAAAGTTAGAGCTCCGATGTTTTGAAAGCTTAGTTTAGCGTTTCCATGAAAAGTGACACTAGGCTCAGCCATCCTGTACGAATAAACATAACTCCACAGAGGCTGAAAAGCTTCTATCAGTGTAAGCGAAAATCTGTAAATACAATATTAAGCCCGAAGCATGCCAATATGAAAGATGTTCATTTAAAATTAAATAAAGTCTTATTTGCAATGCAGGAAACCATTTCTTTAATGTATTACATGTTTTCTCCTCTGCAAGTCAAGTCAGAGCTACAATGCCTAGATAGCTAAGTTTAGCGTTTCTATGAAGAGTGAGAGAGAGGCAGTGCTCCTAAACGAATGAACATACTGCTCCACAAGTGCAGAATAGCGTCTTTCCCTGTAAGAGAAATTCAGGTTATACAATGTTAAGACCAAACCTTGCCAAGTTGAAAGATGTTCATTTAAAATGAAATAAAGTCTTATTTGCAATGCAGAAAGGCATTTATTTAATGTATTACATGTTTTCTCCTCTGCAAGTAAATTCAGAGCTACAGTGCCCAGAAAGCTCAGTTTAGCGTTTCCATGAACAGTGACACTGGCTCAACCATCCTGTGCAAATGAACATAACACGGCTCCACATATGCTGAAATGCTTCTTTCAGTGTAAAAGAAAATCAGTAAATGCAATGTTAAGACCAAAGCTTGCCAAAATGAAAGATGTTCGTTTCAAATGAAATAAAGTCTTATTTGCAATGCAGAAAGGCATTTCTTTAATGTGTTAGATGTTTTCTGGTCTGCAAGTAAAGTCAGAGATACTATGCCAGGAAAGCTTAGTTTAGCGTTTCTATGAACAGTGAGAGAGAGTCAGTGCACCTGAGCGAATGAACATAAAGTGGCTCCACATATGCAAAAAAGCATCTTTCCCTGTAAGAAAATTTCAGTTTATGCAATGTTAAGACCAAAGCTTGCCAATATGAAAGATGTTCGTTTCAAGTCAAAGTCTTGTTTGCAACGCAGAAGGGCATTTCTTTAATGTGTTAGATGTTTTCTGGTCTGCAAGTAAAGTCAGAGATACTATGCCAGGAAAGCTTAGTTTAGCGTTTCTATGAACAGTGAGAGAGAGTCAGTGCACCTGAGCGAATGAACATAACGCGGCTCCACATATGCAAAAAAGCATCTTTCTCTGTAAGAGAAATTCAGTTTATACAATGTTAAGACCACAGCTTGACAATATGAAAGATATTCATTTCAAATGAAATAAAGTCTGTTTTGCAATGCAGAAAATCGTTTCTCTAATTTGTCAGATGATTTCTGCTCCTCATGTAAAGTTAGAGCTCCGATGTTTTGAAAGCTTAGTTTAGCGTTTCCATGAAAAGTGACACTAGGCTCAGCCATCCTGTACGAATAAACATAACTCCACAGAGGCTGAAAAGCTTCTATCAGTGTAAGCGAAAATCTGTAAATACAATATTAAGCCCGAAGCATGCCAATATGAAAGATGTTCATTTAAAATTAAATAAAGTCTTATTTGCAATGCAGGAAACCATTTCTTTAATGTATTACATGTTTTCTCCTCTGCAAGTCAAGTCAGAGCTACAATGCCTAGATAGCTAAGTTTAGCGTTTCTATGAAGAGTGAGAGAGAGGCAGTGCTCCTAAACGAATGAACATACTGCTCCACAAGTGCAGAATAGCGTCTTTCCCTGTAAGAGAAATTCAGGTTATACAATGTTAAGACCAAACCTTGCCAAGTTGAAAGATGTTCATTTAAAATGAAATAAAGTCTTATTTGCAATGCAGAAAGGCATTTATTTAATGTATTACATGATTTCTCCTCTGCAAGTAAATTCAGAGCTACAGTGCCCAGAAAGCTCAGTTTAGCGTTTCCATGAACAGTGACACTGGCTCAACCATCCTGTGCGAATGAACATAACGCGGCCCCACATATGCAGAAAAGCATCTTTCTCTGTAAGAGAAATTCAGTTTATACAAGGTTAAGTCCAAAGCTTGACAATATGAAAGATGTTCGTTTCAAATGAAACAAAGTCTTATTTGCAATGCAGAAAATCGTTTCTTTAATTTGTTAGATGTTTTCTGCTCCTCATGTAAAGTCAGAGCTACTATGCCCAGAAAGCGTAGTTTAGCGTTTCCATGAACAGGGACACTGGCTCAGCAGTCCTGTGCAAATGAACATAACACGGCTCCACATATGCTGAAATGCTTCTTTCAGTGTAAAAGAAAATCAGTAAATGCAATGTTAAGACCAAAGCTTGCCAAAATGAAAGATGTTCGTTTCAAATGAAATAAAGTCTTATTTGCAATGCAGAAAGGCATTTCTTTAATGTGTTAGATGTTTTCTGGTCTGCAAGTAAAGTCAGAGATACTATGCCAGGAAAGCTTAGTTTAGCGATTCTATGAACAGTGAGAGAGAGTCAGTGCACCTGAGCGAATGAACATAAAGTGGCTCCACATATGCAGAAACGCATCTTTCCCTGTTAGAAAATTTCAGTTTATGCAATGTTAAGACCAAAGCTTGACAATATGTAAGATATTCATATCAAATGAAATAAAGTATTTTTTGCAATGCAGAAGGGCATTTCTTTAATGTGTTAGATGTTTTCAGCACCTCATGTAAAGTCAGAGCTACTATGCCCATACAGCTTAGTATAGCGTTTCCATGAACAGTGACACTGGCTCAACCATCCTGTGCAAATGAACATAACACGGCTCCACATATGCTGAAATGCTTCTTTCAGTGTAAAAGAAAATCAGTAAATGCAATGTTAAGACCAAAGCTTGCCAAAATGAAAGATGTTCGTTTCAAATGAAATAAAGTCTTATTTGCAATGCAGAAAGGCATTTCTTTAATGTGTTAGATGTTTTCTGGTCTGCAAGTAAAGTCAGAGATACTATGCCAGGAAAGCTTAGTTTAGCGTTTCTATGAACAGTGAGAGAGAGTCAGTGCACCTGAGCGAATGAACATAAAGTGGCTCCACATATGCAGAAACGCATCTTTCCCTGTTAGAAAATTTCAGTTTATGCAATGTTAAGACCAAAGCTTGACAATATGTAAGATATTCATATCAAATGAAATAAAGTATTTTTTGCAATGCAGAAGGGCATTTCTTTAATGTGTTAGATGTTTTCAGCACCTCATGTAAAGTCAGAGCTACTATGCCCATACAGCTTAGTATAGCGTTTCCATGAACAGTGACACTGGCTCAACCATCCTGTGCAAATGAACATAACACGGCTCCACATATGCTGAAATGCTTCTTTCAGTGTAAAAGAAAATCAGTAAATGCAATGTTAAGACCAAAGCTTGCCAAAATGAAAGATGTTCGTTTCAAATGAAATAAAGTCTTATTTGCAATGCAGAAAGGCATTTCTTTAATGTGTTAGATGTTTTCTGGTCTGCAAGTAAAGTCAGAGATACTATGCCAGGAAAGCTTAGTTTAGCGTTTCTATGAACAGTGAGAGAGAGTCAGTGCACCTGAGCGAATGAACATAAAGTGGCTCCACATATGCAAAAAAGCATCTTTCCCTGTAAGAAAATTTCAGTTTATGCAATGTTAAGACCAAAGCTTGCCAATATGAAAGATGTTCGTTTCAAGTCAAAGTCTTGTTTGCAACGCAGAAGGGCATTTCTTTAATGTGTTAGATGTTTTCTGGTCTGCAAGTAAAGTCAGAGCTACTATGCCAGGAAAGCTTAGTTTAGCGTTTCTATGAACAGTGAGAGAGAGTCAGTGCACCTGAGCGAATGAACATAACGCGGCTCCACATATGCAAAAAAGCTTCTTTCTCTGTAAGAGAAATTCAGTTTATACAATGTTAAGACCACAGCTTGACAATATGAAAGATATTCATTTCAAATGAAATAAAGTCTGTTTTGCAATGCAGAAAATCGTTTCTCTAATTTGTCAGATGATTTCTGCTCCTCATGTAAAGTTAGAGCTCCGATGTTTTGAAAGCTTAGTTTAGCGTTTCCATGAAAAGTGACACTAGGCTCAGCCATCCTGTACGAATAAACATAACTCCACAGAGTCTGAAAAGCTTCTATCAGTGTAAGCGAAAATCTGTAAATACAATATTAAGCCCGAAGCTTGCCAATATGAAAGATGTTCATTTAAAATTAAATAAAGTCTTATTTGCAATGCAGGAAACTATTTCTTTAATTTTTTAGATGTTTTCTCCTCTGCAAGTCAAGTCAGAGCTACAATGCCTAGATAGCTAAGTTTAGCGTTTCTATGAAGAGTGAGAGAGAGGCAGTGCTCCTAAACGAATGAACATACTGCTCCACAAGTGCAGAATAGCGTCTTTCCCTGTAAGAGAAATTCAGGTTATACAATGTTAAGACCAAACCTTGCAAAGTTGAAAGATGTTCATTTAAAATGAAATAAAGTCTTATTTGCAATGCAGAAAGACATTTATTTAATGTATTACACGTTTTCTCCTCTGCAAGTAAATTCAGAGCTACAGTGCCCAGAAAGCTAAGTTTAGCGTTTCCATGAACAGTGACACTGGCTCAACCATCCTGTGCGAATGAACATACGCGGCCCCACATATGCAGAAAAGCATCTTTCTCTGTAAGAGAAATTCAGTTTATACAAGGTTAAGTCCAAAGCTTGACAATATGAAAGATGTTCGTTTCAAATGAAACAAAGTCTTATTTGCAATGCAGAAAATCGTTTCTTTAATTTGTTAGATGTTTTCTGCTCCTCATGTAAAGTCAGAGCTACTATGCCCAGAAAGCGTAGTTTAGCGTTTCCATGAACAGGGACACTGGCTCAGCAGTCCTGTGCAAATGAACATAACACGGCTCCACATATGCTGAAATGCTTCTTTCAGTGTAAAAGAAAATCAGTAAATGCAATGTTAAGACCAAAGCTTGCCAAAATTAAAGATGTTCGTTTCAAATGAAATAAAGTCTTATTTGCAATGCAGAAAGGCATTTCTTTAATGTGTTAGATGTTTTCTGGTCTGCAAGTAAAGTCAGAGATACTATGCCAGGAAAGCTTAGTTTAGCGTTTCTATGAACAGTGAGAGAGAGTCAGTGCACCTGAGCGAATGAACATAAAGTGGCTCCACATATGCAGAAACGCATCTTTCCCTGTTAGAAAATTTCAGTTTATGCAATGTTAAGACCAAAGCTTGACAATATGTAAGATATTTATATCAAATGAAATAAAGTATTTTTTGCAATGCAGAAGGGCATTTCTTTAATGTGTTAGATGTTTTCAGCACCTCATGTAAAGTCAGAGCTACTATGCCCATACAGCTTAGTATAGCGTTTCCATGAACAGTGACACTGGCTCAACCATCCTGTGCAAATGAACATAACACGGCTCCACATATGCTGAAATGCTTCTTTCAGTGTAAAAGAAAATCAGTAAATGCAATGTTAAGACCAAAGCTTGCCAAAATGAAAGATGTTCGTTTCAAATGAAATAAAGTCTTATTTGCAATGCAGAAAGGCATTTCTTTAATGTGTTAGATGTTTTCTGGTCTGCAAGTAAAGTCAGAGATACTATGCCAGGAAAGCTTAGTTTAGCGTTTCTATGAACAGTGAGAGAGAGTCAGTGCACCTGAGCGAATGAACATAAAGTGGCTCCACATATGCAAAAAAGCATCTTTCCCTGTAAGAAAATTTCAGTTTATGCAATGTTAAGACCAAAGCTTGACAATATGTAAGATATTCATATCAAATGAAATAAAGTATTTTTTGCAATGCAGAAGGGCATTTCTTTAATGTGTTAGATGTTTTCAGCACCTCATGTAAAGTCAGAGCTACTATGCCCATACAGCTTAGTATAGCGTTTCCAAGGACAGTGGCACTGTCTCAGCCATCCTGAGTGATTGAACATAAAGTGGCTCCACATATGCAGAAACGCATCTTTCCCTGTAAGAAAATTTCAGTTTATGCAATGTTAAGACCAAAGCTTGCCAATATGAAAGATGTTCGTTTCAAGTCAAAGTCTTGTTTGCAACGCAGAAGGGCATTTCTTTAAAGTGTTAGATGTTTTCTGGTCTGCAAGTAAAGTCAGAGCTACTATGCCAGGAAAGCTTAGTTTAGTGTTTCTATGAACAGTGAGAGAGAGTCAGTGCACCTGAGCGAATGAACATAACGCGGCTCCACATATGCAAAAAATCATCTTTCTCTGTAAGAGAAATTCAGTTTATACAATGTTAAGACCACAGCTTGACAATATGAAAGATATTCATTTCAAATGAAATAAAGTCTGTTTTGCAATGCAGAAAATCGTTTCTCTAATTTGTCAGATGATTTCTGCTCCTCATGTAAAGTTAGAGCTCCGATGTTTTGAAAGCTTAGTTTAGCGTTTCCATGAAAAGTGACACTAGGCTCAGCCATCCTGTACGAATAAACATAACTCCACAGAGGCTGAAAAGCTTCTATCAGTGTAAGCGAAAATCTGTAAATACAATATTAAGCCCGAAGCATGCCAATATGAAAGATGTTCATTTAACATTAAATAAAGTCTTATTTGCAATGCAGGAAACCATTTCTTTAATGTATTACATGTTTTCTCCTCTGCAAGTAAATTCAGAGCTACAGTGCCCAGAAAGCTCAGTTTAGCGTTTCCATGAACAGTGACACTGGCTCAACCATCCTGTGCGAATGAACATAACGCGGCCCCACATATGCAGAAAAGCATCTTTCTCTGTAAGAGAAATTCAGTTTATACAAGGTTAAGTCCAAAGCTTGACAATATGAAAGATGTTCGTTTCAAATGAAACAAAGTCTTATTTGCAATGCAGAAAATCGTTTCTTTAATTTGTTAGATGTTTTCTGCTCCTCATGTAAAGTCAGAGCTACTATGCCCAGAAAGCGTAGTTTAGCGTTTCCATGAACAGGGACACTGGCTCAGCAGTCCTGTGCAAATGAACATAACACGGCTCCACATATGCTGAAATGCTTCTTTCAGTGTAAAAGAAAATCAGTAAATGCAATGTTAAGACCAAAGCTTGCCAAAATGAAAGATGTTCGTTTCAAATGAAATAAAGTCTTATTTGCAATGCAGAAAGGCATTTCTTTAATGTGTTAGATGTTTTCTGGTCTGCAAGTAAAGTCAGAGATACTATGCCAGGAAAGCTTAGTTTAGCGTTTCTATGAACAGTGAGAGAGAGTCAGTGCACCTGAGCGAATGAACATAAAGTGGCTCCACATATGCAGAAAAGCATCTTTCCCTGTAAGAAAATTTCAGTTTATGCAATGTTAAGACCAAAGCTTGACAATATGTAAGATATTCATATCAAATGAAATAAAGTCTTTTTTGCAATGCAGAAGGGCATTTCTTTAATGTGTTAGATGTTTTCAGCACCTCATGTAAAGTCAGAGCTACTATGCCCATACAGCTTAGTATAGCGTTTCCAAGGACAGTGGCACTGTCTCAGCCATCCTGAGTGATTGAACATAAAGTTGCTCCACATATGCAGAAACGCATCTTTCCCTGTAAGAAAATTTCAGTTCATGCAATGTTAAGACCAAAGCTTGCCAATATGAAAGATGTTCGTTTCAAGTCAAAGTCTTGTTTGCAACGCAGAAGGGCATTTCTTTAATGTGTTAGATGTTTTCTGGTCTGCAAGTAAAGTCAGAGATACTATGCCAGGAAAGCTTAGTTTAGCGTTTCTATGAACAGTGAGAGAGAGTCAGTGCACCTGAGCGAATGAACATAACGCGGCTCCACATATGCAAAAAAGCATCTTTCTCTGTAAGAGAAATTCAGTTTATACAATGTTAAGACCACAGCTTGACAATATGAAAGATATTCATTTCAAATGAAATAAAGTCTGTTTTGCAATGCAGAAAATCGTTTCTCTAATTTGTCAGATGATTTCTGCTCCTCATGTAAAGTTAGAGCTCCGATGTTTTGAAAGCTTAGTTTAGCGTTTCCATGAAAAGTGACACTAGGCTCAGCTATCCTGTACGAATAAACATAACTCCACAGAGGCTGAAAAGCTTCTATCAGTGTAAGCGAAAATCTGTAAATACAATATTAAGCCCGAAGCATGCCAATATGAAAGATGTTCATTTAAAATTAAATAAAGTCTTATTTGCAATGCAGGAAACCATTTCTTTAATGTATTACATGTTTTCTCCTCTGCAAGTCAAGTCAGAGCTACAATGCCTAGATAGCTAAGTTTAGCGTTTCTATGAAGAGTGAGAGAGAGGCAGTGCTCCTAAACGAATGAACATACTGCTCCACAAGTGCAGAATAGCGTCTTTCCCTGTAAGAGAAATTCAGGTTATACAATGTTAAGACCAAACCTTGCCAAGTTGAAAGATGTTCATTTAAAATGAAATAAAGTCTTATTTGCAATGCAGAAAGGCATTTATTTAATGTATTACATGTTTTCTCCTCTGCAAGTAAATTCAGAGCTACAGTGCCCAGAAAGCTCAGTTTAGCGTTTCCATGAACAGTGACACTGGCTCAACCATCCTGTGCAAATGAACATAACACGGCTCCACATATGCTGAAATGCTTCTTTCAGTGTAAAAGAAAATCAGTAAATGCAATGTTAAGACCAAAGCTTGCCAAAATGAAAGATGTTCGTTTCAAATGAAATAAAGTCTTATTTGCAATGCAGAAAGGCATTTCTTTAATGTGTTAGATGTTTTCTGGTCTGCAAGTAAAGTCAGAGATACTATGCCAGGAAAGCTTAGTTTAGCGTTTCTATGAACAGTGAGAGAGAGTCAGTGCACCTGAGCGAATGAACATAAAGTGGCTCCACATATGCAAAAAAGCATCTTTCCCTGTAAGAAAATTTCAGTTTATGCAATGTTAAGACCAAAGCTTGACAATATGTAAGATATTCATATCAAATGAAATAAAGTATTTTTTGCAATGCAGAAGGGCATTTCTTTAATGTGTTAGATGTTTTCAGCACCTCATGTAAAGTCAGAGCTACTATGCCCATACAGCTTAGTATAGCGTTTCCAAGGACAGTGGCACTGTCTCAGCCATCCTGAGTGATTGAACATAAAGTGGCTCCACATATGCAGAAACGCATCTTTCCCTGTAAGAAAATTTCAGTTCATGCAATGTTAAGACCAAAGCTTGCCAATATGAAAGATGTTCGTTTCAAGTCAAAGTCTTGTTTGCAACGCAGAAGGGCATTTCTTTAATGTGTTAGATGTTTTCTGGTCTGCAAGTAAAGTCAGAGATACTATGCCAGGAAAGCTTAGTTTAGCGTTTCTATGAACAGTGAGAGAGAGTCAGTGCACCTGAGCGAATGAACATAACGCGGCTCCACATATGCAAAAAAGCATCTTTCTCTGTAAGAGAAATTCAGTTTATACAATGTTAAGACCACAGCTTGACAATATGAAAGATATTCATTTCAAATGAAATAAAGTCTGTTTTGCAATGCAGAAAATCGTTTCTCTAATTTGTCAGATGATTTCTGCTCCTCATGTAAAGTTAGAGCTCCGATGTTTTGAAAGCTTAGTTTAGCGTTTCCATGAAAAGTGACACTAGGCTCAGCCATCCTGTACGAATAAACATAACTCCACAGAGGCTGAAAAGCTTCTATCAGTGTAAGCGAAAATCTGTAAATACAATATTAAGCCCGAAGCATGCCAATATGAAATATGTTCATTTAACATTAAATAAAGTCTTATTTGCAATGCAGGAAACCATTTCTTTAATGTATTACATGTTTTCTCCTCTGCAAGTAAATTCAGAGCTACAGTGCCCAGAAAGCTCAGTTTAGCGTTTCCATGAACAGTGACACTGGCTCAACCATCCTGTGCGAATGAACATAACGCGGCCCCACATATGCAGAAAAGCATCTTTCTCTGTAAGAGAAATTCAGTTTATACAAGGTTAAGTCCAAAGCTTGACAATATGAAAGATGTTCGTTTCAAATGAAACAAAGTCTTATTTGCAATGCAGAAAATCGTTTCTTTAATTTGTTAGATGTTTTCTGCTCCTCATGTAAAGTCAGAGCTACTATGCCCAGAAAGCGTAGTTTAGCGTTTCCATGAACAGGGACACTGGCTCAGCAGTCCTGTGCAAATGAACATAACACGGCTCCACATATGCTGAAATGCTTCTTTCAGTGTAAAAGAAAATCAGTAAATGCAATGTTAAGACCAAAGCTTGCCAAAATGAAAGATGTTCGTTTCAAATGAAATAAAGTCTTATTTGCAATGCAGAAAGGCATTTCTTTAATGTGTTAGATGTTTTCTGGTCTGCAAGTAAAGTCAGAGATACTATGCCAGGAAAGCTTAGTTTAGCGTTTCTATGAACAGTGAGAGAGAGTCAGTGCACCTGAGCGAATGAACATAAAGTGGCTCCACATATGCAGAAAAGCATCTTTCCCTGTAAGAAAATTTCAGTTTATGCAATGTTAAGACCAAAGCTTGACAATATGTAAGATATTCATATCAAATGAAATAAAGTATTTTTTGCAATGCAGAAGGGCATTTCTTTAATGTGTTAGATGTTTTCAGCACCTCATGTAAAGTCAGAGCTACTATGCCCATACAGCTTAGTATAGCGTTTCCAAGGACAGTGGCACTGTCTCAGCCATCCTGAGTGATTGAACATAAAGTGGCTCCACATATGCAGAAACGCATCTTTCCCTGTAAGAAAATTTCAGTTTATGCAATGTTAAGACCAAAGCTTGCCAATATGAAAGATGTTCGTTTCAAGTCAAAGTCTTGTTTGCAACGCAGAAGGGCATTTCTTTAATGTGTTAGATGTTTTCTGGTCTGCAAGTAAAGTCAGAGATACTATGCCAGGAAAGCTTAGTTTAGCGTTTCTATGAACAGTGAGAGAGAGTCAGTGCACCTGAGCGAATGAACATAACGCGGCTCCACATATGCAAAAAAGCATCTTTCTCTGTAAGAGAAATTCAGTTTATACAATGTTAAGACCACAGCTTGACAATATGAAAGATATTCATTTCAAATGAAATAAAGTCTGTTTTGCAATGCAGAAAATCGTTTCTCTAATTTGTCAGATGATTTCTGCTCCTCATGTAAAGTTAGAGCTCCGATGTTTTGAAACCTTAGTTTAGCGTTTCCATGAAAAGTGACACTAGGCTCAGCCATCCTGTACGAATAAACATAACTCCACAGAGTCTGAAAAGCTTCTATCAGTGTAAGCGAAAATCTGTAAATACAATATTAAGCCCGAAGCTTGCCAATATGAAAGATGTTCATTTAAAATTAAATAAAGTCTTATTTGCAATGCAGGAAACTATTTCTTTAATTTTTTAGATGTTTTCTCCTCTGCAAGTCAAGTCAGAGCTACAATGCCTAGATAGCTAAGTTTAGCGTTTCTATGAAGAGTGAGAGAGAGGCAGTGCTCCTAAACGAATGAACATACTGCTCCACAAGTGCAGAATAGCGTCTTTCCCTGTAAGAGAAATTCAGGTTATACAATGTTAAGACCAAACCTTGCAAAGTTGAAAGATGTTCATTTAAAATGAAATAAAGTCTTATTTGCAATGCAGAAAGACATTTATTTAATGTATTACACGTTTTCTCCTCTGCAAGTAAATTCAGAGCTACAGTGCCCAGAAAGCTAAGTTTAGCGTTTCCATGAACAGTGACACTGGCTCAACCATCCTGTGCGAATGAACATACGCGGCCCCACATATGCAGAAAAGCATCTTTCTCTGTAAGAGAAATTCAGTTTATACAAGGTTAAGTCCAAAGCTTGACAATATGAAAGATGTTAGTTTCAAATGAAACAAAGTCTTATTTGCAATGCAGAAAATCGTTTCTTTAATTTGTTAGATGTTTTCTGCTCCTCATGTAAAGTCAGAGCTACTATGCCCAGAAAGCGTAGTTTAGCGTTTCCATGAACAGGGACACTGGCTCAGCAGTCCTGTGCAAATGAACATAACACGGCTCCACATATGCTGAAATGCTTCTTTCAGTGTAAAAGAAAATCAGTAAATGCAATGTTAAGACCAAAGCTTGCCAAAATGAAAGATGTTCGTTTCAAATGAAATAAAGTCTTATTTGCAATGCAGAAAGGCATTTCTTTAATGTGTTAGATGTTTTCTGGTCTGCAAGTAAAGTCAGAGATACTATGCCAGGAAAGCTTAGTTTAGCGATTCTATGAACAGTGAGAGAGAGTCAGTGCACCTGAGCGAATGAACATAAAGTGGCTCCACATATGCAGAAACGCATCTTTCCCTGTTAGAAAATTTCAGTTTATGCAATGTTAAGACCAAAGCTTGACAATATGTAAGATATTCATATCAAATGAAATAAAGTATTTTTTGCAATGCAGAAGGGCATTTCTTTAATGTGTTAGATGTTTTCAGCACCTCATGTAAAGTCAGAGCTACTATGCCCATACAGCTTAGTATAGCGTTTCCATGAACAGTGACACTGGCTCAACCATCCTGTGCAAATGAACATAACACGGCTCCACATATGCTGAAATGCTTCTTTCAGTGTAAAAGAAAATCAGTAAATGCAATGTTAAGACCAAAGCTTGCCAAAATGAAAGATGTTCGTTTCAAATGAAATAAAGTCTTATTTGCAATGCAGAAAGGCATTTCTTTAATGTGTTAGATGTTTTCTGGTCTGCAAGTAAAGTCAGAGATACTATGCCAGGAAAGCTTAGTTTAGCGTTTCTATGAACAGTGAGAGAGAGTCAGTGCACCTGAGCGAATGAACATAAAGTGGCTCCACATATGCAGAAACGCATCTTTCCCTGTTAGAAAATTTCAGTTTATGCAATGTTAAGACCAAAGCTTGACAATATGTAAGATATTCATATCAAATGAAATAAAGTATTTTTTGCAATGCAGAAGGGCATTTCTTTAATGTGTTAGATGTTTTCAGCACCTCATGTAAAGTCAGAGCTACTATGCCCATACAGCTTAGTATAGCGTTTCCATGAACAGTGACACTGGCTCAACCATCCTGTGCAAATGAACATAACACGGCTCCACATATGCTGAAATGCTTCTTTCAGTGTAAAAGAAAATCAGTAAATGCAATGTTAAGACCAAAGCTTGCCAAAATGAAAGATGTTCGTTTCAAATGAAATAAAGTCTTATTTGCAATGCAGAAAGGCATTTCTTTAATGTGTTAGATGTTTTCTGGTCTGCAAGTAAAGTCAGAGATACTATGCCAGGAAAGCTTAGTTTAGCGTTTCTATGAACAGTGAGAGAGAGTCAGTGCACCTGAGCGAATGAACATAAAGTGGCTCCACATATGCAAAAAAGCATCTTTCCCTGTAAGAAAATTTCAGTTTATGCAATGTTAAGACCAAAGCTTGACAATATGTAAGATATTCATATCAAATGAAATAAAGTATTTTTTGCAATGCAGAAGGGCATTTCTTTAATGTGTTAGATGTTTTCAGCACCTCATGTAAAGTCAGAGCTACTATGCCCATACAGCTTAGTATAGCGTTTCCAAGGACAGTGGCACTGTCTCAGCCATCCTGAGTGATTGAACATAAAGTGGCTCCACATATGCAGAAACGCATCTTTCCCTGTGAGAAAATTTCAGTTTATGCAATGTTAAGACCAAAGCTTGCCAATATGAAAGATGTTCGTTTCAAGTCAAAGTCTTGTTTGCAACGCAGAAGGGCATTTCTTTAATGTGTTAGATGTTTTCTGGTCTGCAAGTAAAGTCAGAGCTACTATGCCAGGAAAGCTTAGTTTAGCGTTTCTATGAACAGTGAGAGAGAGTCAGTGCACCTGAGCGAATGAACATAACGCGGCTCCACATATGCAAAAAAGCATCTTTCTCTGTAAGAGAAATTCAGTTTATACAATGTTAAGACCACAGCTTGACAATATGAAAGATATTCATTTCAAATGAAATAAAGTCTGTTTTGCAATGCAGAAAATCGTTTCTCTAATTTGTCAGATGATTTCTGCTCCTCATGTAAAGTTAGAGCTCCGATGTTTTGAAAGCTTAGTTTAGCGTTTCCATGAAAAGTGACACTAGGCTCAGCCATCCTGTACGAATAAACATAACTCCACAGAGTCTGAAAAGCTTCTATCAGTGTAAGCGAAAATCTGTAAATACAATATTAAGCCCGAAGCTTGCCAATATGAAAGATGTTCATTTAAAATTAAATAAAGTCTTATTTGCAATGCAGGAAACTATTTCTTTAATTTTTTAGATGTTTTCTCCTCTGCAAGTCAAGTCAGAGCTACAATGCCTAGATAGCTAAGTTTAGCGTTTCTATGAAGAGTGAGAGAGAGGCAGTGCTCCTAAACGAATGAACATACTGCTCCACAAGTGCAGAATAGCGTCTTTCCCTGTAAGAGAAATTCAGGTTATACAATGTTAAGACCAAACCTTGCAAAGTTGAAAGATGTTCATTTAAAATGAAATAAAGTCTTATTTGCAATGCAGAAAGACATTTATTTAATGTATTACACGTTTTCTCCTCTGCAAGTAAATTCAGAGCTACAGTGCCCAGAAAGCTAAGTTTAGCGTTTCCATGAACAGTGACACTGGCTCAACCATCCTGTGCGAATGAACATACGCGGCCCCACATATGCAGAAAAGCATCTTTCTCTGTAAGAGAAATTCAGTTTATACAAGGTTAAGTCCAAAGCTTGACAATATGAAAGATGTTCGTTTCAAATGAAACAAAGTCTTATTTGCAATGCAGAAAATCGTTTCTTTAATTTGTTAGATGTTTTCTGCTCCTCATGTAAAGTCAGAGCTACTATGCCCAGAAAGCGTAGTTTAGCGTTTCCATGAACAGGGACACTGGCTCAGCAGTCCTGTGCAAATGAACATAACACGGCTCCACATATGCTGAAATGCTTCTTTCAGTGTAAAAGAAAATCAGTAAATGCAATGTTAAGACCAAAGCTTGCCAAAATGAAAGATGTTCGTTTCAAATGAAATAAAGTCTTATTTGCAATGCAGAAAGGCATTTCTTTAATGTGTTAGATGTTTTCTGGTCTGCAAGTAAAGTCAGAGATACTATGCCAGGAAAGCTTAGTTTAGCGTTTCTATGAACAGTGAGAGAGAGTCAGTGCACCTGAGCGAATGAACATAAAGTGGCTCCACATATGCAGAAACGCATCTTTCCCTGTTAGAAAATTTCAGTTTATGCAATGTTAAGACCAAAGCTTGACAATATGTAAGATATTCATATCAAATGAAATAAAGTATTTTTTGCAATGCAGAAGGGCATTTCTTTAATGTGTTAGATGTTTTCAGCACCTCATGTAAAGTCAGAGCTACTATGCCCATACAGCTTAGTATAGCGTTTCCATGAACAGTGACACTGGCTCAACCATCCTGTGCAAATGAACATAACACGGCTCCACATATGCTGAAATGCTTCTTTCAGTGTAAAAGAAAATCAGTAAATGCAATGTTAAGACCAAAGCTTGCCAAAATGAAAGATGTTCGTTTCAAATGAAATAAAGTCTTATTTGCAATGCAGAAAGGCATTTCTTTAATGTGTTAGATGTTTTCTGGTCTGCAAGTAAAGTCAGAGATACTATGCCAGGAAAGCTTAGTTTAGCGTTTCTATGAACAGTGAGAGAGAGTCAGTGCACCTGAGCGAATGAACATAAAGTGGCTCCACATATGCAAAAAAGCATCTTTCCCTGTGAGAAAATTTCAGTTTATGCAATGTTAAGACCAAAGCTTGACAATATGTAAGATATTCATATCAAATGAAATAAAGTATTTTTTGCAATGCAGAAGGGCATTTCTTTAATGTGTTAGATGTTTTCAGCACCTCATGTAAAGTCAGAGCTACTATGCCCATACAGCTTAGTATAGCGTTTCCAAGGACAGTGGCACTGTCTCAGCCATCCTGAGTGATTGAACATAAAGTGGCTCCACATATGCAGAAACGCATCTTTCCCTGTAAGAAAATTTCAGTTTATGCAATGTTAAGACCACAGCTTGCCAATATGAAAGATGTTCGTTTCAAGTCAAAGTCTTGTTTGCAACGCAGAAGGGCATTTCTTTAAAGTGTTAGATGTTTTCTGGTCTGCAAGTAAAGTCAGAGCTACTATGCCAGGAAAGCTTAGTTTAGCGTTTCTATGAACAGTGAGAGAGAGTCAGTGCACCTGAGCGAATGAACATAACGCGGCTCCACATATGCAAAAAAGCATCTTTCTCTGTAAGAGAAATTCAGTTTATACAATGTTAAGACCACAGCTTGACAATATGAAAGATATTCATTTCAAATGAAATAAAGTCTGTTTTGCAATGCAGAAAATCGTTTCTCTAATTTGTCAGATGATTTCTGCTCCTCATGTAAAGTTAGAGCTCCGATGTTTTGAAAGCTTAGTTTAGCGTTTCCATGAAAAGTGACACTAGGCTCAGCCATCCTGTACGAATAAACATAACTCCACAGAGGCTGAAAAGCTTCTATCAGTGTAAGCGAAAATCTGTAAATACAATATTAAGCCCGAAGCATGCCAATATGAAAGATGTTCATTTAACATTAAATAAAGTCTTATTTGCAATGCAGGAAACCATTTCTTTAATGTATTACATGTTTTCTCCTCTGCAAGTAAATTCAGAGCTACAGTGCCCAGAAAGCTCAGTTTAGCGTTTCCATGAACAGTGACACTGGCTCAACCATCCTGTGCGAATGAACATAACGCGGCCCCACATATGCAGAAAAGCATCTTTCTCTGTAAGAGAAATTCAGTTTATACAAGGTTAAGTCCAAAGCTTGACAATATGAAAGATGTTCGTTTCAAATGAAACAAAGTCTTATTTGCAATGCAGAAAATCGTTTCTTTAATTTGTTAGATGTTTTCTGCTCCTCATGTAAAGTCAGAGCTACTATGCCCAGAAAGCGTAGTTTAGCGTTTCCATGAACAGGGACACTGGCTCAGCAGTCCTGTGCAAATGAACATAACACGGCTCCACATATGCTGAAATGCTTCTTTCAGTGTAAAAGAAAATCAGTAAATGCAATGTTAAGACCAAAGCTTGCCAAAATGAAAGATGTTCGTTTCAAATGAAATAAAGTCTTATTTGCAATGCAGAAAGGCATTTCTTTAATGTGTTAGATGTTTTCTGGTCTGCAAGTAAAGTCAGAGATACTATGCCAGGAAAGCTTAGTATAGCGTTTCCAAGGACAGTGGCACTGTCTCAGCCATCCTGAGTGATTGAACATAAAGTGGCTCCACATATGCAGAAACGCATCTTTCCCTGTAAGAAAATTTCAGTTGATGCAATGTTAAGACCAAAGCTTGCCAATATGAAAGATGTTCGTTTCAAGTCAAAGTCTTGTTTGCAACGCAGAAGGGCATTTCTTTAATGTGTTAGATGTTTTCTGGTCTGCAAGTAAAGTCAGAGATACTATGCCAGGAAAGCTTAGTTTAGCGTTTCTATGAACAGTGAGAGAGAGTCAGTGCACCTGAGCGAATGAACATAACGCGGCTCCACATATGCAAAAAAGCATCTTTCTCTGTAAGAGAAATTCAGTTTATACAATGTTAAGACCACAGCTTGACAATATGAAAGATATTCATTTCAAATGAAATAAAGTCTGTTTTGCAATGCAGAAAATCGTTTCTCTAATTTGTCAGATGATTTCTGCTCCTCATGTAAAGTTAGAGCTCCGATGTTTTGAAAGCTTAGTTTAGCGTTTCCATGAACAGTGACACTAGGCTCAGCCATCCTGTACGAATAAACATAACTCCACAGAGGCTGAAAAGCTTCTATCAGTGTAAGCGAAAATCTGTAAATACAATATTAAGCCCGAAGCTTGCCAATATGAAAGATGTTCATTTAAAATTAAATAAAATCTTATTTGCAATGCAGGAAACCATTTCTTTAATTTGTTAGATGTTTTCTCCTCTGCAAGTCAAGTCAGAGCTACAATGCATAGATAGCGTTTCTATGAGGAGTGAGAGAGAGGCAGTGCTCCTACACGAATGAACATACTGCTCCACAAGTGCAGAATAGCGTCTTTCCCTGTAAGAGAAATTCAGGTTATACAATGTTAAGACCAAACCTTGCCAAGTTGAAAGATGTTCATTTAAAATGAAATAAAGTCTTATTTGCAATGCAGAAAGGCATTTATTTAATGTATTACATGTTTTCTCCTTTGCAAGTAAATTCAGAGCTACAGTACCCAGAAAGCTCAGTTTAGCGTTTCCATGAACAGTGACACTGGCTCACCCATCCTGTGCGAATGAACATAACGCGGCCCCACATATGCAGAAAAGCATCTTTCTCTGTAAGAGAAATTCAGTTTATACAATGTTAAGACCACAGCTTGACAATATGAAAGATATTCATTTCAAATGAAATAAAGTCTGTTTTGCAATGCAGAAAATCGTTTTTCTAATTTGTCAGATGATTTCTGCTCCTCATGTAAAGTTAGAGCTCCGATGTTTTGAAAGCTTACTTTAGCGTTTCCATGAACAGTGACACTAGGCTCAGCGATCCTGAGCGAATGAACATAACGCCGCTCCACATATGCTGAAATGCTTCTTTCAGTGTAAGAGAAAATCAGTTCATGCAATGTTAAGACCAAAGCTTGCCAATATGAAAGATGTTCGTTTCAAGTCAAAGTCTTGTTTGCAACGCAGAAGGGCATTTCTTTAATGTGTTAGATGTTTTCTGGTCTGCAAGTTAAGTCAGAGATACTATGCCGGCAAAGCTTAGTTTAGCGTTTCTATGAACAGTGAGAGAGAGTCAGTGCACCTGAGCGAATGAACATAACGCGGCTCCACATATGCAAAAAAGCATCTTTCTCTGTAAGAGAAATTCAGTTCATACAATGTTAAGACCACAGCTTGACAATATGAAAGATATTCATTTCAAATGAAATAAAGTCTGTTTTGCAATGCAGAAAATCGTTTCTCTAATTTGTCAGATGATTTCTGCTCCTCATGTAAAGTTAGAGCTCCGATGTTTTGAAAGCTTAGTTTAGCGTTTCCATGAACAGTGACACTAGGCTCAGCCATCCTGTACGAATAAACATAACTCCACAGAGGCTGGAAAACTTCTATCAGTGTAAGCGAAAATCTGTAAATGCAATATTAAGCCCGAAGCTTGCCAATATGAAAGATGTTCATTTAAAATTAAATAAAGTCTTATTTGCAATGCAGAAAACCATTTCTCTAAATTGTTAGCTTTTTTCTACTCTGCATGTAAAGTCAGAGCTACTTTGCCCAGAAAGCTTAGTTTAGCGTCTCCATGAACAGTGACACTGTCTCAGCGATCCTGAGCAAATGAACATAACGCCGCTCCACATATGCTGAAATGCTTCTTTCAGTGTAAGAGAAAATCAGTTCATGCAATGTTAAGACCAAAGCTTGCCAATATAAAAGATGTTTGCTTCAAATCAAGTAAAGTCTTATTTGCAATGCAGAAAGGCATTTATTTAATGTATTACATGTTTTCTCCTCTGCAAGTAAATTCAGAGCTAGAGTGCCCAGAAAGCTCAGTTTAGCGTTTCCATGAACAGTGACACTTGCTCACCCATCCTGAGCGAATGAACATAACGCGGCCCCACATATGCAGAAAAGCATCTTTCACTGTAAGTGAAATTCAGTTCATACAAGGTTAAGACCAAAGCTTGACAATATGAAAGATGTTCGTTTCAAATGAAACAAAGTCTTATTTGCAAAGCAGAAAATCGTTTCTTTAATTTGTTAGATGTTTTCTGCTCCTCATGTAAAGTCAGAGCTACTATGCCCAGAAAGCATAGTTTAGCGTTTCCATGAATAGGGACACTGGCTCAGCCATCCTGTGCGAATAAACATAATGCGGCTCCACATGTGCTGACATGCTCCTTTCAGTGTAAGAGAAAATCAGTAAATGAAATATTACGACGAAAGCTTGCCAACATGAAAGATGTTCGTTTCAAATGAAAAAAAGTCTTATTTGCAATGCAGAAAATCATTTCTCTAATTTGTTAGATGTTTTCTGCTCCTCATGTAAAGTTAGAGCTCCGATGTTTTGAAAGCTTAGTTTAGCGTTTCCATGAACAGTGACACTGGCTCAGCCGTCCTGTGCGAATGAACATAACGCGGCTCCACATATGCTGAAATGATTCTTTCAGTGTAAGAGAAAATCAGTACATGCAATATTACGACCAAAGCTTGCCAATATGAAAGATGTTCGTTTCAAATCACGTAAAGTCTTATTTGCAATGCAGAAGTGCATTTCTTTAATGTGTTAGATGTTTTCTGCTCTGCAAGTGAAGTCAGAGCTAATTTGCCCAGACAGCTGTTTAGCGTTTCCATGAATAGTGACACTGTCTCAGCGATCCTGAGCGACTGAACATATTAAGTGGCTCCACATAAGCAGAAAAGCATCTTTGCCTGTAAGAAAATTTCAGTTTATGCATTGTTAAGACCAAAGCTTGACAATATGAAAGATGTTCGATTCAAGTCAAAGTCTTGTTTGCAATGCAGAAGGGCATTTTTTTAATGTGTTAGATGTTTTCTGCTCTGCAAGTATAGTCCGAGGTACGTATGCCCAGAAAGCTTAGTTTATCGTTTCCATGAACAGTGATACTGTCTCATCCATCCTGAGTGATTGAACATAAAGTGTCACCACATATGCAGAAAAGCATCTTTCCCTGTAACAGAATTTCAGTTCATGCAATGTTAAGACCAAAGCTTGCCAATATGAAAGATGTTCGTTTCAAGTCAAATAAAGTCTTATTTGCAATGCAGAAGGGCATTTCTTTAATGTGTTAGATGTTTTCCGCTCTGCAAGTAAAGTCAGAGCTACAATGCCCTGAATGCTTACTTTAGCGTTTCTATGAACAGTGAGAGAGAATCAGTGCACCTGAGCGAATGAACATAACGCGGCTCCACATATGCAGAAAAGCATCTTTCTCTGTAAGAGAAATTCAGTTTATACAATGTTAAGACCAAAGCTTGACAATATGCAAGATATTCATATCAAATGAAATAAAGTCTTTTTTGCAATGCAGAAGGGCATTTCTTTAATGTGTTAGATGTTTTCAGCACCTCACGTAAAGTCTATGCTACTATGCCTA
The DNA here is from genome assembly GCA_039654775.1 of Spinibarbus caldwelli. Classification (NCBI taxonomy): domain Eukaryota; kingdom Metazoa; phylum Chordata; class Actinopteri; order Cypriniformes; family Cyprinidae; genus Spinibarbus; species Spinibarbus caldwelli. Next base: position 24,276,454 of record CM077255.1, on the reverse strand, counting down.
TACAGCTTAGTATAGCGTTTCCAAGGACAGTGGCACTGTCTCAGCCATCCTGAGTGATTGAACATAAAGTGGCTCCACATATGCAGAAAAGCATCTTTCCCTGTAAGAAAATTTCAGTTCATGCAATGTTAAGACCAAAGCTTGCCAATATGAAAGATGTTCGTTTCAAGTCAAAGTCTTGTTTGCAATGCAGAAGGGCATTTCTTTAATGTGTTAGATGTTTTCTGCTCTGCAAGTAAAGTAAGAGATACTATGCCAGGAAAGCTTAGTTTAGCGTTTCCATGAACAGGATCACTGGCCAAGCCATCCTGAGCGAATAAACATAACGCCACTGCACATATGCTGAAATGCTTCTTTCAGTGTAAGAGAAAATCAATAAATGCAATATTACGACCAAAGCTTGCTAATATGAAAGATGTTCGTTTCAAATGAAATAAAGTCTTATTTGCAATGCAAAAAGGCATTTCTTTAATGTGTTAGATGTTTTCTCCTCTGCAAGTAAAGTCAGAGCTACAGTGCCCAGAATGCTTAGCTTAGCGTTTCTATGAAGAGTGAGAGAGCGTCAGTGCTCCTAAACAAATTAACATAACACTGATCCACATGTGCAGAAAAGCGTCATTCCCTGTAAGAGAACTTCAGGTTATACAATGTTAAGACCAAACCTTGCCAAGTTGAAAGATGTTCATTTAAAATGAAATAAAGTCTTATTTGCAATGCAGAAAGGCATGTATTTAATGTATTATATGTTTTCTCCTCTGCAAGTGTAAGAGAAAGTCAGTAAATGCAATATTACGACCAAATCTTGCCAATATGAAAGATGTTCGTTTCAAATCATGTAAAGTCTTATTTGCAATGCAGAAGTGCATTTCTTTAATGTGTTATATGTTTTCTGCTCTGCAAATGAAGTCAGAGCTACTTTGCCCAGACAGCTGTTTAGCGTTTCCATGAATAGTGACACTGTCTCAGCGATCCTGAGCGAATGAACATATTATGTGGCTCCACATATGCAGAAAAGCATCTTACCCTGTAAGAGAAATTCAGTTCATGCAATGTTAAGACCAAAGCTTGACAATATGAAAGATGTTCGTTTTAAGTCAAATAAAGTCTTATTTGCAATGCAAAAGGGCATTTCTTTAATATGTGAGATGTTTTCTGCTCTGCAAGTAAAATCAGAGCTACAATGCCTAGAAAGCTTAGTTTAGCGTTTCTATGAACAGTGAGAGAGCGTCAGTGCACCTGAGCGAATGAACATAACGCGGCTCCACATATTCAAAAAAGCATCTTTCTCTGTAAGAGAAATTCAGTTTATACAATGTTAAGACCACAGCTTGACAATATGAAAGATATTCATTTCAAATGAAATAAAGTCTGTTTTGCAATGCAGAAAATCGTTTCTCTAATTTGTCAGATGATTTCTGCTCCTCATGTAAAGTTAGAGCTCCGATGTTTGAAAGCTTAGTTTAACGTTTCCATGAACAGTGACACTGGCTCAGCCATCCTGTACGAATGAACATAAAGCGACTCCACAGATGCTGAAATGCTTCTTTCAGTGTAAGCGAAAATCTGTAAATGCAATATTAAGCCCGAAGCTTGCCAATATGAAAGATGTTCATTTAAAATTAAATAAAGTCTTATTTGCAATGCAGAAAACCGTTTCTCTAAATTGTTAGCTTTTTTCTGCTCAGCAAGTAAAGTCAGAGCTACTTTGCCCAGAAAGCTTAGTTTAGCGTTTCCATGAACAGTGACGCTGTCTCAGCGATCCTGAGAGAATGAACATAACGCCGCTCCACATATGCTGAAATGCTTCTTTCAGTGTAAGAGAAAATCAGTAAATGCAATATTACGACCAAAGCTTGCCAATATGAAAGACGTTCGTTTCAAATCACGTAAAGTCTTATTTGCAGTGCAGAAGTGCATTACTTTAATGTGTTATATGTTTTCTTTTTTGCAATGCAGAAGGGCATTTCTTTAATGTGTTAGATGTTTTCTTCTCTGCAAGTAAAGTCAGAGCTACTATGCCCAGAAAGCTTAGTTTAGCGTTTCTATGAAGAGTGAGAGAGCGTCAGTGCTCCTAAACGAATGAACATAACACTGCTCCACAAGTGCAGAAAAGCGTTTTTCCTTGTAAGAGAAATTCAGGCTATACAATGTTAAGACCAAACCTTGCCAAGTTGAAAGATGTTCATTTAAAATGAAATAAAGTCTTATTTGCAATGCAGAAAGGCATGTATTTAATGTATTACATGTTTTCTCCTCTGCAAGTAAATTCAGAGCTACAGTGCCCAGACAGCTGTTTAGCGTTTCCATGAATAGTGACACTGTCTCAGCGATCCTGAGCGAGTGAACATATTATGTGGCTCCACATTTGCAGAAAAGCATCTTACCCTGTAAGAGAAATTCAGTTCATGCAATGTTAAGACCAAAACTTGACAATATGTAAGATGTTCATTTCACGTCAAAGTCTTTTTTGCAATGCAGAAGGGCATTTCTTTAATGTGTTAGATGTTTTCTGCTCTGCAAGTATAGTCAGAGCTACTTATGCCCAGAAAGCTCAGTTTAGCGTTTCCATGATCAGTGATACTGTCTCATCCATCCTGAGTGATTGAACATAAAGTCTCTCCACATATACAGAAAAGCATCTTTCCCTGTAACAGAATTTCAGTTTATACAATGTTAAGGCCAAAGCTTGACAATATGCAAGATGTTCGTTTCAAGTCAAAGTCTTTTTTGCAATGCAGAAGGGCATTTCTTTAATGTGTTAGATGTTTTCAGCACCTCATGTAAAGTCAGAGCAACTATGCCTATACAGCTTAGTATAGCGTTTCCAAGGACAGTGGCACTGTCTCAGCCATCCTGAGTGATTGAACATAAAGTGGCTCCATATATGCAGAAAAGCATCTTTCCCTGTAAGAAAATTTCAGTTTATGCAATGTTAAGACCAAAGCTTGCCAATATGAAAGATGTTCGTTTCAAGTCAAAGTCTTGTTTGCAATGCAGAAGGGCATTTCTTTAATGTGTTAGATGTTTTCTGCTCTGCAAGTATAGTCCGAGGTACTTATGCCCAGAAAGCTTAGTTTATCGTTTCCATGAACAGTGATACTGTCTCATCCATCCTGAGTGATTGAACATAAAGTGTCTACACATATGCAGAAAAGCATCTTTCCCTGTAACAGAATGTCAGTTCATGCAATGTTAAGACCAAAGCTTGCCAATATGAAAGATGTTCGTTTCAAGTCAAATAAAGTCTTATTTGCAATGCAGAAGGGCATTTCTTTAATGTGTTAGATGTTTTCTGCTCTGCAAGTAAAGTCAGAGCTACAATGCCCTGAAAGCTTACTTTAGCGTTTCTATGAACAGTGAGAGAGATTCAGTGCACCTGAGCGAATGAACATAACGCGGCTCCACATATGCAGAAAAGCATCTTTCTCTGTAAGAGAAATTCAGTTTATACAATGTTAAGACCAAAGCTTGACAATATGCAAGATATTCATATCAAATGAAATAAAGTCTTTTTTGCAATGCAGAAGGGCATTTCTTTAATGTGTTAGATGTTTTCTGCTCTGCAAGTAAAGTCAGAGATACTATGCCAGGAAAGCTTAGTTTAGCGTTTCCATGAACAGAAACACTGGCCAAGCCATCCTGAGCGAATAAACATAACGCCGCTGCACATATGCTGAAATGCTTCTTTCAGTGTAAGAGAAAATCAATAAATGCAATATTACGACCAAAGCTTGCTAATATGAAAGATGTTCGTTTCAAATTAAATAAAGTCTTATTTGCAATGCAAAAAGGCATTTCTTTAATGTGTTAGATGTTTTCTCCTCTGCAAGTAAAGTCAGAGCTACATTGCCCAGAATGCTTAGCTTAGCGTTTCTATGAAGAGTGAGAGAGCGTCAGTGTTCCTAAACAAATTAACATAACACTGATCCACATGTGCAGAAAAGCGTCATTCCCTGTAAGAGAACTTCAGGTTATACAATGTTAAGACCAAACCTTGCCAAGTTGAAAGATGTTCATTTAAAATGAAGTAAAGTCTTATTTGCAATGCAGAAAGGCATTTATTTAATGTATTACATGTTTTCTCCTCTGCTAGTAAATTCAGAGCTACAGTGCCCAGAAAGCTCAGTTTAGCATTTCTGTGAAAAGTGAGAGAGTGTCAGTACTCCTGAGCGAATGAACATAACGCGGCTCCACATATGCAGAAAAGCATCTTTCTCTGTAAGAGAAATTCAGTGTATACAATGTTAAGACCAAAGCTTGACAATATGAAATATATTCATTTCAAATGAAATAAAGTCTGTTTTGCAATGTAGAAAATCGTTTCTTTAATTTGTTGAATGTTTTCTGCTCCTCATGTAAAGTCAGAGCTACTATGCCTATACAGCTTAGTATAGCGTTTTCAAGGATAGTGGCACTGTCTCAGCCATGCTGAGTGATTGAACATAAAGTGGCTCCAAATATGCAGAAAAGCATCTTTCCCTGTAAGAGAATTTCAGTTTATGCAATGTTAAGACCAAAGCTTGCCAATATGAAAGATGTTCATTTAAAATGAAATAAAGTATTATTTGCAATGCAGAAAATCGTTTCTCTAATTTGTTAGATGTTTTCTGCTCCTCATGTTTAGAGCTCCGATGTTTTGAAAGCTTAGTTTAGGGTTTCCATGAACAGTGACACTGGCTAAGCCATCCTGTGCAAATGAACATAACGCCGCTCAACATTTGCTGAAATGCTTCTTTCAGTGTAAGAGAAAATCAGTAAATGCAATATTAAGACCAAAGCTTGCCAATATGAAAGATGTTCGTTTCAAATCAAGTAAACTCAGTGCAATGCAGAAGGGTATTTCTTTAATGTGTTAGATGTTTTCTGCTCTGCAAGTAACGTCAGAGCTACTTTGCCTATACAGCTTAGTTTAGCGTTTCCATGAACAGTGAGTGACACTGTCTCAGCGATCCAGAGCGAATGAACATATTAAGTGGCTCCACATATGCAGAAAAGCATCTTACCCTGTAAGAGAAATTCAGTTTATGCAATGTTAAGACCAAAGCTTGCCAAGAGAAATATGCTTTTCAGCATATGGGGACCAGCGTTGTGTTCATTCGCTTAGGGGCACTGACACACTCTCACTGTTCATAAAGACGCTAAACTAAGCTTTCTGGGCATAGTAGATCTGACTTTTCTTGCAGAGCAGAACACTTCTAACACATTAAAGAAATGGCTTTCTGCATTGCAAATAAGAAATTATTTCATTTGCAATGAACATATTTCATATTGACAAACTTTGGTCTTAACATTGTATGAACTGAATTTCTCTTACAGAGAAAGATGCAGAGAAAGTTTAGCGTTTCTATGAAGAGTGAGAGAGCGTCAGTGATCCTAAACAAATTAACATAACACTGATCCACATGTGCAGAAAAGTGTCTTTTCCTGTGAGAGAAATTCAGGTTACATAATGTTAAGACCAAACCTTGCCAAGTTGAAAGATGTTCATTTAAAATGAAATAAAGTCTAATTTGCAATACAGAAAGGCATTTATTAAATGTATTACATGTTTTCTCCTCTGCAAGTAAATTCAGAGCTACAATGCCCAGAAAGCTCAGTTTAGCATTTCTGTGAACAGTGAGAGAGCGTCAGTGCTCCTGAGCGAATGAACATAACGCGGCTCCACATATGCAGAAAAGCATCTTTCTCTGTAAGAGAACTTCAGTTTATACAATGTTAAGACCAAAGTTTGCCAATATGAAATATGTTCATTGCAAATGAAATAATTTCTTATTTGCAATGCAGAAAGCCATTTCTTTAATGTGTTAGAAGTGTTCTGCTCTGCAAGAAAAGTCAGATCTACTATGCCCAGAAAGCTTAGTTTAGCGTCTCTATGAACAGTGAGAGTGTGTCAGTGCTCCTAAGCGAATGAACACAATGCTGGTCCCCATATGCTGAAAAGCATATTTCTCTGTAAGAGAAATTCAGTTCATACAATGTTAAGACCAAAGCTTGACAATATCAAAGATATGCGTTTCAAATGAAATGAAGTCTTATTTGCAATGCAGAAAATCGTTTCTTTAATTTATTAGATGTTTTATGCTCCACATGTAAAGTCAGCGCTACTATGCCTAGACAGCTTAGTTTTATGCTCCAGTAGCGGACAGTGGCACTGTCTCAGCTATCCTGAGTGATTGAACATAAAGTGGCTCCACATATGCAGAAAAGCATTTTTCCCTGTAAGAGAAATTCAGTTAATGCAATGTCAAGACCAGAGCTTGGCAATATGAAAGATATTCAGTTAAAATGAAACAAAGTTTTATTTGAAACGCAGAACAGCGTTTCTTCAAGTGTTAGCCCTTTTCTGCTCTACAAATAATGTTAGAGCTACAATGCCCAGAAAGCTTAGTTTAGCGTTTCTATGAACAGTAACACTGCCTCAGCCATCCTGAGTGAATGAAGAGAACGCGGCTCTTTATATTTTCTGTGGTGTCATGATTTGATAAAAACAAAGGTTTATTATTGTATGTTCTTTTGGCATTTCATTTATTGTATACCTTTTAAATTCGCTCACTGAAAATACAACAACAGCAGCATCAGCAGTATAGTGTAACATTTATTCGAAACACACGTATTTGGTACTTGCTACCTTATATCTTTACTCTTTCCTTTAATTCTTTTCATGGCTTTGGAAAACTTGCATCTGATGTTTCTCTACGTCGCTTTTTGCATAACTCCGGGGTCGTCCACACCAAGCTTCGTTGCATTTTTTTTTCTAGAAATTAAATGCTTTCTCTGAATCTTTAAAGTCTCTCCGCGAACGATCGTACAGGTGCTGATATATTTGTGGCAGCTAAGTTATTCAACACAGTGTATTTATGTTGCTAGTGACTTGGAGATGTTGTTCCCTATCAAAAGCTACTCTCGATGCTGCGTTTCAATAACGAACATTCTTTGTTCGACCGGTTGTGAAGCACGTGTCAAACGCCCCAAGAATTGGCTTAAATAACCTCGGCAGGTGACGTACCTGATTACACGCACCTGGAGGTTATAAATAGACGTGACACGGAAACATCCTCAGGTTTCTTTGTCTTCAAGGACCGCATTGTGTGTGTGTGTGTGTGTGTGTGTGTGTGTGTGTGAGAAAGCACAGCTCTCTTAAAAAAAAAAAAAAAAAAAAAGAGAATAAAAGTAACTTAAACACTTTCTTATATCATGGCAGAGTCTGAGAAGAGATGTATGCCTCCGTGTCAGAGGCTCATCTCGGAGGATGATCCTCACAGATTCTGTTTTGAGTGTTTGGGGGATGAGCACGCTGCCCTCGGGCTCGAGGGAGAATGCGAGCACTGCGATCTTTTGCCAATCAAAGTACTTTGCGCGCGGCTTGCTTTTTTCAAAGACGAGCGAGCCGCCGCTCCCTCGTTAAGATCCTGGGGGTCGCGTGTTGATCTGGCTGAGGCTCGTGAGACGGGTCCGCCCCTTTCTCTCGCGCTCTTGCCGGATCACGAGGTCCTCGCGTCCGCTTCTGAAGCGCGCTTCGGCGCTTCTTCTGAACGGGCCGAGGATACATCATCTCATGCTTCTGCGGAGATGGAGAGTGCCACCTCAGAGCGCTCCGCTCACGATGATAGAGCGTATGAGGAGTTACTCGAGGTGGTAACGCGAGCAGTCGATCGTTTAAAACTAGACTGGCCGCAGGAGCAGGAGACCCCAAACGCGCAAAATTAGATGACAGGTTTCTGTCAGGTGGCCGAGGGAGGGGCCTCAGCGACGGTCTCTCCCCTTCTTTGGCCATCTCCATGAAGAGCTGGTTCGTTCATGGAGTAAGCCCTATTCGTCCCGTGTCTGTGTGCCATCGACGCCGATTTATTCGACTATCGTGGATGCAAAGGCACGGGGCTACAGCATGATGCCCCAGGTGGAAGAGATGCTTGCGGGCTATCTCTCCCCTGGGACTTCATCCTCCCTGAAAAAGCCTATGCTCCCCACCAAGCGTTGTAGAATGACATCCTCGCTGGTGGGGAAAGCTTTTCAGGGAGCGGGTCAGGCTGGTGCTGCCCTGCACACCATGGCGGTTCTGCAGGCGTACCAGGCTGACCTGCTCAAAGACTTGAGCACCGGCGGGACCATCGATGAGGAGGCATTTTCCGAACTTCGCCAGGCCACAGATCTGTCTCTCTGTGCGACTAAGCAGACAGCCCGTGCCTTCGGCCATTCTATGGCTGCTATCGTCTCCACGGAGAGACATCTGTGGCTGAACCTCATGGGCATCAAGGAGAGGGATCGATCTTTCCTTCTTGATGCCCCCGTCTCGCCTTCCGGCCTATTTGGCGATGCTGTCAACTCAGTCGCCACTAGGTTTTGGGAGGTGAAGCGCTACGAAGAAGCGTTTGTGAGATTTCTCCCCTGCCTTGCTCAATTGTCGGGACTGTCAGCCATCCAGTCCCGATCAGATTCGGTTCCTCTGAGGCGAGAAGCTCAGAAGGAGAGTGTGGCGAGTCGTGCGCCCCCTCGAAGAGACTGGGGAGCGGCTCGCCGCACTTCTCAATCCGCATCAAAGAGACCGGACCTGCGAAGCATCATCTCCGCTAAGAAAAAGTCGTGAGGCTGGTGCGCCCAGGACCGTGGGGGTGTGCCCCCCCCCCGGGGAGGGGCGCGTAAAATTCCAACAGAGAGTAGAGGCTCCTTCCTGGCACCCTCAGCGGGCCGCTGTACAATCTCCGCCGCCACTGGTGTTTCGGGGACCAGCGGTCTCCAACGAAATGTTAGGTGTTCGGTTGCCTCCTGCCACGTTTCAGGACACCAGACATCTAACATCCCCCCATCTAAACGAAGTGTCAAAACTAGTGCCCCTTTCAGAGAAGCTGGCAGCGTGGAAGCTACTGCCAAATATCTCTCCGTGGGTAGAAAGGAATGTAGAGAAAGGCTACAGGATTCAGTTTGCATATCAGCCTCCACGTTTCAACGGCGTGGTCTCCACTTCAGTGAAACCGGAAAGAGTGCATTTGTTGACACAGGAATTACAGGCTCTGTTGGACAAAGGGGCCATAGAATGTGTTCCCCTGCCAGACAGTGACTCAGGCTATTACAGCCAGTATTTTCTGGTTCCATGGGGGCTTGCGTCCGATTTTAGATCTTCGCAGGTTGAACCGCTACCTCAGAACATACAAGTTCAAAATGTTGACAATCAAGATGATTGTGTCTCAGATTAGGATGGAACCAATAGGAGGATTGGTTCGTGACAATCGATCTCAAGGACGCATATTTTCACATAGAAATCTTGCCACAACACAGAAAGTTCCTGAGGTTCGCTTTCGGGGGCGAAGCTTACCAGTATCGGGTTATTCCATTCGGCCTAGCTTTGTCACCACGCACGTACACGAAATGCATGGATGCAGCACTGGCTCCTTTGTGACTCCAGGGCATCCGCATTTTAAATTACATAGACGACTGGCTGATTCTGGCTCAGTCTCAAGAGCTTGCGCTTCGACATCGGGATGTCATCCTAGCTCATGTCGAATCTCTGGGGTTGAGACTCAGCGCCGAGAAATGCAGAACGCATTTCTCGGCGCTGAGTCTCCTGCTCAGAGGACAACGTATTTGGGGGTTGTATGGGATTCGATCACGATGCAGGCACAGCTGTCTCCTGCACGCGTCGAATCCATTCTAATCGCCCTAAAGAACATCAAGCTAGGCCAGAGGATTACTGTTCATTACCTTCAGAGGGTTCTAGGTCTCATGGCAGCTGCATCCACCCTTGGGTCTCCTGCACATGAGATCGTTTCAGTTGTGGCTCAGAGCCAGGGGATTTCATCCAAGGGCCAATCCCCAGAGGCAAAAAAGGGTTACGCGCCAGGGGCTTCGTACCCTTTCTATGTGGTTCAGACCCCGGTTTCTGGCTTTGGGTCCCACTCTAGGTCCGTGTTGTCGTCGCAAGATGCTAACGACAGACATTTCACTCACGGGCTGGGGTGCGGTCTTGGATGGCCGTCCAGCCCAAGGGATCTGGAGAGGCCATCTTCTCGATTGGCACATCAATTGCCTCGAAATGATGGCTCTATTTCAGGCCCTGAAATACTTCCTCCAGCAGTTGAGAGGCTACCATGTCCTAGTGCGGGTGGACAACACGGCGGTAGTCTCTTACATAAATCACCAGGGCGGACTGCGTTCGCCTAAACAGGCTAGCGCAGCAGGTTCTGCTTTGGGCACAGGACAAATTCCTGTCCCTCAGTGCGATTTACTTCCCCGGGCATATGAATGTGGGAGCAGACTTGCTGTCCAGACAATCTGTGACACATGAGAAATGGAAACTACACTCCGAAGTAGTCAGTCAGATCTGGGAAAGATTTTACAAAGCAGAAGTGGACCTCTTTGCTTCACAGGAGACAGCACAATGTCCCCGCTACTTCTCTCTGACTCCTCCAGCTCCCCTGGGTCTGGACGCTATGGCCCATATGTGGCCCAGACGGGGTCTTTACGCATTTCCCCTGATCGCTCTGCTCCCGGGAGTCCTGGCCAAGGTCCATCAACAGGGGTCTCGCCTCTTACTGATAGCGCCCCATTGGCCGACCAGAGTATGGTTCTCAGATCTAATATCCCTCCTCGACGGCTCGCCGTGGGCGATTCCGGTCAGGAGAGATCTCCTATCTCAGGCGCAGGGGACAGTATTTCATCCCCGGCTCGAGCTCTGGAACCTTCATGTCTGGCCCCTGAGGGGGACCGACTGAGACATGCTGGGCTTCCAGCCGACGTAGTAGAGACTATTCTAAGCGCTAGGGCTCCCTCCACTAGAAGAAGTTATGCCTTCAAATGGCACATTTTCGAAAATTGGTGTATAGACACACCATGTAGACCCAGTTCACTGCCAAGTTGTTTCAGTGCTGGAGTTCCTGCAAGAGAAATTGTCCTCAGGCACATGTCCTGGTACTCTCAGAGTCTATGTGGCTGCCATTTCGGCTTGCCATGTTCTGGTTGATGGGGTTTCTGTGGGAAAGCACCCTCTAGTTGCCCGCTTCATTCGGGGAGCTAGGCGGTTAAGGCCGCCCACTAGGGCGACAGTCCCTTCATGGGACTTAGCTATTGTGCTCGAGGGTCTGGTCATGACCCCTTTTGAACCACTGGAGTCAGCGCCTATCAGGTTTCTGTCTCTAAAGATGGTTTTTTTAATGGCCATTACTTCTCTTAAGAGAATTGGGGATTTGCACACTCTGTCAATCTCGCCATCCTGCCTAGACTTTGCCCCTGGGCTGGTCAAAGTTATTTTGCATCCTCACCCAAATTATCTTCCGAAAGTTCCATTCTCGACCATGAATCCGGTCGTTCTTGAAGCCTTCTGCCCTCCGCTGTTCACGACACCGGAGCAGGAAAGACTTCATTTACTGTGTCCAGTACGTGCTCTTCAGATCTATGTCCACCGCACTAGCCAGTGGCGTAAGTCGGAGCAACTTTTCATATGCTATGGGGGCCGTAACCGTGGGGCGGCTGCCACAAAGCATACTATATCACATTGGGTGAGGGATGCTATTGCCCTAGCCTATGAGGCGTGTGGTCAAGCTTCGCCTCTAGGAGTTAGGGCCCATTCAACCAGGGGGGTTGCATCTTCTACGGCTTTGGCAAGAGGTGTCCCCTTGCAGCAAGTGTGTGATGCGGCAGGTTGGTCCTCTCCGCACACATTTGTTAGATTCTATAGTTTGGATGTCCATACTACTCCGGGCTTGCATGTCCTTGAGTCGACATCCCAGAGTCATGTCTGAGACCTCTTCAATGTTTGTGCGCACACACTACACAATGTTGGGGGTCCAGACACTTCCAGTGCGGCGGCGTTGGTATTCTCGTTCCCATCAGCGTTATTGAAACGCAGCATCGAGAGTAGCTTTTGATAGGGAACGTCTCGGGTTACTTGACTGTAACCCTGTTCCCTGAAAAAGCGGGAACGAGATACTGTGCCTCAATGCCGCACTGTAGGCGTGCCTGGACGTCCTTTCAGACAAAGGTGTAACCTGAGGATGTTTCCGTGTCACGTCTATTTATAACCTCCAGGTGCGTGTAATCAGTTACGTCACCTACCGAGGTTATTTAAGCCAATTCTTGGCGTATTTGACACACGTGCTTCACAACTGGTCGAACAAAGAATGTTCTCATCAGCGTTATTGAAAAGCAGCATCTCGTTCCCGCTTTTTCAGGGAACAGGGTTACAGTCAAGTAACCCGAGACGTTCTCCTGCCTGACCTCCGTTGAATGAGAAACGAGCCGGGGAAAAAAAATTGAGCGTCAAAGAAGGTGGAGCTCCAGAACACACCCACCGATTGCGTAATCGCCACGGACCAATGGTAGCTCAAAGGTGTTTAGGAGCCAAAACGAACTCCCCCAGAAAGTTCGCTTTGGTGAGCTGTTTCGAACTGCTGAAACTAACTCAAAACGAACTTCGTTTCGGCCTGATTTTGTTTGAAATGACATCATATCAGTTCGTTCTTCGATTTCGTTTGAAGTATATCAGGGTCTTTATTGGTGGTGAATGGCCACCTCAGGGACTCAGAGGAGAATGGGGTGGACAATGGAACAAGGCATGTCAAACACTCTGGAGACCACTCTGTATGATGTACCTCTTTTCTGGCCAGCCAGAAAAGAAACACCAGGGTCTGGATTGTGGAACCCCATCCGTGTTACCGTTCAATTCTCAGAAGATCCAGTAGCACTGTCAGGGCCTCCCTAATCAGCCAAAAGCCGTTAAAAAAACCTGTCCAGCATTATCCTTCAGCACAGGGGTCTGGTCTGATTTAAAGAAAGAAGGAAAAGAGAAATTGTTTACAGCTATGACAAAGTAATTGGTAGAAGAAATATTGAGATACTTTAGTAAACTACTAATAAACTATGCCATTTTTAGTAATTAAAAATTTTGTAGTTTGACAACGAATACACAGCAAAAAACTAAGCTATATATCACCCATAATGATTGATATAACGAAGTTCTCTCATATTTATCACAGTAACAGTCCTTTATTCCCTACTAATATCACACTGGGGGAAAATTACTAGTCATATTTAAAACCTTAGTTAAAGGGATATTTCACCCAAAAATGGAAATTCCAAACCTGGAACAACTTCAGGGTGAGTAAATGATTACAGAATTTTCATTTCTGGGTGAACTATCCTTTTAAAATAGTAATATCTTGCATACTCTAATATACTTAAGGTATTGAGAGTAAAAGTAAAGGTATGTACAGTATTGTCCTGAAAAAGAACTCATCAGGATGGTTTTGCATTAATATTACTGCTGCACTACTGTGTATTGTGGGATTACAAATTTATAAAATGGTAAATCTAGCTTCCAATGTAATAGTACATTGTGTTTTACATTTTGAGGTAAAGATGATGACATTCTAAGAAGATCAAGTCAGGCAGCCCAGGTGTCTGAGACATTAACCTTTTGTCTTTATGCACTTCCTGACCATTGAGTAGAGTCCCAAGTTAAAGGTGAATGCTAAGCTCAAGGCACAGCTGTGCCTTTGTCTCTATGATAATGTGAAGGTATGGGTGATACTGTCAGGCTGATTGGATTAGCACCTATGCATTTGAAAGACACTGTTATGCTAATGAGATCAGGGCTGGGGAAATTCAGGTAACGGGCTGATTCCTGTTTGTTTAGATTGTCTCCACCTCTATGTATCCCTCCCCCTTGAAAAGTATAAACTCTACTGTGTTGAGCTATAGTCAGACTTGGATGACTACAGCGACGCACAACGAGTTCTCAATAAAGAGTAACTTCTGCTTGAAAGATATCCCAACGTCTCCTGGTCTCTGCTTTGAGGAAAAAAAAGTTTCCTACAGTTTTGGTGCCGTGACCCGGATAGAGCTCCTCACCTGAATCCAGATTGAAACTTCAAGCTCAACAAAGATCTGACTTTATTCCAGACTGAATCTTTCTGTACAACCAAGGGTTGGTGAGTGCCACTCTATCCAAAAGAACCTTTAAGACCAGTACAAATTTGTTATCCTCTGCGCCGTCAGAGAAGAGTTAACAGACAGCTGTAGGGTTTGGTTAACTAAGTTATCCTCTAAAATGTCTTTTTAGAGAAGAAGGTTATCCTCTGTTCAGGCAGAGAAGATTAGCATTATGTGCTAATATTTGTTATCCTCTGTTTCGGCAGGGAAGAATTGGTTATCCTCTGTTCAGGCAGGGAACATTAACATTACGTGTTAATATTTGTTACCCTCTGTTTCAGCAGAGAAGAATTGGTTACCCTCTGTTTCGGCAGGGAAGATTAGTGTAAAGTGCTAGTAATTTGTGTTATCCTCTGCTTTGCCAGGGAAGGTTAACAGACTAGTTATCCTCTGCTTGGCCAGGGAAGAAAGTTTCATCCTCTGTTCAGTCAGGGAAGGTTAGCAACAGTTAAAGTGTGTGTTAACGTATTGGTTATCCTCTGCTTTGCCAGAGAAGGTTGAATACATTATGATGTGTATTAACTATCTTATCCTCTACTTTGTCAGAGAGGTTATTGGTTTAACAGGGAAAGTTAACAGTTCGTATGTGTTAACAAGTGTTATCCTCTGCTGGCCAGGGAGGTGTAAGAAGTGTCCTGTTGTGTCAGAAAGACATTACAACATGTTTAGAAGGAATTCTAGGCTGATTCCAACAACAGAGAAAGGTGGACTAGCTACCCCTTCATGGACAGACAGCGAGTTTAAATCATTGTTAGGAGATCACATGGACTCTATTGTGACAGAGTCAATTAGACTGGATTTAACAAAGAAATTTGGTATTCATCCAGAAAATGTATGGACAATTGAAGAATGCAAGAAGGTGTTAGGTGCATGTATTCGGAAGAAAAATATAAAAGGCATTATCTGCTGCCACAGAGAGTTTAGTTTAGCGATAGCACAAGAACAAGCTCAGTGTATTGCTAAGTTAAAAGAACAAAACAAACAGCTGCACAGTCGAGTGTCTTGTTTCACTAAAAAGGTGGGCCATAACAAGGCCTCAACCAAAAGTGATTTAAACAACCAACAGTCAGTTGAAAGTTATTCTGACTTACAGTCTTCGTGTGGACAAGAGGACAATTGCAATATTGGAAGGATGGAGAAAGATGTAAATGCAGTTGAAGTATGTGGAGCGAGACAAGGGGCTCAGAGTAGCGTAGAAGGGGTTGAAACTGTTCCATCTGCAACCCCCATACTCCAGTTACAAGCAGTCCGTACAGCTCTTGGTCCTGAGGCCATAGAAAGACTTGCTGAGAGTTTGCCATTGGTACATGGAATTTTTTTCTGAGTTTAGGAGAGAATTGTCCAGAAAGATGCGACTCTATGATATGTCTCTAGCTGAAGTCACCCAGCTAATGTCACAGATCTTGACAGAATCCGAATTCAATCATTTTGAAAGTGCTGTAAATCATTATGAGTTTCAACAAGCTAGTAAAGATGATTTGAGAGAAGGAGTTCTGAGAGTGTTACAGAACATTGTTGGACCAAAAGTGGACTGGTCAAAGGTCACTAGTTGTGTACAGAAGAAGGATGAAACTGTAAGTGAATACACTGAAAGGTTTTGTCAGTCAGCTGCAGCATACAGTGGAATAGCTGACACTCCAGAAAAGGTATTGGATCATAAAGGACCACTAGTTCGAACATGGTTTGATGGCCTTTTATCAGAGTACAGATCTGCTTTGCCATTCTTAGATCTCACATGGTCAACTGAAAGCCTGCAAAACAATTTGGACAGGTTAGCTACTTGGGAAAGAGACTCTGATATTAAAACCAGAGTAAAGATTGCAGCAGCATCCTTTCAGGTCAGCACAGAGAACCGACAGAAACGTAAATGTCCTAAGAGGGAGGGCAGTTGTCATTACTGTGGGAAGCCTGGACACTGGATGAAAGAGTGTAGGAAAAGCAAGAAGACACTAGGAGAAATTAACAGCTTTACTCAGCTCCTACTTAGTTTGCTTGCTACTCTGAAGCAGCCCTTCCCCACTTCACCGAACTGTTGGAGCAGCTTGCTCAGGTGTTAACTGTTAGGGCTGTGAGTGCTTAATTACCCCAGTAATCTACAACAAAGATGAAAGATCCTTTGTAAATAGAACAAAAGGAAGTGACTATCACTTCCTCCCACTAGAGGACTCTGATTAAGTACACTCACAGCCATAAAGGTTATACTACAACACTCCAGTCACTTACCCATCCTCTATGAGTTATGATGTTTGCTATGACTGATGTTTCATTGGAGGATGAAGAAGTTGCACAATAAAGTTTGCAAATAAATACAGGGACAGACTAGGACACACAGACCAGTGAGGAGCCCAGGAAAGAACCGATGTGCAACAGGCCTCGGGGGCCAATCCTGCGGTGAAGATTTCCCTAATAGGTTTTTCCCTTTTCCATAGATTATCCTCACCTCACTGGTCCATAGGTGTCAAATGACTTAAGACTAGGTCAACAAAACCACTATACGATCACAGGACTTAAAAAAAGTAAAACCACTATACGATCAAGAGACGTATGAAAGGATGAAGTCTATGAATGAATACTGCTGTTCTGCTGTTTCTTTGTTTTCTTGTGTTGCAGGTATGTGTATATGCCATGATGTCGTCATTACGGGCACCCTGGTGTAAAGCTTCACCTCAGACATCCATGAACAAGCTTCATTAGGACAAAGAGTCATCTGAGCGAATCTATGTGGGAAATGGACTACAGAAAGCAGTGGTCACAGCTATTCAGGCACCATGGACTTCAGGACTTTCACTCTTATGCTACATGTTTTTCTGTGTCATCATGTAGTTTGTACGACATGTTACATCCCTCGTCGTATATGTATCAACAGTTATGGTTCTGAAAAGAATTATTACACCTAAGTAAATCTAGGTAAAGACACAGAATAAATTATATGTGCCTGTAACTTTTTCAAGTTACATGACTGCAAGATGGGGCTTATGTGAACAAACATAGGCTATAGAATGGACTTATGGAGGTTTACTGTAAATTTGTATTATGTGAGAGTTATTAGAACTCTCAAAGGGGGGACTGTGGGATTACAAATTTATAAAATGGTAAATCTAGCTTCCAATGTAATAGTACATTGTGTTTTACATTTTGAGGTAAAGATGATGACATTCTAAGAAGATCAAGTCAGGCAGCCCAGGTGTCTGAGACATTAACCTTTTGTCTTTATGCACTTCCTGACCATTGAGTAGAGTCCCAAGTTAAAGGTGAATGCTAAGCTCAAGGCACAGCTGTGCCTTTGTCTCTATGATAATGTGAAGGTATGGGTGATACTGTCAGGCTGATTGGATTAGCACCTATGCATTTGAAAGACACTGTTATGCTGATGAGATCAGGGCTGGGGAAATTCAGGTAACGGGCTGATTCCTGTTTGTTTAGATTGTCTCCACCTCTATGTATCCCTCCCCCTTGAAAAGTATAAACTCTACTGTGTTGAGCTATAGTCAGACTTGGATGACTACAGCGACGCACAATGAGTTCTCAATAAAGAGTAACTTCTGCTTGAAAGATATCCCAACGTCTCCTGGTCTCTGCTTTGAGGAAAAAAAAGTTTCCTACAGTATGCTGCATTTTACTTCTGAATATGTTCAAGGTTGCTAAATTTAAAGTTGACTACTTCATATACTGTTGGGTAGTTTAATGTACAGCAATGCATCATGTTGTAAAAGACCACATTTTTGTAGTGTTGCTGTCCTGTGGTGGGGATAGAAAACCTTAGTACTTTACATTTGTAAGAGAATACTTAACAGTCATGGCCAAAAATATCGGCACTCTTAGTAAATATGACCAAAGGCGGCTGTGAAAATTAATCTGCATTGTTAATCCTTTTGATCTTTTATTTAAACAATTCACAAAATCTAACATTTCATTGTATAATAAGAATTTAAAATGGGGGGAAATATCATTATGAAATAAATGTTTTTCTCTAATACACATTGGCCACAATTAACGGCACCCTTTTATTTAATACTTTTTGAAACCTCCATTTGCCAGTTTAACAGCTCTAAATTTTCTCCTATAATGCCTGATGAGGTTAGAGAACACCTGACAAGAGATCAGAGACCATTCTTTCATCCAGAATCACTCCTGACCCTTTAGATTCCCAGCTCCATGTTGGTGCTTCTTCTCTTCAGTTCACCCCACTCATTTTCTGTAGGGTTCAGGTCAGAGGACTGACAACACTTCGAAGGGTCCTTCGTGCACTTCAGAGGTGTGGGCTTCGAAGTGTCAAACTTCAATTTGGGACACAGCTTATGTTACACTACACATAGTATATAAATGGAAGTGTTTGAAGGTTTGAAAACATAGTCATGAATGGATTTGGATGGATCCTTGTGATCTCTTTTTGTTTCACCCACTGCTGCTGCATCTGGAGGTCCTAAGGAATTTTTATGGTGGTCACAGGCCAAAACCTTAGGAATTAGTCTCTAGATGAGTGATAGGCAGAAACTGCATGTGGACCAATGCCTCTGCTACAAAGACTTCCTGGGCCTGATACCAGAGGTCTTCTTGCACTGTAAGTGTTTGGGTGTTGTCCTACCATCTTTATCTGATGGCGTTGGATAGATTCGTTATTTTAGTCCAGCAAGATCCAATCAAAATATGGCAATTCTTTGTCCACTGTTGTCCATATAACTGCTGTGGCCACTGACTTCCATAGTATTTTTTTTTTTTTTTTTTTTTTTTCACACTATGGAATTCAATGGTTACCATCAACTGTTTGGTTACCAACATTCTTCAAAATATCTTCTTCTGTGCTTTGGGGAAATTTCAACATTTTGCAAAATACTTTGTTTCAACATTTCAATTGACAAATGGAGGCTGCAATACTAAATATTTCTCAATCCTAGGTCCTCTAAGATTTTCTCCATCTTGTCCTCAGACCTCCGCAAACTATCCTTTTGCTAACTGTGTCAGGTAGTTTGTTATTAGGCTGCCGTTTAGGATGAAGCCAAGGTCTCTTAGTATTGATCAACAAGAATGCACTTTCAGAAGTAACATCTGCTGCTCTGCTCAGCCAGTAATAGCTTTACTTCAGAGGTGAACAAGGGTCTCCTCCACATGTTCTTCAGCATTCATGTTGTTCTTTTTAACAAATATTCTCATCAGATCTTCCCATTCCTCAGTTTCAGAGATGCACATGCTCTCTGGTGCAAGCTTTGGGATGAAAATCTCCATGAGCACTGATTCTGGGATGTACATAGCTGATTGAAAATAAATGTGTGCTGCTTTTTTGTGTTATTAAACAGGTCTTACTCATTTCACATGTAATAGGGGCATTTAGAAAGGAACACTGAAAGCAGACAAGCAAAACTGGCCCATTTAAAATTTAAAAAGGAATGAAATGTGACAACATGCAACAGGTGAGAGGCATGTAATATGACAGCTTAAAATGTTATCTGATCTAATCAAAAATATACAAGAGAATTTAAATATGTTGTCAATAAAAGACAATTATTAACTTTGTCATAAAATGTTATCTGATCTAATCAAAAATATACAAGACAATTTAAATATGTTGTCAAAGACAATTATTAACTGTGTCATAAAATAATGCCATTTTTAGTAATTAAAAATAAGCTAATTTTGTAGTTTGACAACGAATACACAGCAAAAAACTAAGCTATATATCACCCATAATGATTGATATGACGAAGTTCTCTCATATTTATCACAGTAACAGTCCTTTATTCAGACTCAATTGCTTGAAACCTGATGATGCTCTTGCATCTGCAAATGAGAATTTTCCCTCCCTTAAACACAACCAATCACGTAGAAATATTTTTCCAAAATGCACAGTAGGATTATCTTTTGATCAGGTTAACAAAAATTCTGCAGACATTTCCCAAGCATCTTCCATCCCTCAGGAGAAACCATTAAGAAGTAGTGTACATACAGAGACAAAAACCATGGTTAACAGTGACACATTGGTGCATATATCCGTAATGTGGAATAAACACAGTATTTATAATCACAGTTTTATCTATAAACATTAATTATTGCAGAAGTCTTGACAAGAAGAGCTCACAGTATCTAATAACCCTCTGTTAGTTGTTTTCTTTTAGGTTACTGCACTAGAATGCATAGAATATACAATATAAGATGATTGTTTTTCATGTCATGTTTCAAATGCATAATTCTGTAATTATATGTTTGTTTGTTTTTGTGTGTTATGCTTTTGATTGGAATATACACATTGTTAGATATAATATTACATTCACACTGCTGTATGGTGACAATTTATAGAGATGGAAAACTCAGAAGCTCACATTCAGCGAGCATATAAATATAAATATGTCAAAGTCATACAGCATAACTGAAATAGAACTCACTGAAAATCCAACACATCTTTTCACGATAAACATTTAAACAATAATAATTAAAAAACAAAATTAATTTTATTGATCAAGCATCATTTCAGTAACTGGAACAAAGCTTTGTGAGCTTTGTCTACTGCCGTCCAAGGCAACATCCTGAAACAACTGAATTTAAACATTATATAGAAAAGATTTAAAACATTCTATGATACAGTCAAATAACGTTCCACACAGGAGACTGAGAAATTGATTTAAATAAAGTAATGTGAGTAATGACATGATACTCTAATAAAAATAAAAATACACATTTTTACTTATTTATAAAACATTATTATTTAACTTGTTCTTTATATAAGCAACATTTCTCTAACCTCAACCACAATTTTGGCTTGGATTTTTTCACTGAGCCCATTAAAATTTATTATTGAATTTCCTTCTTTATAAGTGTTGCTTAGAACTCAGACAACAAAGGTTTCTAAGACAGCAGTATAATTATCTTTTGGAACAGCATTTGTGTCAGGTTAATGATGCCTTAAAATGTCACCTAATAAGCAGGTCAACAGCTTTTAGAATGGTTAATGTTAAAAGTAAATGTTGAAGATACTCGACTGACCTAGTTGAAAATAAGGCTGAAGAAAGCAAGGAGCTTGATTTTTTTTTTTTTTTTTTTTGGATAATCATTGCCACAAGTCAAAATGCCACATGGATTTCAATTTGGTATGTGGAGATTTTTGTTTATTATTATGGCATGTGTAATTCTGCTTTGTTCAGCTGTTTTCACGTGGGGTAAACAATCTTTTACTTTAATAACTAAATGCTATACTTTTACAAACATCTAAAATTTCTGCATATGCATAAGACAGTCGAAATGATAAATATTCATAATTAACAAGCAAACACTTGATCAAATATTATTTAAAAATCTTAGAGAAGTTGGCCATCAAGTATACATAGCTTCTGTGTCTGTCCATTCTTATACTTTCTCAAGTACAAACTTTCCTTTAAAGTCATGAATGAATTCTAAATGGAAGCCTAAATCTTTAGGATTTTTTTTACCAATTTGAGGAAGAGTTCAAAAACTAAGTCTGATGTCACAGAATGAAGTGCACACATGACATGATGCATGGGCATGACGCCTCTGACTGACATTTATACAAGACTGAAGATAATTCAGACTACTGTTGATATAGTGAAAGTATTCTGAATGGTACAGAACATTGTATAGACAGTGGAATGTGAGGATTGGGTGCATGGGTGATTTGTTTTGAGCAAATTGTTCAGTAGCACAAGTAGCACAACTCCTTTCAACTGAAATACATATAACCAGAGCTGATCTTCTGTCCATGTTCCAAATAGCACCTTCTATTGGTCAAGACTGGAACAATTGGACAAATGCACAGCGCACACACACACACACACACAGAGAGAGAGAGAGTGTGAGAGAGAGAGAGAGAGAGAGAGAGATGTACCACAGTTAAGTCAGTTATTTAACTGCAGAGATAAACCCTATAATTTAAATTAATTTTACTGCATTTCACTTTACATTTAACATGTTCAAATATCACCTTCAT
Organism: Spinibarbus caldwelli; assembly: GCA_039654775.1. NCBI lineage: Eukaryota > Metazoa > Chordata > Actinopteri > Cypriniformes > Cyprinidae > Spinibarbus > Spinibarbus caldwelli. The sequence goes on along the minus strand of CM077255.1, from coordinate 24,254,601 downwards.
AGACAATAAGAAATTCTTAGTTCTAGAAATTCAATGTCTAATAACCAATGTTCTGTACGTTTGCTGTACCTCATATGTTCGATGTTTCTCTTCATATGAAGAGTCTGTTTCCCTGACCACTATGGCCTTAGTCACCAGCATATCAGGGTGCTGTTGTTTGGCCTCCTGTATTGCCATGGCGAGAGCCTGCAAAAAGTTAGTTTTAATGACAGCAAAGTGATTACATTATTTGCTGACCTACATAATATGCTCATACTAACATCATACGAACTAAAAAAATTAAGAAAAAAAATAAATAAATCAAAAAATACAGGTGATTGTGTCTTAGCAGCCTGAACGGTGTCTTTTAGTCAGGGTAAGCAATCGTGAAAGGGCTATGTAGTTTCAACATTTATTTATTGGTTTTTAAAATTTACCAGCACTGGTCTTCTGGCTTCTTTCATATTTAATATACTTGACCATCACTATACGTGTATATGTATGGTGTATACAGTCATGGCCAAAAATATTGGCACCCTTGGTAAATATGATCAAAGGCGGCTGTGAAAATTAATCTGCATTGTTAATCCTTTTGATTTTTTATTTAAAACATTCACAAAAATCTAACCTTTCATTGGATAATAAGAATTTAAAATGGGGGGAAATATCATAATGAAAAAAATGTTTTTCTCTAATACACATTGGCCACAATTAACGGCACCCTTTCATTCAATACTTTTTGAAACCTCCGTTTGCCAGTTTAACAGCTCTAAATTTTCTCCTATAATGCCTGATGAGGTTAGAGAACACCTGACAGATCAGAGACCATTCCTTCATCCAGAATCACTTCAGACCCTTTAGATTCCCAGCTCCATGTTGGTGGTGCTTCTCTTCAGTTCACCCCACTCATTTTCTGTAGGGTTCAGGTCAGAAGACTGGAATGGCCATAGCAGAAGCTTGGTTTTGTGCTCAGTGAAACAAACCTCAAAAACAGCACAAAGATGGGTCCATCTTTGTGCTGTTTTTGAGGTTTGTTTTCAGATTATTGTACAGTTGGAAGATCCAAACATGGCCCATTATAAGATTTCTAACAGAGTCAGTCACTTATTGATTTTTCACCTGTTGGTATTTGATAGAGTCCATGATGCCATGTGTCTAAACAAGATGTTCAGGACCTCCAGCAGAAATATAGGCCCACAACATCAAAAATACAGCAGTATATTTCATTGTACACATGAGGGACTTTTTATCCTTGTGTTCACCAAACCCATCTCGAGTGTTTGCTGCTAAAAAGCTAATTTTTTAGTTTCATCTGACCATAGAAGCCAGTCCCATTTGAAGTTCCAGTTGTGTCTGATAACTGAATATGCTGGAGTTTGTTTTTGGATGAGCTAGGAGAATTTTTCTTGAAACCCTCCCAAAGAACGTGGTGATGTAGGTGCTGTTTGACAATTTTTTTTTAAGGTTTTCTGACCCCGAGACTCAACTATTTTCTGCAATTCTCCAGCTGTGGTGCTTGGAGAGTCTTTAGCCACTCAAACTCTCCTTCTCACCGTGCATTAGGACGATATAGACACATGTCCTCTTCCAGGCAGTTTCCTAACATTTTATGTTGATTGGAAATTCTTTATTATTGCCCTGATAGTGGAAATGGGAACTTTCACTGCTCTAGCTCTTTTCTTAAAGCCACTTTACTAATTTGTGAAGCTAAATTATCTTCTGCTACACATCAGAAATATATTATTTGTTTTTTCTCATTGATGATTAAGGGAATTTGGTCTTTGTTTTCCCTCCTTCTGTTAAACAGGAAGCCATGGCTAGATAATTTCATGTTCATAATCACCCTGGAGTGCTCAAAATTGTGAATATGAATGGGAATATACTTCAGAGATATTTTACTCATAAGAATTTCTAGGGGTACCAATAATTGTGTCCAATGTGTAGTAGAGAAAAACAAATATTTCATAATGATATTTCCCCCCATTTTAAATTCTTATTATCCAATGAAAGGTTAGATTTTTGTGAATTTTTTTAAATAAAAGATCAAAAGGATTAATAATTCAGGTTTATTTTCAGAGCCTTCTTTGATCATATTTACCAAGAGTGCCGATATTTTTGGCCATGATCGTATATGTTTTTGCTTACCTGATGTTGGTCCACATCATCATCTCCTGTTATGATGATCCTTTTTTCAATCCTGGTCTCTGCATAACCCCCTTTTACTGTCTGAAACCAGTTAAAAACATTAAAGAGTTTAATCTCCGACAAAAGATTTCACCAGCTGCCATTTTGATAGTCTTTCGCCACCAGACTGTGTATTTAAAGTTTTTTTTTTTTTAATTAAAATCTTCACCTTATTAGTGTTTGCAGAGAAATTGACTTGTCCATCCATAATGCATCTACAATTTTTGACTAAAGTTATGTCAAGCTGAATGATAATGGTGTGTTGGCTCAGAGGGCATATTGTTCTCAAACTCAAGGTGACATGTCTCTTACCTTGGTCACTTGAGTCGTGGTTGCTGAGGTAATGTTGTCAGTAGGGACGGTGAGAGGAGATGCAACAAAGTGTCTTTCTAGACTGTTTGACCTTACCTGAAATACAACAATGTTATATGTTTTACTGTTAAACAGTGTTGCCCCTCTCCCCTTTGCAAATAAATAAATAAATAAATAAATAAATAAATAAATAACACACAGACAACTGTACACACAGTACACAATTAGTAAAACATTATTCAGACCCTTTGCTATTACACTAGAAATTTAGCACAGATGCATCCCATTTCCAAGGCATAGATCTGGATAAAAATAATAATAATAATAATAATAATAAATATATATATAAATAGATTTTGTTGGGTAGAGAGCGGAGATTCGCCAGATAGATGCTAGGCATCGGCGTTCTAAATCTGTGCTGTTGGAGCTTCATGAGCACGCTGGCTCGCTTCCCACACTTGCATGTCCTAAAGCATTTGAACAGCCCTGCTGCTCTGCCAACTACAATGTTCAGCAAAATGTCTGAATAATCGAAAACCAGTAGAAGATTGTGTGGTGTGTTCTGCCGAATGTTCAGCAGTTTATCCAGCTTATAGAGATAGAGCAGTTTACACACAGCTCTATCTCTCTTTTCAACCAGATGATCCAACGGTAGCTGCACGGATCTCAGGCTGCCTGGCGGACATCTCGGCATGGATGAAAGAACATCACCTACAGCTCAACCTGGCAAAGACTGAGCTTCGTCTTCCCTGCCACTACAACTCTACAGCATGACTTCACGACTCAGTTAGGCTCATCAACAATTACCCCATCAACTTCGGTCAGAAATCTGGGTGTAATCTTTGATGACCAGCTGACCTTCAAAGAGCACATTGCAAAGACTGCTCGATCTTGCAGGTTTGCACTACACAACATCAGAAAGATCAGGCCCTTTCTGACAGAGCATGCTGCGCAACTTCTTGTCCAGGCCCTTGTCATTTCTAGGCTGGACTACTGCAATGCTCTTCTGGCTGGACTTCCGTCAAACACAATCAAACCTCTACAAATAATTCAGAATGCAGCGGCACGACTGGTCTTCAACGAGCCCAAAAGAGCCCATGTTACACCTCTCTTTATCTCCTTGCACTGGCTACCAGTTGCAGCTCGCATCAAGTTCAAGACACTGATGCTTGCATATAGAACAACCACAGGCTCAGCACCCGCCTGCTTGCACTCACTATTACGAATCTACATCCTCTTCAGAAGTCTGAGATCTGCTAGTGAGCGACGCCTCGTGGTACCATCACAGAGAGGCTCAAAATCACTCACCAGAACATTCTCGTCCACCATTCCTGGCTGGTGGAATGATCTTCCCATCCCTATCCGAAATGCTGGATCCCTGTCAATCTTCAAGCAACAACTGAAAACTCATCTCTTTCGACACTACTTGACTTCATACTAAACTTAAAAAAAAAAAAACCTTTCTCTTTCTCCTTATTTATTCCTTCCCTTCCTAGCTTGTACTTATTTGAACAATGCCTGAGACTTGGTGTTACGAGCACTTCCTCTGTCTGATTGCCTTTTCAAGATGAATCGCTTTATGTATTGCCCAATTGTAAGTCGCTTTGGATAAAAGCGTCTGCAAAACGACTAAATGTAAATGTAATTGTAATAGTGTTCTCACTATTTTTTGGATTTTAATATCCAGTGCAGAGTTGATGTTATACGGCTCGTTCAGTGAATCGCTGGCCGACTCCGTGATCAGCCGTAAAACAGTGATTCTGTTCAAATTCCCTATAAAATCATAAATGGATTGAGCTAAATTGACCTGTTTCCCTTACAAGCAAATAAAACTGATCCACAAGGGTCAACACTTGGTCTAACATGGCACTGTTCACAAAACACTGTAGGCTATGCCTGGATTACCTGGAAAGATGGAATAATCTGCAATCTCTCTGTTAGGCAGAATATCTTCTATTAAAATGAATATCCTACCCAAAATTAACTACCTCTTTTCTGTGACACCTGTTTGTCCCCCAGCTGGTTCACTTCTCTCAATGCAATTGTCAACACATTTTATTGGACAGGAAAGAAACCAAGAATTAAACTGCCAACATTGCAGAAACCTAAATCTCTCGGAGGATTAGATGCACCACATTTCTATTATTATTTTTTAGCCACACAATTACAATATATTAAATATTGGTCTAGTTATACTACTTCAGCATGGAAAGATATAGAACAATCCACAATTCAAGAAATACCATTAAAAAACATCCCTTTTATTAACAGTATTAAGAAAGGGGAAGTCGTGGCCTAATGGTTAGAGAGTCGGACTCGTACCCTAAAGGTTGCGGGTTCGAGTCTCGGGCCGGCAGGAATTGTAGGTGGGGGGAGTGAGTGTACAGCGCTCTCTCCACCCTCAATACCACGACTGAGGTGCCCTTGAGCAAGGCACCGAACCCCCAACTGCTCCCCGGGCGTCGCAGCATAAAAATGGCTGCCCACTGCTCCGGGTGTGTGTTCACGGTGGGTGTGTGTTCACTGCTGTGTGTGTGCGCACTTTGGATGGGTTAATTGCAGAGCACAAATTCTGAGTATGGGTCACCATACTTGGCCACATGTCACTTCACTTTTTTTAAACATAATTGTTTTAAATATCTCACTATAAGCACAACACTATCAGACTGGTGGAAGGCCAACTTCAACTTGTTCACTCACCCTCTAGTATGACACCCTTATGGAACAATAGCATGTTTATTATCAATAAAAAAAACTTTCTCTTCCCGAAAATGAAAGAAAAAGGGATATTAAATCTAGGAGGCATTTTTGAAAAAGACTCGTTCATGACTTTTGAACAACTACAAAATAAATGTGATATTCCAGAATGTACTCACTATCAATATATTCAGTTGAAAGAAGCCATAAAAGGAAAATTTAATATTAATAACTTTAAGAATTGACCGTTTGCAGGGAACTTGATTGACAGGCGATCTGACCAATCAGAATGCAGATATTATGTGCTGCCACTGCTATCCACCATCTTGCCCGACATCTACGACCGGTCTCCATAGAAATCCATGTTAAAACGGGGTAAAAAAGAATTGAATTGAATTGAAGCTTTTTCAATACAACTAAATATAAAAATGCGTGCCGGGTTAAGTTGTGCTGTTGTTGGCTGCCACAGTAACGGCAATAAGCTAAGGAATTCCTTTAAAGTACTTGTTTCGCATACCAGAAAATCTGTCATGTCTGGCGCTGAATGCATGGCTTGCAGCGCTTAAGTTAAAATACTGAGCGTTAAATAATAAAACAATATGTTAAAACGTGTGCTCCTATCATTCTGTGGACAAAATCCCGTAAACATTGCCCTGATCGGGAGCTGTATGTGCACATGTGCGCTCATCTGTTTTCAATGCAGTTAACCTCGCATCACTTCATGTCATCTTCCCACTCATCAAACTATGACAGGTCCTTTACAGCAAAAAGACGGTCATTGCGACACTGTAAAGTGATGAAACTCCACTTCACGTCGTGCCTAACAACGCCCCTTAGCTGTTATAAATTCAAAGTAAACCACAGCTTCTTGTGGCTTATTGCTTTAATCGAGTACACATTACTAAGCGTAAACTGTCACATGGGCTTTGTTAGCAAGAATACCTGTACATATTGTCACAACAGTTTAGATGATTATATTCACTCCTTTTGGAATTGCACATATATAAAGAAATTTTGGACAGAAGTTATCTCCTTTATTATTATTGTCTCCTTATCTCCTTTATTATTTCTGCTAGGTGATCTCTTTCCTTTATGTTCTGTATACCATCTACATACGTAAATTTGTAGGAGTGTGAAAGATCCATGTTTGTCATATATTCTGTGTTTGTATCTTGTGCACTGTATCTCTGTCAAGTTGCAATAAAAAAAAAAAACAAAAAAAAAAAACAAAACAAAACAACAACAAAAAAAAAAAAAAAACACTGTAGGCTGTGAACATAGGCCTGTATCAACAAATGGGGAAACTTCAATGAGGAATATTTATCGCATCCTGGCACCACAAGGGCCGAAATTATTAAGAGGGTTCAAGGTTGGGATGAATCTGTACCAGCTGATCTTATTTCAGAATGACAAGCATGAGAAGGAGAGCTTCCTGGCCTACAGAGAATAACACAGCAGCAAGCAATGACACCTCTTCCATAATCGATATGCATGTCTTCTGTGAGGCTTTGGAAAAAGCATATGGCTCTGTGGCTTATTTACGAGTGTAAATGGGTGATGAAATTCACATTGCATTCATCATGGGTAGGACTCACTGTGGCAGCAAAAAAGTAGCTTTCCATGCCATGCCATGCCATGCCATAAACTCTGTGCAGCATTGTTTGGAGCTCAGCTTGCCAAAACATCGAACTCTTCTTAACATCAGACAGACAATCATGTGGTCAGACACAACAACCATATTACACTGGACAGAGTCTGAGTCATGCAACTACAAAGTATTCATGGCACAAAAATCAGAAATTCAAGACCTTTTTGGATATCGTTGCTGTCGGGCGGAAACCTCGTATGTCCAAATTTTGCCAATTTCATATTTTTTCACAAATCTATGCTATTGGTCAGTCCCCACGTGGGTCTGTTATTTTTACAAATTAATAACCAATCTAAAGTGTTGAAAATAGCTTGAGCGCAAATCTCGTAACTCCATTGGACACTTAAACTGTCTGAGAATCCTCGTAACTCCGCCTCTTCTTCACTCCGCGGGAGCCTCGCTGCATTATGTCTCCTCAACAGGCACGTGCCTCAAGCCCCTGCCCTTTATCAAAATTATTCAAAAGTGAACCTCTCAGACAAATAGCAATGATATTGTAGTCAATAAAACAAAATGAATTTGAATTATAATTAACATGACAATGTGCACAAAACGGTAACTAATCGCTCAAAAGTCGGAAAATTCCTGTTTATTTTTAGATATCTGTCAATCTGAGGCCGTTATAGGTTGCATGTGTTTTGCTCGACTGACTGATATTCCAGTCTGTTCAGAAACCATAGGATCTCAAGCCATATATGGTTCTTTCAGTGAATAGATCGACGGGAAGGAAAGAAAATAAACCAAACAATATTTTAAACTTTTTTTCCCATCAGTAATCAAAGTTACTGTGTCGATTTAATTAAAAAAAAATCCATTTATTATATAGTTTAGAGAATATTACATAATTCATCAATGCCCGTTTGTCATGTAAAATAAATACACCAACCAATCATGATCTGACACATTTCATTGGACAATAATGTGAATTGGAGCAGACATTTTCCGTTCTTATTCATAAATCGGTTGAAAATGACATGGGGCAGACAAGCTTATTTGAAGAGCGATCTGGAACTGCGGTTTGTCTCATTTTATAAATCAAATTGCATCGCTGAGAAAATGGATGCTTGAGTATGAAGCACCGTTTACTATTTCATGAAACTATCATAATTAATGAAGCCCAAGTGCCACCTACAGGCCTATTATGTGAAGTGTAGGCTGGCGAAATGGTGACATGAAAGGATTTGATCATATTACCATTTTTGATAATTATGCAGCATTATGAAAGTGTCTTATGCTCATCAAACCTGCATTTATTTTATCAAAAATACAGAAAAACTGTAATATTGTGAAATATTATTACAATTTAAAAGAATGTTTATCTATTTTAATATACTTTAAAATATCATTTATTTCTGTGATCAAAGCTGAATTTTCAGCATCATTACTCCAGTCTTCAGTGCATGATCCTTCAGATATAATATGCTGATTTATTATCAATATTGGAAACAGTTGTGCTGCTTATTTATTTATTTATATATTTATTTATTTAATTATTTTTGGAACCTTTTTTGGGGTTCATTGATAAATAAAAAAATAAAAAGAACAGCATTTATTCAAAACCTCAAGCTTTTCAATGTATATTGTCACAAAATATATATTTTAAATAAATGCTGTGCTTTTTAAACTTTTTATTAATCAAAGAATCCTGAAAAAAGTATCACAGGTTTCCAATATTGATAATAAATCAGAATTGCATGAAATGTATTTTAAAGTATATTAAAAATTTGATCAAATAAATGCAGGCTTGATGCCCATAAATGACTTCTTACAAAAATATAAAATAGTAATGTATCCAAACTTTTGACCTATATATATATATATATATATACACATAATTTTTTTTTTTTTTTACATTGGCCCTATTTTACATTTGAGCCCCTGCCCCTGAGGAACTCTCTGCTCGTCCCTGCTCCTCAAGATTGAAAGTCGCAACGAATCCTCGTCGAGCAACACGTCCTCTGAGGTAAATGAGTTTAGGAAGAAGTATGTAACCACAGTCGTTAGCTTTGGTTAACTATTGAAGCCTTTTCTCTTGTCAAAAGGCTCAACGCGACCGCCGACTTTGTTTGCGTGCAGATTAATTTCCGCCTATTAGACAGCCTAGTCATTTTATCGTTTTATTTTGGTATTGCATCACTCATAGCTCTAACGTTTAAAATAGAGTTTAGGAAGATGTATGTAACCACAATCATTAGCTTTGATAAGCTCTTAAAGCCTTGTCTCTTGTCAGAAGGCTCAACGCGACCGCAGACTTTGATGAACACTGCTGGCAGCAGAGACGTCTGTGTCCGAATCATTCTTATCAATGACAGCGTAATCTCGTATCTCCCTGCTCCCAAGTCATAAATCTCGTATCTCCGATTAAACATGATTTTGGGGAAATGTTGTCTTAATGTTGGTACACACGAGTATATGATAGCAATAGAAGTTATAATACCAACTTTAACGATACAATGTTTAATAACTCAAAAAATATGCAGTTTTTTTAATTTCCTGAAAAATAATGGTTTTGGAGATACGAGGATTCCGCCTGACAGCGACGATATGATAACTGGAAATACGTGGATTCAGATAATAAATCTGCTGATGATTTCACCTGGAGTAAGACAATCATAGAGCTGTCCTGCAACTGCAGATGGAATCAAGGTCCAGCATTTCTGCATCAGACTCCAGATCACTGGCCAATCTACCCTTCATTGACCACTGAGGATTCAGACGAATTCTGTAAATCATTATTCTGTGGTAATGTGTCTGTCGGTTACCCTCTCCTTCCTAATGTAAAAGACTGTAAATCATGGGATGACCTCATCATGACCACATATCAGTTCCTGCATGCGGTGGCACCATCCCCTATGTCTGAAATGGCTGTCCTCAAACATACACAGACTGAAAACTTTCCAGACGAAAGTGCACGCTCTTAAAGCCAACAAACCTAAGCATTCAAATAGTCGATTAAGGTCCCTTGCTCCAGCATTAGAGCCAGATCTTGGTCTGATTAGAGTGGGTGATCGACTACACAAAGCCGCAACAATCCCAGAAGATGCAATATGTGACAGAAGTTAATATTCCTGAATTTATATTTGCAATATAAATTAAAGTATTTCACTAATAATCCTTCCTGTCCATTTTTATTTTGTCTAAGACATTATAATTTTATTTAAATTTTGTTTTTGTTTATTCGTTTATTTTGGAGAAAGAGTTTTATGAGTAATTTGCACTGCGTTGTGACGTCATTACTGTTCAGCCCCCGCTGTGTCCTCAGTCTGCTTTGAGCGTGCTAAGGAGAGGTAAGCAGTTAGCGGTGCTCTCTCAACATAAAGCCTGTAAAAGTTTTCAGAAGTTCAGTTAAATGTTGTTAAGAGTATCAGATATGTATTACGAAGTGTTTTATGAACGGATAGACCAGATTTAATACTTTTATTGCCGAGTACAGCAGTTTGAGTTATTTGTGTGCATCGGTAAAATGCTGTGATTTTAGCTGATTAATGAACTGGTCTTTAATTTGTGCAGGTGATATAATCACAGGCAACATTTCTCATGCTGTACTCTCTTTATTCCATCCAAGTATGGTTCATATTTGTTGTAATGTATTTGTTTTGTATGAATTTGTTTCTTTAAACAAGTGTTTAAATTGTATGTTTAGATGAATGTGTTAAAATTCATTTGCCTTTAACGCTTGTAATGTGTTCTTTATTTCTGATTAGAGTATTAGTATCACTGTAATGTTTACTCAGTCTGCTTAGAGTGTGTTGAGGAGAGGTGATACAATCACAGAGGCAACATTGGTGTACTCTCTTTACTCCATTCAGTGCTGTCTACATACTCTCTGTGCCCACGGTAATAAACTCTCCAGTTCAGCAGCAGCTCCAACTGTTTCGTCTCTTCATTCAGCCACACATCATAACGCAGGTCGTAACAGTGGTCAGAATTGGACCGGTTGCAAATACACCCTATTGTGTTGGTACCAGAACACCCCATAACCAAACTCCACATTCAAGATTTTGATAACCGCCTGATTCATGCAGGATCTGAGAGAATCTTTGCAGAATTAGAGTGAACTTACTGGATTCTTAGAGGACTTCAGGCTGTCAAAAGGCACCAGAGACAATGTGCTCAATGCAGAAAATGGCCTGGCAAGCCTGTTGTACCCAAAATGGCAGGCCCGTCTGATCCTCATCTGAGGATTAACCAGCCTCCATTATGGTCCACCAGAGTTGACTGTTTCAGTCCCTATACTATGGAGCCCGAGAAGTCACCTGTAGGGAAAAAAAAAACAATCCGTGGCGACGGTTTTGCAATTCGTCCCCTCAGTTTATAAACCGTACTCATTAATTCTTAAACTGTTCCCTCGGTCTAGCAAATCGTGGGTATGGTTTGTTAATCCATGGGCACAATTTGCTAGACCGAGGGAATCCGTGCACTCAGATTTTGTAAACCGTACCTTCGGTTTTTAAATCCCTACCCACATATTCATAATCTGTATGGACGCTTTCGCAATCCGTTCCCATGGGTTTGTAATCTGTACTCAAGGACTCATTTTAGAAGAGCAGCAAGCTCCCAGGTAGCCTACGTGTTAACGAACTGCACCTAAACAGGTGGCCTGGTTGAATCTGCAGGCACAGACTGGGGGCCGGGCCACAAATCCACAAAGTACAGTTTACAAACCTGTGGGAACGAATTACGAAAGTGTGTGTACGCATTATGCATTTGTGGGTACAGATTTAAAAACTGAAGGTACGGTTTACAAAATCTGAGTGCACAGATTGGAAATTTGTGGGTACGGTTTGTTAATCCGTGGGCAAGATTTATTAAACCGAGGGAACAGTTTAAGAATTCATGAGTACGGTTTATAAACTGAGGGGACGAACTGCAAAACTTTTCGCCACAGATTGTTTTTTTCCTACAGGTGACTTCCCGGGCTCCATAGTATACAGTCAAAATTGGCAGACAGCAAGAAAAGAGATGGGACATTATATTTAAATATCTCACAATAAGATGAGTGCATCTTGACTCGCTATGTAGAATGCATGCCGGGGGCGCATGAGGTGCAACTAGACAAAAAGAAAATTTCCTTCCAGTTCAATCCACTTCATGCACCTAACTTTCGTGGAGTATAGGAGAGGGAAATTAAATCTGTTAAGTCTTCCCTTCAAGTTGTTCTGAAGGATCACACTGTACCAGAGGAGGTCCTCATCACAGTGTTGACTGTGGAAGGCATCTTAAATTCCAAACCCCTGGGTTAGGTATCATGAGGTGATATAGCAGATCGAGACCCTATTACAGTCAAGTGATCACTGACCACTTCTGGACCTCAGAAACTACCTACCCAGTCTTCAGCTTAGACAGAAGTGCCAGAACATCACACAAAACCTAGCTGTTGGTCAGACTGTATTGATTGTGTACTCAGTGGCCTGTTGATAAGGTAATCAAAGTCTGACCAAGTGACGACAGTGCAATCAGAGTTGTTGAAGTCAACATCAAGGGCAATAGGGAGTTGCCTGGAAGTTGTTTATTCCTTTAAAAGTCTGCCTTTCTTTGTGTAGTGTTGTTGTGCATGCATATCTATGTGTAGGAGATCCTTGAACGGACACACACATACCGCGAGCAGACTCATTCCAGAGAAATGAGTCGATCTCTGGTTTCACCTCTGGAAGTCATAAAAATCAGAACGAGCTAGAGGATCAACTTCACCAACGCAGAACAAAGGAAATTTCTGGCGGGAAAGATACCAGATCCAGATGGTAAATGAACTTTGACCAGCCAACGTATAAATTGACAAACTTATCAACAAACGCGCGATGGATTTACAGTCGTAGGCCTGACTTAAACATATGCCAGAACTCCTCTCCCGGACACATTCTGACCTCAGGAGTACTCGCGCCCCTCCTCGAGTGCATGCCTTTTTCAGACAGACAAAGGAAACACACAAAAGTGCGCCAAAACTCCAAAAGACAATATTCAAGCCTTTTAAGTAATGAAAATGTATTCCCAAATTATGTGTGTTATGCCTTAGATATGCTTGATATGTTAGTAAAACATACGCGATGTTAATCTATCCATTATAAGGTCAGAACCATTCTAACCTATGTATTATAGGGTATGAATATGTGTGCATGTCATGTTTGGTGTTAAATGAAAGTATATTTTATTTGCAACAACTCTGTGTGGATGAAATGTAGAAATTAGGTAAATCCCGTAACGTTATAACGTTTATCAAGATTATTAACAAAACCCTGCAAGGATTTTCTGTCACGTGATTACACGGGCAGCTCGTTAATTTATGCAGAGAAATGGAGCCTAGGAAGCTGAGCTCCACCTTGCAACAAGCTGATTGGTACCCCAGCTCCGGGGCGGGCCCAAAGTGGCCTGCTTAAATTCTAATGTTCAACTAAACTCAAACGCTCTTTGCCATGGTTTGAAAACTGCTTCAACTTGTGCGCTCATACGCCGCATCAAACCACCTCATTCCAAACTTCAAGCTCTTCAAGAAAACTTCTGCAACCAAGAAAGGAAAAGAAGAACTTCTAGCATGTCTCATCCAGAAAGGCAACCCGCCAATCACAGGCGGAATTCCCTAAGAGACGTCAGACCAACAACGGTTCGCCAGCCAATCAGCTAAGCCCAGGGATTCCCTCAAAGAGACGAGACGAGACCCTCCTGCAAACCTTCTAACAAGTAAAACAAATCTCTTATCTATGGGCTGAAAACGGCGCAAAGTTGTTGTTAATGGAAAGATAGAACTAAGCTCTGCTTTGTTGACTTTCTGATAACCACCGAAGTTGAGACTTCCTTCATAACTCATAATTCTGCATAACTCCATCATTTGTGTGTGTGTGTGGTCGTATGTGTGTTTAGATGATTTAGTCTCATGTAATCTTAGAAGTAGCTCAATAAACTTATCTCATTGTATAGAGCATTGTCTGTGTTTTATATTTGATTCAGTTACTGCCTTGCGCTGTCGACCCTTGCTACCCTGCTCAAATTTGATAAATTACTATTTTGTTTGTTTTATTGTTGGCCACAAGCAAGATAAACAAAATTGTTAACATATACTGACTTTAATGTCTCACTGGACGAGCCATTAAAAGGTATAAACTATACGTTTTGATTAATAGAAATTAATCAAATCAATATCTATCTTTACGATGCAATTTCGTAAAGCCAAAAATTCAAAATAAAGATTAAATCATAGCTAAGTTCCTAAAGTTATTTACAGTTTTGGTGGAGATAATTTTGGGCAGCACAAACTAACTGTTCAAGTATAAAATCGACACATGCTGTTGTATTTGTTCTATTTTATCCGGAAGAATAGATCAAAGACAGAGAAAACAGTTTTTGCGCTACTGGAGACTTTTATTATGGCATGCCAGTGTGAATGAACTGAGTTATTGGTGGTTGTAACTGCAGTAAAATTAAAACTTTTGTCTGCCAAAGACAAAGTAAAAGAGAAACCCAAGCGTGTTCCTTGTGTGTTCCTCTTAATAAGGCCTGTATAGTTTTGATACATTAATGCGTGTTCCATTAGTGTGATCGAGCTATTTATCTCCCTGGCACACGAACTCAGGGTAGCTCCCTAAGCTTCGTTGCCATCCAAAATTCACTAAACTAGTGAAAGTGACGTTGACTCAGAAAGGAATGTTCAAACGTTATGTTGTGGGAGAATTTTGATCAAAGAAAAGATTGTGTGATGATTATCCACGTGTGTTGTGTCTGTAAAATAGACTAACACGAACGCTGAGATTCTCCGCTATCTCAGTAACATTATTATTATTAATTATAGTAAAGCTGTTGATTAATTTACCTCACTCTAACGAGAGGAGAGTCTGAATAACTTAGTGCTTTTGCATGTTCTTTGCGAACTGCGCCGTCAGTTCAAGAAATACTCGTAAGTTTATTCCTTTGCTATTAGTTCACAGGCTACACCTGTGTTTGCGTCACCACGGTGACAGCTGTAAACCCAGAAGTTCCAAGAAACCTCTTCCTGGGTAGCTTTGAAGTGCGCATGCGCGATCCGCCAGCGCCATATTGAGCTGTTTGTAAACAAACCGTAGCATTAGCTGAGCTAGCTAAAGCTAGCGTGGGTGCATTGCAGTCTATAAAGCTTGTAGCATTGCTAAAGGGCTAGTAGCTAGCATAGCATTTTGTGGTTTGAATTAGTCTGCGTTTGAATGCAGTGTCAGCAATGTTGAAGTGTACTGGGTATTAAGTATCTCTCTCTTTCTGTTATAATCACTCATCCTTTTGGAAAGAACATGACAAATGTTGAATTAATAAGCTTTTGCGATTTTAAAGCAGGGTGTTAATCTTATTTGTTTAAAGTTGTCATTTCCCTTTCAGGTAAACACTGTGGTTTTATTGACAACTAACTTCGTCCTCATTACTTTAATGACAATTTTGAGTAATTATAATTGCTCGTATTGACTTTAATGACATCGGGGAATATTGATTTTGGATTTGGAACTGTAATTCAATTTTAATTTTAATTCATTCTCATAATTATTCACAGTTGCGGCTTCCATATTGTATTTTACTTATTGTAGGATACGCGTGGATTAAGTAATTGTAATTGCTTTTATGATTTTGATGACAAATGTCATTTAATTTTAATCATTAACTATCATTACCTTGAAATTTTAATTTCATTAGTAATTAATTAGGGTTGGGCTTCCCTAAGGGATTGATACTTAATTGGTTAATTTAATTATAATTGCCCTTGTCAGTTTTAATGTTGAACTCATTAAAATTTAAATTCTTAATTATAATTTTGAATTGAAATTGAAATTCAATCTACAAATAAGACTCGCCTCTCCTTGTCAGGCCATGCTTTCGCTCAGTCGTTTATTTAATTACATCAGCTAAGACTTTTCATAGGGTTTTCCTTCGCTTAAGCCTGGTAGTATAGCGCTCCCCCTAGTGTTTGGTTGGTGCAGCGACGGTCGCCTTCACGGTGAGTTGCGGTGGACGAGTCACCTGTTCTGACGTAACCTAGTGCCGGCTGGGGTCTAAACCGAATATTTACGTTCCAGTGTTACAGGTGAGGGCCCGCAGTGGAGGCTCGGCATTTGTACACGCATGGGAGGAGTCAACAGAGGCTGGTCAACAATAGCTTGGGTACACCACCTTGTTCCTATTTTGTTCGCTCCGGCAAACAATTAGGCTCTTTGCGAGCCAGTCGTTGACACGCCTCACCCGATAGGCGTGTTCGTGCCCGTATAGCCATGACTGTTTGAGGCCCATTGCAATACTGGCAGCGTAGCATTCAACCTAGCCTTACAGGAGCTCACTGAGTGCGCTCAGACGGAGGGCCCAGCCACCAAACTCCGACTGGGTCAGCCTAAACTCATCACCAAGCCTAGCAGATAAGAGCATCAGCCCACCTAGCTAGCGAAACATCAAAAGGAAAAATTAGGGTCTTCTGTAATACTTAGGTCAGTTAGCATCTTCTGCTACCGCAGTAGGCCAACTCCTAGTGATAGCGACCCCACAGCGCCACCACCCTTTCAACCTTGTCATTTTTCTTAACATTGGGAGCAAAACCTCACTCTTGTTCTCTCTCTCTCTCTCTCAGCTGTCCTCTTCTGATTTGACTACTGCTGCTGGTTTTTGGGTTTGTGTGTGTGAAAGTCATAAAGCAGAGCATTTTTGAAACATTTAATAAATATTTGGGGAACAGGAACACTTCGTTTCAAAATTGTATGACATTTACTGTACCTTCCCTCCACATCCTGTGATCCTACCCAGCTGAGGCTCAAGCAGGTCAACTGGAAGACTGATAGGCGTCCATCAAACCTCGAACACGCGTCTAGAAACGCTTTGGTTGGTGAATGGTTGTCAATCCGACTAGCTGAAAAACCCACACTGTCATTGTTATTGTTTCTTTCGCCCTGGAGGAAATTTCAATAACAATCACAGTCCTGGCATTGAGAAATCCTTTTCCAAACCCCTAGCTAAAATCACCCTTCTGAATTAAATTTAAAAAACATTTTTTTTTTTTTTACCAAAAGAGAAGAAAATTTAACTATACTTATTCTGAGTCCAGAAAAGTGTATTATTATTTGTCTCTCTCTCTCTTTCTACTGTAGCCTTAACCTTCTTCCCTTGAAAAAAAAAAAAAAAAAGAAGAGGGAAACTTTCTTTTATAGGAACATTGGAAGCATCCAAATGTTATTCTGTTCTTTGCTGAATACTAGTCTGTGGTTTTCCGTTGTGTTTTGTGTTCCTCTTTCTTTCCCCAGTTCTCTAGCTGTGCTACCTCTGTGTGTTTACTAATTGTCCCCACAGAAATTCCAAATTAGAGGCACGCCTACCAGAGTACCACAGGCTCAGGGAACCACTTTCACCTGCACATTACACACTCAACATCAGCCACACCTGACATTGCACACTTACATCTTTATTCTGCCCTGCTTGTTTGTTTTTTTTTTTTTTTGTTTTTTTTGTTTTGTTCTGTTCCTCCAGGTCTGTGTCAGGCTCGGTGCTAGATCTCCCTTGCTGTGTCAAATCATGTCTCACACAACAGACCCCGTTGGCCACTGGGAAGACCTCGAGACCTGGCTAAGTGTTGCAACAGACAGCCTCCTACCTCAGGCAGCTGAAACACTAAAGCAGCAGACACAGGACCAGCTGGATGACAACATAACGAGCCTCATGAAACAGAACCCAGGTCAGAACTACAGTCACAAAGAATTAGCCAAGATCACCGGCTCCTTAAGTCACACACTCATCGCCACCCTCAAGCTGAGTGACAGGCACGCCGCCCACCTCCAGCAGAAGCTGACACGCGCACAACGACGCATCGAACAGCTGGAACTGGAGGCTCAGGAACGAAGGGAAGAGCCAGATGAAGTGGAACAATGTGCCGAGGAGGAGATCAACAGGCTAAAAGAGACGCTAGCAGCTGCTACACAGGAAATGGAACAAAACAGAGCAGACTACGCTGATCTCTCCAACAAGCTACAGTATGCAGAACAGCTACTGGAAAAGGCAAAGGCTGACTTCAGAGACAAGAACAGCCGAATTAAAGCCCTTGAAACTCACCTGAATGAGTCCAGAGACGAGATTAGCCGCCTAACACGACAGCGTGACTACATTAAAGATGAGTTTGACAGCATGAAAGAGGAACTCAAACATGCATATGAACTGCGCCGTAAACCGTCAAGAACACGACGGGCACAGACTTCACCCCCTGCCAAGCAGAACCGGGTCCCCTGTTCCTGGACTGGCACGTGAGCAAAAGGGGGAGGGGACCGTGCTAAAACAGTCACCGGCTCCCTCTGAAGAATTCTACCTCCCCTCTAAGCTAAAAGAACTTGCTCCAGCCAGCCACAGATCATCGCACGGCTTGGACCTCAAAGACCTCGACAAGCTCGCCAGGAACATTGGCAAATTCACTCCAAATGTGCCAAGTAGTCAGGAGATCAAAGAATATCTACAAGATGTCGATTTTCATCTGGAAATGAGACCCAGTGTCAGCGACAAAGATAGACTATATTTGATCCGAGCAACATCTAGCTCGGAAGTTCGCAGTTTCCTGGACCGCCAGCCGGCCCACATAAAGACTGATTATCACCTGCTCAGAGAAGCCCTCATTAAAGAGTTCTCCGACCCTGAGTCCGAACAAGGCCTAGTGGCTGCCCTGGAGACAAGACAAGGACGTCATGAACCTCCTCAAGCATACTACAGCCGGCTCAGACGAGCATATTTCGGAACTCGCAACGAACCTGACATGGAAGACGATCTAAACTTCAAAACTCTCTTCCTAAGAAACCTCCATCCCGGAGTAAGTCACCATCTTGGCGTTCTCGCATGTCCACGAACGATGAATGCTCAGCAGTTGCGAGACTTGGCGCAGAAAGCCTATGGCAAACAAAAGATGGCCTCAGAAAAGGGCGCCAAAACCCCAGCAGTTCTTGACTTCAACACTCAAAGTCAAGGGCTGGCTCTAGAGGGCACCCAACGCCAAGACACTGCCAAGCCGCCACCCAGAGAATGGAATGGACCCTCGTCCAACAAAGAACGAGACTCCCACGCTGGTACCCGATCTAAACAGAGAAACAACCGCTGGGAGGGACCACGTGGACGACAACGCTCACCTGGACGTCACTGGGAAAATTCATGGGACCAATCAAGACCACATGAGAGTCATTGGGAGAGATCATGGAATCAACCAAGCTCATTTGGAAACTCAAAATCCAATGGAAACTCCAAGGGAAAATGACAAACTCACCCTGGAACGACCAGCCCAAGGAATCGACGAAAGAATTCACAAAGATTCCAAGCTGACCTAACTCAAACCGAATTCACACGAGAACAAAAGACATCACTGTGTTTCGACTCACAAGAACTGATGAAGATGATGATGAAAGAATTCTTCCAACGAATGGAGGAGGATCGGAAGTGGGAAAAGAAAGAGAAACCAGATTCAGCCTGACTAGCGGCCGGAAGAGAAGGCAGCAACCAGCTGACCCAACCAGCCACAGAAAACAGCACTCCCTCACCTCACTCTCAGCGAACCGTAACTACCCTAACTTCAGATGGACACGAAAAACCACCTGAAAGTCCAGCAACAGAGTTAGACACTAACTCAACACTCAATGCTCCAGATCACAACAGCGTCCAACAAACACCTGCTGACGAAACCCCTCAAGTTCCTGAAAGTGCTGTCTTGGTCGTCTGCCACTCTTCCGACGAACACATCAGTCCTGACATCCTAACTATTACCTCCCAAACTCCAGTCCCTCAACTCCTAGGTGATCTCATCGAAAGAGGTATAGCAAGAAAGTTTTACCTCTCCATCATCATCGAACGACACATCAGAGTCGAGGCCCTTCTCGATACAGGGGCCGACATTACTCTAATGTCTACCGAACTCCTCGAAGAAGTCCAAGAAGGAGCAAAGAGGACTAACAGAACCCTCAAACTCCAGAGGTGTGAACTGAACCTCCAAGCATATTCCCACACGGGCCTACAACTAAAACATGTAGCCCCAATCCACCTAACGGTGGGATCAATGGATCTCATTTATCCAATATACGTCTCACCACTCAAGACGTATCCACTCCTTATCGGGAAAGATCTGCTTAATCGCTTCGAACCTCTAATAGACTTCAGGCACCTAAAGATGTGGACGCAAGTCCGCGAGCCTCTGCCCTTCCAGTCAGTAGACTCCAACGAGTCACAGTGTCAAGCCACGGACACTGCCCCCCATTCACTGATCGGCGATGCAAGGTCAAAGCCAAGAGCAAGTTCAACTCCAAACAACAAGACCCAAGACCCCTTCCTCTGCTCATTGCAAGCGTCTGACTCAGACTCAGGTCTCTTTCAAATCATGACGGCCATAAATGTCCAAGACACACCAGTGCCTGATGCAGCATTAGCCCTGTGGGCTGAAAACTCAGCTATCAGCCTAAAGCTCTTCAGAACATTGAAGCTGAGGCATCAGAGCCTACCACACATCTCAAAGCACAGCCACTTCCCCCTCAGCCCATGGTCAACAACCATGGCTACCTCCAAGATCATCTGCGCTGTAGACATACGATGGAACGACAGACTCCTGAGTCACTACTTCCTCGTTGTCCCCAACCTACCTTATGACATCTACATTGGAGCAGACATCATGGTCCGTCTTAACACCTGCGTCGACACAGTGAATGACGTCATATGGGCTCCACTGTCACATCAACTGACAACTTCAGTCAACCTCAAGAACCTGCGGTCTGGTCAAACAATGCCAGACGCATGCGCCATGATCACGGAGCAAGAAGCCACGATACCTGCGTATAGCAAGAGCGTCAGCATCCGCCTCAACATGCGACCTGACCAAATGCTTAACAGTGAACTAGGCTTCTTCCACCCTTCCAGGACCTGCCTAAAGCTAGGACTGACCTTGGAAGCCACACCTCTCATTGAAGTGTCATCTCGTGCTGTGTATGTGTTGTTCAACAACTGTACGGCCAAAGACATCAACGTGCCCAAAGCCAGTCACATGGGATGGCTCATCAACCAGGCGTTCCATGACTTTGAACTGATGGTACCTGTCATAGGCCCACTACCAGCCGAACTAATGTCAGATGAATGTGATGACACTGTAACCTTCACAAAGCCCCATGAGATCATCGCCATCACTTCGATTCTGCCAGTGTCCAAAGAAAGTGTCTGCCGATCAGAGCTCACAGATGACACTCACCTTGCTGTCTACGCTGTCTCAACACAACCCGCAACAGAGCCACCTGTACAAGTGACACTCAAGGCCCAGAGTCCCTCAAATGACTCCTGAACGAGGCGTATGCCCTCCACAGCGAGTTGGATCGTCAAGGACTCAAAGAGGTTCTGCACAAATACAGAGACTCTTTCGCAAAAGATTCCCTGGATTGTGGCCTGACCAACATCCACACGGTGCGCATCCCGACAAACCCAAATGCGCCACCCACATTTGTGCGGCAGTATAAAATTCCAATAGCCTCATATGAGCCAGTGCAAGAAATTGTTGACTCCATGCTGGAAAAGGGGGTCATCCGGCCCTGTAACAGCACATACTCTGCTCCGATATGGCCAGTCCTAAAGCCCAACGGCAAATGGCGGCCCACCATCGACTATCGCAAGTTGAACCAGCAAGTACCCTTGTCACGATGGCCTATAACCCAGTTGGACCAAGAAATTCCAAAAATCAAAGGCTCGACGATCCTTTCCACACTGGACGTCGCCTCCGGGTTCTGGACAATCCCTGTCCACCCCGATGACCAACACAAGCTGGCATTCACGTTTGGCAATCGACAATACACCTTCACACGGTGCCCCTTCGGCTATGCCAACTCACCAGCAGAATTCAACATCTTCTTGAACAAAGCATACCCTGATGCCAGAGCCAGAGGCAACCTCGTCTACGTGGATGATGTCTTAATTAAAAGCTCAAGTGTGGAAGACCACCTCAAAGAAATCGATCACGTCCTAAACCAGCTGACAACAGCAGGAGCTAAGATCGCCCTTCACAAAGGACAGTGGTGCAAAACCAAGGTGAACTATGTCGGACTGCTTGTCGGAAGAAACGGCATCGAGCCACAGTTGAACCGCACCCAAGCAATCCAAAGCATAAAGACGCCGACTAACATCTCTGAGCTGCGAAGCTTTCTGGGAGTGTGCAATTACTCACGACAGTTCATCGAAAACTACGCTGACATCGCACGACCACTAACTTCACTCCTAAAAAAGGATGAACCCTTCGTTTGGACAGAAGCCCAGGACACAGCAATGAGCCAGCTCAAAGAGCGCCTGTGCTCTGCTCCGTGCCTGTCCTACCCAGACACAGGAAAAGAATTCTATCTGGATGCTGGATTCTCCAATCATTGCCTCAGTGCAGGCCTATACCAGCTCCATGACAAAGACATGCGTTCAAAACGCTGCTTTCCCCAGAACGCAAGTATTCAAACTGCGAAAAAAGCGTTGCTTTGCACTGTGTGGGCTATCCAGCGTTTCTCTAATTACATTGGTGTTCAGAAAGTCATCATTGAAACGTGTCATCAACCAGTTACCTTCCTCAACAGCCAACGAATCAGAGATGGTGTGGTAACCAATGCACGCATAGCTACATGGTTAATGACGCTCCAAGGACGAGACGTCGAGGCAAGATATGCCCAAAACTACAAATCATCGCTGGGAAACGGGTTAGCAGCGTGCCAAAACTGTTCAACGGATACGCTGTACACCTCAGCGGAACCTAAAGAACCGTCACAACCTCAACTGACAAACTACAGGTACTTTGAAGAGAATGTGTGCGCAGGCATGCCCACAGCATATGTCGATGGCTGCTCCTACAATCAACAGGGCAACTTAAAAGCGGGAGCAGGTGTGGTCTGGCTCAACAACGACCCTTACCCACCACAACAATTCAAATTAGGCCCTCACTCATCGCAATATGCAGAAATAGCGGCCATCCTCATCACCCTACAGCTGGCTGCCTCCCACAACATCAAAGAACTCTTGATATGTACCGACTCCAACTACGCCCATCTAAGCTTCACATGCCACCTAGCTGGATGGAAACAAAATGGATTCAAGACAGCTAACAACAAGCCTGTCAAACATCAGGAACTCTTCCAAGCATGCGATGCCATTGTCACTGAACGCGACATGATCGTTTATTGGAAAAAGGTTCGAGGTCATTCAAGTCAACCAGAACAAGACAAAGACTTCAATGACCAAACCGATGCCCTCGCCAAAGCAGGTGCATTACATGGAGAGTCCTGGACATTTAAAGCCCTCCCACCCAACCCAATTGTGGCAGCCATAACCCGCCGCCAACACGCCACTGGCGTGCATACCCCCGCCTCCTCCCACATTGCCCTATCACCTCAGTTCGCTGCGGACGATCTCCTCACCCTCCAAGCTGCGGATCCGACACTGCGAACTATGGCAGCTCACATTTCCGACCCTTTAACTCATCCAATTGCCACCTCTGACCTAGCCAACTCCTGCGAGCTCCGCAAATTCCACTCAATCAAGCACATGCTGCATCTACGAGACGGTGTTCTCACATATGTCCCTGAGCCCCTCACTGCGCCAAAGCTCGTAGTCCCTCAGGGCCAAAGGGGGATTATGCTGACACACGCCCACGATGCACCATGCGCAGGACACCACGGAGCCAAGGCCACCTATGAAACACTCAAGCAAGTAGCATACTGGCCTGGCATGCAGCAAGACGTAGCGGAATACGTAAAAGGATGCCTGGTGTGTTGCCAGTTCCAACCGGCAAACCCAAACCACCGAGCACCACTACAACGGAAAGGAATGACCTTCCCATGGTCAGACCTCCAAATAGACTGGGTAGGACCTCTGCCACGGTCAACATGGGGTAACAAATACTTCCTCACCGTGGTTTGCGAATTCACAAAGTGGATAGAGTGCCTCCCAACTCCCAATGATACAGCAGAAACGACAGCCTGCCTGTTAATGAACCACATCTTCTCAAGATTTGGACTGCCTTTAAGAGTCAACTCTGACCGAGGAACCCACTTCACCGCCGAAGTCATGCAGGAAGTATGGAAACTCCTGGGCATACAGGCCAAGCTTCATATAAGCCATCACCCAATTTCCTCAGGTCAGGTCGAACGGGCCAACAGGACAGTGTCCGCCAATCAAAAGGATTGGGATATCAAGCTTCCTCTGGTACGGATGGCCATAAGGGCCACCCCTCATCGGTCTACCGGAGTAACCCCGTTCGAAATGTTGACGGGGCGACAAATGACACTACCACTACACCTGCTGTACCAACCGGGTGACTTGAACCTCGTCACCGCTTACACCACTCACCAGTACCTGGAAGAGTTGCATCAGCACCTGAGAACGACTTTCGCCTTCGCCTAACAAAATCTCCAAAGAAGTGCAGAAGGTCGTAAAGCCTACTACGACCAAAAGGCCTCTCACCAGGAACTCAATGTCGGAGACAAAGTGTGGTACTACAGCTTTGCCCATCCGAAGCAGAACACTCCCCATCGCCTGTCAAAGAAATTTCTACCTCACTGGACAGGACCCCACGAGATTGTGGACAAGCTCTCACCTGTGGCCTACCGAATCAAAATCAGACAAGGCCAGAATGAGCCAGTCCTTCGATGGGTCCATAGGAATCAAATAAAGAGGCACCAAGGTTCCAACCAACAGGGAAAGGGGGAGAATCAAACCCACTGACACAGACCGACAATCCCATACTCTACTCCACACTAATGTCATTTTAGGAAAATACATGGTTTTGTTTCGTTTGTTTTTTTTTTTTGTTTTTTTTTACACAAAACCTACACACGCTCCTCCACAGCACTGCTAGGACTAACCTCTAGTAGAGAGGAGTTACTCCACACGTGACACTCATTTTACTCTCGTGAACTCAGTCAGTGTCCTTGTGTCTCTTTGTGTTTTCCGTTTCTCTTTCTCGCTCCGTTTTTTTTTCTCTCCGTTTCCTCTCTCATAACTTCCTTTCACCTAGTCCCCTCATCAGGGAACTCCCTTAACTGATCCAGGTACCGATAGTAGGATTGACTCCCCTTCACCAGAAGTGTCGTAACTTGTAAAAGCCGTTGTTAACCTGCCAAAGCTACCCAATGGTCTCAAATTGAGGCAACTCAAGCGGAAATCATTGGAAACGATGGCTAGTCAATACTCCTGCACGTACCGCTACCCTCACCTATGATTAACATGACACTGCCACTCGCATTATCCTACCCAACCAAACTTTATGGATTAATGTCCCTAAGGACTCAATCCTCCATATCGACGAGCTAGCGTTGTATCACCTTACCGACGTCGAGTATCAGGCTGAACTCAGAATCTCAATTTTTCTTTTACAGCATTCTTTCGCCCTTGATCCAGAATTGAAAGAAAGGATCAAGGAGGAAGGAACGCAACTCATTGACTTGACTCCTGTAAATACAGCCTTAGAGGCTACTGGTCGCCTTCCGCCCCCTGGCGCACCAATCATTCAGTCTTGGTCTGCCACTGACACAGCGCTTTGCATCTCTACTATTGTAGGATATGTTGTGACCTTGACGCTGGCCTTCCTCCTGCACAAGCGAGTGAACGCCATACAAGAGTCTTTCAACAAATGCCCGTCTGGCATCCCGCGCATTTTCCGACGTGATAAAACTGACCAAGAACCTGAACCTGAGAACTCAACAAACCTGATTGAGATCACGCCTATACCGCCTCGTCGAACCACGGACAATTAGATCAATAAGTTACAATTACAAATTACCAACAACCCTGAACAATGCACCTCTACATCGATTGAAGTGTTCCTAACCCAGTTATCCCAAATTACCCAAGTCTTGCACCGGAATTCAGTCAAGTGATGGAGATGTTGTTTGTATCTTGTGTGTTCCTGTTCTCTCTGCCTCTTGTTCCAGTGCCTGCCGACGTTCGCAATGGGAACCTCACCAGGCAAAAGGGGGATGTGTAGGAGATCCTTGAACGGACACACACATACCGCAAGCAGACTCATTCCAGAGAAATGAGTCGATCTCTGGTTTCACCTCTGGAAGTCATAAAAATCAGAACGAGCTAGAGGATCAACTTCACCAACGCAGAACAAAGGAAATTTCTGGCGGGAAAGATACCAGATCCAGATGGTAAATGAACTTTGACCAGCCAACGTATAAATTGACAAACTTATCAACAAACGCGCGATGGATTTACAGTCGTAGGCCTGACTTAAACATATGCCAGAACTCCTCTCCCGGACACCTTCTGACCTCAGGAGTACTCGCGCCCCTCCTCGAGTGCATGCCTTTTTCAGACAGACAAAGGAAACACGCAAAAGTGCGCCAAAACTCCAAAAGACAATATTCAAGACTTTTAAGTAATGAAAATGTATTCCCAAATTATGTGTGTTATGCCTTAGATATGCTTGATATGTTAGTAAAACATACGCGATGTTAATCTATCCATTATAAGGTCAGAACCATTCTAACCTATGTATTATAGGGTATGAATATGTGTGCGTGTCATGTTTGGTGTTAAACGAAAGTATATTTTATTTGCAACAACTCTGTGTGGATGAAATGTAGAAATTAGGTAAATCCCGTAACGTTATAACGTTTATCAAGATTATTAACAAAACCCTGCAAGGATTTTCTGTCACGTGATTACACGGGCAGCTCGTTAATTTATGCAGAGAAATGGAGCCTAGGAAGCTGAGCTCCACCTTGCAACAAGCGGATTGGTACCCCAGCTCCGGGGCGGGCCCAAAGTGGCCTGCTTAAATTCTAATGTTCAACTAAACTCAAACGCTCTTTGCCATGGTTTGAAAACTGCTTCAACTCGTGCGCTCATACGCCGCATCAAACCACCTCATTCCAAACTTCAAGCTCTTCAAGAAAACTTCTGCAACCAAAAAAGGAAAAGAAGAACTTCTAGCGCGTCTCATCCAGAAAGGCAACCCGCCAATCACAGGCGGAATTCCCTAAGAGACGTCAGACCAACAACGGTTCGCCAGCCAATCAGCTAAGCCCAGGGATTCCCTCAAAGAGACGAGACGAGACCCTCCTGCAAACCTTCTAACAAGTAAAACAAATCTCTTATCTATTGGCTGAAAACGGCACAAAGTTGTTGTTAATGGAAAGATAGAACTAAGCTCTGCTTTGTTGACTTTCTGATAACCACCGAAGTTGAGACTTCCTTCATAACTCATAATTCTGCATAACTCCGTCATTTGTGTGTGTGTGTGGTCGTATGTGTGTTTAGATGATTTAGTCTCATGTAATCTTAGAAGTAGCTCAATAAACTTCTCATTGTATAGAGCATTGTCTGTGTTTTATATTTGATTCAGTTACTGCCTTGCGCTGTCGACCCTTGCTACCCTGCTCAAATTTGATAAATTGCTATTTTGTTTGTTTTATTGTTGGCCACAAGCAAGATAAACAAAATTGTTAACATATACTGACTTTAATGTCTCGCTGGATGAGCCGTTAAAAGGTATAAACTATACGTTTTGATTAATAGAAATTAATCAAATCAATATCTATCTTTACGATGCAATTTCGTAAAGCCAAAAATTCAAAATAAAGATTAAATCATAGCTAAGTTCCTAAAGTTATTTACATATGTAAGTAACAAAATTTATCACTGTTAATGTTTTAGAGTGTCAAAATGTTATTCAATTAACTTCACCTCAGAAACGTTTCTGTGATAATATAACACAACAGTTACTCTTCTAGGGAACTTGTGCTGTGTCCTCTGGCAGACAATATGGGGACTGCCGCCAGTAGGACCGGTGTCTGAAGCACGTATAAAACAACGTTACAGAGGCGTTACGGAGAAACCAAGGCACCTGAGCATTTTGGAAAGTCTGTGTCTCTGTGTCCAGGTCTCTGACACCCGGGGACACTCGATCTATGCGTTATGTGTCTTGGTGAAGAGTACGCGTGTTCAGTGCTCGAGGGCACTGAGTGTGCTCATTGTGAAAATTTCCAATGAGAAAGCTTTGGAAACGTCTGCATCTCGTGGTTCGGGTCCCACTGCTGCAGAGGCACGGTGAGGACTCAAATCTCAGGGTTCACAGTTTGAGCTTGAAGAAAAGTTAGAGAAGGCTATGAACCTTTTAAAAGCTTCCACCGTGAGATGCTTTTACTCTTGGGTTATCGGATCCTGAAGATAGCGCTATATTGGGCTCATCTAGTGAGAGAGAGAACGTGGATGTGGTTAGTGATTGCAATGGTAGTGTAAGCACTGAATACTCCTAACCTAACTCCAGCCCCGGATATGGGGAAATGCTGGGAATAATGGCATGCATCACTTAGAGGCTTGAATTAGCCTGATCATGTGAAAGGCAGAAGCCCGCCCATTAGACCCCTTTCCCAGGAGTCTCCTCTTTCTTCCCAACCTCCACACAGAGTTAAGCCCGATTCGGATGGTAATTGTTTCTCATATGGACGTCTGTAAAAATAAATCACCTCAGTGATAAAACTCATGGATTTCGGATGGCGATTTATTCACAGTGGAGGAGCGAGTTCTGTGATCCTACGAACCCGCGCTGGTCATGTGGCCAGTCACATGAATGTCTGCTGTAAATAAAATATTCCAAGCATATTTTATAATATATAATCCTATTTATGATTTGATTTTTTAAATCTCCTGTTTAAAAATAGGAAAATAGACGCGCTATAGTTGTATATAATTATACGCGATATAGTTGTGTATATATTTGTTTATAATACACATTTTAAAATGGTATTGCATACTTGCTGCTGCCATAATAAAGAACAATTTCGAGTGTTTACGTACTTCTCTTTCTGCTCTCACTCGCTGTGGTGGACCAGTTAAGAAGTATTGTTCTTTTAAATACTTTCCAGCATTTCAGAAATAAATATGTGTATGCAAATTACACCGAAGCTACCTTACGGTGTTCGGGAGTGCTCAAAAAGGGTTTAAACTTGAATTTTGAATCGATTTCTTCTTGTAAACTCAGAGATGTGGATTCGAATGGCAATTAAATTAACACACGACCTTGGTGTTTGTCAAAAAACAGTAGGTAATTCGGCCGGCGATTTTTACGGGGGTGGTGAGAGAAAAACACCGACATCCTGGATTCTGATGCCATTAAAATCACCAACTACCCCCTGTAAATGGTGAAAATCACTTACGTCCCCCTGAGAAACAATTACCGTCCGAATATGGCTTTAGTGAGATTGTGGGACAGACTGTATTCGCCTCAGCTGCATCTTTCGTGCTGCATGCTCATGTTGAGGGTGCGGCTGAGTGTGGATACGCAAAGATGCCCCCTGTGGGGGAAATACTTTCTTCTTGATGCTCCGCTGTCGCCTTCTAGGATTTTCAGCACCTGCGCTCAGCCGGTGGTCGAGAAGTTCAGGGAGGCTTTCAGGAAGTTTATTCCCTGCCTTCCCAAGTCTTCCTCTAAAACCTCTGAGGGGGCTGGTCTGTCTAGATCTGAAGATCATAGGCAGGATCAGAAGAGTAGCGTGGCCACTCGCGCCCCTTCTTCCCTCTAGGAGTCGGACGCAGAGAGGCGGGTGAGCACTAAGCGGAAGAGAGTTGATCTCAGAAAGGTGTTGGATGAGAAGCACCTTCTAAACCACGCTCTAATTCTAACACTTCTTGATGCTTTTTCTAGTACTCTCAGTGGTTGGGCTGACCCCCTTATCAGGGTTAGTGAACGACCGATATTTATTTTTTATAACTGATACGATACCAATTATTTGCATGATAATGTGCCCAATAATCGATATGCAGAACCGATATTTATTTACTGTTATAAAATGACTGAGTGAAGTCCATACTTTACTTTGGTTTTTCCTCCTTTCAATCGTCTTTAAAAAAAGTGTTGAAAATTAGCAGTCTTTCATCTTAAATTTAATTTTCATATTACAACAATAAAAAAAACATTATTTATAAAAAGCATCAGCAGCAACACTATTAACAATAAGCAAAATAAATGTAGAAAGTCTAATGTTTTCAAATGGAGAAAATAAATAAAGGACAGGAGTCATATCAACTTCATTTTAAACTACAGTTTTAGGTTTATAAGCTGTTTAATAGGCTAAAGAGTGAAGAATAATTCACTGGATAATGTTAATTCAATGAATAATGTTCTCTGTAATATTGGAGCATAACAAACAAAACATTGTATTTTATTGCATTTCTCAACTGGCATGTTATATCAGAATTATTAATAATATTTTTGTAATTCTAGATTATGAAATGCCTGGTGACAGTATGGTTTATATGCATTTACACATAACTATAGGCCTACTCAAACTACGATCGCTCGCGGAGATAATAAATAATTAATTTCCATAGAGATGTATTTATTTAGATGTTTATTAGTGAAATAATGGTTATATAGTAAATGTTAATACAATTTAGGGTGTTTTAAACAAGTGAATCTTTTTAAAAGTTACATGCGGTGGCCGTGCTGGAGCATTTCCTGAGCATCAACCCGGTGAGTGAACAGCAATATGAAAGCGACTTAACGGGACTAATGATGAGCATATAGACAACAGAGAGAGAATTAAATTCAGCACTTTTATTTTTTACTTTTATTTAATACAGGCAAAGTTACGTCTTTATTGGGGCAGACTGATGGATTATCTTATGTGATCCGTGAGTTCGTCTCTATTTCTTAGAGCCAAACTGCATAAACTGCATATCAGGCATTTATGTAATACATATAATTTGATTAATGGCTATGTTAAATAAAGTTTACTAACTACAGCAAATCAATTACCTGTGCACGCTTTTTCTGTTGTCTCGTCTCCCCTCAGACGTGCTGCAATGGGGATCCTGTGCGCAATTCTCAAAACACCCACAAGATGCCGCCGTTTATCAGTGAATCCGATATTACAAAACCGTTATCCGATTATTGTAAAATGCTTAAATATTGGGAAAAATATTGGTAAATTGATATATCGGTCAATCCCTAATCAGGGTTTTTCAAGTAGGCAAGCCCCTGAGCCTCTTTCTAGCTGTCTGCCCAGTTAGAGTTTTAACCCTCTGGGGTCTGAAGGGGTTTTGAGGCCCTGGAGAAGTTTTGACATGCCCTGATATTTGTGTTTTTTTTTCAGTGTCTTAAAAACATATTAATGGTTAAAGTCAAACTGGGCTACAATAATTTGTGA
Source organism: Spinibarbus caldwelli (assembly GCA_039654775.1). Lineage (NCBI taxonomy): Eukaryota > Metazoa > Chordata > Actinopteri > Cypriniformes > Cyprinidae > Spinibarbus > Spinibarbus caldwelli. The sequence continues at coordinate 24,223,668 of CM077255.1, read as the reverse complement.
GCAGCATGAATGTACATGCTTGTGTTTTTGAGAAAACAACGTTTATGCATGGTTAGTGAAAATCTAATATTTTTAAGTCACTGAAATAAGGGCATAAAACATATGTTGTGAGACATTTAGATGCAATGAAATGATGCATATTTCAAAATGTTTCACTTGATTTCATACATGTAGTCAGGAATTATAGTTTGAGAAAAGTCTAACTAGTAAAATGTGTACAAGTTACATCACAATAACACAATAACAACTAATGCATGTAATCTTACTCATGTAAATGATCTCCTCTGCTGGCTCAAGCAGCACATTGTGTTTCTGGATTATTCCTCTCAGCGCGTCTATCTGAGATGAACTTGAATTGTCACGTTTGTTTATGGAGGTGATGTGGGTGTTTACATGTTCGGGCATCTCATGTGGTTGATTGTAATATCAAAAGCGGAGCCGCTCGTGATCACATTAGATATAATGAGCTGAGACGGGAAAAACGGGACTTCGTGTTGTTTTCATACGGATTACTTTATCAGAGAATATTTGTTTTTTTATGTGACTTATCTGAGATTTCAAGCTTTGTAAACATATATTTCTCGTGTCTGTGAGAAAATTTGCTGAGATTCAGGTTGTCTTATTTACGTGTCTGTGAAGAGAGGTGATAGAGACCGAGACGGCAGAGAGTGCACCCTGTTTATTTACTTTATTTTACAAAAGCACATTATTTTGCTGTTATGATGACTATACACAAATAAAAGTAGACCCTTTGCAGTTTCAATTGATACCTTATTCTTCTAGTTCTTTTCACGGTAATCAAGAAAATATGAGACAGACCGCACCGGTGCGGGCTTCGATCCCAGAAGGTTAAGTAGATGGTCTACCTCCCTTTATCCCTTAAGCTTAGTAAGGTAATAGTGGTGGGCTGGGCTGGGCTGGGCTGGGCTTCAGGCATCAGTGGCTTGCCCCCTTTCTGAGGGAAGTTTCGGTGTATGTCTGTAGCTGCCTTGGTGCTCTCTCACCAGCGAAAAGGCATGCACCATGGCATGGCTGAGTGGGCATTCCATTCCCCATAGTGTCCGCTAAAGGACGCAGGACACATCTCCTAGAAGGGGAACGTCTCAGGTTACTCATGTAACCATGGTAACTTAACATCCTCTGAGTTGATAACTTGTGCTCTGAACGGAGTGGAGAGCACTTTATGCACATAGCTGTGTCTTGGTTTGAGGACGACTCTAACTCAAGACATGAAGCAGTGATTGACAGTGCTTGTAGGTCGGCCACTCGCTTGACTGACACTAAAGTCAAAGGGAGGGCGGTCTTAAGCGCCAGGGGCCGTAAGTTGGCCAACTGGAGCTGCTCAAAGGGAGGGTCCTGTAGGGTCCTAAGGACTATCGATAAGTCCCATGTCGGCACAGTATGAGGACGAAGTGGATTCAATCTCTGAGCTCCCCTCAGGAACTTAACCCCCTGGGGTCGGCTGTCTCGCCGGCGAGACAAGCTCATTTTTTTTTCTTATCAGTGTGAAAGACACTAAAAATACTCCGTCGATTTTGTTCATACAGATAAATGTTATACATCAACTGAAACTTTGAAGTGTCTATATTTTTTCGGGTACACTCACAATAAAAACAAAATGTTGTGGTTTTGGAAAATAAAGAAAACAAATAGGGTGCGCTCTCTGTCTTCTCCGTGTCCGTGAGCTGCTTTTAGAAACGCGTCACTAAAATGAACCGTAACTCGGCGAAATCTCAACACAGAGATATGGGAGTTATATCTATAGAAAGCTTGAAGTGTCTACTTTTAAATGAATGTCTTATCGAACAAATATTCTGTGATAAAGTAATGGGCATGAAACCAACACGATGTTCAGTCTTTCCCGTCTAAGTCATTATCTTTAATGCAATCCCGCCCCGCGCGGCTCGCACCGTTCATATGTACATATCCACGTGAGACACGTGCGCATGGAGATGCCCAACATAAACAAAGCGTGAGGAGATCGTTCATCGCGGCTACTGTTCGTTTCTGCAAGAAGAAGGCTGGATTTCCCTCAAAAGAAGAACAAGATTTCATCCAGTAGAGAAGCTCAATCTGATGAGTAAGTAATGTTTCTTTTTTGCATTAGTTAACGTGTTATTGTGACATAAACTTGTACAGATTTACGAGTTGGGTTGTTCCCAAACTACAATATGATGAATGCTACGCATCTAAGAATGTTTAGACCAAGATTATTATTAACACTCTGTTCACAAATAGATTTTAATAGCGTGCTAAACAAAAATAATTTTTTCAGATATAAAATACCCTTTTATAGAACAAAGTACATCCTTTTATAGTACAAAGCATGCGTGAGTCTATGGCTACAGACTCATAGCATAGGCTACTATAAAATCATACATACTAGTCTATATGACTACAAAATCATAGTTGGGTTTTTCCCAAATAATTCCTGACTACAATGTTTGAAATCGAGTAAAACATTTTGAATATGATAGGCAATTCATTTTATTTAAATTTCTTACGGCGCGATGATGTTTTCATGCTCTATATAAAACAATAAAAGTAATATGAGTGTATACTGTAACATGATCAATGCTACGAGGCTAAGTATGTTTAGAACATGTTTATTATTAATAGCCTACTCTGTTCAAAAATAGATTTTAATAATATGCTAAAGAATAATAATTAATTTCTCAGATATAAAATGTCTTTTTTTAATGATAGTACAAAGCATGCGTAAGTCTATGGCTACAAAACCTACAGATGCTCCCGATATTAACATGCTCACAAATGTTTTTTTTTTTTTGTTTGTGTTTTATTGAATCAGATACCTGCACCACAGATGAATCCTTATGTCTCTTCAAACTGTTTTCCTCTGAGAGCGCTGTACCAACATCAGATGTTCAACTACACTGATATTCTATGGTAAAACAAGCTCCTTGACTACTGATTATGTTTTTTCTTCTTGAATCCATGGAAAGAAGAAGAAACACTTAAATAACATGTAAATATCAGGTATGATTTACTTGTTTCACTTGTTGGACAGAATCTGTTGCAGGAATGACTCAAAGTCTGTTCACATCTCTGTGGTTAGATCAGTGTGCACAATGTGTCTTTGACCTTCATTATGTATGTTTTGATTATACTGTGTTGTAAATAAAATACAAATAATTAAAAAAAAAAAACATTTTTTTTTTCAATCTCCTCACATTCTCTCTTACCTGTCTCAAAGTCACAGTCACAGTCACAGTCACACTGATGGGCCATTAGGGGCCATTAGGGGCGGGCCCTTTGTCTCTCAGGTGAGCATCACTTAATATTCAGGGACATTGCCACTCCCTCGCATAATGGATTTCAATCACAAAACATGTCTTTAAAAATTTAAATCAATATATTGTTTTCTGTGAATGAGTAAGCAGAATGATTTTCACATAATTCTGAAGTAAATATTCTAGCCTACAAGACTGATTACTCAAAATTCTTATTCAGAACTATTTAGTGTGGGTTTTATGGCCTTATTTCAGCTACATTTCCCCCCCCCCCCCAAAACTTACTAACCACGCATAATATTTTTTTTTCTAAAAAATGCAAACATGTACATCCATCAGGGTCACATATTATTGTAGCACAGTTTGTGCTGAATACAAAAAAAAAAAATACATGTTGGTCAATAGAATGTTATAAGTATCTGAAATAAGCACAAATATCAGGGCATGTCAAAACATCTCAAGGGCCCCAAAATCACCTCACGACAAGGTCATTTTTGCCAACTGACTGGCCAGCCATGACAGCGTGATTCACTGCGATGGCTGCCACTTATACTTTGAGCATGGAAGAGGTGTGCCCTTATCTAGCAGCTCTTGCAGAAAGTTTAACGTGGATGACACGTCACAAGAGGATGGGTTCTCGTTCCATGCTGCACACCAGTCAAAAAGATTGACCATTTAACACCCTCTCAAGCATCCCCCATTTTGGCATGGGGACATAAATTACATACCCAAAATAAAATGGTTGCTGCTCATGAGTCTTTCTGATACATAATCAACATATGTTCACAAAGCTGACACTTGAAAGTTTACAGCTCAAAAATAACTCAGAATTACTCAGACTGTTATGAATATGAAGATATATAAGCTCAAGCATAAAAACAAAAATAAAAATATTAAGAATATATATTTTTTTAATGTAGGACCAGTCCCAACTGGAGCCCTGTCTGAAATGGGCCACAGCTCTGATGCAGTGGGTTATCTTGAGATAAAGACATCCCAGACGCCAAGCGTAGGACGGTACATGGGCTTTGAGCCAAAATTGGAGGGGCCACATGTGAAGCAGGCCCAAAGGAATCAGGTGGCTGACATGAGGCCGAGCATCCTATGGGAAACTCTGAGGAGGCGCGAAGTCCCGAATCTAAATGACGCCACTTAGCCGCTGAACTATAAGGAAGCATTCTGGCGTAATCCATGCCCACATCTGGGCTGAATCAATAACTGTCCCCAAGAAGAAAATTTGCTGGCTGGGAGACAGAGAGCTCTTGGCTAAATTGGTTTTCAGCCCAAGTCACTCCAGATGGCTCAACAGCAGCAACCTGTGAGCGAGAAGCTCCTGCTCCGATCTGGCTAATACAAGTCAATTGTCAAGGTAATTCATAATGTGGATTCCCATCTGCCTCAGAGGGGAAAGAGTCCATGCACCTCGTGAAAGTGCACGGGGCCAGAGACAGTCTGATTGGCAGGACTGTGTATTGATAAGCCACCCCCCTCAAACGCGAATCTCAAGAAAGGTCTGTGATGAGGGGCTATTTGGATGTGAAAGTTAGTGTCTTTCAGATCCACCGATTAAAAACCATATTTGCGCAAGGATCTGTTTTAAAGTCAACGTCTTGAATGGCCATTTAATAAGCATGCAGTTCAGATACCTGAGATCTGAGCCCTCCATCTTTCTTTGGAATGAGGATGGAGCGGCCATAAAAGCCTGACTCGCCGCTCACTAGAAGAACCGTCTCTGCATCTCCTTTTGCAAGCAAACTTTGTACTTCAGCCCAGAGAACATGGGAATCGTTGTCCAGTACCGAAGTTTGAATAATACCTCTGAGGCGAGGTGGCCTGCATTTGAACTGGAGAGAGTAACCAACTTGACACGCCGGAATGGCTTTCCAAGCTTGGAGGCAGGTGGCAAGTGGTCTGAGTCTTTCGAGTGACAGGTCACAGCAGAGCGAGCTGACATTTGCGGTACTGCTATTTGGAGTAATTAGACAGGGAAGTCGAGAAAGGTGACTTTGTCTGCATCCTTGATCTCCTTTAAACCCACCCAAGCAAGCACCACCAAGCTGGCCATTGCCCCTCTGATTGCCTTTGCAATAGCCTTAGTAGTGCACAGAGCCGTGTCGGTTGCTGTGCGCAGCTCCTTAAAAGCATCAATATTAGGGCCAGACTCATCCAATTCACGGAGGAGTTTGGCTTGAAACACTTGAAGCACCACCATAGTGTGAAGCACTGAGCCAGTCTGGCCAGCCAGTAGATAAGCCCTGCCCACTAGAGCTGAAATGGTCCTGCTGGGCCTGGATGGGTGCACAGCTTTGGCCGTTAGTCCCAGGGCAAATGGCAGGCAGAGATGTGCAGCAACCGCCTCTTCCAGAGGGTGGAGCACGCCATATCCCTTTTCTTTAGTGTCATCAACAGAGGCAAGGGTGGCAGAATTAGAAGAGTGCTGAGTAGTGGGCGTGCTACGCCTCGGTAAATTCAAAGTGAACTTCTGTGAAAAAACAACAGCGGTCTCTGGCAGAGGTTCGTTGACAATGGCCAAGCAGAAATTGTACATCTAAGTGGTTGCAGGCAGGCTCTTCCAGAGCCGACCATTCTAAGCTGAGACTTTTTTTGCTCACCAGCCACTGTGGTTAGTGGTTTTCCAAAATTACTAACCACTCAGCATTTTCAATGGCCACAATTTTGTTTTTGGGAAATTACATTTTATATGATTAAAGCTGACTACTGCATACTCTATAATTGACTTAAATTGATTTCCAGGTCATTTTTTGCCTATATAAAGGGCAGTTTTTTGTAGCATGAGTGCAGTTTTGCAAAACTACAAAACTACACTGCAAAATTACAACTGCATAAATAATGCTATGTTAAAGTTTTTAAAATGTAACTATGAAAGTAAACCGCCAGTAGGTGGCAGCAAGTGACTGTCTCAATGAGTGAGTCATTGAGTCATTTATTGAAAAGATTCCTTAAGATGGCTGATTCATTCAAAATGAAGCAAATGCCTGTCTTCATGAATGAGTTATTGAATTATTGACTCATCCAAATCATTCAAAATGCTGAATCATTCATTAAAGGAAAAACCTCATTATTGCTCAGAGATGCGTGACTGTTTTGCTGTTTTCTTTGTTTGGAACTATTTTCATTAACCAAACTGAGCAAAAACATCAACATTGACAAAAGTGTTTGAAATGTCAGTCACGCAATATTAACTACTTATATGAACTCTTATATGAAAATCAATATCAAATTTCATACAAATTTGCATCAAAATGCATTCTCTTGGTAGTGTCATGTTGTTTAACTAGGCTGTATCGTATCTTATAAATATAAAAACTTCATTTTTACCAGAGTATGTTTATTCTGTGTGCAGTTGTGTTCATTTGTTTTGATTTCTCAGTGAGACTTTCTCACACACAGTCAGGCCGTACAAGCCAGAACCACAGCCATATCACCCTGCAGCCCAAGACTGGTTGCCCACTGAAGCTAAGCTGGGTTGAGCCTGGTCAGTACCTGGATGGGAGACCTCCTGGGAAAACAAGGTTGCTGTTGGAAGAGGTGTTAGTGAGGCCAGCAGGGGGTGCTCACCCTGTGGTCTGCGTGAGTCCTAATGTCGCAGCATAGTGACGGGGAGAGCATTGTGACATAGTTCGGATGAGATGTTAAACCAAGGTCCTGACTCTCTGTGGTCATTAAAAATCCCATGGCACACATCGTAAAGAGTAGGGGTGCAACCTCGGTGTCCTGGCCAAATTCCCTCCACTGGCCCTTGGCAGTCATGGCCTCCTAATAATCCCCATCCTCTTGATTGGCTCTATCACATTCTCTCCTCTCCCCCTGTGTGTGGTGAACGCACTGGCTGCCGTCACATCATCCAAGTGGATGCTGCACACTGCTGGTGGTCCAGAGAAGCCCCCCCCCAACATGACTGTAAAGCGCTTTGGGTGTACAGAAATACACAATACAGTGCTATATAAATGCCTCATTCAAGCCTCAACTTGCTTGATTTTATTAGCCTACTGTCAATACATTATCAGTTGCCATTTGCACCAAATGTAATAAAATCAGAATCATTCTCATCGAAACTTCAGTGCTTCCCTAGTTAGTTGTTTTAATCAGGTTAGTTGCCTCTTCAAAAATTCCACTTGTCCCGGACAAGCATTAATGTCAATCTCAGTTACTGCATATAAAAATTAAACTGCTAAATGGCTAGTGGGAGTGACTGTGTTACACGCCCTTCTGAAATCCACTCGCATTTGGCAGATATTAATGTCAAGCCCTGGTCCTAATACTTGGATACTTGGATTTAGTATTCTGGACGTAATGGCAGCCTTTGATACAGTTAATCATTCCATTCTTATTTCTTGTTTAGAGTACTATGTAGGCCTGTGGGGTATTGTCTTTCAATGGTTTATGTCTTATATGACTAAAAGACGTTGTACAGTCAATACTGCAAATTGCGAATCGTTCTTGGCTAGTCTTACCTGTGGAGTCCCACAAATCTCCATTCTCGGCCCCATTTTTTTTCTCTCTCTTTCTATACTTCCACTGGGTGATATTTTCAGAAAACACGGAGTATCATTCCATTGTTATGCAGATAACACCTAAACACCTAAATTTACTTGCCATTAAAAATGGAGATACAAGTACTCAAAAAAAAATAAAATAAAATAAACAGTAAAGTGTGTTCAAGCGCCAGCAAAAGACAGTGTATAGAAATACCTTTTGAGAGAAGCAGTCAATCAGCGGAAGTTAAAAGCAGCTCATAAGTGTATTTATTTCTTGTCTCATTAGTGTTTAGCGCAGTTGTCGTTGCTAGGAAACACATGTTTGGTTTACTTTGTGGAGACATGCTGAAATCACGTTTGGTCTCATACTGTATCACGTACCATGTCAGTGTCGTGCACTTGCTTGGCCCTTTGTTGAAATAAAACATAAAGTCTGTCCAGTGGCCTGTAGCACAAAATGAGATGAACAAAGAGGTTTCAGAGTAGGTTTAGAGTTGACAAAACCAAACAAATCCAACCTGGTTTAGATCAGGTTCAGCGGGCTCACATAGCTCGATATAAACGTTCTCTGTCAACTCAGGGTTGATCCAGAGTTTGTGATTAACGCTGGAGCACATGCACCTGAAAGTGTGACATGTGCAGCAAACAGCCAATCACACAGAACATGGAGAGTGTCAGTTTGATTCATTTCTCATGAGAATTGGCCCAATTCACTTCTCTGTTAAAAATGAATAGACATCGTTATTAAAAGCATAATTAATTTAAATGCATTTACAAGGCAGGAATAAACACTGCTGTTGCAGCAAATGTTTGAGAAGGCAGCAGAAAGAAAATATCTGACTATGCTAAAGAATCAGCTGAATTTAATAATTTCTATACTTTCACAAAGAGCTCAAAAGAAAATACATATTGTTTAGTCATTTTAAAAGCTTTACACATTGAAGCTTATTTATAGGCAATGTATGTATTTAAATTACCTTAAATGCAAATTTAATATTAATTGCCAGCTCATATAATAATTTTAAAAATATTTTATAATTATTAATAATTATAATTCATATGATATTAATATAATAAATAATTAGCAGGAAAAGGCAATTTTGTCTCTAAAATTCAGGCAATTTCATCTCTGAAATTCTTCTATTCTAAACTGCTTTAATTTGAAGCGAGAAATATGGGGGAGTGGCTTAATTGCATCTGATATATGTCACTTTACTCACAGCTGATTGGTCCAGTTTGGGTTAGATATTTAACCCAGAATAAAACCTGCTTCAGATCAGGGTAGCCGTGTAGCATAAGTTACTATGGCGATGAAACCCACTCAAAACCAACCCACCTTCTCGAGCCCGAAAGCTCAGAGTTTGCTCTAAGTAAACACAAACATACCTGGGTGAAAACTGAAACCGGCTTTGTGCTACAGGCCACAGCTGAATTCAATCAGTGTTTTGTTAGACGGGTATAAAAAGCTTAGTATACTGTGGCAGCAGTCGCGGCAGCCCTCGTGTGAAGACCGAGAGCGTAAAGACCATCGACTCTACCGTGCAGGGATACCGGCAAGGGACGTAAGTATCACTTTTTATTTGTCCTCTTTCCTACAACTTGTTTCACTTCTGTCTCAGTTTTTGTAACCAATTCTTACTATGTGTTTCCAGATCCCTACTATTACTACCACTCGCAAACCACGCATCACACACTGTAGGCAGCGCAATCCTAAAAACCTGGGCACTTTGCCTGTGTCTGCTAATGCACTACTTTCGTTTTCCGTTGGTCTCTGGAATTGCCAGTGTGCTATAAACAAAGCAGATTTCATTACTTCTATTACTAGTCATTCAAGGCCTAACCTCATGGCCCGGACAGAAACCTGGATCAAACCAGAGGACAATGCTACACCTGCATCACTCTCCAATCATTTCTCTTTTTCCCCACACTCCCGATCTGACTGGAAGAGGTGGAGGTGCTGGTCTGCTTATCTCTAATGATTGGAAATTTATTCCTTTACCATCTCTGGTTATCAACATCTCCCTTGAATCACATTCAGTTACTATTACCCACCCCCTTAAAATCCATTTTGTAGTTGTTTTTCGACCCCCAGGACCACTAGGTAACTTTGTGGAAGAATTAGATGTGTTGCTCTCAACCTTTCCTGAGGATGGTACTCCCTAGTTATGCTTGGAGACTTCAACATCCACCTAGATAAACCTCAGGCTGCAGACTTCCACACTCTGCTTGTCTCTTTTGATCTCAGGCGAGTGCTAACTACAGCTACTCACAAATCAGGTAACCAACTGGACCTTATTTACACACGACACTGCTCCACTGATCATGTGCTGGTTACTCCACTGCACACCTCAGATCACTTCCTGTTCAATCTTAACCTCAACATGATTCCTGACACAACACATACCCCTCCTCAAGTCATCTTTCGACGTAACCTACGCTCACTCTCATCCTCCCACCACCATCTGCTATGGTTTCATCTTCACTTCCTACTCCTAACGAGGAGCAGGTCCTGTTAGTGGCTCCATATTGGCCCAACAGGACCTGGTTCCCGGAACTCATACTCCTCGCGACAGCCCCTCCCTGGCCGATTCCTCTGAGGAAGGATCTGCTTTCTCAGAGACGGGGCACCCGCGTCCAGACTTGTGGAAACTCCATGTGTGGTCCCTGGTTGGGACGCGGAGGTTCTAGGTGACCTGCCTCAGGAGGTAGCTCTCACTATCGCTTCAGCACGAGCACCGTCCACGAGACAGGCCTATGTGCTGAAGTGGAACCTGTGCGTCGAATGGTGTTCCTCTCACCATGAGGACCCCGGAGATGTTCGATCTGAGCCGTGTATTCTTTTTTCCAACAAGGGTTGGAGTGTAGGTTGTCCCCCTCCACCCTTAAGGTGTATGTTGCTGCTATTTCCGCCCATCACGACCCCGTAGAGGGGAGGTTGGTGGGGAAGCACGATCTGGTTGTCAGGTTTCTTTTTCCCTACCCTCTTGGGATTTGGCATTGGTGCTAAGAGCCGTACAAACTGCCCCCTTTGAGCCGTTGCAGTCAGTCAAGTTGAAGTTTCTCTCTATGAAAACCCTACTACTGACTGCGTTGGCCTTGATCAAGAGGGTGGGGGACCTGCAGGCATTTTCAGTCGACGAGTCGTGCCTTGAGTTTGGGCCGGCTGACTCCAGTGCAACACTGAGGCCCCGGCCTGGCTATGTGCACAAGGTTCCTACCACTCCCTTCAGGGACCAGGTAGTGAACATGCAAGGGCTGCCCCTGGAGGAGTCAGACCCAGTCCTAGCTTTGCTCTGTCCTGTACGTGTACCGCGACAGTACGTGGATAGAACTCAGAGCTTCTGGACCTCAGAACAGCTCTTTGTCTGTTACGGAGGACAGCAGAAGGGGAAGGCTGTCTTCAAGCAGAGGATGGCCCAATGGATAATGGATGCCATCACCTTGGCCTACGAAGCACAAGGCTGTCTCCAAGCAGAGGATGGCCCATTGGATAGTGGATGCCATCACCTTGGCCTACGAAGCACAAGGTGTGCCCTGCCCGCTCAGGTTGAGTGTTCGCTCCACTAGGGGTGTCACATTGTCCTGGGTGCTGGCTTGTGGTGCCTCGCTAGCAGACATCTGTAGAGCTGCGGGTTGGGCGACTCAAATGGGTAGTGGCACTGAGAAGCCCGGCTCAGAGTCGGCTTGCGGCGTTCTTACGCCTAATTCTCAAGAGAGTTCCACTCCGGCGTCCGGACATGGCGGAGCGTCCGACGCCAAGCCTTTCAGCCAATGAATTCTTGAAATCTGGTGTGAGGCTAGTGCCCATATGAGAGACCCTACTGGGATCCCATATGTGTATTCCACGGTATGCTTATTAGAGCTGTGTTTCCACTGGCAGACCACGTTCTGCCATCTCTAATGATGCAGCCTAAGCCATCTCAGAGACTTCCATGTGCAATAGGGCCCTACGGGGTTACTTCACATGTCACTTAAACCCCTCTGGGAGGAGGTGACTCCGCAGTGTGCCTCTTCCAAGCGGAAGGGCACGCTTCCCAGTGTTATCCTAGTCCTACTTTTTGGGTTGCTCAAGGAACAACAGTAGTTGACCTTCTCTGTGTAATTCAGGCTTTCGTTGAGGAGCCGAGCCGGTGACCCAGAAGCTCAGCGGTGGTACAGCGACTGTGGCGACGTGACGAGACGTCTCCGTTCCCTCCTTCAGGGAACGAGGGTTACATACGTAACCAAGGCGTTCCCCTTTCAGTCGGTCACTCCGAGTCACGTCGGATGAACAATGAAATTGGGATCCCTACCAAAGTGCCACAGGAGCTGCCCCTTCCAGTGCCCTGTGTAGGCCTCCTGATCCTTCCTATTTACCGAGAAATTTTGGAGCACTTCATGCTTCCTTCTGCTGACCAGCTTTTTAAAGATGCTGATTTCATTTTCCAGCAGGATTTGGCACCTGCCCACACTGCCAAAAGCACCAAAAGTTGGTTAAATGTTCATGGTGTTGGTGTGCTTGACTGGCCAGCAAATTCACCAGACCTGAACCCCATAGAGAATCTACGGGGTATTTTCAAGAGGAAAATGAGAAACAAGAGACCAAAACATCCAGATGGGCTGAAGGCCACTGTCAAAGAAACCTGGGCTTCCATACCACCTCAGCAGTGCCACAAACTGATCACCTCCATGCCACGCCGAATTGAGGCAGTAATTAAAGCAAAAGGAGCCCCTACCAAGTATTGAGTACACATACAGTAAATGAACATACTTTCCAGAAGGTCAACAATTCACTAAAAATGTTTATTTTTTATTTTTTATTTTTTATTGATCTTATGAAGTATTCTAATTTGTTGAGATAGTGAATTGGTGGGTTTTTGTTAAATGTGAGCCAAAATCATCACAATTAAAAGAACCAAAGACTTAAACTACTTCAGTCTGTGTGCATTGAATTTAATACATGAGTTTCACAATTTGAGTTAAATTACTGAAATAAATGAACTTTTCCACGACATTCTAATTTATTGAGATGCACCTGTATATATATAAACTTTGCTGTGTGTACTGCATTTTTTTTGGTTTGATTGCTTCTATTGTCCTCATTTCTAAGTTGCTTTGGATAAAAGTGTCTGCTAAATGACAAATGTAAATGTAAATGTTTTAAAGATCTAATGAATTGGATGTCCCTGAATTTCCTGCATCTAAATGACTTGAAGACTGAGATGACTGTATTTGAATAAGTACACATTTTAGTTTATATATCTATTAATAACCTTAGTGAAAAATAAATATACTTAAATATATTTTAAATACAATTATTTCACGATAAGTATACTAAAAATAGAAGGATGATATATATAATTTATCTTTAAGAAAGTACACTGGCTAGGTTCTTAATTCCATCTACAACATGTTTGAAACTTGTTAAAAGTGATTTTCATGTGTTCTCATGTGTAACTGTATGAAGGCCATATTAATGTATGTCTGTGGGGATTGTTTGTACTGTATGTTGTCATATCATTAAAGTAAACAAGGCACAAGAGACAATATCACATTCTGTGTATTGATATTTGTTTGTTTCTTGTCCCCTTAAAAGTCAAATCATGCGTCACATAAATCTGCAGCATACTGCAAGACCGTCAAACTGCCAAATAATTTAATTGCATTTTACATTAGGAACAGTTGTGCAGTTTATTGAGAGTTGAAGCGCGCAGAGACAATGGGCAGAGAAATGTTCGTTTTTGAGAAATGGTCGTTTTATTCCTTTCACATACACTGATACATAAGCAGTTCTGCACGTTCACATTCTTCCACCAACGAACGGAACTTTCTGTGTTTTAGTGCATGTGCAAGAATAAAAACATGTTATGCCAGTTTATCCAATTGTTTCCTGCAGCGTTAATGACAGATCATGTCAGGTAAAAGGGAAGCAAAACATTCTGCAGATTTCTTAAGGCAATTTCTTAAGCTGTGCCATTTATTTATAAAGGTTAATTTATTGCATTAGAAGCACACAATAATTGTGCCATTAGCACACTTTAAGTTTACTTGGAATGCCATTGCAATCTGTTTTAAAGTCACTAAAAGTAAAGGACAGTATGACCTCAGTTTGTTATTAGTATAATATTAATGCAAGTTCAACACTCTTAAAAATGTAATTGAATTGTAATGTCAGAAAAATTTGAAGTTTGTGCTAAGTAAATTCTGCATTTCAAAACTTAAATACAAGAAGGGATATTTAAAGTGTACTTAAGTATACTTGAAATAGTTCCACTTTAGCACAAACAAGTATATTTATTACAACTTTAGCAGAACTTAAGCACTGCTTTGGCACAACTAAAATGCATTTAGTACAAAATTAGTTGTTCCAATTTAACAGACTTTAAGTATACCAATTTATAGTGTACCACAAATACATTTAGTTATACTAAAGTATATACAAATAAATTGTGCTTAAGTATACAATTTTTTCACTAGGGCACCTTGCTCGCTTATATCTCTTTTACCTCCTTAAATTCATTAGCCACCTAGATCACTTAGATCTGGTAATCAAATTAATCAAAAATAATAATAAAATAATCAAAATACTTAAAGTGTACCTGAAGTGTACTTGCAATAGTTCCACTTTAGCACAATCAAATATACTAAGCATATCTTTAATCGTACTTCAGCACTACTTCTGCACAATTAAAGTGCATTAAGCACAAGATTAGTTGTTCCAATTTAGCAGACTTTAAGTATACCAGTTAGTATACTGAAAGTACAATTGCAGGGTATTTTATTAAGTACATAAATATGAAAATGTATTTGTAGTATACTTAGCATGAAATAAATGTATTTCAAATACATTTAAGTATATCTATTTTTCACTAGGGGCAAGCTAGTGTTAGGGTAATTTTTCACTTTTGTTAATTGTATAATAAATAAAAAGAAAACAAATAGAATACAAAAAGATTAGAAAAGCTAGTGTTAGCTTTTTTTTTTTTTTATGAAAACAAGCAGTTAGTAAATAAATAGAGATTTTGAATGAATTGAGTTGGGAAGGTCATTTCACCAGGAGGGAACATTTAATTTAAAAGTCTGTGAAAGTGATTTTGTGCCTCTTTGGGATGGCACAGAACGCAAGCTTCTAAAGGGCACATAAGTCTGAAGTAATGAAGTTAGGTAAAGGGGTGCAGAGCCAGTGGTGGTTTTGTAGGCAAACATTAACGCTTTGAATTTTATGCGAGCAGCTATTGGTAGCCGGTGCAAACTGATAAACAGAGGTGTGAAGTGCATTCTTTTCGGCTCATTAAAAATTAATCTGGCTGCCGCACTCTGGATTAATTGTAAAGGTTTGATAGAACTGGCTGGAAGACCTGCCAAGAGAGCATTGCAATAGTCCATCCTGGACAGAGCAAGAGCCAGAACAAGGAGTTGTGAAGCATGTTCTGAAAGAAAGGGCCTGATCTTCTTGATATTGAATAAAGCAAATCTGCAGGACCAGGCAGTTTTAGCAATGTGGTCTGAGAAAGTCAGCTGATCATCAATCATAACTCCAAGGTTTCTGGCTGTTTTTGAATGAGTTATGGTTGATATGCCTAAATGGATAGTGAAATTGTGATGAAACGATGGGTCTGATGGAACCACAAGCAGCTCTGTCTTGGCAAGGTTGAGTTGAAGGTGATGGTCCTTCATCCAGCAAGAAATGTCTGTTGGACAAGCTGAGATGCGAGTAGCTATCTTCGGATCATCAGTATGGAATGAGAGGTAGAGTTGAGTGTCATCAGCATAGCAGTGATATGAAAAGCCATGTTTCTGAATGACAGAACCTAGTGATGCCATGTAGACAGAGAAGAGAAGTGGTCCAAGAATTGAGCCCTGAGGCACTCCAGTAGTTAGATGTTGTGACTTAGACACCTCACCTCTCCAAGATACCTTGAAGGACCTATCTGAGAGGTAAGACTCAAACCACTGGAGTGCGGTTCCTGAGATGTCCTTTGCCAATAGGGTTGACAGAAGGATCTGATGGTCTGATTCAGCAAGATAAGTATTGAAGATTTGGAATCCACTCTTGCCAGTCTTAGGGCTTCAACAATAGAGAGCAAGGCAGTCTCAGTTAGCCGGGAGGAAGAGAGTGAGGGTAGGTTACATTAAAAGATGACACGTGAAGGGGTGTGTGTTGTGTCAGGGACCATGTTGAGGTTAAGAGTGAGGAGGAAGTGATCCAAGGTGTGCAGTGGAGTAACCAGCACATGATCAGTGGAACAGTGTCATGTGTAAATAAGGTCCAGTAGGTTGCCTGATTTGTGAGTAGCAATAGTTAATACTCTCTCTTGAGATCAAAAGAGGCAAGCAGAGTGTGGAAGTCTGCAGCCTGAGTTTTATCTAGGTGGATGTTGAAGTCTCCAAGAATAACTAAGGGAGTACCATCCTCAGGAAAGCGCAGCACATCTAATTCATCCAAGAAGTTACCTTGCGGTCCTGGGTGTCGATAAACAACTACAAAATAGATTTTAAAAGGGTGGGTAATAGTGACTGAATATGATTCAAAAGAGCTGTTAATACCCAGAGAAGGTAAAGGAATAAATTTCCAATCATTAGAGATAAGCAGACCAGTACCTCCACCGCTTCCAGTCAGATGGGGAGTGTGAGAAAATGAGAAATTATTGGAGAATGCTGCAGGAGTAGCAGTGTCCTCTGGTTTGATCCACGTCTCTGTCAGGGCCTTGAGGTTTAGTCTTGAATGACTAGTAATAGACGTAATGAAATCTGCTTTGTTTACTGCAGACTGACAATTCCAGAGACCAATAGAAAAAGAAAGTAGTGTATAGACATAGGCAAAGTGCGCAGGTTGTTAACATTGCGCTGCCTATAGTGTGTGATGCAAGGTTTGCGAGTGGTAGTAATAGTAGCGATGTGGAAACACATAGTAAGAGTTGGTCATAAAAAACTGAAACAGAAGTGAAGTCAGGTGTAGAAAAGAGGATGAATCAAAAGCGATACTTACGTCCCTTGCCTGTGTCCCTGCACGGTGGAGTTGCACGGTAGAGTCGATGGTCTTTACACTCTTCGGTCTTCACACGAGGGCTGCTGTGACCACTGCCACAGTATACTAGCCACAGTATACTAACCTTTTTTTATACCCGTTTGACAAATCGGAAATTGAATTCAGCCGAACACACTTTACTATTTATCACACCAAAGGGCTAAGCAAGCACACAACACTGACAAGGTATGCGATACAGTACGAGACCAAGCGCAACTTCAGCACGTCTCAACACAGTAAACAAAACAAGAGCGTTTGAGGCAGCTGGTCCTAATCTCTGGAATTGTCTACCACTACACATTAGATCAGCACCCACTCTATCTATTTTTTAGTCTCAAATTAAAACTTATTTATTATTCCTTCATTTTAATTTATTTATTTTGTGGTTAGGTTCTTTTATGGGTTTAATATTATGTACTGTGTGATGCTATGTGAATTTTGAAAATCTGTATTATTATTATACTTGTTTGTACATCTTTTTATTGTGCTGCTGTAAAGCACCTTGGACAATGCACGTATTTGTATGGTGCTACATAAATAAAACAAAAAATAACAAAAAATCCACCATTCTGGGCTTTATAGAAGAATGGCTAGACTGAAGACTTTCCACAGTGCAAAACGCATGAAAGCATTAGCTAAAAAGCAATGGCTGTCTACAGATTGTCTCCATCCAACCTGAAAGAGCTTGAGAGGATCTGTACAGAAGAATGGCAGAAAATCCTAAAATCCAGGTGTCACATCATAGTCAAAAGACTTGAGTTTGTAATCACTGTCAAATATGCTTTAGCTAAGCACTGAGTTAAGGGTCTGAATATTTGAGTCAATATAATATTTTAGTTTTTACTTTTCATAATGAATTTGCAAAGTTACCACAGTTTTCTTTGTCATTAAGGGGTACAGTGCTTCTGTATGGGTTCTGAATACTTTCCATCGACAATCTTGACCAAAAAAAAAAAAAAACAAAAAAAAAAGAAAAAATTTTAAAAAAATTGAAAAAAAGAAATTGAAAAAAAAAGAATTGAAAAATTGAAAATTTTTTAAAAATTTAAAGAATTTTAAAATTAACAATGAACTGTTTCATATAATTTAAATCTCATTTGTCATCCTTGTTCACAAACTGAAGTTCACAAACCTATGTTCACAAACTGAAGTATGTGAACATAATATCTGCATTGTATCTGTACTGTATTAGCCACCTCTATACATCAGAACTGGCCGTTACAAAAAACATACTGGTCCACCATTATTTACTGGGGAGTGATTACGTGCACAGACTCACAGGGGACTCATTCTTTTTTGCCTCCTTAACTCTGCTCTCTTCCAGTTTCTGCAACAAACATGAGAAGAGATTCAAGAAGTGCCAAGGCAATACAGTTAAGCAACAAAAGTGATAAAAGCTTGAAAATACAGTCTCTTTGCCAGCAGATGGCACCATAGCAGCATGCAGTCAAATACTATTTTTAGCCCATGTATGAATTATAAAGGTAAACATAAAATAACCGGATTTTAGATTGATGAAAGACTAAAGAAACGTTATCAGAATTTCTTGTATATTACCACCCACTGCTGCTTCTACCTGTGAAGGAAATAAGTACAGACATGATAGCATTTTTTATTCACATCACAAATGTTAAGTGTATAAATTGTATAAAACTATGCTTCTCCACAAATTGTTTGCACACTGACAACTGGCCTACTCACACTCAACCCAGCAACACCACCTTGGTCTAACTCCTTCACCAAAAAGACCATGCTAGACCAGCACTATAACAGCTTTGACCAACAAGGAATTAATGCTGGTCTTCTGCTCACCGAGTTTGTTAAATGGATGTCAACAAGAGACAATGCATTTTTTGATTAATTATGTAATTAGCAATATAAATGTATTTTAATAAAATACATGAAGGGCACTGCACACATGCCACTTCACACACAAATGCAGCAGATGAATGAACTTTCTGTGCAATTATCAGTCACAGACATGGACTGGGGGGGAGGATCAAACGTGTACATCATTCAACACTTAATGTGCAGAAGGAATCACAAAAAAAAAAAAAAAAAAATGCCTCTGCCATATGCTTTGTAGAGTCTAGAATAGGAATGACACAAGACACTGTTTACTTAAAATTTGTAGACAGGAAACTTTTTCTGCACCTTTTGAAATCTTGAATTAGAATTTAATAACTATTTTAGGTTAGTATTTATAGTAACTTTTATGAACTTTCATAAATTAAGCAACTGGAAAATCCACAGAAAATCCACAATTTTCAGTATGAATATGTAAGAATGACATTATAATTATATTCTTACATGATCAGAGATGTCTTTGACAGGAGCCTCTGAGCCATTAGAATGCAGTTCCATTTTAACTTCTTTTCTCAACATCTGGGCTGCACTCACTGCACTGAGGTCTTTCTTGGCAACAGGGGGCTGATGAATAAAAAAGAGAAAAATAGTTACATTAGTATGTGGGGTAAACAAGTCTGCTAAGTACTTGTTTTTGTTACAAATAGTAATATTACATAATACAAATAGTACAATCGCAAACAATAATATTACAAAAAGTAATAAAGTAAAATCTGTTTTGTTCCAAGTTAAACTAGACGTATAACAGATTTAAAGTCCATGATCTACACATATGCATGATGTGTATGTGATCAATAATGACATGTTTCAGATGATGCAAAAACAAAAAAAGTGCTTGGTATGCAAAATACTTTTATTTCACAGTAAAACAGAGGAGGTCCAATACAAAACGTTTCATTATTATTAGCCATTTAATAAATATAGAAATTAAATCAAATGAAACATATTCCCACTCTGCTATTTTTGTCTAGAGGAAAGTATTTCTCACTCATTTTATTTATCATTTTTATTCTTTTCCAGAATGATGAGTCTGGTCATACGTATGTATGTATGTATGTATGTACAGTGGGTACGGAAAGTATTCAGACCCCCTTAAATTTTTCACTCTTTGTTATATTGCAGCCATTTGCTAAAATCATTTAAGTTCATTTTTTTTCCTCATTAATGTACACACAGCACCCCATATTGACAGAAAAACACAGAATTGTTGACATTTTTGCAGATTTATTAAAAAAGAAAAACTGAAATATCACATGGTCCTAAGTATTCAGACCCTTTGCTGTGACACTCATATATTTAACTCAGGTGCTGTCCATTTCTTCTGATCATCCTTGAGATGGTTCTACACCTTCAATTGAGTCCAGCTGTGTTTGATTATACTGATTGGACTTGATTAGGAAAGCCACACACCTGTCTATATAAGACCTTACAGCTCACAGTGCATGTCAGAGCAAATGAGAATCATGAGGTCAAAAGAACTGCCTCAGAGACAGAATTGTGGAAAGGCACAAATCTGGCCAAGGTTACAAAAAAATTTAACCCAAAAGATGAACCCAAAGATCACTGCGGCTGAGCTCCAGAGATGCAGTCGGGAGATGGGAGAAAGTTGTAGAAAGTCAGCCATCACTGCAGCCCTCCACCAGTTGGGGCTTTATGGCAGAGTGGCCCGACGGAATCCTTTCCTCAGTGCAAGACACATGAAAGCCCGCATGAAGGACTCCAAGATGGTGAGAAATAAGATTCTCTGGTCTGATGAGACCAAGATAGAACTTTTTGGCCTTAATTCTAAGCGGTATGTGTGGAGAAAACCAGGCACTGCTCATCACCTGTCCAATACAGTCCCAACAGTGAAGCATGGTGGTGGCAGCATCATGCTGTGGGGGTGTTTTTCAGCTACAGGGACAGGACGACTGGTTGCAATCGAGGGAAAGATGAATGCGGCCAAGTACAGGGATATCCTGGACGAAAACCTTCTCCAGAGTGCTCAGGACCTCAGACTGGGCCGAAGGTTTACCTTCCAACAAGACAATGACCCTAAGCACACAGCTAAAATAACGAAGGAGTGGCTTCACAACAACTCCGTGACTGTTCTTGAATGGCCCAGCCAGAGCCCTGACTTAAACCCAATTGAGCATCTCTGGAGAGACCTAAAAATGGCTGTCCACCAACATTTACCATCCAACCTGACAGAACTGGAGAGGATCTGCAAGGAGGAATGGCAGAGGATCCCCAAATCCAGGTGTGAAAAACTTGTTGCATCTTTCCCAAAAAGACTCATGGCTGTATTAGATCAAAAGGGTGCTTCTACTAAATACTGAGCAAAGGGTCTGAATACTTAGGACCATGTGATATTTCAGTTTTTCTTTTTTAATAAATCTGCAAAAATGTCAACAATTCTGTGTTTTTCTGTCAATATGGGGTGCTGTGTGTACATTAATGAGGAAAAAAAATGAACTTAAATGATTTTAGCAAATGGCTGCAATATAACAAAGAGTGAAAAATTTGAACACTGAATACTTTCCGTACCCACTGTATGTATTTATTTATTTATTTATCATGATGGGTAAATTTCACATTTATACTACAAAGGGCCTTAAATTCAAATCCAAATGTTTGCAATGGATTTATTATTGCTATTGCAGTCTTCACTTTAGAAAATCTTCTCCAATACAATGTTATCATTAAATCATTGTGGATGTCTTTTTGATTTGGGAATTTCCTATAAATTAAATAATAATAAACACAATGAAGTAGAATGAAAATAATTAAAATGAACAAATCCAAATATGTTACCAAAACATAAATGATATTCACTGATAGAAAAAAAGGCACAAACAATTTGCAATATGATAATGTAGTTTAAAATATGTAATGAATGTCACAATTCTGTAGATCTCTTCCACTTTTGACCTGTTTATGGAATACAAACTCGCCCTTACAGGTTCTATATCTTGATGACCATGACTTTCAAGGAGATGACTTTCTCTTCCAGGTGATACATCTTGCAAATTCATGTGACAGGTGGAGTGAGACCTGGGAGTGTTGTCAGAACTCTTCCTGCCCAGCTCAACTTTGTCCTTCTCAACCAGTTCAGTCATGCCTCTAGAAGATTCCTCTACACCACTGTGTAAGTCCATTATGACAGTGAAATCCACCTCAGCTTCCAGGCTTGAAGTGGAGCTGACAGTCATGCTTGAACATTTCCTCTCGATGGCAAGGTAGGTGTCCTTCAAGCCAGCAAACCCACAATTATAGTCATCCTCCAGGGCAGATTGAGATTGCTGCTGTTGAAGAAAAAAAGGGGGCAGCGTTTTTCTACATCAGATAAGAATGAAACAAACAGTAATGATGGAGATATGAAGAAATCATGGGTGTGATTTTGAGCGGTTGATCATGCTTGAGTAAAATGATCCAGTGTAATGATCCAGTCATTAGATCATATATGCTGATGCATTCTGTTCACACAACAGGTAAATATTATCATATGGTTTGCAGTAGGCATGTGACAGTTTCAAATTTTTATATCGCGATTACTGCTGAAGATTTTGCCACAATAAACCAGTACTGCATTAACACAGAACATAAGTACATTACTAAAAACAGGTTAAACTTCAATATTGAGTCCTCTTAATAATAAGTTTCATTAATTTTTCAAAAATAAATAACTATAAAAATTTAAATACAATAACACAATCCACAATAAAAATGTAGGCTATAATGTAAACAAATGTTTTGATTAAAGTTCATAACAACACATCTACAAGAGTAATAAAGAACATGAACATTTTCAAAATGTTAGAATGTAGGAGTGTATACAAATGTTTGAAGAAAAAAAAAGTGTCTAAGTTGTCTGAGAAACACCATAATGAATACAAAAATAGGAATAGTTTTTTTTTTTTTTTTTTTTTTTTTTTTTTTTTTTTTTAAAACATTTACATACTGTTTAACTTCCTGTCTTTTGCGGGACAAACTGTTGTCAGAAACAAAAAATGGCAATGCTGCTTTAAGTAACAGTGGTAACTGCTGTGTTTATGCTGTTCTATATGTGCTACTTACTGTCAGATAGTGAATTTGCATTTTCATTCAGCCCATCTGCCATTTTTGTAGAAATATTTTTAACTGGTTAATGAAAAAGAACCTAATGTGCATTCTTAAAAAAAAATAAACAATTAGGATAATGAGGCATCTATAATAATTCACGGTATTAAGTGCCCATGATAACAATCAATTGCATGCTCATCACAGTAAATTAAGCTACCATATTACCAAATACTGGCAAATGTCTAGTTTGTACAAAAAAATAAAAAAATAAAATAAGTGACCAAAGACAATGTGCATGATTTTGAATTGGGACATCTTTTTAAAAGGTTACACAAACAACAACTGCTGTCAGATGTATTCATTCAGATGTATTCATTCTAATTTTCCAATCATCCTGAATGCTGATTGAGCAAGCACAGTAAACTGACACTTGGAACACATAGAAAGCATTTGAAAGCATGTTTTTAATATGGTTATATTGGTGTTAAAATAGCCTGACTAGAAAATTAAGCCTTAAAAAAAAAAAAAAAAACACGCAAGAACATGCAAACAGTGTGGAATGAGACACCTTAACATCATATTGTGGGTCTTCAAGAGTAGAAGTAGTGAACAGAGGCTCCTGCAACGGAAAAACAGAGCAAGAAAGAAAGAGAAGCAGTCTAATGTTAGCTGTGTTACTGAAGTAACACACCAGGAAAGAAAGACATAAAGTACATTGCAACCTAAACACACACATGCATTTAGATCACTTTGTAAGTGACTATAAAATTCTCTAGTTCTTAAAATGTGATTCTTGACTTATATTTTAGAAAATAAAAACGTTGCAATCTCATTTAACATGCTGGGGTTTAAAAATAAACCAACTAGTTTTAAAAGAAATGTTAAATAATCAAAGAATTCACAAAAAGTATACATTTAGTAACAGTTTAACAGTTTATCGGTTTAACAGAACAAAATACAGTTTTGAGTTGGCTATTGAAAACCTATTAACCCATTTTCTGGGTTAATATCAACACAACAACTCAATTCTAGAATTTAAGAGAGCTGTCTACTACCTACATTGACAGCTATGTCCAGTCTCTGGACAAATAAATAAATAAATAAATAAATAAATAAATAAATAAAAACTCAAAAGTGACTGATTTAGAATGCTCTACTTAGGGAGCAATTCCATGCGTCACAAACAGCACTACTCACATAAAGTGTATGGAAGACCTGACTCACAACTGATGTCAATAGAGTTTGATGTTAGCATGTTAAGCTAACAATCTTTGCACCAGTGCATTATGGGAAGGATACATGCCAAGCTATTTTAAAATTTGGCCAAATGAATGTATTTTAGAAAGCAGCACATTAAGCAATATTTAGCAAATTAAATAATTATATAACTATTATTGTAATATTTTTATTATTGTGATATTAAATGCATTACTGGGCATTACTGGGCAAGTAATTACAACGAGCACAATTGTATAAACTGGTCATAGTTATTCAGTTTTGGAACAGGTTTGGGACAAAACCAGTATAAATAAATGAAAGAAAGAAAGAAAGAAAGAAAGAAAGAAAGAAAATAAGAACGAAAAGGAAAACAAGCTCACACTAATGCTCATGTGATAGAAGATCCATAGCCAATAAAGATTAAAGTCCAACATGTTGTAAACTGACTAAGCAAATAAATGACAATATGAAGTGTATTTAAAATACAAATAATAGACTTTAAAAACATTACTTTTCATTTCAAAGCTTACACTGCATGATACTTAACTAATTTGAAGGCAAATGTCATGTGCAACCAATATCCTGCTCTCACATGTTGTTGCTCATATATGTGTGTATTTACGTTTAAACCTCCACACACATTGTATTGCAGTACAATCAAACAACACTGGTAGCATTACTTGTCATTTCCTATGCAAAATAGCAGATTTTAGTGTACCCATCATGCAGCATTCATTATTTAATGTGACAATCACCACAAAATGGTTGAATGCTCAGGCTGGTTGCTGTTAGTGTTTCAAAGATTTTCAAAGGTACTATGTAATTTCACTAAATTTACTATGAAGAAAATGGGCTATCGAAGCAAATGGCCAAAAGATTTAACCTCCAGATAATTATAAATATATTGATGAAATAGTTTTAATATAGATAGATATTTTTGGTGTAGTCGATTGTATATTAAACAGAAAACTACTCATTAATGGTTAAATTGTAGGCCTCTTTAACCCCTCTCTTCATGGGCATGGGATTTTACATGTACTGTAAATATAAGTAGGTTTAAATTATAAAACGAAAACAAATTCATTGTTCATCAGTGTGACTCAATCCGAAGTTCATGCAATACTTGTTCGTCCAAGTGACTGAAATAATAAAAAAAAAAATGCCATGTTGATTTACCGGAAGGTTCTTTTTGCTGGCTTCAAGAGTTGGGTCTTTGCTGAAATTGCGACTATAGCGCAGAAAGAGACCTGATTCTCTTGCTTTCTTTGTTTTGACTGGAGGTGTTGGAGGGGCATTTTTTTGGTTAACTGTGTGTCTGGAGAAGTGAAGTTCTGAAATTCTCTCATCAGTATGCAGAAGATCTCTGTGGACTATTCTGCTGGTATGTTTTGTAGTGTCTTCATTCTGTATACCCCTTTCTTTCGGTGAACTCTCAAGACCCTTTATCGCTTGATGCTCTGAGCACACACAGATGTCCTTGATAGCTAAAGATAATTCCTGACTTGTGTCACCTTTCACTAGACTTGTGGTGCAGTTTGCATGGAAATAGCTAGTGTCCCTGCTCTCGAACTTACAGGGGTCAAAGTGTCTCACAAAAGATTCATTCATACTGTATCTTTTAAAATTTCTTTTCATTAGTTCAGAGCCTTGTCCAATATCTAGGTCATCTTTGTAGCCTTGGCTCCTCACTCTCTCAGGTTTTAATGGAACAATTTTTGTTATATCTGTTCTCACATGTCCAGTAACTCTCTGGCTAGTCTTTCTCAGTTCCATGGCCAGTTGGACTTCTGCAGATTCTTCTAGTTCAAAATTGCTTATCTTCTTTTCAAGACCCAAATCTTCAATTTCTTTCTTCTTCGCTTTGCCAAATTTCACTTCATTCTCGCTATTATCAATCATGATGACTTTCATGACTTCAAATCTGATATCAGTCTTGACACTTTTCAGCTTATCTTTGCCAGGGTCAATGACTGAATCTTGGTTTTCTTGTTTGCCTTCAGTGTTCATAATCTTAACTTCGCTGGATAACTGCTCTTGACATTCAGAATTTCCTGCATCATGCAAACTTTTATGCATCATCTTTCTTGCTCCCTGACTGGGAATCTGCAAGTCTTTTTCCATTACTCTTTCAAACTCTGCATTTTCTTTAAGCGGCGTTGCAGCATATGTATTTGTGGCTGGCTGATTTAGCTTTTCAGCCATGGATGATGACCATGTGTCTGTTGTTGAGCTGAAATTTTCAGGATGACAGATCAAAGTCTCCTTTATAAGTTCAGTATTGTTGTCCTCATCAGACTCTACACTATCATGTGTGATGTTTGAACATTTGGCTTCTGTCTCATACACAAAGTCCCTCGATTTCCCCAAGTTTAAGCTTTGAGGTCTTTTTTCTCTTCTGAGTTCATGTTGAGAACTCTCCTCCATAATGTCTGTAATGGTAATCTTCTTGTTGTCAGGTTGAGACTCAGCAAGTGGTGTAGGCTCCTTTTTTGATATTTCATGAGACAATTTAGATTTAATCTTAGTTGTGGCATCTTCCCCTTTGATGATATTTTCCTTAGATTCACCTGACTTTTCCATTAGTGATATTTTTGAGGATACAAAAGTCTTTATGTGCAATTGTGTTTCGTAACTGTCCTCTCTCATTAGCTCAACATGCGTCATCTTGGTAATTTCCTGTTGTTTTTCTGTCTCCTCCTTTGAAAGGGGATGAATGACCAAAGAAGGTAGAGGTGTACTAGCTTTGTACTTTCCTTTCTCCTCCATTTCATAGTCGAGCAACACCCGTTCTTCAGAGCCCTATTTAATCATATAAATTAAAATGGTTAGTTCTCTAACTTGTCATCAAATCAGTAACCATTAGTGAATTTTAAATGTCAAAGGAACCTCATGTGACATTACTAGAGTCTTCTGGATGAAGCCCTCCACCGAGAGGCTGTTGTCAGGTTCCCCTACCCCTGCACCAACAGCCTCCTGATAGACGGCCAGGTGCGAGACCAACAAAAAAGAAAAAAGAGGATAAACCAAAAATCATCTTATATTATGAACATTCAAAGAGCAATGTTGGAAGAAAAAAAAAATAATGAAAAAGATAAAAGAAATAGCTATACAAATAAAATGATTATAAATAATGGGATTTAACACAGCATATAAAGAAACATGAGAGCATGAAACAGCATAATGAAAACACAGCAGCAATAATGACTTGGGCAACCATTAAAAATACAATAGCACAACAAAATGCATTAACATAGTGGAGAACTGAATATAAAACATTCCAAATTAGAACATTAAAGCAACATGACATACATTTCAAATCCATTATTTCCAGTAAAACAAAAATATGTATCAGCAGACAACAATTAGTTTGGCAATAAACACTACACCCACACCACATAATACTTTCTCTTTTTACCTTTACCAGACTAGTCAATGCAATTTTTTTTCCAAAAGGTGTAACAGCTGAACTGACGCTAAGGTTTTGCCTTGTCAATTGATGGAGCACACATTGCACACAATCAATACAATGTTTACAGCATAATACACATATACATGATAATTGCAGCCAAACAAGAAGGTAGAGACTAAACCAAGTATCAGCACATGTACTAATATTCTGTCCTAATGCAGTATTTCCATACTCACTGCCTTCTTCTCTGGAGTGCCGTCTGGGGACGTCCCTGGCAGACGTTTTTCCCGGTTCATCAGTTTACTGTTGGGCTCCCTCAGGGCCCTCTTCAGCTCATTGATGCTGGCTTGGTGCTTCAAGAGAACATCTTCTGATTTGTCTAGAAACTACAGAGAGTACCAGAGAAAGAACAGCAATGATCAGGAAAACATCTAGTAGGATTTGAAGCATTTATAGTTTCGTTCATGTTGAAAGAGTTATGAGACTGATCTTCTTCTATTCCTTAAAATTGTATAGTAATGCTTGAGATGTGAGTATAGACTGAATAAATCCTCTATAACCTAGATAGGTATGATTATATAGATTATTATGATGGAATCAGAATGAAATGCCATGCCTACCATATCCACATACCATGCTATTTACATGATATTCCAAGGTACTTGCAGGCATCCAACCATGGTATGCATCTAAAAACTGATTTAGTGTCATGTTCATTGAAGCTTGCTATATCATATAACTATCTGATATTTTGTTGTTAGTAATGTACTTTACTGCATAATGTATGGGTTCTTCCTTGGAAAATTAGACATTGACACAAAAAGCATAAGAGTGGGTGGTATAACTAACATTGTATATCATAGTACAACAAAGCCAACATACTAATCCTCTTTTTAAATGTATTATTATGTAATTGGCTTAATTATCTATTCAAACATCATAGTGAAGCAGTTCCCCTTTCAGTCGGTCACTCCAAGTCACATCGGATGACCGAAGAAATTGGGATCTCGCCAGAGAGACCAATCCACTTTGAGTGTAACTAAATGAGCCAATGGACATTGGCATGCGATTATTGCATCCAGCTGCCGCTGATCACAGCGTGAGTATTAGAGGCAGCAGGTGCACCGCATTAATTCATCCTTTCGCTTCGGAGCCGAGCGGTGGTGCATCACTACTGCTCTCTACTTCGGTGTTGCAGAGAGAACGAGGGAGTGTGGGCGTTACGGCAACAGCAGCGGTGGTCACAGTCTCGCGGCTTCAACAAAGATTGTGCAGACAGCCACACCAGCAGTGTGCGGTGGCAAACTCCCCTGCGTGTTTCAGCACTAAAAGAGCAATTTCTCTAAAAGAGCATTTCTCTAAAAGAGCAACACGGGTGATCGCATCTTTTTAAAAATGTCTTATCACCCGTGCGTTTCTGGGTGTGGTCGTTTCCTGGCGCCTCAGGACGGTCACGATCGCTGCCTCACGTGTCTGGGCATTCAGCACGCTGAGGAAGCTTTCATGGATGGTTCATGTCCAGACCCAGAGATGATGGCTATGCTTTCCCGGGCCGCCGAGAATGTCGGGCTTGTGTGGAATTCACCGCGTCCCGATCCTTCGAGGCTGGACGAATAGTTTCTCGGTGGGGATCGCGCTGGTTCTCAGCGACCCCTCCGGTGCCATTCTTCCCGGAGGTGCATGAGGAGCTCACTAGATCGTGGAGGGCACCTTTCATTGCCCGAAACAAATCTTGTGACTCCTCCGCCCTCACCACCCTCGATGGTGGGGTCGCTTTGCGGTACGGTGGGTTACAACTGTGTCCAACAGCCGCTACCACTCTGCGGGGTGACCCTTGTCTCCCCTCACAGGCCTGTAAGTATTCGTCAGGCCTAACTGGCAGTGCTTACAGAGCTTGTGGGGAGGCGGCTTCTGCCCTCCAGGCCATGGCGTTACTGCAGGTCCACCAGGCCAAAGCACTGAAAGACCTGCACGAGGGTGGTCATGACCTGGCGGTTATACATGAACTGCGTACTGCAACAGACCTCGAGCTTCGAGCGACGAAGGTGACTGCACAGTCTCTGGGTCGTGCGATGTCCACGCTAGTGGTCCAGGAGCACCATCTCTGGCTGTGTCTGGCTGACATTAAGAAGCAGGAGAAGGTACAGTTCCAGAATGCTCCCATGTCACAGACCCGCCTTTTCGGTGACGTTGTCGAGAGCTTTGCTCAGCAGTTCTTGGCAGAACAGAAGCAGACTGAGGCGATCAAACACATCATGCGCTGGAGGAAACCTGCTGCTTCCACCCCGGTTGCAGCCCCTCAGTCTGCTCGTCACCGTGGGCGCCCCCCTGCGGCCGCCCCCGCTCCCGCGCAGCCGCAGCAGCCTTCCACCAGGCAGCGTCATGGAGCCGGTCGCAGGCAGGACGCCCAGCCCGTCCAGGCCCCCGCCAAACCTGGAGGCAAGCGCAAGTGCAAGAGGCCCTGAGACGGGCGACCCAGAGATGGAGGAGACTGCTCGTCGGGAGATGGTGACTGCACCACTCCCTCCCCCGGAAGAGGGCCGGGTGGAAAATCTTTTGTTTCATTTTGTTTTTGTTTTGCTGCTGGCCCAGCAGCCAGTGGTACCCAAAACAAAAGAGCGGTTTCCTCAATCTCTGGGTCTCAAGAGGAGGAGAGTGGTGAACCGTGTATCACGGGATCGCTTCCCTCCTCCTCTCTCACCAGCAGGCAGCGGGTGGTTGCCCAAGAGCACCCCTCCTGCCCCTTCGTGGAACCAGGTAAGGGCGGTAGCACTCGAGTCCCCACTTCGTCACATGCCGGGCTGTCACAAGCCTCGAGCTGGGTTCCTGCATTTCCTCCCACACGAGGAGGAATCAGGTGAGTGTTACACTTTACACCCAGACCCTGCCCCCTTACGTCACAGGCCCCGGGCCAGGTCCCTGTGTTCCACCACGCTCCCCCACCGCGGGTACGTCGGTGGCCCCGTTGGTTCCGGTGGCATGGTCTCTCGGAGCCTGGCTAGCGCTCCCCAGTCCGTCCCGGTGGCTCCTGCAGACCATCAGACTCGGCTACGCGATTCAGTTCACCCAACGTCCCCCAAGTTCAGGGGCATCCGGTTCACTTCAGTCAAGGCTATCGATGCCCCTGTCTTGCGTGCGGAAATCGCAGTCCTGCTGGCGAAGGATGCGATAGAGCCGGTCCCTCCAGCTAATATGAGGTCAGGGTTTTACAGCCCTTACTTCACCGTGCCCAAGAAAAGCGGTGGGTTACGACCGATCTTGGATCTGCAAGTTTTGAACCGTGCGCTTCACAAGCTGCCGTTCAAGATGCTGACGGAGAAATGCATTTTCGGGTGCATCCGTCCCCAAGACTGGTTTGCAGCAAATATGCGTTTCCCCCAGTGAGCCTACTAGCACAGACACTGTGCAAGATCAGGGAGGACGAGGAGCAGGTCCTGTTAGTGGCTCCATATTGGCCCAACAGGACCTGCTTCCCAGAACTCATGCTCCTCGCGACAGCCTTTCCCTGGCCGATTCCTCTGAGGAAGGATCTGCTTTCTCAGAGACGGGGCACCCTCTGGCACCCGCGTCCAGACTTGTGGAAACTCCATGTGTGGTCCCTGGACGGGACGCAGAGGTTCTAGGTGACCTGCCCCAGGAGGTAGCTCTCACTATTGCTTCAGCACGAACACCATCCACAAGATGGGCCTATGCGCTGAAGTGGAACCTGTTCGTCGAATAGTGCTCCTCTCACCATGAGGACCCCTGGAGATGTTTGATCAGAGCCGTGCTTTCTTTTTTGCAACAAGGGTTGGAGCGTAGGCTGTCCCCCTCCACCCTTAAGGTGTATGTTGCTGCTATTTCCGCCCACCACGACCCCATAGAGGGGAGGTTGGTGGGGAAGCACGATCTGGTCGTCAGGTTTCTTAGGGGGGGCAGGAGGTTAAATCCTCCTAGGCCTCCCTTCCTACCCTCTTGGGATTTGGCATTGGTGCTAAGAGCCCTACAAACTGGCCCCTTTGAGCCGTTGCAGTCAGTCGAGTTGAAGTTTCTCTCTATGAAAACCCAACTCCTGACTGCGTTGGCCTTGATCAAGAGGGTGGGGGACCTGCAGGCATTTGCAGTCGACGAGTCATGCCTTGAGTTTGGGCCGGCTGACTCTAGTGCAACACTGAGGCCCCGGCCTGGCTATGTGCCCAAGGTTCCTACCGCTCCCTTCAGGGACCAGGTAGTGAACCTGCAAGCCCCTGGAGGAGGCAGACCCAGCCCTAGCTTTGCTCTGTCCTGTATGTGCACTGCGACAGTACGTGGATAGAACTCAGAGCTTCAGGACCTCAGAACAGCTCTTTGTCTGTTACGGAGGACAGCAGAAGGGGAAGGCTGTCTCCAAGCAGAGGATGGCCCACTGGATAGTGGATGCCATCACCTTGGCCTACGAAGCACAAGGTGTGCCCTGCCCGCTCAGGTTGCGTGCTCACTCCACTAGAGGTGTCGCATCATCCTGGGTGCTGGCTCGTGGTGCCTCGCTAGCAGACATCTGTAGAGCTGCGGGTTGGGCGACTCCCAACACGTTCGCTAGGTTTTATAGCCTACATGTCGAACCGGTTTCCTCCTGTGATCTCACCTCAAACGGGTAGTGGCACTGAGAGGCCCGGCTCAGAGTCGTCTTGCGGCATTCTTACGCCTAATTCTCCAGAGAGTTCCTTAACCAGGCAAACCCTGTTGAGTCCTCAAGCACTCCGGCGTCCGGACGTGGCGGAAGAACCTGCTGGGATCCCATATGTGTATTCCACGGTATGCTTATTAGAGCCGTGTTTCCCCTGGAAGATCACGTTCTGCCGTCTCTAATGATACAGCCTAAGCCATCTCAGAGACATCCATGTGCAATAGGGCCCTACGGGGTTACTTCGCATGTCTAAATGTCACTTAATCCCCTCTGGGAGGAGGTGACTCCGCAGTGTGCCTCTTCCAAGTGGAAGGGCACACTTCCCAGTGTTATCCTAGTCCTACTGTTTGGGTTGCTCAAGGAACAACAGTAATTGACCTTCTCTGTGTAGAGCCCGGTCCTATCGTCTACCTTATAGGAAGGATCAGGAGGCCTACACAGGGCACTGGAAAGGGCAGCTCCTGTGGAGCTTTGGTAGGGATCCCAATTTCGTCAGTCATCCGACGTGACTCGGAGTGACCGACTGAAAGGGGAACGTCTTGGTTACATATGTAACCCTCATTCCCTGAAGGCGGGAACAGAGATGTCACGTTCCGTGCCACAGTCGCTGTACCACATAGGAGAATTCCTCTTACAACATCATGGTAACCCAGCTAATATGTATTTATGTGCTTTCTATTCCCACAAATTGAATCCTGCCAAACAGGATTATGATGTGAGTAACTGGGAACTCCTTGCTATTAAGTCAGCCCTGAAAGAGAGGCATTTGCTTGAGGGAGCTCAACATCCTCACTGTCTTAACCGACCATTAAAACAAAGTTTGCTGGTCTCTCTTCTTCTCCTGATTCAACGTCTCAGTTACTAACTGACCTGGCTCAAGGAATTCAAAAGCAGAAGCCCTGTTGAAAGCCCTTCCGTCATCGCTGCACAAGTACAGTGGAATATCATGGGAAACTGAGCAAGCATCAAGAGCATAAGCCTCCACACCCCATACCTGCCAAAACTCTAGTCATTCGGATGAGAAATAAACCAAAACTGGTTAGGAACTAGTTCTGTTGGCCTTCACTTATGTAGAATTAGAGGTCAACCATTTGATCAGTTTTGCCAATTAATCATCATCATTAGCTAATTGCTGCAACAATTCGTGATCAGCAAAATTCCACTCCTGACAGTTTTTCTGGGTTGCGTCTGTTGCTGGAGTAACTGAGAGGGGTCCGCTGTCATTATACAGTATGAGAGCAACTTCTAGAGGCAAAATCACTGACACCTCATGCTGTTTTTTTTTTTTTTTTTTTTTTTTTTTACATGAGACTGTGCACTGCACAGAGCGGTACACTTTAGATGAGGATTTAAAACAGACAACAAAATGATATGTATACATTACAATACAGTACACGTTTTCACATCATTTCAAAGTAATTAATTTGTTAACTATATGCTGCATTAGTAGAGAACAATATGTTTTCTGTCAAGGCTCAGAAGATGCTAAAATTAGTAGTACCTCAAGCGGTTAAAACAAATGTGACAAAAATACATGCAAATGTTTTTTTATGAAGCAAATGTTTAATGTATAGATATTTAAAGATAACCATCTTTAAGCATGACTGTTGATAAGAAATAGTAACACTTCACAATCTTATAATCTTTTGTATTTGCTTATTTAAACCCAGAAAGTGACAGTTTTTTTTTTGTTTGTTTTGTTTCTTTTGGCCAGGCAGTGTATTATGATCTATATAGTGGTAGTACTGGATGCCTTGTAAGAGTAGTTTGAATAGAGTGAGAATAGTTTGATTCTTGTTTTGACTTATTTGAGACTTATCCAAGCAAATGTATCTTCCACTGTATCAGTATAAATGATATAGAACAACTTCTTCTGGTTTATTCATTTCTGTTGCAGATTACTGTCATACCAACCAGCTCTAGACAAAAACATTTTCAAAAGAAGAACCTTAAGGAAGAGATACCTCCTGCTTGTGTAGAGGGGTTGACTCCTCCTTCAAGTGTTGATGACAGGTAGATGAAAGCAGCAGAGATGGAGGGATAAACAGGATCAAGGTTGATGTTAGTTACAGACAAGGTCAGGAAAGCAAGAAACACAAGAGCGAGACCTTTTTCAAGAGCAAGAAAAGATCAGGATTAAACAAGATCAGATAGGAAAAAGTTTTTTTTTTGGAAGATCTCAGTTATAGGTAGATGTGGGACATCAACTGTACGCAGACACTGTACACAACAACTTTTAGTCCAGGGAAGCAAAAGCACATAAGCTTTATCTGGAGATGCTGGAGTAATTAGAGAAGAAAAAAAAGATGCCTAAACACTAGAGCAAGGAGCAGCAACTTGGTATAGGCAGTAACATTGGCATGTGAGAAAAAGAGATAAAAAGCTATATTTCATCTGGATGGATTTCCTTGCACATGCATACTGATCTACATTTTAAGGTAATGCTTCCTCAATGTTACATAACCTATTCAGAAATAGGAATACTAAAGCTAAATACTAAGTGTGTGAATTAAACTGTGTTAACTATAGAAAAATTGTAGCGCTCCAAATAGGAAAAAAGAAATACTTTTACTGCAGGTGCGTAGAGTCAAGGAAATACTTGAATATAAACAAGAAGGTTGCTAGCCACACAGTGAATCCAATACAGACTGAAAAAGTCTAGCAAAACATTTTTCATTTTATAAATTGCATTGTGCAAAAAGTGCAGAGTGCATGTGAGTTAAAAACAAGTGGACAAGGGCTCGTGTCCACTTGTTTTTAACTCGCACTCTGCACTTTTGGACTTTGTCAGTCTGTATTGGACTAGCTACCTTTTTGTTTGTAATTAAACTGTATTAGTCATCAGAAGCACCAAGCTAGAACAAACCATTTGCATGACCACTATGCATCAAAAGATGCTGATAGTGTGATGCAGATTAAGGCAGCAGCATTGTACTCTTAGTAAACTGCAAGATTGCTTTCAGGAAAAAAAACGTGTTATTGTTATCTGCGTTTAAGATTAAGACCCGGTATACAGGGTTCTTAACATTCCACACACAAATTATGATAGTGATGGACAAACTACAACATTAAGTAAAAACATCACACATACATACAGTGGGGTTCAGAAGGGTGACACTGGAATTCTGAGATTAAAAATCAGGAAGGAAGGAAAGGAAAGGACATGACGTGTGGCCATGTATGGTGTCCCATATGCTTTGTGAATTTGTGCTCTGGATTTCACCCATCCAAGTGCACACACAACAGTGAGTAGTGAACAAACACATACACACACCCACCCATCTGGAACAGTAGGCAGCCATTTTTGCTGTGGCGCTCGGGGAGCAGTTGGTGGTGCCTTGCTCAAGGGTCTTATTTCAGTCGCGATATTGAAGGTGGAAGAGAGTGCTATACATTCACTTCCCCCACCCACAATCCCTGCGGGTACCATGATTCAAACTCACGACCTTTGGGTTACAAATCCAACTCTATAACTATTAAGCTATGACTGGCTCCAATAGTGTTGCCTTTTAGTGAATTACACAGTTTTTAAGCTAAAATATATGTGCACATTGTAGTAAGCATATGCTTAATCATTGTTATAATTATATAGGGGTCATTGGAATTTTTTTTTTTTCCCTTCTAAGGAGGTCTATGGATCCAAAATGTTTGAAAACTTTTTGGTTTGGTTTGGTTTAGTTGACTAATCTAGGGTTTTTCAAACATGCTCTGGAAGCCCTCAGCATTGCACATTTTGTATGTCTCCCTTAAGCCAGGTGTACACTGTGAGAGTTTGGACACTCGGGAGGTTGTGAGCGCTTGCAAACATTAGGGGCCCTATTTTAATGATCTAAGCACATGGTCTGAAGCGCATGGCGCAGGTGCACTTAGGGCATGTCCGAATCCACTTTTGCTAGTTTAACGATGGAAAAAATGGTCGGCGCACCAGACTCATGGTACAAAAGTGTTGTACCTATTCTCTTATTGAGTCATGGGTGTGTTTTGGGCGTAACATACAATAAACCAATCAGAGTATCATCTCCCATTCCCTTTAAAAGCCAGTTGCGCTTGCATCATGGCGGATTCGCTATTTACAAAACGGAATTTGCAAGAGCAAAGATTGAATGCTTCTTCGGAGAGGAAACAGATCTGCTCATGTGCAATAATAATCAACAATAATAATTTTCCATTGTAATCATTTCATTTTTAATATTTGGCATGCTTGTGTGCTGCTGCGCGTCCCTGTCTGTGTAATAAGAAGAGTGTATGTGTGTTGTGCACCCACCAATAGGTGCATATTAGGCCTACTAACCCGCCCTTTAAATAAATGTAAAAATATATACTGCGCCATTGACTTTAGACCAGGTTTCAGTTGGTTAGTGGTGCAATCGTTTTCAGTTTCCTCAAAAAAGCAACGTGCCAACAATGCGCCTGTTTTCAGACCAGTACTCCCATGGGTGAACAGATGGCCGTAATTGCATTTGCTATTTAAACAACGTGGCGCTGGATGTGAAACTGATAACTGCATCAGGCTGTTACTAGCAAAAATACTTGCGTCGTGCCTGGCGTCACATTGCGTGGGGTATATGATTGGGCCCTGTAAGTCAGTTAACATGACAATTGTGTTAAAGCAATTGGTACACGGTTCGACTATATTGCATGCCAAGCCAGCGACAATTATTGGAATCTCAAGAGGTGATCCCTATATAAGTGGCACTGACTGTCTTTACTTTAGAATCTTTCCACTGAATAACAGCCATCGAAACACACAAACAGCTGTTCAAAGAGGTATGTTCAACATAAATGCACAATGCACACACAAGGCACAGTGGCTGCAGGCGTGGCAGGGTGGGTGTATCCTCCCCAGCTGCCGACTCACTCAGGGTGAAAGCTGAGAGTAATATCAATGGCTCTGAACAGTGTAAAGAACACTTTAGGTACATAGTCTGCTCTTGGTTTAAGGATGGTTTACAGACGTTAGGGCCAAAAACCATGCAAGTCTCGCTGATTGAATAAGTGTGCATATTGCTGACTCACTTAATGGTAGCAAGTGTGAGTAAAAGCGCTGTTTTGAAAGAGAGCTGAAGGACAAAACTACTGGGATCTGGCAGCTTACCAAATCCTCATCTACAGAGCTGCAACAATTCACAAAGGCTTTCCATTTGGGAGTTTTATGTCTAGAAGACATGCTTCAGAAATCGTTCTCAGCACTTGCTATGGAAGTGAAACTGAGAGTGGCCAGACTTGTAGGTTCCGTAAGTGTGGGATGGGGATGCCAAATTGAGCTGTTTGCTTGAGCGAGAAAGACTCTTTTTTGCCCTGCCAGAGACAAGAACAGCGGGCAGTGAGAATTCTCCACGGACGTAAAGGGGTCCACTTCTGCCTGCCCTAATACACTCCATAATTGCATTCACTGTCTGACGGTGTAGTTACCATTCTCCCTGAGCTACCCTGCACCTTGACAGTGTGTCCACCCAGAAGTTGGCCTTAAAGAGCTGTTCTCCTCCAGGGAGTCACCAAGATGCGCAATGAGCCCTCGTTCCAAGTGTGTGCAGGAATGCGGATTTTCAAACAGAGTGGAGCACCTGCACGTAAAGTAGTCCCATGTGACACATCACTGAGGCAGCTGCCAACAAACTGAGTGTCCTCTGGAAGCTCTTTAGGGAGAGCGACTTCCCTTCTTCATACATAGCGAGCGAGTTCATGATAGCTTGCGGGCTCGCAGAAGACAGAGTTGAGACTCACACTCAGAAATGGAATACACTGCGTTGGTTGGATTTGGCTTTTAAGTTGATTGTGAGCCCTAAACATCACAGCTGGTTGATAAGCAGATCTCTGTGGCTGCACAGCACATCCTCATTCTGTGAGATGGAGAATGATTCTTGAAGATATTTATTCTCTCTCTCTCTCTCTCTCTCTCTCTCTATATATATATATATATATGTATGAATTTTCATCATTTACAAGCCTAAAATCAGCAAGCTTTTATTTTGGCGTGTTGCGGACAAGTAAGTATATGCGCTGCTGATTTTAGCACATAGTCAAGATTTACACTTTCAGTTTGATTGGAAATCTTATACAGTTTTACAGTTAGTCGATCTGAATCGGTGATTGTGGATCATCTGTCAGCCATGTTGGTATGCAAATGAGCGGTCTTAACTTTATTTACACAGCGCATTTTTTTTTTGGTCGCGCATGTGCACCATTTATGTGCACCCCTGTATATATAATACGCTCACACACACAATAATAATAATAATAATTAAACCTGCAAGCAGTGATGAAAGGGCCTTCGCACCCAGGCTCACCACCATCAAGTGGCCATAGGAAAACAGCGAACAGCGGGCAATATGCTTTTAAAGTGGTAAATATAAGAGGAATATGTCAAAGTCATTTATATATGCCAAATTTCCTGCTCCCAGCAGGTGGCGCTATGATTATAACTTAATATTGGCATGTAGATGTCTTCAGGCCAGGACTCTTACCAAACATGTGAAGTTTGGGGCAGATCAGACATTGCATGTTTAAGTTAGTGTAAAACAAGAAATTACCTGTTACCAGCAGGTGGCGGTATGATTATAACTGAAATATTGGCCTTAAGATGTGTTCAGACCAGGACTCTTATCAAACATGTGAAGTTTGGGGCAGATTGGGAATTGTATGCATGAGTTACAACAACTTCCTGTTTCATAGTATTAATAGCATGCTTTAGCACTTAGTAAGTGTTGCTAGCATGTTTGAGCATAGTTCTAGAATGTTGAGCACACAATGGCATATTTTACTGTGTTGCTACTAGTGCATCACAATGCACATGTCAAAAACATGTCACTTCCTGTTGCCAGTAGGTTGCGCTATAACTATAACTGAATATAAGCATGTAGATGTGTTCAGGACAGGACTCTCATCAACCATGTGAAGTTTGAGGCAGATTGGACATTGCATGCATGAGTTACAACAACTTCCTGTTTGAAGGTGTTAATAGCATTCTTTAGCACTTAGCTAAGTGTTGCTAGCATGTTTGAGTATATTTCTAACATGTTTAGCACACAATGGCATATTTTACTGTGTTGCTAATAGTGCATCACAGTGTTAAACATGTGACTTCCTATTGACAGTAGGGGACAATTTCACTATAACTGAATCTTTGCATGTAGAAGTGTTCAGGACAGGACTCTCATCAAACTTTTTAAGTTTTGGGCAGATTGGACACTGCATGCCTGAGTTACAGCAGCTTCCTGTTTCACGGCATTAATAGCATGCTTTAGCACTTAGCTAAGTGTTGCTAGCATGGTTTAGTATGTTTCTAGCATGTTGTCAGCCTATTTAACACTTGCTGACACTTTTTAATATGCTCCTAGGAGTCCATAACAGTGTTAAATTTGTCACTTCCTGTTGCCAGCAGGTGGCACTATGACTATAACCGAATACGGGCATGTAGATGTGTTCAGGCCAGGACTCTTATCAAACTTGTTAAATTTGGAGCAGATTGGACACTGCATGCCTGAGTTACAGCAGCTTCCTGTTTCACGGCATTAATAGCATGCTTTAGCACTTAGCTAAGTGTTGCTAGCATGGTTTAGTATGTTTCTAGCATGTTGTCAGCCTATTTAACACTTGCTGACACTTTTTAATATGCTCCTAGGAGTCCATAACAGTGTTAAATTTGTCACTTCCTGTTGCCAGCAGGTGGCACTATGACTATAACCGAATACGGGCATGTAGATGTGTTCAGGCCAGGACTCTTATCAAACTTGTTAAATTTGGAGCAGATTGGACACTGCATGCCTGAGTTACAGCAGCTTCCTGTTTCACGGCATTAATAGCATGCTTTAGCACTTAGCTAAGTGTTGCTAGCATGTTTTAGTATGTTTCTAGAATGTTGCCAGCCTATTTAACACTTGCTGACACTTTTTAACATGCTCCTAGGAGTCCATTACAGTGTTAAACGTCACTTTCTGTTGCCAGCAGATGGCGCTATGACTATAACTGAATATGGGCATGGGTATGTGTTCAGGACCGAACTCCTATCAAACGTGTGAAGTTTGGGGCAGATCGGACATTGCTTGCCTGAGTTACAGTAACTTACTGTTTCATGGCGAACCATCGAAATTTGTCAGGCCGCCAGGGACACGCCCTTTAACGAAAACTCAAGATCTTCGCAATTCAGCATCACAAAGGCCTTATGATTACACTCAGGAAATTTGAAGATGATCCGATTAAAACTGTAGGAAGAGCTCGTTAAAGTACGAGGCTTGGAAATGACAAAAACTGCACAAAAATCATACAGAAAATTGAAAATAACGGACTTCCTGTTGGGTTTGGGATTTTGAACTAGAAGACTTTTTTTGTAGGTAATGGTGTGTTACACATGTGTACCGAGTTTCGTACATGTACGTGAAACTTACCTCGAGGGGCACTTCGTTGAAATTTTATAGGTGGCGCTATCGAGCCATTTTGCCACACCCACTTCTGAAACCCATATCAGATGTCAATTTTCACCAGTTCTGATGCGTGTGCAAAGTTTCATGAGTTTTGGAGCATGTTTAGGCCCTCAAAAATGCGATTCACTTTGGAGAAGAGGAAGAAGAAGAAGAAGAATCTTCTTAGTATCTTATTACCTTAATGTCCTTTTTCCTTGTAGGCGTCGTAACAGTCTCTTCACTGTTGCTATGCTCTTGATCCTGTTCCTGGTCTTGGTCCAGACTGAGGTCGGGATCAGCTTCATCTCCAGAAAGAAACTGTGGCTGCTCACTCTCACTCTTCTGAGACAGACTATCATGAATTTCACCCAGCGTGGACACCGGTTGACAAAATTCTGTTTGACACACAACAGCAGAATGTCCAGGGTTTTACTGATACAGTCTATCCATTCAATGGGAATTTATTTTTTTTTTTTTTGAGAAAATTTTTTGAGACAATCAATGGTATATATATTACAAAAAAATCCTATTTCTTCTGAGTTTCCAGTAAAAATATCAATAACATATGACCCATAAATAATAAAGCAACATAATGGCAACATAAAATCAAAATTTATCTTATTTGCTTTCTTAATATACATTATGTAATATGTTATATTATGTTGTATTATATATAATATACATTATATAATACATTATATTATGTACTATTATTTACTGTGCACAATTTATCTGTCCACTTCTCATACCAAGGACATATATCTTACATCTTTGTTTTTGACAGGTTGTTTTGAGTCAATACTCTGAACCTAAATTCCATAAACTAATAACTCTAGAGCTGTTTGAAATTGACATCATGAAAACCTTGATTGGTTGGCGAAAATATGCACCATCACATGCTATGGTGATGCCCATCATTAAGGACTATCCTGACCTGTTACAGGGAAGTCCATTTCAAGTTTTTAAGAGTCATCCACAAAAGAACTGGGCACTGGTAAAATACCCACTACAGTATAATGAATTATAATTTATATGTTGCTTTGAAAAAAAAAAAAACGTAATTTAGCATAATACAAAGATATTTCTGAATGGCCATGAAACAATAAAGGTGCTCTTTACAGCATCTTTTTTTTTTTTTTTTGGTTCTGTTTCAGGCAAACAGAAAACCACTGCATTATATCTAATCTTGTATTCTTAATATACACTGTTATTACAAATGATTTGATCATACATCAGAAGTACAAATAGTCATACTTCAGGAATATATACACAAAACGTGCTTAACTACTTAAAATGTCTATTATTTTCAAATATTTTAGTGGACCACAGGCAAAGATAGCAACCTTCAAAACTCCTTTCCACACGCTGAAGTGCAAAAGTTTAACTTTAATGTGATAGGGTTTCCGTGGACAACTTAGACTTTTGAAAGGACAAATCTTTACATGCATATTTGCATTACATAAAATGGAGCACATTCTCTTCTTTGTGTGACACGATGTATACAAATCTACCTATTAAGGTATACATGAATGGATGGGTGATAGTTCAGCATTTCAGAATCATGCATTTAGCACAATGTCTACACTGAAAAAAAGAAGTAAAATTTACTTAATTTTTATTTTGCAAGTTTTTGCACGCATATTTTTTTTAAAAATAAAATTTCAGTATGGAATTCAGTAAAATCTACTTAACTAAGTTAGGTAAAATTATCAAAGGAAATAAGTAAATTTAACGTGGCCAGTTAGAGTTTGATGAGTAATTTCTACTTAATTATTTTAAGTTTACCCTGCAATACTCAAGTACATTTCATTCAGTCAAGGTTTGTAAACTTTACTCAAACAACCAACATAGCGCTGAAAAAAAAAACAAAAAAACGAAAAACATTAAAGCATGTGGTTCAC
Organism: Spinibarbus caldwelli; assembly: GCA_039654775.1. Taxonomy (NCBI): domain Eukaryota; kingdom Metazoa; phylum Chordata; class Actinopteri; order Cypriniformes; family Cyprinidae; genus Spinibarbus; species Spinibarbus caldwelli. Next base: position 24,181,432 of record CM077255.1, on the reverse strand, counting down.
TTACAATCACGTATGTAAGCAAGTAGACAGCTCATTATTCTTCTTAAGGTAATATGTTTACTCAATATAGTTATTAACTGAATGAACCTCAATACTTGCCACATGATACACAATGACGGTAACAATCAGTGAATAGTGTTTGAGTATGAATGGGTCATTTTGAGTAAAAATGAACTCCAGATGTCACAAAACAGCAAGTTACTTAACCTAACAACAAAAGCAACCATAAAACAGTGTAAATACATCTTGAAAACAGCAAAAAAAAAAAAAAAATTCTTATTAATTATTCATGCCCAAGTGCATGATGGGAACAACAGAATCATGACTTTGATATTTACTTAAACAATCTTTGTAAAAATAACAAACAATTCCAAATAAAATATACTTATAAGTTCAAACTTTAAATTCTACAAGCTTAAACTGAGTACTAATATTGAATTTACTCTTTTTTTTTTTAAATTCTTGCCTGAACTAAATTATTTACTGTAGAAATTAATTAAATTTGTTTTTCTGTAATATTTACTTCACCACAAAATCATTTTTATCCGTGTAGGTTAATCTTGAAGTAGTTTGTAAAGTGAATAATGCACAAGTAAAAACCTCAAAGACAATGTTCAGGAGTTCAACTATGCTCAATGTTCAACTATGGTTGCAAGTTAAAACACTACTCATAGAGTTCAAAGGAGTTTGAGACCATAGTTGGCTAAAGATACTTTTGGGACACTCATGCCAGACTAGGATTAAAAGGTGGCCCATATTGGACAGTGAGTACCTCTGACAAAAAAACAGTTCTGAAGGAAGGATGTTCAGTTTTCGTTGCTTAACGGTTCCATTCCATGCCGATCCGGGCCAGTCAGCACGGATATGGTTTCGTTTTCCACTGTAGAACTAAGCACTATAGTGTTAACAGAGCTCATAATACAAATGCATTAAGTGTTTCCTTGGTAATTCAAGTGTTTACATATAGAATGGTCAGATATTTCTGTTTACTTCATTCAAATAGCGCACTCAGCCAAAAACTAGAAAAACTAGCAGAGAGACAACAACTAAGTGACCAGTCCTGAGTGGCGACGTCACTACAAGCATTCCGCAGGCACAAGAGAGTTCTGTGCCGAGAACAGTTCCAAACAATGCTGTGCCGAACCGAGCTCAAGAGGAAACACAACTAGGGCTGGGCAAAAACATAAATTTTTCGATTAATCGTTTTTTTTTTTTTTAAATGACGATTCGATATTGATTCTCAAAAGCAACGAATCGATCTTTTCCGGTATTTATTTCAGCAAACATTTAAAACAAGATCTGATTAATGTGAATCTTATCCTTAGTCTTCTCCACTAGATGCCACCCTCTTATTTACGTTGCGCGATATAACAACAGAAAGCCTGTCATTCATTCAGTGCTTATCATGGCAGAGATACTGTTGACAAGAACCAAGAACAAAGTAATATGTGTGATCTGCAATGCTCAGGTGAAATGCTATAGTTATACTACAAATCTGCGGAAGCATTTGATATCACGCATAAGGCGCCATGATTTCCACTCGCAGTGTTTTCAGATTACTCTCGCAGTGTTTTCAGCCTTTGCCGTCTCTCTATATGACGATATGAACACACTAATATCATCTCCAGCTGCTCTGAGAGTCACTTCATTAGCATTTTACAGTTTAATTTGAGAAAACTATCCTCATATCACATACACAACAGCTGCAAGTTCTTCATGGCAACCCATTAGAATAAAAGTTCAGTTTAACGTGAAGAAACTGTGACAGAATTATATTACTATTGTGCAGACTTAAGACTCAATGTAACACCAATGCTATTACTACTATTGCTGCAACTAATTAATATTAATATATCTTTCTTTTTAAAGGAATAATCACATTTGATTTCTTTTTAATTTTAACAGTAAACCTCTGTTGTGCAGCACATTGTTTGCCAAAAAAAAAAATATATATAGGGCCCTATTATTGTTTACAAAAAGGACCCTATACCTAAGAAAGAAAGAAAGAATAGGTTTAAAAACAGGCCTGTGGCTCTTTATTTCTTTTTATTAATTCACCATTTGTAAACTGATGTTTACTGTTATTTTTTTATTTTTTTATTTTTAGAAATATCAATAGCATTTGTATTAAAACTATATTCACTGAATGTAATAAAAAAAAAAAAAAAAAATTGAGAATTGAGAATTGAGAATTGAATCGAATCTAATCGAGAGCTTGTGAATCGGAATCGAATCGAATCGGAACATCTGAATCGATACCCAGCCCTAGAAAAGTGGCTCTTGTTTCCAGAGTGTTAAAATGCATTTTCTGGTATTCCTGCATTTTAAATGTGTCCCCTTTGACCACTTTTATGAACAAAAAGATATTTTCTGAAAGAATTAGTCGTCCAGGGCTGGATCTAATATTTTGGTGTGGAGACTTGATATAACATGAGTGAGTGGGAAAAAAAAAAATCTAATTAAAAGATTAAGGGAGAAAAGCTGTGAACTTTGGTGCTAACATTTAAATTTAAATTAGCTGACTATCTGAACCTGCTCTATTCATGTACTACTATGTGATGAGGCCAAACTCACAGTACAGGGGTTGACATTAACCCTTGTTCAGGGCAAGTGGATTTTTGAAGGGACAAGTGAAAGAGAATTTTATTCGCCCTGCCAGACAAGTAGCCTGATTAAAACATCAATAACAAAAAAATATTTAAGGCAAGCACCAAAATTTTGATGAGAATGATTCTCATTTTATTACATTCTGTATAAATGGCGACTGATAATGAATAATGTATTGACAAGGTTTGCAAAGCCTGTCTGTGTGTGTGAGAGAGAGAAACTCACAAAGAAATCAAAGAAACAAACATTAACAATTGTACTGTGGCAAAAATTCTAAATGTTGAGTTTTTATATTTATAACATATGATAAGAAACACTACATGACCAAGAGTTCTGTTTTCCCAAATATCAGCACAATTGAAACTGTGACTTTGATTTTAAACAACAGTTCAACAAGTAAACCATTATTATTAAGTGACACAATAGGATCAACAATAGGCAGTTGGTGACTGCTCTAAAATGACATCAAATAACGAATATTTTGCTGTATTTATGAATACTTTGTTTTGTATTTGTAGATCGCTCAAGTTCAAGACACTTTCTGTGAGGATAAAGCTCCTTTTTTATCCTGGATTAGAAATCAGGCATGCCTTTGCACATCAGACGTGAAAGTGTGCACAAGAGCTCACAGTATTAAAAAAGTACTGACATGCCCAGTGTTACGGGGCTGATGAGACGTGAGACGTGCGGATCCATTTGCAGGCTTTTATTGAGAAGAGATGTGGTCATAACAGGCAGGGTCGGACAATGGCAAACAGGTATGGCAGGGACAAGACAAAGAGTAATCCTAGGGCAAGCGTGGGTCGACGATTGGCAAACAATATCCAACGGGGCAAGGCAGAGCAATAATCCAGGTACACGAGCAATAATCCAAACGAGGTGCAAACAGAGTCCGAAACGGCAAGGCAAGGGTTAATCCAGGAAACACGGGCTAGAATAAAACACGGGAAAACAGGCAAGGCAAGACTAAGACAACTAAGTGGGCTCCGTAGAGTAGCTATCGCTAGAAGAGGGATATGTGCATACAATACTCGGCGATCTGTGAACGGAAGTCCATGGTTTATATAAGGGGTGTAATGGGAATCAGCTGTGGGATCAGTCTCAGGTGTGAGCGTGTGATTAGTGAAATGGCTGCTGGGAAATGTAGTCTAGAGATGACGTACAACAGTAGTGTAGTGCGAGAGTCAATATGATGGAAGGGTGACCTCTGGTGGCAATCAGACGGAAGACCACGAACCGGATTCGTGACACCCAGATACCTTCTTTGTTCTTTTTTTTCTTCATTTGCATGTGTTTTTTTTTTTTTTTGCATTTTAAATCGCAACTGCAATTTTAATCAGAAAAAAAAAAATATCACAATTAGTTTTTTCCCCAAATTGTCCAGCCCTACATAGTGCATGACATCTATTATCTGTAAATCACATGAACATCGTTTCTGCAATTTCATTGGTTTAAGTCAGCAAGACCAAACGTCAGTCAAAAACATTTATCAGTTGCCGAGTTCTGCTGCAGTTTTATATACATTTTTGTGGTAATCTGGTCCAACTTCTTATGGATGCCTACATTTTGTTTATATTGTATGCGTACATTTTAAAAACACCCTCACTGCTGCCTGCCTTGCCTTGCTGATAAACGTTAAGACAGATATTCAAAACAAAGTTAGGCAGAGCTAAACTCAGCTCTCTCTAACTTTATTTTATTAAAACAAGATGGCACCGCAGACGGCAGCCTCAGTGTTTTCCTCTCCAGTTTTTGTACTGTTTTGTTAGTTTTTGTTAGGGGTGAACTGCTGAACATTCGGCAGAACACACCACACAATCTTCTACCGGATTTCGTTTATCTGGACTGTAGAACCTTAGTGAACAGACACAAAATAATTGCAGGACAGCACATTCCTTAGCAGAATCTAAGGAGCCTTCTCTCTGCCACGCTGTGGTCGTAAAATTAATGAATGATCAGCACCGTGCCCAAGTGTCTGACCAGTGTCCTGCCATGCGCTCCTTATCGTCTCATGAGACCCATAAAACGATGATAGGTTTGAGGAAGACCTATGTGTTTAACTGTCCCATTGAAAGAGCTCTTCTCATAACCCCTGTTATTGAAGAAACTGCTTATTATAAAGCTTCTATTAGACGTTTTTTTTTTGGTTTTCATATTTCTCAATGTTTTTTGTTATACAATGTACACAAACTCATTTTAACTGATATTAACAGATATGTGTACAGATCTTATGAAGCAGGAGACATTTCCTTTGATGCTTTGAAATGTTTTTTCCAGTTCACCAGTGACATTGTTTAATAATGGAATCATATAAGCTTATCATATAATTCAATAAATCATGTTTTAACCTTATATTGTTTTCCCTTTACATCATTAATGTGTTAATTACAGAAATATGCAAGCAAAAACTATGTTTGTCCCAAAAAAAAAAATGCTTGCATACAGACAGCTGGGCTACTGACACTCAACCCTGCAAGACCATGCTGGTGAACCAGCATCACCAGCCCCATTTTGCGTGAGAACAGCATGCATATGCTAGTCTACCAGCTAGATCAGCACTGTACTTGCATATATCAGCCTGGACCAACACTATACTAGCATAAACCAGCCTGGACCAGCTTGGTATCCATGCTGGTTTATGCTGGATTGTTCAGCAGGAAAGAGAAATACAGGATAATTAAAAATAACATTACCTTCCCAAAGAATACAAATCCTAGGAAAGTGGTTATTTATTTTCAACTATGTGGATGTTTCAGTAGAGCATTATTTGTTTGTTCGGTACATTTCACTGTGGATTCCTTGGTAAATCAGTTACAGTTTCAGTGCAGGCTTTGAAAACAGACTTTTACTGTACGATATGGACCTGACAGTAATACCACAACAGGTAAGTAACCGTGTTCCCGTGTCTCTTCTCTATCTACTAAGTTCTGTCATTCAGAAACATGGCTTTTCATTGCTGATGACAATCAACTCTGCCTCTCATTCCATCATGATGATTCGATGATAGCTGCTCGCATCTCCGCATGTCTAACAGATATTTCTTGCTGGATGAAGAACTATCAGCTTCAACTCAACCTTTCCAAGACAGAAATGTTTGTGGTTTCAGCCAACCCAACACTTCATTACAATTTCTCCATCCAATCAGAATCAGAATTAGCTTTATTCGCCAAATGTGCACAAACACACAAGGAATTTGTTGTGTTTTTTTTCTAAGGAGCTCTTGGTACATGTATGCATACATTCATACTTACATACATACATACATATCTGACATGAGAACAAACATTTAAATAAGTAAGACTTAACAATAAATAATAATAATGTGTATGACTCTGGAACAGAAGATTTATGTACAGATTTGTGCATTATTTACTCTATATATACATCTGTATAAAAAATATGCATATGTAATAATTCCTATGTTAGCTGTTTAGGCTGGAGATGGCATGGGGGAAAAAAACTGTTTTTATGCCTAGATGTTCTAGTGCACAGAGATCTGTACCGTCTGCCTGAAGGGAGAAATGCAAACAGGTTGTGTCTGGGGTGATAGGGGTCTGTGATGATGTTTCCTGCCCATTTCTTCACTCTGGATTTGTACAAGTCCTGAAGGTTGGCCAGGTGCACACCAATTATCCTTTCTGCTGTCCTAACAGTCCGTTGCAGTCTTCTTATATCTGATTTTCTGGCTGACCCAAACCAGACAGTTATAGAAGAGCACAGAACCGACTCAATAACAGCTGAGTAAAACTGTGTCATCTGCACCCGTGGCAGGTTGAACTTTTTCAGTTGACGAAGGAAGTACAACCTCTGCTGAGCCTTTTTCATGATGGAGTCATGAAACTTGAATGGAGTCAGGAATTTGAATGTCTCCACTGCAGCCACAGTGCTGTCCATGAGTGGGGGGAGTGCAGGGGGGTTTCTCCTAAAGTCCACGATCATCTCCACAGTTTTGAGCGTGTTCAGCTCCAGGTTGTTGTGACTGCAACAGACAGCTAGCTTCTCAGCCTCTTGTCTGTAAGCGGACTCGTCGTCATCCTGGATGAGACCAATAACTGTGGTGTGATCTGGAAACTTCAGGAGTCAGGAGTTTGACAGAGGGGTCAGTAGAGGTGCAGTCATTTGTGTAGAGGAAGAAGAGCAGTGGGGAGACAACACAACCCTGAGGAGCACCAGAGCTGATGCTGCAGGTGTTGGATGTGAGTTTGTCCAGCCTCACTAGCTGCTGCCTGTCTGTCAGGAAGCTGGTGATCCACTGTCAGATGGAGGTGGGTACAGAGAGCTGTGTCAATTTATTCAGAAGGGTATCTGGGATGATGGTGTTGAAAGCGGAGCTGCAGTCCATAAACAGCATCCTTGAATAAGTCCCTGGTTTGTCCAGATGTTGGAGGATGTAGTGCAGTCCCATTTTGACTGCATCATCCACAGACCTGTTTGCTCGGATAGCAAACTGCAGGGGGTCAAGTAATGTCCAGTGATGTCCTTCCAGTGATGTCCTTCAAGTATGCCAACACGAGCCTCTCAAATGACTTCATGACCATAAACGTTAAAGCAACAGGTCCATCCAACTAGGCGCATCAACCATAACACCTTCCAGGACAGCCAGGAACCTTGGAGTTATGATTGATGATCAGCTGAATTTCTCAGACCACAGTGTTAGAACTACCTAGTAATGCAGATTTGCCTTATACAGCATGATCTCTAGTCATCTCACTTCTCACCTCCACATTACATTTTCCATAATCCTTCCTAATGACCCGCAACTGCCGTTACTCACCTTAGTATAGTTCTCCTTGTTACAGCTTCCTTTCGGATTCCTTCTCTAGTCTACTCCATCTACACTTGACCCTCTAACACTAGCACTCTCTATTCTATTTCTATCTACTTGTTTTATTTTTATAAAGTTCCAAACGTATGTTCGGGAGTATTTGGACTATGCAAATAAGTTTCACAGGAGGAAAGAAGGGTGGGCCATCATAGCACGGAAATGGAGAAGTGCCAAATTGCAATGTCCTCCTCATCGGAAAGGAATAAAGGTACCCTTCAAAAAGACACAACTGTTCTAAGTCTCCCGTCCAGAGAGACAATAGCAGATACACTGTTCTGAGTCTGAGTCCTGCAATGGAAAAGACGTTAACAGATATATTGTTCTGAGTCTCCGGCCTGTGAAAGTGAGACTGCAACAGACACAACTGTTCTGAGTCTTTCGTCCAGAGAGACCATAACAGATACACGTTCTGAGTCTCCAGCATGTCCAGCACGTGAGACACTAACAGATCATCAACATTCTGAGCCTCTGGCCCTTGAGGGAAGAGGCAATTATGGATACCAAGTCCTGAGTCTCCCTTTTGAGGCAGTAACAGATATGACCATGATCTGAGCCTCCAGCCTGTGAGGAAAGAGATATTCTATGAGTCTACATCCAGCAAGACAACAACAGATGTAACATGTCCTGAGTCTCCATCTCAGAGAGGCAAAGCAGATTGATCAAGTTCTGAGTCTCTAGCCCAGAGAGGCAGAAGACATACAGACATTTGCAACAAGGTTAAGCTCCGGCAAGCAAACCTTCGCTTCAAGATACTTTTACCTGCGTGTCCCAGGCTAAGGACCTTCTGCACCTACATGCCACATCTGCATGTTCCAGATTTTAGGATCCTTTGGTGCTCCAGGAGATCAGCATCCTACAGCACTTCGTGTTCAAGGCTGTTGAAATGGATTCCTGCTCCTTTCCCACTGCATTGTTACCAGCGCAACCGGTCACTGAAGTCACAACCACCGGACTGCTCACTCAACCACAGAGAATGTATATATCAAAGCTTATCCAAGCTTCTTCCAGAGACCATGGCATTATTGTATATTATCAGTATACGGTTTTCTAATTTACATTAGATGTTATGTAGATAGCTCATTTATTTGTTTGATGCATAATAAGGTTCTTCACCTTATTTGTTTCAGAGTAGCAACAGTTGCTTTCGCCTCTCTTGGTTGGTGAAAGCAAATTCACTACAACAGCAAGCCAAGTTTGTTCAACATCAGGACTGAATGGGCAGGCAAAGTTGTGAAATTTATTTAAAACATGATCCTCTAACACTTGCGCTCTCTATTCTATTTTATTCTATCTACTTTTATTAGGGCCCAAGCCACTAAGGCGCAGGGCCCTCTTGTTTTTCTAAGGATTATTAGGGCCCAAGCCAGTAAGGCGCAGGGCCCTATTGTTTTTCTAAAGATTATTAGGGCCCAAGCCACTAAAGCGAAGGGCCCTATTGATTTCCTTAGGATTATTAGGGGCCAAGCCACTAAGGCACAGGGTCCTCTTGTTTTTCTAAGGATTATTATTACACACGTTGGAATCTGTGGCCATTAGGATGCCGCAGAGGCTGGGACCTGGGCGTGGCACAGGGGCTTTACGGCGCCCCCTGGAACACAGTCAGAAAATTTGATGTATAGCTCACGCATACTTGCACGTATTCATATGAAACTCGGTACACACATAGATCTCATTAAGCCGAACAACTTTCGTGCTGACAGTCAGTGCTCCACCCAACAGGAAGTTGGCTATTCAGGGCTGTTTAAAAAGTGCATGCTCTGGAATTTGATATACTCCTCTGAGGTTTTCCAACCGATTGCCACCAAACTCGGTGAACATGATCTCAAGACATTGGGGATGCTAAATTGTGAAGGGATTTTTGATATCTCGAATGGTTTGCCCGTGGCGAGGCAATGAAGTTATGGCGAGAAATGAGAAACAGAAAATGCCTAATAACATCCACATACATTGTCTGATTTTGATCAAACTTCAGGAGTTTGTTCGTTGTATGATGCTGATCGCATAGATGTGACTATTAGGTGTTAAAGTTATAGCGCCACCAACTGGCTGCAGGAAGTATGTCATTTTCAAAATGCTTTGAATTCAGCATCTTAATTTTCTCTCGATTTGCTTCAAACTTCATCAGAATAATGTCAAAACATGTGCGATGAGAATCTGTAAAGGGGTCCTTGATATATTACATACTGTTAATATGGCAACGTGTCAAACTTTAACATTTGTTTTCTGTGCTTTTGAAGCACTTAAGATGCTTAGAATTTCATGAAACTCAACACATACATCAGTATTAATGATAGTTAGACACTGGCAAAAGCTCATAAATGGGTGTGGAGGAGGCACTCTATAGTGCCACCTTTTGTCAAAAATGGGGGGTTAGTTTTAGCTACAGACACCAAACTTGGTACATTTATTGATCTCATCAAGTCGGACAACTTTCTAATTTACACTCATTAGCTACAACCATCAGGAAGCCGGCTATATTTGCTTGAATGTCAATTTTTGGGAATATCAGGCTGTAAAATAATTCATACTCCTCCAAGAAGAAACAAGTAGCTCACACCAAACTTTGTCAACATGATGCCAATATACTGAAGATGTTAAATTGCGAACGGATTTAGGATATCTTGAATGGCGTGGCGATGGTGATTTTACTAAAGTAGCAGTAAAAAAAGGATAGCAGTAATTTTCTTGTATCTTTAAAGTGCAGCTTCCAAATACTTCATAAAAAATTACATACACAGAACAAGTCATTCTGAGGAAATGTGATTAACTCCATGAATTTACAATACACTATGGATAGCAGAAAATTTAAAAAAAAACTATCAGACATCTGATGTCACTCTGCTTCTGTGTGTGTGTGGGGGGGGGGTGGCTGTGTGTTGAGTGTGGGTTGAGGGGATGGGTGAGAGAGAGAGAGGGTCTGTTTAAACTTTTGATGCTTTAAAAGTGGTTTAAAAGTAACAGTAAAACAGTTCAGCTGATAGATGCAGACTAAGCTGTAATGCAGGCAAAAATATTTCATGAATGCTTAGATCAATAAAATCGTTAAAAAATGCTTATAAATCATTCAAGGTTTTGATAACACTTTATAATAAGGTCTCATTTGTTAACATTAGGGAATGCATTAACTAACATTAACTAACAATGAACAATATATTTTTACAGCATGTTAATTCTTCATTGATAGTATGAACTAACAATGAACTAACAGTGAACAATATATATATATATATATATATATATATATATATATATATATATATATATATATATATATATATATATATATATATTTTACAGCATTTATTAATCTTTTTAATATTATGTTCTAAAGATACATCTTTAAATTTGAATAATGTATTTATACATTATGGACTTAATATTCATTAACATTAATAAATGGTATATAATTTTTGTTTATGTTAATTAAGAGTTAAATAATTTTTATTAAAATAATTTAAATAGTTTTTTAACACTGGTTAATTCACAACTAACATAAACTAAGTATGAACAATATATGTTTACTTTATTTGTGTAAAAATTATTCACGTTAGTTCATGGAAAAGTAAATCATTAAAAAATGCTTATAAATCATTACAAGCTTTGGTAACACTATGATATTGTCTCATTTGTTAACATTAGTAAATGCATTAACTAACATGAACTACCAATGAAAAATATATTTTCACAGCATTTATTAATTTTTGTTGATGTTAGTTAATCAAAATGTTCATGTTAATTCACAGTGAATTAACTAATGTTAACAGATAAAACTTTAAATTTTAATAATGTTTAAGTTTTGAATATTAACTAACATTAAGAAATACTATATACTTGTCACAAATTCAGCCTCTGTGGCTCCCTCCAATTGTCACCAGAGGGAACCGTCACCTGAGTATTAACTGTCACGAACTCCAATTCCCATAATACCCCGTACCTGTGGCTGATTACCTGCACAGGTGTTCCATATTGACTCCAATTTTTATTGGTCCAATATTGGTCCAATTAAGCTGTTCTCCCAGTCACCAGTCTTGGCTTGCCATGCAAATATTTCCGAGCGTTTCTCCCATGTATGACTCCCCGTGTATGACCTGGACTGTTTACTGGACTCTGATTCTCTGCCGCCTGCCTACTCTGATTCAACCTGCCTTGTTATTTGATTATCCTGGGTGTTTGCCGCCAGCCCTGATCTTCAGCCCGAACTCTGACTTTGATTCTGCCCTGTCTACGTTGTGTTTGAAGCTCGTGATTGAATTCTGCCTGTTTGACTTGCATTCTGTTTTAATAAAACTGCACATGGGTCCTAACACCACTGAATCCTTGTTACAGAAGACTTCACCAGACTTCGATCCAGCAGCATTCTACCACTTCACCACCGAGGTCTCTGCCCAAGCGTCGGTCCTGGCCACACACCAACAACAGCTCAACCGGCTAACCTCAGTAACCGAAGAACTGGTAAAGACTTTACAAGCGCTTCGTCTCCAAGCGCCCAACGCTTCTGCTCCACCTCCCAGCCCGCCTTAAGCACACACCACTTCCACCACCGCCAGCCCTCGTCTCGCCTTCCCAGAGAAATTTGATGGATCTCCAACCAAATGTAAAGGCTTCTTACTCCAATGTTCAATGTTTGTCAACCAACAACCCATGCTGTACCCTACAGACGAGAGTCGCATCGCATTCGTGTGTTTGCTTCTCTCGGGGAGAGCGCTGGATTGGGCCACCGCGGTGTGGAGCGAGGATAGACCAACCTTCCCTTTGTTCAGGGCGTTTATTTAACGGTTCAAGGAGGTGTTCGAGCACCCCGCTAGAGGAAAGGAGGCAGGTGAGCAACTACTGTCCCTCCGTCAAGGAAGGGGTTCGGCGGCTGACTACACTCTCTCATTTCACACTCTCGCAGCTCAGACGGGGTAGCCAGACAATCCCCTCAAACTTCATTACCATAAAGGCTTGAATACAATACCATAAAGGCTTGAATTGGCTGTCGCGACGAGGGAAGGTCACTGGAACAAATCATCGAGCTGTCCATCAAGATCGACAACCTCCTCCGCTCTCGTCGCACCAACCGTCTGCCCGCATTCCCCTTTGTACCCTCAGCAGCATACTCAAACGTAGAACCCATGCAAATTGGCTTGACACGCATCAGCGAGGAGGAGAGAGAGAGAGACGCATTAGACAGAGCTTATGCTTGTATTGCGGATTGCCTGGACATCTACGTGCATCCTGTCCCACTCGTCCATCTCGCAACCCTGCTGCGGTGAGTGTAATTTCTAAATCTGCTGCCAGTTTAGAGATTGCAGTTACTCTGGAGATCAATGGGAGGGTTATGGAGATGGTAGCATTGATCGACTCATTGATATGTCATTCATTGATGTGTCATTCCCTAAAAATAATAATATCCCTCTTGTTCCCTGTGACTCTCACTTGGCAGTCGCAGTGCTAGATGGCCGACCCCTGGGCTCTGGTTGCATTCAATTCACCACTGAAAATCTCCAATTGAGTACCGGATTCCTCCACACTGAAACCATCTGCCTGTTTGTGTTCCAATCTCCGCAAAACCCCATCATCCTCGGCCTTCCATGGCTGGAGCAGCATAACCCCTCTATCTCATGGACTAAGAAACAAAACATTCAATGGTCAGACTTCTGCCTTCAAAATTGTCTCCGCAACATGACTGTCAAAAGGGGGAGTGAGACTTCCTTGAAAGACTCATTACCCAGCGAATATCAAGATCTAGCCGAAGCCTTCAGCAAAGTTAAAGCATCGCACTTACCTCCTCACCGAGCCAGCGACTGTGCCATAGATCTCCTTCCAGGATCACAACCTCTCAAGGGCAGAGTCTTTCCGCTGTCACAACCCGAGGCAGACGCTATGAAATCATACATTGAGGAGGAGCTCGCCAAGGGTTTCATCCGTCCCTCCACGTCACCCGCATCGGCAGGGTTCTTCTTTGTCAAGAAGAAAGATGGAGGTCTTCGTCCCTGTATCGACTACCGGTCTCTCAACGACATCACCAGCAAGTTCCGTTACCCTCTACCACTCGTTCCTGCAGCCCTTGAACAACTCAGACGAGCTAGATATTTCACCAAACTGGACCTTCGTTGTGCCTACAACCTCATCCGCATTCGTGAAGGGGACAAATGGAAAACGGCATTTTCCACCACTACGGGGCACTATGAGTATCTTGTTATGCTGTTCGGGCTGTCCAATAGTCCTTCAGTGTTCCAGGCATTCATTAACGACATTTTCAGAGACATGCTGAACTAATGGGTAATTATCTACACGACGACATCCTGATTTACATCGAAATCTATGAGGAACATGTCAGTCACGTCAGAGCAGTCCTGAAACGCCTCATACAGCACTAACTGTACGCCAAGGCAGAGAAATGCGAGTTCCATCAAGAGACCATCTCCTTCCTTGGGTATGTGATCAGTTCAGGAGGGTTGCCATGGACGAACAGAAGGTGCGAGCAGTAGTCAACTGGCCCCAGCCTACCACTCTCAAAGAATTACAACACTTCTTAGGATTCGCTAACTTCTATCGACGGTTCATCCGTAACTTCAGTACGATCACTGCCCCCATGACGTCCATGATCAAAAAGGGAACCCAACGTCTCACCTGGTCTTCGGCAGCAATAGCAGCATTCCGGTCACTGAAGGAGAGATTCACGATCATTCCTATCCTGCATCATCCCGACCCAGATCTCGAATTCATTATAGAAGTAGACACTCCCAGTACAGGCATTGGAGCAGTGCTCTCACAACGCCAGGGTGATCCTCCCAAACTATACCCCTGTGCGTTCTTCTCCCGCAAACTGAACCTGACAGAGCAGAATTATGACATTGGCAACCGCGAACTCCTCGCTATGAAGGCAGCATTCGAGGAGTGGCGCACTGGCTGGAAGGGGCAAAACATTCATTCACTGTTCTCATTGACCACCGTAACCTAGAGTATCTGAAATCAGCCAAGAGACTCAACCACCGACAAGCAAGATGGTCACTCTTCTTCACCAGATTCGACTTAAAAATTACTTACGGCTCTCAAAATACCAAGGCTGATGCTCTCTCTCGTCTCCATGAGTCTGACTCCCAATCCCCAGATCAAGAACCCATTATTCCATCCACCATCATTCTCGCACCCGTGCAGTGGGACATAATGACTGAAATCACCGAAGCTCAGGTCACTGATCCTCCACTGGCTGAAACTCCACGCAACCTCACGTACGTTCCGCAGGTCTTAAGACAGAGAGTGATGCAACTGGTCCACTCGAATCCCAGCTCCGGTCATCTGGGTATTGCAGCCACATTACAACTCCTCAACAACAAGTTCTGGTGGTCCACACTACGAACTGACACTATCACGTTCATCCAGAACTGCACCGTCTGCAATTTATAGCTGTATTTATAATCTACTTACTACTGAATATTAATGTTGGGACAATGCTTTATAAAGGATGAACTATTTACTAATGCTTACCTAATGATTCATAGGTAACACTTTATAATAACTGCACGCTATGAATCATTAGGTAAGCATGAGTAAATAGTTAGTTCATCCTTTATAAAGCATTTGTCCCAACATTAATAGTCATTAGTAAGCATTTTATAAATACAGCTATAGATGCCTTGTTCTTTATTTATTAGGCATATCTATTACAAAGGAGATTTAAAGGCTCAGTTATCTTCCTAACAGAAAAAAATATACAAACACAACACAGAGGGATACAGAACATAAATATTTTTTCAAGATGCACAAAAATGAAACTACAACTGTACACTTGAATTTTTATGATTATTATTTTTTATGATTATTATTTTCAATGAAATTGCAGAGGTTTATTTTTCTTTTTTTTTATCAAGTGTACAGTTGTACAGTTTCATGTTTTGCATCTTATATTTGCATATTTCTGTGTTCTGTATCACTCTGTGTTGTGTTTGTTTAACTTTTCTGTTTGGGAGATAAATGAGCCTTTAAATCTGCTTTGTAAATGCTTTATAAGGTATGAATAGTCCTCACTTTAGATGAGCTCACAAAAATAGATGGCTGGCAACTACTAAATGTTTTATAACTACCTGACTTAATCATGATTTACAGCAGGAATATGTGTTAATAAAGCATTTATTAACACACTGAGCAATTATTATCATGTCTAAATAATAAGATTTATAAATATACTTTTAAATAGTTTATTAATCATTTACTTACACTTTCTAAATGATCTTATGAACCACTGACAACTCCTAAACAACTGGTTTGTAAATAACGTAATTTAGAAATGTTAAATTGATCATTAATAAAGTATGAAAATCCAATTACCGTATTAATCATTATATATATGCTGAAGAACAAAACATTTATAGCTGCATTTATAAAATGCTTACTAATGCCTATTAATGCTGAAACAATGCTTTATAAAGGATGGATCGACTATTTACTAATGCTTAACTAATTATTCATAGTGTGCAGTTATTATAAAGTGTTGCCGGTTTTGGTAACACTTTAAAATATGGTCTCATTTGTTAACATTAGTAAATGCATTAACTAACTAACAATGAACACTATATTTTCACAGCATTTATTAATGTTTGTTGATGTTAGTTAATCAAAATGTTCTTGTTAATTCACAATGCATTAAATAATGTTAACAGATAAAACTTTATATTTTAATAATGTTTATAAGTTTTGAATATTAACTAACATTAATAAATGCTATATAAGTATTGTTCATGTTAATTAATATAGTTAATGTTAGTAACTGAAAACTTATTGAAAGTGTTACCGAAGTTTTATGTATTGTTGTGTGTGTGTGTATGTTTCACTGTCTTGATAGTTTGGATTAACCCTTTCATTGCTGTATCCCTCAAATCCAAACTGCCAGAGGGTTACTGTAATGCATGTGCTCGTTGTGCACCTTTTTCCTGATGCCACCGGGGTGGCGTTTGCACTGTCGCTCCTTGCAGCTATATTTTTATTTTTTTTTTTTTTAAACCTAACCCTCTAAAACTAGCACATTCTATTCTATCTACTTTTTTCCTCTTCAGGAACTCAAGCTGTTTCGGAAATGCTTTGAAATGCCTCTGCGTGACCGTGTCCTGAAGCACATGTGAAAGTCCAATATAGTGGCAAGACATCAGGGGCAGGGTGACGTAGCGACAAGGAAGCTTAAAAGCACATCCGGTGTAAACAACGCTAGCTTCTGCTTCTTCTGCATGCAATCTGTGTTGTGTCTGTCCACAAAGTGAGAGTGCGAAGTGTGTGTGTTATGCCAGTGCACAAATTCAGTCAGATGGCGAGCAAAGAAAAAAAAAAGAGTGACAGGCAATGTTCTAGTTTGTGTGTTCCTTCCTGCCCACGTTATATTATGGGTGGGGATCCACACAATCTATGCGTTGCTTGTCTGGGAGCGGAGCATGCACAAGCAGCTCTTGAGGGAGTTGACTGAGTGCACTGTGAGTATCTGCTGCTGCTCACGCTCTGCTCCCGCCTGGCACTCTTCGACAGGGCTAAAAAATTAAAAAAAAAAAATAAATAAAATTCCAACAGTTCACTCCGAATAGTAATGGTATTTTAATGTTTCCGTTCTTGCGTTCCTCTCTTACCATTCCGAAAATGGTTTGAGTAAAAGAAAATACTGGTTAATAACATTATTTTTTAAAACTTTTTATTTGCATATAATAATAATAATAATAATAATAATAATAAAGTACAGCATTTTCTTTACTCAAAAAGAAAAAAAAAACACAAAGAGAATCTTGATCTGGTAGCTTATCTTGCGCTAGTCATAGCCAATCTTTTCTAGATTTTGGCCAAATGTATTAAATGAAAGAAAATACTGTCAATGCTTTAAAGAAATGAAAGTATTTTCTCAAGATATTTAAAAATTTTTGCTGCATGCTTAAAAAAAATGCTACTCATATAAAATTGCATTTTGAGAGGAAAAAACATAAAATCAGTACGCTGTGCGGTGCATTTTATTATTACATTCAGAAATAATATAGGCTAAAATACTAGTAAATAAAGCAAAATGTTTACAAACATTATAAACACAACTAGGCTATTTCAGTTCCCTTCTCTCCACAACAAATCCTCTAAAGTTAACAGTATTTAGGCTAAATATAAACGTCGGGCCAAAAGGAATTAATTTAAAAGCAAAACCGAAGCCATACCTCTCTCATTCTGCATGAATCCAAATGTTTCCATATTCGCGACGTATCTGGATGCTAAAATAGTATTTATTATGTAAACTAGGCTTTGTACTTCACTCGCATTATCGACGTAAAACATTATCCTTCACGTAGGCTATATCAACAGTGAGGCGGTGGTCACGCTAAACGGCACAGATTGTACTACGGACTATTTAAACTGAGTAGTGTAACTTTTTATATTTTCATTTAACTGTCAACTGTCATTTTATTTAATGTCAGTGTCACATTGGCATAAGCCGTACTACTTGAATTCATGATTGGTTGACAGTAAAATTCAAATATTAAATGGAACAATAAAATAACATTATTAACCAGTTAATGGCCATTTCAAATTTTCGTTTCTGTTCGGATCTATTAAATTTGATTTTGTTTCTGTTTCCGGTTATGTTCTGGTCAAAATTTTGTTCGATTCCGGTGTGGAATTACAAATTTATAAAATGTTAACTCTAGGTTATATAAACTGAAAAAGTTATGTACATTGAGTTTTACATTTTAAGGCAAAGAGGATGACATTTCTAAGAAGATCAATTCAAGCAGCCTAGGAGTCTGAGACATAAACCTTTTGTCTTTATGCACTTCCTGACCATTGGGCAGGGTCCCAAGTTAAAGCTCAAGGCATGGCTGTGCCTTTGTCTCTATGATAATGTGAAGGTATGGGCGATACTGTCAGGCTGATTGGATTAGCACCTATGCATTTGAATGACACTGTTATGCTGATGAGATCAGGGCTGGGGAAATTCAGGTAACGGGCTGATTCCTGTACTGCATTTGCATGCTTTGTTTAGATTGTCTCCACCTCTATGTATCCCTCCCCCTTGAAAGGTATAAACTCTACTGTGCTGAGCTATAGTCAGACTTGGATGACTGCAGCGACGCACAGCGAGTTCTCAATAAAGAGTAACTTCTGCTTGAAAGATATCCCAACATCTCCTGGTCTCTGCTTCAACGAGGAAAAAGTTTCCTACAGTTTTGGTGCTTCGACCCGGATAGAGCTCCTCACCTGAATCCAGATTGATACTTCAAGCTCAACAAAGATCTGACTTTGTTCCAGACTGAATCTTTCTGTACAACCAAGGGTTGGTGAGTGCCACTCCATCCAAAAGAACCTTTAAGACCAGTACAAATTTGTTATCCTCTGTGCCGTCAGAGAAGAGTTAACAGACAGCTGTAGGGTTTGGTTAACTAAGTTATCCTCTAAAATGTCTTTTTTATAGATGAAGGTTATCCTCTGTTCAGGCAGGGAAGATTAGCATTACGTGTTAATATTTGTTACCCTCTGTTTCAGCAGAGAAGAAATGGTTACGCTCTGTTTCGGCAGGGAAGATTAGCGTAAAGTGCTAGTAATTTGTGTTATCCTCTGCTTTGCCAGGGAAGGTTAACAGACTAGTTATCCTCTGCTTGGCCAGGGAAGAAAGTTCATCCTCTGTTCAGTCAGGGAAGGTTAGCAACAGTTACAGTGTGTGTTAACGTATTGGTTATCCTCTGCTTTGCCAGAGAAGGTTGAATACATTATGATGTGTCTTAACTAGCTTATCCTCTACTTTGTCAGAGAGGTTATTGGTGTATCCTCTGCTTTAAAGTTAACAGTTTTTATGTGTTAACAAGTGTTATCCTCTGCTGGCCAGGGAGGTGTAAGAAGTTTCCTGTTGTGTCAGAAAGACATTACAACATGTTTAGAAGGAATTCTAGGCTGATTCCAACAACTGAGAAAGGTGGACTAGCTACCCCTTCATGGACAGACAGCGAGTTTAAATCATTGTTAGGAGATCACATGGACTCTATTGTGACAGAGTCAGTTAGACTGGATTTAACAAAGAAATTTGGTATTCATCCAGAAAATGTATGGACAATTGAAGAATGCAAGAAGGTGTTAGGTGCATGTATTCGGAAGAAAAATATAAAAGGCATTATCTGCTGCCACAGAGAGTTTGTTTAGCGATAGCACAAGAACAAGCTCAGTGTATTGCTAAGTTAAAAGAACAAAACAACAGCTGCACAGTCGAGTGTCTTGTTTCACTAAAAAGGTGGGCCATAACAAGGCCTCAACCAAAAGTGATTTAAACAACCAACAGTCAGTTGAAAGTTATTCTGACTTACAGTCTTCGTGTGGACAAGAGGACAATTGCAATATTGGAAGGATGGAGAAAAATGTAAATGCAGTTGAAGTATGTAGAGCGAGACAAGGGGCTCGGAGTAAGGTAGAAGGGGTTGAAACTGTTCCATCTGCAACCCCCATACTCCAGTTACAAGCAGTCCGTACAGCTCTTGGTCCTGAGGCCATAGAAAGACTTGCTGAGAGTTTGCCATTGGTACATGG
This sequence comes from Spinibarbus caldwelli, assembly GCA_039654775.1. Taxonomy (NCBI): domain Eukaryota; kingdom Metazoa; phylum Chordata; class Actinopteri; order Cypriniformes; family Cyprinidae; genus Spinibarbus; species Spinibarbus caldwelli. The sequence continues at coordinate 24,161,481 of CM077255.1, read as the reverse complement.
AAATTTTTCTGAGTTTAGGAGAGAATTGTCCAGAAAGATGCGACTCTATGATATGTCTCTAGCTGAAGTCACCCAGCTAATGTCACAGATCTTGACAGAATCCGAATTCAATCATTTTGAAAGTGCTGTAAATCATTCTGAGTTTCAACAAGCTAGTAAAGATGATTTGAGAGAAGGAGTTCTGAGAGTGTTACAGAACATTGTTGGACCAAAAGTGGACTGGTCAAAGGTCACTAGCTGTGTACAGAAGAAGGATGAAACTGTAAGTGAATACACTGAAAGGTTTTGTCAGTCAGCTGCAGCATACAGTGGAATAGCTGACACTCCAGATAAGGTATTGGATCATAAAGGACCACTAGTTCGAACATGGTTTGATGGCCTTTTATCAGAGTACAGATCTGCTTTGCCGTTCTTAGATCTCACATGGTCAACTGAAAGCCTGCAAAACAATTTGGACAGGTTAGCTACTTGGGAAAGAGACTCTGATGTTAAAACCAGAGTAAAGATTTCAGCAGCATCCTTTCAGGTCAACACAGAGAACCGACAGAAACGTAAATGTCCTAAGAGGCAGGGCAGTTGTCATTACTGTGGGAAGCCTGGACACTGGATGAAAGAGTGTAGGAAAAGCAAGAAGACACTAGGAGAAATTAACAGCTTTACTCAGCTCCTACTTAGTTTGCTTGCTACTCTGAAGCAGCCCTTCCCCACTTCACTGAACTGTTGGAGCAGCTTGCTCAGGTGTTACCTGTTAGGGCTGTGAGTGCTTAATTACCCCAGTAATCTTCAACAAAGATGAAAGATTCTTTGTAAATAGAACAAAAGGAAGTGACTATCACTTCCTCCCACTAGAGGACTCTGGTTAAGTGCACTCGCAGCCATAAAAGTTATACTACAACACTCCAGTCACTTACCCATCCTCTATGAGTTATGATGTTTGCTATGACTGATGTTTCATTGGAGGATGAAGAAGTTGCACAATAAAGTTTGCAAATAAATACAGGGACAGACTAGGACACACAGACCAGTGAGGAGCCCAGGAAAGAACCAATGTGCAACAGGCTTCGGGGGCCAATCCTGCGGTGAAGATTTCCCTAATAGGTTTTTCCCTTTTCCATAGATTATCCTCACCTCACTGGTCCATAGGTGTCAAATGACTTAATACTAGGTCAACAAAACCACTATACGATCAAAGGACTTAAAAAAAGTAAAACCACTATATGATCAAGAGACGTATGAAAGGCTGAAGTCTATGAATGAATACTGCTGTTCTGCTGTTTCTTTGTTTTCTTATTATTACACCTAAGTAAATCTAGGTAAAGACACAGAATAAGTTATATGTGCCTGTAACTTTTTCAAGTTACATGACTGCAAGATGGGGCTTATGTTAACAAACATAGGCTATAGAATGGACTTATGGAGGTTTACTGTAAATTTGTATTATGTGAGAGTTATTAGAATTACAAATTTATAAAAATGTTAACTCTAGATTATATAAACTGAAAAGTTATCTACATTTAGTTTTACATTTTAAGGCAAAGAGGATGACATTTCTAAGAAGATCAATTCAAGCAGCCCAGGGGTCTGAGACATTAACCTTTTGTCTTTATGCACTTCCTGACTATTGGGCAGGGTCCCAAGTTAAAGCTCAAGGCATAGCTGTGCCTTTGTCTCTACGATAATGTGAAGGTATGGGCGATACTGTCAGGCTGATTGGATTAGCACCTATGCATTTGAATGACACTGTTATGCTGATGAGATCAGGGCTGGGGAAATTCAGGTAACGGGCTGATTCCTGTACTGCATTTGCATGCTTTGTTTAGATTGTATCCACCTCTGTGTATCCCTCCACCTTGAAAGGTATAAACTCTACTGTGCTGAGCTATAGTCAGACTTGGATGACTGCAGCAACGTACAGTGAGTTCTCAATAAAGAGTAACTTCTGCTTGAAAGATATCCCTTGAAAGATATCCCCTGGTCTCTGCTTTGACGAGAAAAAAAGTTTCCTACACCGGTTTTCGTTTTCGTTCCTTTAACCGGTTCAGAGCCCTGCTCTTCAAGGTGGGCACACAGGCTCGCGGTCCTTGTGGTTCTGGTCCCGCTGTGGTTTTACCCCCAGAGTGAGGGCACGATGCTTCGCCTCTCTTCCTCTGAGGAAGTCGATGTGGTGAGCACTGATTTAAGGAGGTTATTAGAGCAGTCAGATCGGTCGATCTCTACTGGTCATCTGCTTCAGGGCACCAAGCTGGCTGCTTAGACTACACAAGAGGCCAGTCTCGAGAGACTGGTTCCCTTAGTAGACTTTTTGGCAGCATGGAAGTGCCTGCCAAATGTGACTCAATGGGTCCTGCAGACATTTGATGGCTGCTCTGTCAATTCTTCATCATCAGTTAGGAACGTAAGTAAGCTATTTGATAGCAATCTTTCCTTTAAAAGCCACGCTTCTAGCATTTATAAAACGGCATTTTTCCATCTCAAAAATATATGTAAATTGCGACCTATGCTTTCAATGTCAAATGCAGAAATGTTAATTCATGCGTTCATGACCTAAAGGTAGATTATTGTATTGTAAGGTTAGATTATTGTAATGCTTTATTGGGTGGTAGCTCTTCTCACTTAATAAACAAACTCCAGCTGGTGCAAAAAGCAACAGCTCTTACTAGTTCCAGGAAGTATGACCATATTAGCCCGCTTCTGTCAACACTGCACTGGCTCCCTATTAAACATCATATACATTTTAAAACCTTGCTAATTACTTATAAAGCACTGAATGGTTTAGCTCCTCAGCAGAGGAGAGAGATGTGAATCAGTGTTCTACAATATAATGCAATTTTCACTGGTTTCAAAACACACATCAAGCTACATATTACCTGTCATTCATTTTCACTTAAATGTAGGCCTAATGCTTGGCAGTTCGTGACATATCCTCGGATAAACTAACGCCATTATTTGCATTGCCATTATGACTTTTCTATGATCTGTGTAATCTGGATTACATAATCAGATTCCAAAAAAAAAAAAAAAGTACTTCTAATTAGATTAAATTACATTTTAAAATACTCATAACCAGACTACAGTTACTTTTAATGGATTACATGGCTACATATTATTTACGCAATAGTAATAATTTATTCATAATTTATTGAATCTCCCAAAATCCTCTTTTTCATCTTGTAAATCTTCCTTTCTACTGCTTATATACACTCAGAAAGTCTATTTGAGCTTTCCTGTAGCTCAAATAGTAGAGCATGGCACTAGCAATCCCAAGATCATGGGTTCGATTCCCAGGGAAAGCAAGAGTTGATAGAAATGTATAAACTGTAACTTGAATGCAATGTAAGTCGCTTTGGATAAAAGCGTCTGCTAAATGCATAAATGTAAATGTAAATATTTTAATAATGAAGTATCACATTTGCATGTTCCCGGTTCTCTGACATTGGTTATGGTCACATGACATGCAGGTAAACAAATAAAATATTTCATTTTTTCACTAAGTGTTATTTGTTTTAACTTAACATTTTTATTATTTCAATAATTATTAACTTTTCATTAAACCCATAAACCCCCTGCAGTTCCTTCACAAACCCAACCTTGACGTAATATAATGTTTAATAATAATAATAACAACAACAACAAGCTGAATATATTTTCTTACTCTTTGTTTTTTTTTATATCAGTATGGTACAAGATTATCATCTTTAAATCAATGTGATGAACAAGTTAGGTCAAAAGTAGTCTAAAAGTAGTCTGATTATATTACCTACAGTGCCTTGCCAAAGTATTCATACCCCTTCATTTTTTTCACGATTTATGTTGCTGCCTTATGTTAAACTGCTTTAAATTACTTTTTTCCCACATCAATCTACACTCCATACACCATAATGGTAAAGCAAAAAAAAACAGGTTTTTAACATCTTTGCAAATTTATTAAAAATAAAAAACTTAAATGATTCCATTACATAAGTATTCATACCTTTATCTGGAACAGTTGAAATTTAGCTCAGGAGCATTCATTTTGCTCGTAGATGTTACTACACTTCGAGTGAAGTTAACCTGTGGCAAATTCAATTGAATGGGTATAATTTGGAAAGGCACACACGTCTTAATAAAAGGTCTAACAGCTGATAATGCACATCAGAGCAAAAACCAAGCCCTGAGGTCAAAAGAACTGCCTGTAGAGCTCAGAAACAGGTTTGTGTCAAGCCACACATCTGGGGAAAAGTTCAGAAAAAATTCTGCTTCATTGAAGGTTCACAGAAGCATGTAGTCTCTGTTACCCTTAATGGAAGACGTTTGAAACAACCAGGACTCTTCCCAGAGTTGGCCTCCTGGCCAAACTGAGCAACTGATGGAGAAGGGCCTTGTCTAGACTGGTGACCAAGAACTTGATGGTCACTCTAGTTAAGCTCCATGATCATATGTGGAGATAGGAGAAACCTACAGAAGGACAAACATCACTGCAACACTCCACTGATCTGGGCTTTATGGCAGTGTAGCCAAACTCATTCTTCTCCTCAGTGAAGACACATGAAAACACACTTGGAATTTGCAAAAAAACACCTAAAGGAGCCTCAGACTGTGAGAAACAAGATTCTCTGGTCTGATGAACCTCAATTCCAAGCATCATGTTTGAAGCAAACCAGGCACTGGTCATCACCTGCAGAGTGCCATCCCAAAAGTAAAGTGTGCTGGTAGCAGCCTCATGCTGTGGGGCTGTTTTCAGCGGCAGGGACTGAGGGACTCGTCAGAGTAGAAGAAAAGATCAGTGCACCAAAATATTGAGATAGCCTTAATGAAAACCTAGTTCAGAGCATTTAGAACCTCAGACTGGGCAGAAGGTTCACCTTCCAACAGGACAATGACCCTAAGCACACAGCAAGAGCGGCTTATAGACAGCTCTGTGAATGTCCTTGAGTGGCCCAGCCACAGCCTGTGCTTGAACCTAATCAAATATTTCTGGAGAAACCTGAAAAATTTTGTCTGCTTCCATCCAACCCGACAGAGCTTGAGAGGAGAAGAGGTGAGGAGAAGAATGGCAGACAATTGCCAAATGATGATGAGCAAAGCTTGTCGCATCAAACAAAAAAAGATTTCAGACTGTAAATGTGCTTCAGCTAAATATTTAGTTAAGGGTATGAATACTTATGCAATGTACTTTTTCAGTTTTTTTATTTGTAATAAATTTAAGAAGTTGTTACAATTCTGTTTTTACTTTGTCAATATGGTGTATGGTGTGTAGATTGATGTGGAAAAAAGTAATTTAAAGCAGTTTAACATAAGGCAGGAACATAACAAAACGTGAAAAAAATGAAGGGGTATGAATACTTTCGCAAGGCACTGTAAAATGTGTAATGTAATGGATTACGTTACTAACTAAAATTTTTGTCATCTAATTTGGAATGAGTAACAGATTACAATTTGTAAGTAATCTACCCAGCTCTGCTCCTCAGTACCTGAGTGACCTCTTATCGCATTATAGTCATTCACATCTGCTGTGTTCTCAAAACTCCAGCCATTTGATAGTACCTAGAATATCAAAATCAACTGCGGGCGGCAGATTATTTTCCTATTTAGCGCCCAAAACAACAATAGAACAATCTACCTAACATTGTTCGGAAGGTAGACACAGTTTAAATCGAGATTAAAGATCCATCTCTTTAACCTGGCTTACACATAACACACTAACATATTTCTATTATTCAAATCCATCAAAAGATTGTTAGGAGCATTAATTTGGTCAACCGGAACCAGAAACACTTCCCATAACACCCAATGTACTTGTTGCATCATAAGAAGAATGGCATCTACACTAATATTAGTATGTTTCATTCTTATTCTGAGGTCACCGTAGCCACCCAGATCCAGTCTGGAAGTGTACTATAACTTCAGCATACATTGGCTGATTTTGATCAAACTTCAGCAGTTTGTTCGTTAAAGTAGACCAATCACATAGATGTGACTGTTATGCTTCAAAGTTATAGTGCCACCAACTAGCAGTGTACCAGTATGGAAAGATTTTCCGGACTATTTTCAAATAGAATTGCAAATTGTATTTTCAATTGTGTTTTCCATATGTGGACGCATAAATTGTGACATAATCCAAATGCAATTGCAAATCTTGCATTACCGTTTGCATTTTCGCTTTCGCGAACACAGTGACTGCCACATTTCAAATGAAAAAGCAAAGTCTATTTGCAACTGTATTTCCCATGTCTTACGAGTTATGAGCCTGTCATATTTAAATAGCAATATTAATTACCACATTTGCTTTTTCACTCTCTCTGCGCCGCGCATATAACCTGCCAAAGCTCAAATGGAATCGCAATTCTTTTTTTTATTTGAATTTCCGATGTCTACACTGAAAGCTGTCAATCAATGTGAGGGGGCGGGACTAAACTAGGGGGCGTGTTTGTTTTGGGAGGTGACGTCACTCACAGACGACCGTGCCGAATGCTTTGATCAATGGAGGTAATCGGTAAAGTCTCTGCTGAAGGCAGCTGCCAATCAGTTCGTGGCTGTGTTAATGAACAGACAGTGCAACCTTCTTGGCACAATACATAATTCACTATTACCCAAACGCTTTTCACCTGTCTCAACATCTCTCACTGTTTCTCTCACTCTGATTGATGCAAGTGAGAAAACAGACAGTGCAATTCTACACTTATTACAGTACATTTTATTCCTTTCTTTTAATCTGTAATAGTATGGAAGTTCTAAGCGGCCATGCATATTATAATTTTTTCTTCCTTGTTTTCTCCTGATCATGGCTTAATTTAGTCTACTGTTGCTATAGTAACAAATGCAGCCTTGACAGCGACATTCTAAAACGCTTAATCTGGCTTAATGTGTTAATTGAGAGTGTTTTTAAAAGACCAAAAATCTTAAACTGCTTGGATTCAACTTACTTTAATTCAGTTTACTCACTTTGTTTAAAATAAAATTATATATAATAATATAATAATTTGTTTGTGATTTTTATTAGTCATGTGCGTTACAAGCTTGGGATGCTGTTTTGTGTGTGTGTGTGTGTGTGTGCGTGCGTGCGTGTGTGTGTGTGTGGTTTCCTACAAAGAAATGTAGAAAATACAAAAGATAAGGCTGCAACACTGTATAACATCACTGAACTAATGTTTAACATTTATAAGTTAACTAAATGTCAGTAATAAACTGCATAAATTATAGCGATCACCAAGAAGGTCCTCTGTCCCAAACGCGTACAGTAGTCTATAGTTGATACAGTATATAACTCCCCATCAGTAGTTCTATACTACCACCTGCTGGCTTAGTTGTATAACTTAGAGAACAACTTTTGTTATGTTGAGATCACGAGAAAAAGAAGTTGTGATAACGAGACGTCACCTCCCAAAACAAACACGCCCCCTAGTTTAGTCCCGCCCCCTCACATTGATTGACAAACTTTCAGTGTAGACATTGGAAATTCAAATGCAAAAGGAATTGCGATTCCATTTGAGTTTTGGCAGGTTATATGCGCGGCGCAGAGAGAGTGAAATGTGGTAATTAATATTGCTATTTAAATATGACAGGCTCAACTCGTCAGACATGGGAAATACAGTTGCAAATAGACTTTGCTTTTTCATTTGAAATGTGGCAGTCACTGCGTTTGCGAAAGCGAAAATGCAAACGGTAATGCAAGATTTGCAATTGCATTTGGATTATGTCACAATTTATGGGTCCACATATGGAAAACGCAATTGAAAATACAATTTGCAATTCTATTTGAAAATAGCCCGGAAAATCCTTCCATATACCAGATTCGTATCCAGCAAGCTAAACACTTATACTCAATAAAAGGACTTGACTCCAGGAAGTCGTAGTTCAGATGATATACTGAGTATAATATGTAAAACTGTAAAATAATACAAAAAGATTGTGATAAACTGTTACATGAAAAATGTTGAGTTCAATTGTATCCAATATGAGATAATCATGCAAAATGTTTACACAGTATAAAAGTACTGAAATAAGATCTTAAGCAGTACAAAGATATTATAATATAAACAGAACTACATATTTCACAATCAGGTATTATGAATTATTTCTACATGTAATCCTTCATAAACATGCAGAATAACATAAATCAATAGCAATAATCAATCTTTACTTACAGGCAGTACATTGTTAAGTGGTGTTAATATGATGGAATGATACAGCAAAATTAACATACGCTACCATGTGCTGTGCATGCTGTTCTTAAAACCTGGAAAGTCAATTATATAAATTTAAGCGGTAGAATATAAAATGACCAGTAGGGGGAGCAGAAATGCTAAAACAGAGAGAGCCAGAACAGGCAGCAGGAAGTGTGTCATTTTCAAAATGCTTTGAAATCCCCCTTTTATTTTTGATGGAAAAACACTGAGGAAACAAAATTGTGAATGTTTTTTGGATATCTCAAATAGTTGACATGGCGTTTTATTAAAATGATGGCAAAAAGTAAACAGGAGTTGTCTTATAGCCTATTTTTAAAGTGCATTGTTTATACTCTTCAAAACTTTTTACATATGGAGAACTCTACATTCTGAGGAAACATGCTCAGTTTCATGAATTTCTGATGCTCAGGGGCCTAACAGCAAGTTAAAAACTATCAGACATTTTAGCTGATATACAGTGCCTTGCGAAAGTATTCATACCCTTTAATTGTCTTCATGTTTTTTTATGTTGCAGCCTTGTTAAACTGCTTTAAATTACTTTTTTTTCCACATCGATCTACACTCCATACACAATATTGACAAAGCAAAAACAGAACTGTCACAACTTCGTGAATTTATTCAAAATAAAAAAATAAAACAACTGAAAAAGTACATTGCATAAGTATCCATACCCTTAACTAAATATTTAGCTGAAGCACCTTTATAGCCTCAAGTCTTTTTTTTTTTTTTTTTTTTGATTCGACAAGCTTTTCTCATCAGCATTTGGCTATTATCTGCCATTCTTCTCCTTGCCTCTTCACCTCTCAAGTTCTGTCATGTTGGATGGGGGCAGATGCACATTTTCAGGTTTCTCCAGAAATATTTTATTGGGTTCAAGCTAAGGCTGTGGCTGGGTCACTCAAGGACATTCACAGAGTTGTCTATAAGCCACTCTCGCTGTGTGTTTAGGTTCATTGCCCTGTTGGAAGGTAAACCTTCTACCCAGTCTGAGGTTCTGAATGCTCTGGACTGGGTTTTCATTAAGGCTATCTCAATATTTTGGTGCATCGAGCTTTTCTTCTACTCTGATGAGTCCCTCAGTCCCTGCCGCTGAAACACAGCCCCACAGCATGAAGCTGTTACCTGCATACTTTACTTTGGGTTGGTGCTCCGCAGGTGATGAACAGGGCTGGTTTCCTTCAAGCATGATGCTTAGAATTGAGGTTCATCAGACCAGATAATATTGTTTCTCACAGTCTGAGGGTCCTTTAGGTGCTTTTTTGCAAATTCCAAGTGTGCTTTCATGTGTCTTCACTGAGGAAAGGATTGAGTCTGGCCACAATGCCATAAAGCCCGGATCAGTGGAGTGTTGCAGTGATGTTTGTCCTTCTGTAGATTTCTCCTATCTCCACATATGATCATGGAGTTGTAACTAGAGTGACCATCAGCTTCTTGTTCACCACTCTAACCAAAGCCCTTCTCCATCAATTAATCAGTTTGGCCAGGAGGCCAGCTCTAGCAAGAGTCCTGGTTGTTTCAAACTTCCTCCATTAAGGGTAACAGATACTGCATGCTTATGTGACCCTTCAATGAAGCAGAATTTTTTCTGAACTCTTTCACAGATGTGTGGCTAGACACAAACCTGTTTCTGAGCTCTACAGGCAGTTCTTTTGACCTCAGGGCTTGGTTTTTGCTCTGATATGCATTATCAGCTGTTAGACCTTTTATTAAGACACGTGTGCCTTTTCAAATCATGTCCATTCAATTGAATTTGCTGGTTAACTCGAAGTGTAGTAACATCTACAAGCAATATGAATGCTCCTGAGCTAAATTTCAACTGTCCCAGATAAGGGTATGAGTACTTATGCAATGGAATCATTTAAGTTTTTCTATTTTTAGTAAATTTGCAAAGATGTTAAAGTCGGCATGAAACGGAAGTAGCGATTGTCTTTTTTTCTCTACTGTGACGTCTATCCAAGTGAAACAGCATCTGAAATGAGAGGGCGGGACTTGCAGACATATCCTAATAATAATTGCAGCTTTAATTATTATTAGGATATGTCCCAAAAACTTTAAAGGTGGCTGTTATGAAGCCTCTAATTAAGTCTTTCCCTGCCATTGAATGTCGTTTATGACACAGCACTTCCCCGCCACTGAAAGCATATTCCAACAATGCATGCTTTCATGTGCACTATAATGCATCTTCTGATATAGCACAGAATCTCCAGATCCAAAAGCAAGTGAAGAAGAAGCAGAAAAAAACTGTCAACTGCCTAACTGCCTAAATCAAAACTGCCTAACGTTACTGAATGAACTGTAATCCACAAAGAGGTATATGACTGTGCAAGCTTTGGGGATGTTGACGGACATGATCTAAAAAATACAACATGGTTTTCTGAGCTTTTTTTTTTGTTTGTTTGTTTTTTTTTTTTTGTTTTTTTTTTAAATAAAACTTTTTAATAAAACCCACATTCAAGTGCTGATAAAATAGAATGTATGAAGTGCATGAAGCTAGATTTTTTAAAAAGCAGAGGCTCTGCTCTTTCTTTTAATATATTGTATGTTCAGATATTCTTGCAACAAAACATTCTGGGGGCCATGAAATTTCTGTGAAGATTATCAAATATGCTACCGCTGGCTGCCATTTTTAAAAAAGGAAACACACACACACACACACACATACTCGAGGGGAAAGATTTGAAAAAAAAACACAACTTTATTCTAAAGAATTAGTTGACAACAGAATGATCTTAAATATTATTTTTCGGTCCCACTTTACATTAGGTGGCCTTAACTACTATGTACTTACATTTACATTAATCATTTGATACAATGTATTTATTGTGTACATACATGTTTTAACATTTTACTTATATTTTATTTCTGTAATTACATTTATAATTACACTGTTGACCCATCCCTTACACCTTAACCCAACCTTAAACCTACCCATACCACCAAACCTGTGCCTAACCTTACCCGCATCCCACCTCAATAGTAGCAAAAGTGTTTTGCAATACAATATGAACACAATAAGTGCATTGTACTTATTTTTTGATGTAAGTAGTAGTTAAGGCATATGAAGTTGGACCTATTTTGGTCCCTAAGAATGGTGTCTGCTAGGAATTTCAGTCAGGATTTATATCATTTCATAGTTCTGAAACTGCACTTATCAGAGTTACAAATGAGTTGCTCGTATTGTCTGATCGTGGTTGCATCTCTCTGTTAGTATTATTACTGGACCTTAGTAATGCCTTTGACACTATAGACTAAAACATTCTTTTGTAAAGTTTTTTGTTCATTTCTGTCATTGGACAGAGTTTAGGTTCCTTGTCGTTGTCATTTTTGGCTTGTTTAGTTGTGGTTTAAAAGACACTTGATATTCAGTAATATTGTCAATGTGACAGCACTGACAATATCGAACAAAACTTGAAATTAATTGAGCTGAACAATGACACTAATGTCTTATAAAGAGCTGCTTTATATTTGAATGGAATTAGTTTATAATTGATTTATAACTGAAGACAGTTGAGCTGCTTATCAGTAAAATTACCTTTATTTATAACTCAACTGAACCAACACCGAACTAACTGGAGCTGAGTAATGACATTGTAATGTAAATGTCACTTAATCGAACCTCATTCTTAAAGCATATCCTGTGTCTTGTTTATTGCAGCTGTCCTGTGTACTGCAGCATCTGGTCCAGTGGGAGGTCCTAGCTGTACTGTATCTACAGTATTGTTTATGTCTTAGTTCTGTCCCATAGGCAGAAGTTTAAGATTCTTCAGAGGCTTTCATTCTAACCTTGATACTAAAGAAATGTGCTACACTACTACATTCAGTAAATTATTTTCCCTACAAGAACTCTGGTCATGCTTACTTAATTTATGTATTAGAGAAATATAATATTTGACAAGCCACTCAAATGATAACTCGGGATACAGGAAAATCTAAAATTAAGGACAGTACAATGTGTTTTATAACATCATGTGACAGTTGTGTATAAAGATAATTTGCTTAATTTTATATTTTTGTAACTTGATGCTTTTTATATCTTATAATTTTGAAAGCCAATTCTGTTACAATTATGACTTATCATTATGATATCCCATGTTTTCTGCAGTCCAACAACAGTTCAGCAAAATGTTCTATGGTTGTTTTTTAAAGATTCCTCATAATGATTGGAGCAACATGGTCACCACTGAACCAGGTATACACAACTATAATTAACTCCTAGATTAACTGTGTCCATTGTGAAAGACTGAAAGTAGTGGAAAGCTACAATAATGAGTCTGGCCAAAATGCAGACAATTTGCCAGAGCAAAAGGCAAAGTAGAGGAAAACAAAAGTGTTCTAACCTCCATCTAGACTGCGAGAAAGAAGGTATCTCTTGCTAGTGGACCGCTCAAAGTGGGGAGCGGGCCGATCGATCAGAGCGCTGGCCTGCCGTGTCTGGGCCTGGGTCCTTCCACTGTATCTGAACTTTGAACCCACCACCAGAAAGCCCTTTGGTGGTGGCTCAGGAGACACTAGCCTAAAACAGACCAATACAGGAAAATGTTATTTGTTTACTGTTATTAACGTCATTAATAATCTGCATCAGAAGGTCCTGAAAAGACAACCCCCTGTAATATTAAAATGCTACACAGTGGTTGATAGGTAATTGTCTCAAGTCAAATTAGCCCACCACCGAGTCTCTATGGTATTCTGGTCTTTATAATAACATACAGTAACACTTTATTTTAAGATGTCCATAATACAGAGTAATTACCTAGTTAATTACTTAGTAGTAGCCATTGTACTTACACGAAACAAAATGTACTTACCATGTAACTAAACTATGGAACAGCCTGTACTTACAGTTTGTAATTATGTAGATGTAATAGGCACCTACTGTTACACATATGTAACAGGCCGAGCCTGTTACACAGCTACTTACGTTACCAAAAGATTGTTACATAGGTGTTGCAGATTTTATACAACATAATTATGAATGTAAGTACACAGACATAAGCTACTTAAAATAAAGTGTATCAAGATTGTACTTAAGTGTACTTCATTTAGTCATTTTGCAGACATTTACATTTACATTTAGTCATTTTGCAGACGCTTTTATCCAAAGCGACTTACAATTGGGGAATACATAAAGCGATTCGTCTTGAAGAGGCAATCAGACAGAGGAAGTGCTCGTAACAACAAGTCTCAGGCATTGTTCAAATAAGTACAAGCTAGAAAGGAAAGGAATAAATAAAGAGAAATAATTTTTTTTTTTTTTTTTTTTTTTTTTTTTTTTTTAAAGTTTAGGATGAAGTCAAGTAGTGCTGAAAGAGATGAGTTTTCAGTTGTTGCTTGAAGATTGATAGGGATCCAGCATTCCGGATAGGGGTGGAAAGATCATTCCACCAGCCAGGAATGGTGAATGAGAATGTTCTGGAGAGTGATTTTGAGCCTCTCTGTGATGGTACCACGAGGCGTCGCTCACTTCATGTGTGTCTATGCTGTACACCTTAGCCACCTACACCTTAGCCAGCTGCACCTTAGTTTGATTTGACCCACCAGTACACATCTTAAATACATGTAATACATTTCTAATTACATTACAATTACATAATATTACACAGGCATAAGCTACTTAAAATAAAGTATATCAACAGTGTATTTAAGTGTACTTATGTGTATCTATGCTGTACACCTTATCCAGCTGCACCTTAGTTTGATTTAACCCACCAGTACACAGCTTAAATCATGTAATATATTTCTAATTACATCACAATTACATAATATTACACAGGCATAAGCTACTTAAAATAAAGTGTATCAAAATTGTACATAAGTGTACTTCATGTGTATCTATACTGTACAAATTATCCAGCTGCACGTTAGTTTGATTTAACCCACCAGTACACAGCTTAAATACATGTAATACCTTTCTAATTACATTACAATTACATAATATTACACAGGCATAAGCTATTCAAAATAAAGTGTATCAAGATTGTACTTAAGTGTACAAGTAGCTATGTAACAGACTCAGTCTGTTACATATGTGTAGCAGTAGGTGCCTATTACATCTACATAATTACAAACTGTAATTACAGGCTGTTCCATAACTTAGTTACATGGTAAGTACATTTTGTTTCATGTAAGTACAACGGCTACTACTAAGTACTTAATTAGGTAATTACTCTGTATTATGACACCTTAAAATAAAGTGTTACCTAGCATACATGGAGCAACAGAGGATACACCAACAGAGGCATTCAATCTGAGATTCTTTATCAATCTTAATCTTAATCATTCCTAAACTTTCTCATATATTTAAAAAAAAAAAAAAAAAAAGGCAGTATGACTATCAAGACATAGACACACTAGACTATGTTCTCCATTGATTCCTTTTAAATTTCATGCGAATGTTGGAGACCCGGAAACAAAACATATTCAATAGTGTGACGGCTTCAGGCATTGGGAGGATGGTCAAACACAAATGACTGAAACTCACGAAAGCTAAATTCATAGCACAATGGTGACCCAAGGTTTGTCACTAAGAAATGTTGACTAAAATAATGGCTGCCACAATAACATGAACACGACTACAATGTTGATAACAAAATAATATAAATCAAATTAGTCCAGCTAGTTTACCTGAAAAAGGTGTGGTGTTCGATGCAAACCTTCCACAGCCTCTTGGCGGCTCTGTGATGAGAAAGCTTGAAGCCAATGGTGCTCTCAAATTGCTCATACTGTTGTGTAAAAGAAGGGGAAGAACAAATCAGGTAGTTCCCTGTCAAGATGTGGTCACTTTTGTTTGTTAAATGTGGTGACAGAATCCTGACACCCATGTTTTTGTATTTTGTGTCTGGTTGAGCACACAGATTGGAGTAATTCTCCTTGGCTGTATGCTCTCCTGTCCCTTTTGTGTTGGAGTGTAGGGTCTGGATCCTGACACTTCTGTCTTCGGTTCCAGTGTTGGGATCCAGGTGCTCATACCTCATGTTGTGTCTTTTGTTGTGAGCACATGACACTAGTTGTTGGTTTCTTTGTCATGTGCTCTTGCCTGTCTGGTGTGTCTGAGTACATGGCTTATGATTTTGTTTGTCATGTATTCATGTCACGTTTGGTGTGAACACTTCGCTTCTGTCATGTTTGTTTCTATTTACCATGTGCTCTTCTATCTCATGTCTTGTCCCTGCCCCTTGTTATCTTGTTATTAGTTCGTTTACCCCACCTGCTCGCTCTCAATACCCTTTTCATTTGCTGACCTATTTAACCTCCCTCTGTTCTATTTAAGTTCTTGTGTAAAATTGAGTGCCTTATGCCAGGCACACACTGCACAATTTTAGCCCCAATCATATAGTGTGTTATCAAAGACGCGATCTGAGAGAAGCACACTAAATATCTGGACCTGTTGGCGACTCAGAGTCCTGCAGTGTGAAATGTGATTTGACTGAAGATGACACTAGCGATGACCTACAGTGAATGAGAGAGCATGATACAGGAAAGGGAAAGCTCAGGGGGTGGATTCACAGATCTGCAACAAAACATCAGCATGCATGGTTTCTGCAAGCAACCATCTCTTCTTCATACTCTTCTTTTTTTTTCTTTTTCGCTGCAAACCAGCATACAGACAACTTGGATTGCAAGCTTCTTGCAGGCTACAGTTTCTAACAGGAAGAAATCCAGTCTCACGCGAGAACTCCTGCATCACTCCTCGTGTGGGTTTGGTTGTGAAATGTAGTATGTTTGTAGGCCAGATGAAGTTGTCAGTGATTCTTACAGTAGGTGGCCAAACAAAATGACTACTACCGCCACGTGTACCGCCGCTGCAGGGCCACGGCATTAACTGCAAGTCAGTCACGTGTTAAAGTTGTTCATGAAACTACCGCCAGGTGGCGTAAAGGGACAGTTTGCAAACTGACTGAAATTGATATTATGTTTTGTAAACGGAGGCCAAATAACGAAATAAAACAATAACATTATACTATAACATTAAAACCTACTACATTAAAATCATTAGAAAATTAATTTAAAATACATTTTTAGAAAGTTAATTTCAAAACGTGTGATAGTTGTAGGCTGCAGCCTAACGCATCAAAAATTTAAAAATAAAATAATTAAATTTACATAAAGGCCCTTAATGCATGTTATGGTTATTAAATAGTCATTATGAAAACCATTAAAACTACACAATTTCCTTAGGTTGTATTAAGGGGCTATCATTTCAATCTAAGTTTTTGAACGAAAAATCCTGACCTTGGCCGCTGGTCCTCTGTACAAGGGTGCACGTTCATGAGACTATATTCGCGTCGCAATTTACTCTGACTCACACCATAAAAAAACAAGAAATAAATAAAAAAAAAATAACAAAAGTTGTGAGAAATCAAGATTAATAGGCAAAAACTGCGACATAAAAAACGCACAATCGTACAAAAAGTAGGATATTAACTTGGAATGTTTAGATTACATTTAAGGAGGTGTGCATTATGCCATAAAAAAATAAAATGATTGAAAATGTGGCTTATTGATGAGTGTTATTGGCTAGGCCTTGTTCTAATATTGTACATATTTTGGCACTCACAGTAATGTCACAAATTATGAAAGGCTTGAAACTTACATTTAATAATTTGCTGAAGTATTTCAGCAGGTCACATACTTATTCGTTATCTGGCCTTTTTTAACACATTTATTTTCGTACACAGAGCCCATAACATGCCGAAAATTATGTCCCTGAATTAAAAAAACTGATCACTTTTTATTGTTCCTTTGTATTAATTAAAACGTGTTTAAATAATAATGAAACATTTATTTTAATAATAATAATAATAATAATAATAATAATAATACTGATATAATAATACGGTTTAGCATACAGAGTTTGGGCGTGTGAGAGATTCTGAGAATCCGTAAAATGCATAAATCTGGTATAGACCTGCACGGGCCTCAAACCTAGTGTCACGAATCCGGTCTGTGGCCTTCCGCCCAATAGCCACCAGAGGTCGCCCTTCCATCATATTGACTCTCATATTGCACAGACTGTTTCATATTACCCCGGACTACATTTCCCAGCAGCCATTTCACTAATCACACGCTCACACCTGAGACCCATCACACAATCTCACACTCTACATAAGCCATGGACTTCCTCTCTGTCACTGCCTAGGATTGTTTAGCATTTATCGCTCTCCTAGTGATAGCTACATTACGGAGCCAAATTCCTGCCCTAGTTTCTAGTTCTTAGTTCATAATCCAGTCTAGCCTCGTGTTTTCCTGTTTCCTGATCTCTGCCTGTGTATCTTGGATTAACCCTTTGCCTGCTGTCTCGGACTGTGTTTCCTCCTCGCCTGGATTATTGCTCACGTTTACGGATTACCTCTCTCGTCAAGCCCCTCTGGATATTTTTCGCTGTCGACTGATTCATGCCTGTTTTTGGATGACTCTTTGCCTTGCCTGTGATATACCTGTTTACCATTGTCTGAACCTTGCCTGTTTAATTACCACGTCTCTTAATAAAAGCCTTGCACATGGATCCGCACGTCTCATGTCTCGTTAGCCCCATAACTTAGCCCCATAACACCTAGGCCCTATAGCCAGCCCTTGGCCGACATCTTACCAGTATTCTCGCCCGAGTCCGACTGGAGCTCGTGTCTTTTTTCTCTCTTTTTTGCTTCCTAATTACACCGCTGTTGCAGCCATTAAAATAGTTCAGTTTTCTTCTTAATTGCAAAGTTATATTTCTTATTGTGTCATTATTAATTAATTTAGAAAAATGTTTGGAACATTTTTGTTTGTTAAATTCAAGTTGTTGTTGTTGTTTTAAGTGACGACCAAGAGGATAGCAGCAGACAGTTGAGTTGATCACGTTTGATCAATTTAGCATTCTCAAATCATCACACTTGCTTAAAATTAAATCTGTAGATATTAAACACTTAAAGCATAGTACAATGTTATTTTAAATATTTAATAAAAGTGCACTGTTAGGCATATATCTAAGCATTTGTGTGGAGAGTGGAAGCTGAAGCGACGCTTTATGCATGGAGACGTCAGCACGATCACCTCATTTTGTTCTTCGGTGGAAACAACTTGAAGTTGGCTACGCCATCATTTTTGCTCATACAGATGTAAGACTAATACTTCATTCGGAACTGTAAATGGTCTACCCTTATTTTTGTGTGCACTCACAATATCAACAAAAAGTTGTGCTTTTGTGAAATTGAGAAAACAAACAGAATGCACTTGCCGTCTCTGTCTGTATGAACAGGGACTCGTCGAGATAAGGCTGAAATGCAAAGCTCTAAAAGCAGGTGCAGTTTAGCTTTGCCGTGTGCAAAACTGATGGTTTATATTCACAATAAACAGGGACGGATTATGACACGGCGGTGCCCTGGGCACGGACTGATTAAAGGCCCCCCTCAATTGAAAGCCAGCCACCAGCCCCCCCAACGTGTTAACTATATCATGAGATGTCTCGATTCTCAAATATAAGTAAATGGATTTTGGACCTTTATATCTCACAGACGCACACACAGTACAGACACACACTCGCACACACACACGGAGACGCGGAAAGAAACTTATTGTCAGTGCTGGGGTGATAGGCTACTATTATATAGACCTATTAAGGAAGGGAGGCCCAAAATATCGTTTTGCCTGTCACGTTAAGAGGTAATCTGGCCCTGTTTTTTGTACAGAAAGATAGCAAAATAGCATTTACATTATCACCCTGATAGCACACGTACATCTCGGAGACGTCTATTTGACGTCTGCATTTACATCTGGATGACGTATTTTTTAGGGTGTTTGCTCATCTGCAGTACGTCTATAGGACGGCTCCTTTTAGATGTCAAATAGACATCTATTAGATGTCTTTAAGATGTTTATGATTTAGAATGTATGTAAAACTGACATCTGAAAGACGTCTGTCAGACGTTTGTAGACAGCAGATGCTTTCCAGATCAAGAGATCTTTAACAGACGTCTTGCAGACGTACGTGTGCTATCTGGGCAAAGAACATTATCATTGACTTTAGTCTAGCTAGAATTCAAGCACTCTCAAAAACTCCCATTAATCACTGAAGTTGCTTGCATTGTGAAATGAATATCTTGCTTATGCACATCTGCACTTTGTTGTTTCTGATGAGAGAAATCGGCAGAGAGCAGAATTCATTCAGGGAGCGCTCACACTGAATAAAACGCAACGGTTTCAGTGATGACTCATCTGAATGCCTCTTATTGGCCATTGTACTCATAAGCTCAACAGAATCATGTGTGATTGGTTATAATTTACAGTGCTGCACCTAAAAACGCGGCTGTCTCTGGTTCCGTGCCAGCCAGTGAAGTTGACCGAACACAGATTTGAATTTAGCAGCTGATGATGTGCCGCACTGAATGATCTAATCACACCGGTGTGATCGCTTATCAAATATATAAAAATATATATTATTCGGCTATTTTTGTCTTTTGAAAGCTGCATTCAAAATCCACTTAACTCAAAAATCTGGTCTTATTTGGGGGTCTAAATAATGTGGGGGTCTACATGTAGCTTCTTAACCACACAAAGAAATCACATTTCACATTCATGCATCAAATTTTATTCAATTTATTAAAAAAAAAAAAAAAAAACCATCCACATTCTGATGCATTAGAAAAAGTATTAGAAAGACACGAAACCATGGTACTCGTACAAAAATAATAATAAAAATAAAATAAATACATATATAAATATGCATCAGAATGTGGATGTTTTTTTTTTTTTTTTTTTTTTCACCATCCAACATGAAATTAAGGAGATGTATCAGCCGAGCTTGTTTCAACTGTTTATTATTGCCAGGGGCAGTCGTGGCCTAATGGATAGAGAGTTGGGCTTGTAACCCGAAGGTCGTGGGTTCGAGTGTCGGGTCCGGCAGGGAATACCACGACTGAGGTGAGACCCTTGAGCAAGGCACCAAACCCCCAACTGCTCCCCGGGCGCCGCAGCATTGGCTGCCCACTGCTCCAGGTGTATGTTCACTACTGTGTGTATGCACTTGGATGGGTTAAATGCAGAGCACAAATTCCAAGTATGGGTCACCATACTTGGCCACACACCACTTCCCTTTCCCCTTTCATTATTATTATCAATATTAGTGTGTACTTGCATAGACATAGAGTAGATATAGAATAATCCTTATTGTCCATGCGGTATTACTTATTAGCACAATTATCCATCTCCATATCCATACGATGAACCGTCAACATGAAAAATAAGTTGCTGTTTTACACTTACAACCGAAACATATCTAACCATTGCTCTGAAAGCCGCACATTCAGTAAAGTTGATGTTGTATGCCCTCTTGAAAAGGCTACAGACACAAAAAAGAGGAATTTTTTTGCGTACACTATGTAACTCAAGAGACACAGTTTCTAAGAAAATTACCATACCAATACAGAAAATTCCGCTTGGGATATTTGGTTATATTTTTGTAAACGTTGTTTTAAATTACTTTTTTCCTTAAGCCGCTACATCTAGACCTCTTATTCCTATAGCTGATGACGATGTTCACATTTTATTTGTAGTACTAATTTCTTTCAACGTTTCTGCTTGACATTAAAATGTAGGCCTGCCTGTACTTCACATCGGTGAGCACTACCGAGCATCTACCGAGTGCCCAGATTTTTCTGTTTTGTCCACATTTGGCAGATTTGTTAGATGGACTATGGCACACCTTGTTGTAATGTGATCACAATTAAGAACCATTATACTACATCCTCTTGAAAAGGTTACAGACGTAGTGTTTTATGCAGGGAACATGTTGATTTTTGATGGCCTACCCCAATAGCTGATACCACTCTATACTTTTTTCATTGTTTGTTTTTAGATGAAGATTATTCTCAGAGTTTGGTCAATCATGCAGCGAGTGTTTGCAGGAAAACATGAACAAATACAGTATAAGATAAATAAATGAAAGTCAAGAGAGTGTTTAAATTGAGATTGTACTTTAGAGCTTTTTCTGGTCTGTCTACAAAGCGGTCGCGAGGCACAAGGCCTCAATCTTACTATTTCACTCTTACATCTACTTCATTTAGAGCACATAAAGTTACGCATTACAAGTTGAAGATGACGTGGAAACACTATATTCTTTGTACGCATCTATAAACATGACTTTAAATAAATCACTGTTGTTTTAAGCGAAAGCGATGATTCAGTCCGTTTTATTCAGTCGTTGTGTTTTAGGAGTCCGCCTTTCAGTTTTTTTACAACCGCAGCTGCGCGTTGTCATGTCTGTTCTTCTTCTTTAAGAAAACATGCGGTCGGCAGTTTTTAACATGTCTTAATTCTCTTAATTTTTCACAATTGCAAATGTTTGTTTAGTTTAAATATTAGTATTTAGTCAGTTACAAAAGTGTCAGGCATAATGCTTACATGTATTTTTAAATAATTACAATAAAGTTACAGGTTTCTTGGACGAACGCTTGACAGAGCGTTACTCAATCAGTCCTCTGCATTGTCTTTTAATAAAATATTCCATTGAATGTCACTAAGACAAATTCTGTCTTACAATAAGAACAATACAGTCTAACAGCACAAACACAAATGCTTGTTCTAACTCTTTCACACACCAGACTGGTCCCTGATAAGTACGCCTAAAATTGATAGATATCTTGACTTTATCCGTGTGTTTAACGGCGCTAGGCCTTGCCACACCGTCGTTAGATATAAACCGCAAAGTTTTTCATAGGGTTACGCTTTGATACCAGAACAATTCCATGACTTTGCGCATTCTTTCTGTTTGAATTTGTTTACCGCAGTTTCACCGCTCGTTGTATTTTCCCATCTAATGGTAATTGTTAGGCCTTACGCTTTGCAAACTAGTTTTTGATGTCATGTTAGCAGGCTCTTCGTCCATATTTCTGCGAATTTGCTTGATTTAATAAAATATCGCTTTAACCCGTCCTCTTCATTTGAGACATTTATGTTATATTATTAACACTATCCTAGTTTATATAAGATACGAGACCATTTCTCGATCACTATTTCCGTCTTTTCTTTTTAGAAAATTGATAAATACCACAATCAGAGGTTCTCACGAACTAGTATAATTATTAATGATCTAATGATTTAAGAGATAATATCATGCTTTAAAGCGCACGCCGTTGAAGGCGTTACTTTCCTCGGTTGTTTGGCCCGACTACATTCAGAACTTGTTATTTAAATAAGGTTTCTACATTGGTTTTCTACATCGTTACAACAGCCTGCTCTGCTCCATTCACTCCTGAAAGAAGAGCGATGTCGGTAACACCGCCAAGAAGTTCTGTTGAAACGGACGGAGATGCGCTCCGTCTGACGAAGATTGACCGGGAAGATGAAGATTTTGTGAAACAAGATTTCCCAGTCTCTGATGGTCGTGTGGGTAGATTTGTGTTTGACACGACATTGCAGACTGTGAAACTCTACGTTTTGGATTCTTACGAAGACTATACATCCGAATGTGCCTACCTGCTTTTCACCGCCATAGACTGGACATACTTCTACAATCAAGTTTGGAGAGAATTTAATTTTGGCGGCAAAATCAGGTACATTTTCCAGTGGGACACTGTTTCGCCGAGGATGAGATATCGGGTGACAACGTGGACGGCCTACATGTGCATTACATTCTGTTGGAACAAAACGCATCATGACCAAAATTATCTCATGATGGTAAATAAACGTCGAGAGGAATCTGAAAAAAACTTTTTGTCTCAAAGCAGCAATGAGTCAGACTCTGATGAGACTGACTCTGATGAAACTGACTATTATAGTATGACCGTGACTTTCCTATTCCTGAGGACAACCCTTTTGGGTGCTGCAAAACGAATCTATATTTCGATCGGAGCGACGTGCCTCTGTTAAACATAATTTTTCCAATGATAGACGAACTGTTTCGGTCAAGTTAAATGATCAGTCTGTGTACAAGAAGTTTCCCGATCTACCATACAATACCGTTACTCGAAACAATATGCCGGCGTCTTAAAAATCCTAATAATCGTTAACCAAAATCTCTTTCTGTGAAAACTATTTCTCTTTGACCAAACCACACCCTGCAGACCCACCTTTACCGCTTTTGAGTGCAACACGCCCATCTCAACACCCAACCAACAGCCGACACGTGGAAACAAGACCTCAACAATTTATATCGCTCAAATGTACAAAAGACCCGTCGCTACTTGCGTACGGCTACGCTACATCCCCTGTGAGCAAAGAGCTGCTGTTCTGGATAAGCTCTGCAGTTATCGTGTACTTTCCTAGATCTGTGAAGAATACCGACAGCGCGGACGACGGAACTACCGCGACATCTTGCCGATCAAAACATTATCTAAATGGACCGACAGAATCAGCTTCAACAATCCAATGTGTCTGAGCCTGAACCACTCTGCAGTTTTTCAATTAATAACGCTTTGGCGGATCTGAACCATAAACCGGAAACTGAAACTGAAATTCCACTGGACTGTCATGGATTAAAACAGACGATCCACATTCTAGGAAACGGCGACAACGCTCTATATCGATTAGGAGACAAAGTTTATCTCTTGGAAAGAATCGAGTTCTGAAAAGGATGTCTGACGCTGCGCAAAAGCTGACGGAGCGTGACTCTGGAGCCGCTGCTGATGAGCAACCGGAGTGCGACTGCGGCGCGGGAAAAGCGTGTCCTCGTTTAAACCGCATTACCGAGGACAAATGATCGGTCTGATGACCACGGTCATCGAGCACGCGTGCGATCCAAATCATGATTCTACGGGGGAGACCAAGCGTGTCAAAAATCTCAAAAACGAAATGAAAACTGTAAGAGGTCTGACCGATTCATGGCCTGATTTGACGAGCATGTTTATTATCGGTGGAGACTCAATTTGCATAACCACCAGAAAAATTCTGGATGTTATGTCTGAATGTGAGGATGAGATGGACATTAATGAGGTTCTTTGTCTGTATACGTATACAGAAAAAAGTAATTTAAAAAAGTAATTTAAAACAACGTTTACAAAAATATAACCAAATATCCCAAGCGGAATTTTCTGTATTGGTATGGTAATTTTCTTAGAAACTGTGTCTCTTGAGTTACAAGAGTGTACGCAAAAAAAATCTTCTTTTTTGTGTCTGTAGCCTTTTCAAGAGGGCATACAACATCAACTTTACTGAATGTGCGGCTTTCAGAGCAATGGTTAGATATGTTTCGGTTGTAAGTGTAAAACAGCAACTTATTTTTCATGTTGACGGTTCATCGTATGGATATGGAGATGGATAATTGTGCTAATAAGAAATACCGCATGGACAATAAGGATTATTCTATATCTACTCTATGTCTATGCAAGTAGACACTAATATTGATAATAATAATAATAATAATAATAATAATAATAATAAACAGTTGAAACAAGCTCGGCTGATACATCTCCTTAATTTCATGTTGGATGGTGAAAAAAAAAAAAAAAAAAAAAAAAAAACATCCTCATTCTGATGCATTAGAAAAAGTATTAGAAAGACACGAAACCATGGTACTCGTACAAAAATAATAATAAAAATAAAATAAATACATATATAAAATTGAATAAAAAGGCTGATAAAAAGGCTGATAAAATAAACTAAGTACAAGTTTCCTTTAAAATGATAAACTAAGATTTGAACAGGTACTGCTGAATAAAAATCATAATTTAGGATAAATTTGCAAACAGATAAGTAAAATATTT
Source organism: Spinibarbus caldwelli (assembly GCA_039654775.1). Classification (NCBI taxonomy): domain Eukaryota; kingdom Metazoa; phylum Chordata; class Actinopteri; order Cypriniformes; family Cyprinidae; genus Spinibarbus; species Spinibarbus caldwelli. Next base: position 24,136,643 of record CM077255.1, on the reverse strand, counting down.
TATTTAAAACCTTTAAGATTTCGTCTAAACAATCTTTTGAAAGATCTTATTTACACTCTTAAGATTATGCTTATTAATGCATTTATAAGATGAAAACGCACACTCTGGAAAAAGGTTAACAGAATAACATCTCAGATCATCTGGTCTGTAACTCGACCCTCACCCTCCCTTGTCTGTGAAGGTCTGAAGCAGACCCTCAGTTTCACATTGGAGATTACCACAAAGAGGATCTGCGAGTTTTGTTTATATTTAATAATGTTTATAACTTAAACATTTTTATTTTATTATTTATTTATTTATTTTATTGGAAACATTTCATTTGTGGAATGGACATCATTGCATAAAGATCCAGCATACCTCTAAGCACTCTGAAAAATGTAAGGCGTTTTTATATTGTCATCTAAAACTATAGTAGATGTTTATTTTATACAGCGTGTTATATATAATCACAGTTTTATTTGCTACCATCTTCTCTAAAAGAAAAGAATGATGTGTTTTATAAGGTCAATAAATAATTGTTGAATACATGTTTAAATGTATGATAAATGTTTTGCTTTAGTAACATGTTTGTTACTATGACATATATAATTATTTATTACCATATTCTTTAAAATAGAGATAAGTCTCTCTTTAGCTTGAAATGTTTATGTATGTGTGTGCTTGTTTATATGATTTATCAGAACACAAATTTGTATAGTGACATAGGTATTACACTGATATAACAATGTAGATGTGGTTTATGATGAAATTGCTTGAGTCGTCATAATTCAGATGGCTTAAAAACAATATTTAATTTAAAAATGTAAGCATGTTATGTGTTTTATAAGTTCAGTGAACTTAATTGTTGAAATATATGATTTAAATGTATGATAAATGATTTACTTTGCTTTAGTAACGTGTTTGTTACTATGATGTGTTTTATAAGTTCAATAAAAATAAATGTTGAATGCTTGATTAAAATGAATGATGAATGATTTGCTTTAGTAACATGGTAGTAACATGCTGTCATATAATTATATATTTCCATATTCTTTAAAATAGAAATAAGTCTCTCTTTAGCTTGAAATGTTTGTGTGTGATTGTTTATATGATTTATCAGAACACAAATTTGTATAATGGCATGGGTATTACACTGATATAACAATGCAAATGTGGTTTATGATGAAATTTCTTGAGTCCTCATAATTAAGATAGCTTGCAATCAATATTTTATCAAAAATGGATGTATATGCAGAAATTTTTGTGTGATGGGTAGGTGTGCAGTTTGTACAGTAAATAAATAAATAAATAAATTAAAAAAATCATTATGTCTATGGAGTGTCCCCACAAACCAAATGCGTAGTAATACTTCAAATGTTTGACCTGAGCATAACTGCTTTTTGAAATATACTAAATGATGCTCATGAAAATATATATTAAAAATTGTAGAAAGTTTACTGTGATGGGGAGGTTTAGGGGTCACAAACCCGATGTGTAGTAATACTCCAAATAACTGTCCCATGATCATAACAGCTTTTTACATTATATGAAATGATGTCTATGAAAATATAAAATGCAGAAAGTTTACTGTGATGGGTAGGTTTAGGGGGATGATACAGTATAAAATTCATTAAAATAATGTAAATATGAATATAAAAGTTTGTAAATATGATGTAGAAACTTTACTTTTCTGTGAAACTGCTTTGCAACAATTTGTTTTGTGAAAAAGTTATACAAATAAACATGAATTGAATTTAAATATGTCTATGGAAATAAAACATTGATAAATAATGTTTATGGCCTTCAAACATGACAATGGCTTGCCTGGACATGTTGGGTCCACAATATCCCTCACCGTTTGCCTGTTAAAATATTTATTTTTCCCCCTTTACTTATTTCGACGTTGCTGGTTCCTCATTACAAAATTTTTGTTACCTAAAACTAGTGTCAGTGTTTTGCTTTGTTTTATATCATGTGTGATCGCATAATTTATTTATATTCAATTCATTCAAAAGACGAGAATAAGACTCTGACGATTGAATATGTGTCTGTGTGCTTGTTTAACCTACGGTGTGGGGGCAAGCGTCCTCTCAGAGAGAGGGAACATTTTATTGAGCCCATGAGTAAATTACTTATAAAGCGCATGAATTATTATTTATTTTCTAAGATGTAAAGCCTTCTGTGATGGGTTGTAACATGTATCTGTAGATAAAAACATCAGGATTCTGTGTAAGATCACCATTTTAGATGTCTAAGCAAACGTGTGTGTGTGTGTGTGTGTGTGTGTGTGTGTGTGTGTGTGTGTGTGTGTGTGTGTGTGTGAGAGAACGAGAGAGAGGGAGAGAGAGACAGCTTCTGTAACTGAAAAAAGAAGATAAATTTCCAAATTACTAGCACATGGGTAAACATAAACAGAACCTGAAAGTCTGTGAAATAAACACACCCAGCATTAAATTCAAAGAGTAAAGGCTGATTATTATTTAAAATAGAGGCAATTTTAGCTATATAAATAAAAACATTTTGAAGTCCGGTCTGGGGTTCGATATGCGATCAAAATGACCTTCTGCACCTCTCCATGACTGCTGTCACGAATCCGGCCTATGAACTTCCGTTTACCCACCACCAGAGGTCACTCGCTCACCACATTGACTATGCACTACACTACTGTTGCACATCACCTCAAACTACAATTCCCATCATCCATTGCACTGATTGCACATACACAGCTGAATACACTGATCACACATGCACAGCTGAATCCCATCAGACACTCTTTATAAGCCTTGGACTTCCTCTCCCTCACTGCCGAGTATTGTATGCACTTATCGCTGTTCTAGCTTTAGCTACCTTACAGAGCCTGTTGTAGTTTTCTAGTCTTGCCTTGCCTTGCCCATTTCGGATTGTATTTTCCCCTGCCTGGATTATTGCTTTGTACCTGGATTATCTCTCTGCCTTGCCCTGTTGGATACTGTTTGCCGATCGTCGACCCACTCTTGTCCTTGTTTACTCTTTGTCTTGCCCGTGTTATACCTGTTTGCCACTGTTCGACCCTGCCTGTTATGACCACGTCTCTTCTCAATAAAAGCTTGCATATGGATCCGCACGTCTCACGTCTCGTCAGCCCCGTTACAGAATACTCGGCCACACAAGGATCCAGCAACTTCTCAGATGGACATTGGTCAGGTATGGACACAACTAGACTATTGTTTGCCCTTAAACAAGGCCCACGATCATTGGAGAACCATATTAGAGAGTTTTTAGCTTTCGCTCATTATTCAGATCTGCCGGACATAATCTTGATTGAAATTTTTTATGATGGCATTAATCAGCCTCTGCGATCTCAGCTCAGACATGAGGGTCCGCGTTCATCACTGAGTTGTTTTTTGGACTATGCTTTATTGATTGTTGGTTCAGTGTTCACTGTGGGTGTCGCGGAGGAATGCGACACTGCACTCACTCATGTAATGGCAGCTACGCTAGAGCATGCTCACAAAATGGCGGCGACAGTTGAGCCAGTTCACAAAATGGCGGCCACAAAAACATCCCGTCATGTCATTGCTGCCATTCATGAGCCAAGTCAAGTCACAGTCAATCTACATGAGCCAAGTCAGGTCACCGTTGATCTTCACGAATCAAGCCAGATCACAGTTGATCTTCACGAGTCAAGCCAAGTCGCAGCTGATCTTCACGAGTCAAGCCAAGTCGCTGATCGTCCAGAGTCACAGCACGTCTCAGCTGATCGTCCAGAGTCACAGCACGTCTCAGCTGATCGTCCAGAGTCACAGCACGTCTCAGCTGATCGTCCAGAGTCACAGCACGTCTCAGCTGATCGTCCAGAGTCTCAGCACGTCACAGCTGATCGTCCAGAGTCACAGCACGTCACAGCTGCTCATCCAGAGCCTCTTCACGTCTCCGCTGACCTTCCAGAGTCTCTTCACGTCCCCACTAACCTTCCAGAGTCTCTTCACGTCTCAGCAGATCTTCCAGAGTCCCTTCACATCACCACTGACCCTCCAGAACCACGTCACGTCACCACTGATCATCCAGAGTCTTGTGACGTCCAGTCCGTCACACCCAGATATTCAAGGTCAGTGCTTCGATTTCTCAGTCTGGTATCCAGTGTGAGGGATGCACCACTGGTGTCGGCACGTGCAGCTGGTATCCCCAAACCAGCTCACTTTAACCCTCCTGTTCCTGCTCCAATTCACCTGTCCAAAGCGCTTCCCCTGATGGGGATCGCTTTATGTTGCATTTGGGCTGCATATACCACCACAGAACTGCCCCAGGCGATGGCACCCGCTGCAGCTTCTCCAGAGGAGGTGGCACTTGCTGCAGAACCTCCTGAAGCAGCGGTGCTCGCTTCAGCTCCTTTTATGGTGGTGGCGCCCAGCAATGTACTCTCAGCCTGTCGTGTTGTGGTCAAAGAGACTGTTACCACTGTAGAACCTCCGGAGGTGGCGGCAACCGCTGTAGAACCTTCGGAGGTGTCAGTAGTACCCATCTGTGAACTCACGCCCTGTCCTGTAACGGCTATGAAGGCTGTTTGCAAATCCTCATCCTGTCCTGTCATGGCCATGGAGGCTGCTTTTGAACATTTGCCCTACTCTGAACCGGCCGAGGAGACTCTCTCTGAACTCTCGCACCATTCTGAACCAGCCATGGTGGGTGATTATGAACTGTCTGTCCGTCTCGTCTCAACTAATGTGTCTGATTTCGAACTGTCTGTCTTGCCTGTCTCTGTCAAGGAATCTAAACCTGGACTGTCTGTCCTGAGCTCAGAAAATATAAACGCACCCCATATCTGTCCTGTTAACCCTGTCATTGCTAAAGAGACCATTTGTGATCAGTCTGTCTGTCCCCTTCCAGTCAATGTGTTTTCTCCTGAATTATCTGTCTGTCCTGTTTCAATGAATGAGCCTGACTGTGAACTACCGCCTTGCTCTGAGCTGGCCATGGAGGCCAATTATGAACTTTTGTTTTGTTCCGAACCAGCTGAAGAAGATGCCTTTAGACTCTCAGCCTTATCTGTCACAGCTGAGGAGGCTGTTAGTGAACACTCGGTCTCACCAGTTCCGGTCAGTAAGTCAAATGATAAGTCATCATCTTGCTTAGTCCCTCCGAGTGTGTCAACCGTTGAACTGTTGGTCTCTTCAGTCTCTGTCAAGAAGTCAAGTCATGTGTCGTTTGTATGTGTGTCTGATGTTGAACCACCTGTCTGTCCAGTCACTGTCTATGAGTCAGATTATGAACTGTCATTCTGTCCAGTCTCATTCAGCAAGCCTATTGATGAGTTTGTGTTCCCTGCCACAGTCCCTGAGACTGTGAATGCACTGCCTGTGTTGTCTGTCTCTGCTCTCCCTAGATCTCGGTCTCTGCCATGGGCTTCTGCTCCGCCGTGGAGGCCTTCTGCCCCGTCTGCTCCGCCGTGGTGGTCTTCTGTCCTGCTCTGGGGGTCTTCTGCTCCACCTGTTCTATCTGCTCCGCCGTGGTGGTCTGCTATCTGGCTCTGGTGGTCTTCTGCTCCACCTGTTCCGTCTGCTCCGCCCTGGTGGGCTCCTGTTCCGTCTGCTCCGCCCCGGTGGGCTCCTGTTCCGTCTGCTCCTCCCCGGTGGGCTCCTGTTCCATCTGCTCCGCCCTGGTGGGCTCCTGTTCCGCCCTGGTTCCCTGCTCTGTCGGTTTCACTCTGGTTTTCTGCTCCGCCTTGGTCCTCTGTCCTGCCGGCACTGCCTCAGTCTCCAGTCTCTCCACTTTCATATGGACCTTGCCCTCCATCCCTCCCCCTGTTCCGCCTCTGCTCCACCACCCTCCTGGATTATATTAAATTAGGAGCGTCTGGAAGCCGCTCCTTGGGGGGGGGCTCTGTCACGAATCCGGCCTATGAACTTCCGTTTACCCACCACCAGAGGTCACTCGCTCACCACATTGAGTATGCACTACACTACTGTTGCACATCACCTCAAACTACAATTCCCATCATCCATTGCACTGATTGCACATACACAGCTGAATACACTGATCACACATGCACAGCTGAATCCCATCAGACACTCTTTATAAGCCTTGGACTTCCTCTCCCTCACTGCCGAGTATTGTATGCACTTATCGCTGTTCTAGCGTTAGCTACCTTACAGAGCCTGTTGTAGTTTTCTAGTCTTGCCTTGCCTTGCCCATTTCGGATTGTATTTTCCCCTGCCTGCTAATTTATAAAAATATCATTATTTCTCATGCATAGCTTATTTGATGGTATTATAAATCATTTACCAAAATGTGGTCCTTTTTAGCTTCACCCTATTCCTTAAAACAAAATCTCTTTTTTTTAACTGTGATAATAGAATGCAAAATGCAAATAACATTTTGTTTTTGTTTTGCAGATTGACATTATTTTTTACTATAGAATTATTTGAATTCATTGTAAAATGAAGTTAATGTTAAATTAATAATTTTCATTTCTTAAAAAAGAAAATAGGAGTAACTTCTGTAATTAAAAATGTCATCAAATCAGGAGTCTATTTTCAGCATTTAAACCTCAAAATCATGATACCCTTCAAAAATATAACTGAACATATAGGCTACAATTAGGTTTATTCATTCCCCATGCATGAAGAAAATAAGGTTGCATCACAGGAGCTGTAAAAGAATGTTATAGAGTGATGAATGCAGCCAAGGAAAACATGAAGGAAAGAAAGTGGAAAATAACACAGGTAAGACAAATTAATTAATTCTTTCCATTTACATATTAAACTGTTGGTAAACCGACAAGAAAAGTTATTTAGGAAAATTATTATTTTAGTTATTGCATTTAAGACTGCTATACCACATGCAGCTCAAAAAAAAAAAAAAGAAAGAAAGAAAGAAAATTGTGTAATAGAGATAGGCTATGAGCAAGTGTCGATCAAATGAGCACATGATCGAATGACATCACTTTAGGGCACGCAGCATGTATCCATGGCAACGCTCAGCTGATTAGTGACAGTTAACGGTTCTCCCGGTGATTTCCTCAGACACGGCCTTGAGTTTTAGCTTTCGTCGGTCAAAAAGGTATTTATACTTTTATATTCGTAGACATTAGCTACTGTAACCAATATGTATCTCGTAATGCTTACATTTTATGAAATGTTTACCTTTTTAAACGTTTGCTGAAGTTGTCCGTAAGGCTGCTCCAGGTAGAGACCTGCACTCCTGCGGGACCCGCGGGACCCAACGCAACAGGTGCGGCGCGGGACAACTCTTGATGGGCGAGTGCGGGTGTGGGCGGGAAGAGACTTGTGTGTGTGCGGGATGCGGGAGAATTAAATTATTCGTGGGACTCCCGCAAAATAGAAATTATCTAAACATAAAATGTCTAAAACATATAAATTGTTATTTATCTGTTGCACAAAAGGAACAACTAATATTAACATTAAAATGATTAACATGCGCAAACTAGGCAGAGTTTCTATTTATAACACGTTTAAAGGGTTGGCAATGTAGCCAGACTCAGCTGCTGATTTCTGGAATGCAATGGTCAGTCAGAAGTGACTCACCACATTGCTGAAATTGCGTGCTCACGAATCGTCTCATTTTAATACACGAAGTGTAGACATTGGGAAAGATTCATTGTGCATATGTTCATTGTGTCATAACAGAGCTTATGAGATCGCAATGAACTGAGATGTCAGCTTTTAGTGATAATAAAGGAAGCTGCTCGCATTTTGCCATGCTTAACCATGCTGGCAGCAGTCCATGCTTGCTTTTCTGTTAAAAATAACAGTGGTTTGTGAATGTTGATGCTTAGCCTAAATAACAACTATTTTACCGGGAGCATTTATGCTGGGATGTTGTGGAGCTTAGGGGATGTTACAGAACCATTTCATGTAAATTTCTTCGATGGACAGAAAAAAAAAATCTATATAGATTACTTTTATGCGGATTTTTGTGGGCGGGAGCGGGGCAAAACATGAATGTCGCGGGCGGGAGCGGGACCAGACAAGACATATTTCTGCGGGAGCAGGCGGGCGCGGGACAGAATCTTGCTGGAGCGGGCGGGAGCGGGACTGAAAAATCCGTCCCGTGCAGGTCTCTAGCTCCAGGCTGTGAACACTTTCGAAGCTAAAGTTAGCATGTAAATCTATAATGATTAAACGTATATAATATTGACAGATATTGAACTTAAATATTAAATTTCAATATGGTAAAAATACACACTGAGACGCTTATATGAGCAAAAAATAAATAAATAAATAAATAAAATAAATAAATTAAAAAAAACCCTTTGGGACGCCCTATCTTCATATGTGTGCTAAATTTCGGACCGCTTGGTCCAAATCCAAATTGTCAACAACTTTACAAATATTTTTTCAATGGATAAACGGTAGTCCTAGACATATTAAATCAATCATAACACTACTGAATGTGTTCATTTTGTTGTTTTAGGTTATAAGACAATGGGAAGAATTGCCATCGGACTAACCCCACAGCTGACAACCACGCACGCACGCACGCACACACACACACACACACACACACACGGAAGCACCGCAACTTTACAATTTTTCAATTAAAATAAACGTATTTTGCTCCATACAACGTGCCTGTTGTCTTTGATTAGCCTAAAAGTAAAATAAAATGACATTCAGATGACAAAGCGAAAGTCCCCTAAACGTCCCGAATGGCCGCTGCACGTCCTGTGAACGTCCTTGTGAACGTCCGGAGGACGTCTTTGCGGACATCCGCTCAGCGTCAAGGGGACCCTACACGCTGACGTCCGGGGGATGTTCGTAGAGGCCCTTTAGGGGACGTCCTGGGGACCTTTTTTTGTTAGCTGGGGCACCTCTGCCTGTTTTTTTTTTTTTTTTGGTTTCCATTTGCTGAAATAGCAAAAGAAAATTGCCACAATAGTGTTTTCACGACATATAATAAAGAGAGAGAGAGACTGAATGGCAGTCTGAAGAAAGAACTATGTCAAATTTACCGTCACTGGCCAGACACTGTAGAAAACACCCTCCCATTAGCATTAACTAGTTGTTTTTTATTTTTATTTTTTTTTTTTTTTTTTGTAATCTGATTCAAAGGTAATAAGTACTCTGCTGTTCTTCCTTACCTTGATTGACAGATGTCTCGTCCAGTCAGCTGTGATTAATCTATTCTCACACCAATGGCGCTGTCTCAAACTACCTACCTTTTCCGGTTTGTCTGATTTGTCGTTGTGTTTTCTGACTTGTTACTTTGTTTTCAGATTTGTTGTTGTGTTTTCTGACTTGTTATTTTGTTTTCGAATTTGTCATTGTGTTTTCTGACTTATTTTGCTTTCGGATTTGTCGTTGTGTTTTCTGACTTGTTATTTTGTTTTCGGATTTGTCATTGTGTTTTCTGACTTGTTATAATGTTTCTCGGAATTGTTGTAGTATTTTCTGAATTGTTATTTTGTTTTTTAAATTTGCATTTACGTTTGTAATTTGTTATTTTGTTTTCAGAATTGTGATTTGTTTTGCACTTCTTGGCCACCTGTCTCGGCCACATCTGTCTTGCATGCGCAAACACGCAACGTTTATCAAGTTAATCCGTCCAGTGGTAGAAGCAGTGATTTTTTTTTTTTTTTTAAATAATAAAATAATGTATAAAATGATTAATACAGACGTGTGTATTCTGCAGTTGATTTGTTTTCTTTTAGATAGAGAATGTCCATTTTACACGACCAGCAACCAGTAGTGTGAATGAATTCAGTCCAGCTGGATGAGGTTGGGGTTTGGGGGTAGTTAGCTTCATCTTGGGGGGTTGGCATAAAGGTGTGAATCTCTTGCTACGGGCCATTATTGTTCAGCCGTAGTACAGTCGGTAGTCGAGCGCCTAGAGTTGAAGAATGTTCAACTTTGGATAAAACGCTGCGCTCATCACTGTCACTTTTCAGTCAGCTAACCAAACACAGTGGAGGAGGGGCGGGACTACCAACTGTACTACGACTGAACAACAATGGAGAAGTTAATATTGCTTGTCTCCGAGTATTTATTTCTTTACTAGATCGAATTGCTGGACTACCATAATATTGTTATGAAATATAATGTTTGGAGAAACATTTCATTCACGATCAGTCTGCCATTACTTCAGCGGATATTCTGTATCATAGCAACCACAGCGTCTCAAGGGAAAAAAACGCTGCGCTCACAAGCGCTCACAGCCGAGCGTTTTCAGTTGGGAAAAAACGCTTTGGTGGACTCGCGGCCTTAGGGCTACCCTCAACTTAAGATTTTTCTAGTTACTAGTAGTTGTTCATTTAAGTCATCATTCAACTAATCGCACGTTTATATTAAATTAATCCATAATAAACCTTAATATAATCCGCGCTCAAGCACACCCATTAAGTTTGCCACAAAGCACAGGCATAATTAAGAAAAAAGGAGACATTTTATTTATTTATTAATAAGCTAATGTTTTCTTGTCGGCTGCAAGATGAAATTTACGGTGCTGACTCTCATCTCCACAGTACTGGACGCGCCTTTAGAGAGAAATGCAACCTTCATATAAATTATATAATCAGGGAGTATTTGCTTTCGTTTTGAATTGGTTCCTTTAAAAGTAAACATTTTTCTCATGTATATGAGGTACCCCAATTTTTCGTTATTTCATTATCAGGAAAAAAATCAAGTGATCACGCGGGCGCCTCCCTGTCATGCATGCGCATTAATACTTTTCCACACAAACACTTAAATATGAATAATAATAGAGCACATTTATTTTAGGTTAACGCTACAGTATGGGATCCGCATTAAAATAAATCTTTACAAGTCTACATCCGAGACAGGTGCAGTTATAACCTGTATATTGAAGGCTAGACATTTTAAAATGATCTGCCAATTAGTTGATCATTGTTTTTGATCAAGATTAAAGGGATGTCGCAGTCATAAACGTTTTAATGACTCTCATAAAACTGTTTTAATAAATCGCTTATGCATTAAATAATAAAGATACAAAGCAGGTTAAGTTAAATTGTACAAATAATTATAAAATTCTATAGACTGCGAAGACGACTGCAGTTTCAGATTTTGCATATGCAAAAGTGAATTATTATTTTTTTTTTTACATGCAATGATACAAAATAAAAACAAACAAGAATTGTAATGAAGAAAAAATAGACAAATAAGAATAAATGATGAAACCCCTCAGCACATCTCTTGAGCTTCGCACTCAGCAGCGCACTTAAATAAGATCTTAAATAAGATAATAGTGACAATGAACATTATATGACATTTAAAATAGTTTTGACGATTTGTCCTTCAGTCTGCCTGTGCATTTCTGACCCGCACTGGGCTAAATCTCCGTGATGTTCTCGTTGAGAATGTAATTTCTAAAATGTTATTAGAAAGAATTCATTTCTAAAATGTTATGCTACGGAAAGCCTGAAACAGATGGCAGCAGTATAGAGCTACACAGTAGGCTATCAGTCATCAGCATGATTACAATGAGGGAACTTGAGTTTAAACAGAGGATGTTTTATTATTCCGTCCCTTCTTTTCAGTTTCAATGATTTTGTGTGTGTGTGTGTGTGTATGTGTGTGTGTGTGTAACTGTGTGCACATTTTAAACCAAGACTACATTTTACTTAGACCAGTGTTTCCCAACCTTTTTTTCTGCTGCGGCACAGTTTTGATAAGTAAAAAATCCCACGACACACCACTAAGCACAAAAAAAAAAAAAAAAAAAAAAAAAAAAATCATGCTCAATTGGAGTTAAGTTTTTTACGAGCAAATAATGGAGATCTGTGTTTTGTCCGTCATTAGAATGACCGCATCTGAGGCAGTATATTAATCGCATTGCGTTTTCATCAATTTACAGGTTTTAATGTTTATTGTAGCTATATGGGTGCTCAGTTTTTCTTGTTTTCTTGTTAATACATTTGGCTAAAATCTCATAATATAAAAGATAAACCGCTACGCACAAGATATTTAAAATGTGTACAAAAGTGTATTGGCTAGATGGCAAATGCTAAGACTTCAAATTTCTTCATTGCGAAGAAATAGACGTCTGTCTTAAATCTGCGCATCGCGGCAACAGAGATTTTCTTACTATTGGGAGATGAGAGGGTCTGTATTACTTACTATTGGAGAAAGCGTAATGGTCAACTTGGATCACGTGTGCCTTGATAACCAATCACATTACAGCCTTGACGTTACTGAATTTCAGTCAGAGTGTTGTGTGACATTCATTGGCCATTTACGGATACCATAGGAATGAATGGGGAGTTCCGTAAGCTGAATCCCACCTGTCGCAAAAAGTCTGACTTCACTTATAAAACGGCATTTTTTCGGTGTAAACTCTAAAAATAGTTCAATCCAAAGGTATTGTTTAGTGTAAAACATGTTGAAGATTAGCCGATAGGTTCATTAAATGATGAGCTGTTTCCTCCAAAAAGCTGTTTATTCAGTGTAGTGAAGTCTCTCCTCCATTGACATCCATTCAAAGAAAACGGCCTCTGGTCTCTTTTCCCAAACCGGAAGCGTTAGCTTTAGCCGTTACTCTTTTTTGTCTAAAGGTTGCAGTCTTGTCTTCTATTGGCTTTGGTGGCACTTCATTCTGAATGGAGGCGGGATGGAGTTGTGAGGTTTGACTGATAATTTGAGGATCCAGTGGCGTTATGAGGTTTAGTCACAAGCTCTTTTGAATGCTTTTCATTGATTAAATATTTGTAAAATCCACAAACAGACATAACGATGACCAATAGCACTGATTTAAAATAATAATAATGAAATATAATAGAGATAGGAAGTTTTTGATAATTTTCCACGGCACACCTGTCAACCTGTGTGTGGCACAGTGGTTGGTAAACACTGAATTAGACTATTTAATGCTTTCAGCAATATACCACAGTTTGCTTGTTTTTTCAAGAGATGGATACTTTTGTGAAATTTTAATGGTTTAAGATTGTCTGAAAGGTCTGATTACCTCTCCAGGGCGGATCTTGATGTAGAAATTACTCCTTTTGTAGGAGATCTTGAGGATCTTTGGCCAAGCAAATCGATTGATTCTCAGCCTGTCTCGGTAAATCAATAGACCATTGGCACATACACCCAGCATGATATCAATCCCTTCTGAATCCTGCCTCAGAAAGAATGGGTGATTTTAGAAAACATTTAAATGTTGAGTGTATGATTTCTACATTCACTAGTGGTATTAATTACAAACTACTTGCTGTTGTAGTGTCTATAGCAGTTGTAGTTACAGATTGTACCATGTGATTTTTATGTACCTTAGCATGATGCAGGTCGACACCGTACATGGAGAGTTTCTTTGCATTTTCCAAGAAGTTCATTTCCGCCTCAGCAGGTGTCATTCCCCTGAGAAACATGGAGAAAAAAAATAAAATAAAAAAATATATCATTATAACCATTCTGGTTATCCAAAGGTACCCCTGACAGTCACAGGTGTGCATTTCTCAGCATTTACAACAGCTTCAAACATAGCTGATCCATATACAATTTACAATCAAAACTGATTTATTCATTAAAGAACTGATATATTTATTAAAAATTTTACAATAAAATTTTAAGTTAGTTATTATTTTATAATGTAAGTTTTATAATAAAATTCTGAAACAGAACAGAATATTTCTTAACATTTGGTAATATTATACATCCCATCCATTATCCAACTGCCTTTCCTATGTATGGTTTACAGGGATACTGGAGCCTATCCCAGCACAGTTCCATAGGCAGGGAAGATTATATATACTGGTTGTAATATTAATATAATCGGTAATATAATCTCTTTGCATTAAACAAGTACTGTAAAATATCTCTGTAATAAATACAGTCTGTAATATCTCTCTCAGACCTGTAAGTTCTATGTAGTTCCATCACCCTCTCCTCCAGTTCACGAGTTTGGTTGGGGGCAAAGTGGAAGTCACCAACGTAGTCGGAGCCATGGTCATCTTGGTCAAAGTCCCCCAGTTCCGCCTGCACGGTGTAGGAACCCAGCAAAGCATGTGTGACAAAGGAACAGGGCAGACGGCCAGAGAGGATGTCATTTCGCAGCTGCATACACAGGTAGTACCTGGAACAGAGAATATCTCCTGAAAGTATACGTTTTGTCATATTCTTATCTTCATTGTTATTGCCTGACCTCTAGAAAAGCTATACTATCATAATACATTTCAGTTTTTTTCCTGTTTACTTTGCACAGCATGCAAATTTTCTAGAAACTTAAATTAAAATGAAAAATAACCTGGAAACAATATAGTCCATGATTTTTAGCATCTCTTTTGTAATGGGAATGTCAGTTGGAATACAACATTTTAGCATTTTTACTCATAACTCAGTGTAATGCAATGTACACATATAATTATGCCTTGCAATTAACAATGTTTATTGTAGCATACTGCAATGTTTATTGTTACATTGGCCAGTAATCATATTGGCTTGGCTGATTAAAGGGGACCTATTAAGCCCCTTTTTACTAGATGAAATAAACGTCTCAAGTGTCCTTTAAACGTGTCTGTGAAGTTTCAACTCAAAATACCCAACAGATCATTTATTACATGCTGTAAATGCCCATTTTTAAAAGAAGAAAAATATGCTGTTTTCATGCATGTATCTTTAAATGCAAATGAGCTGTTGTTCCCACTCTGCCAAAAAAAAAAAAAAAAAAAAAAAAAAACTGTTTGGTTTCATGACATTGCAGTTCTTTGACGTTGTGAAAGTTTATTATCAGAGGTGGACAAAGTACACAACTCCATTACTTGAGTGAAAGTACAGATCCTACTGGTCAAATATTACTCCATTACAACTTAAAGTTGTAAAAACAGATTTTTACAGAAGTACTTGCTTTTAAAAGTACTTAAGTACCAAAAGTACATTTCCTTTTTTGTCAAAACACTGTTTTATTATTGTTTATGTAATACTTACAATACCTCTGAAGCAACTTACAATACATTACACCTACTAAATAAACTGAGTAACTTGTAGTATCTTTAGAGTAAAGAGCTTTTAGAATGTTAAAAACCTATGGAAAAAATATATATATTTAACACCCCTACCCACCCTCACAAAAGCAGCATGGTAGTGATCTCACACAGCTCTGGCAGTGTGATGTGCACACAGCTACATGTAGCCATTCTTCCACATTTGAACTGAGTAGACAGTGAAATTTCTGTAAATACAGACTGATAAGAAAAAATAAATCAAACCTGCTTTAAAACCCAGCAACACAACTCTGTGTAATTTTACAACAGCAACGCTGCTTTAACAAAGTAAAACAGCAAGACTTATTTGACATCCAAAAAAAAATAAATAAATAAATAAAATGCTGTCTAATTGCTCTCGCGGTACTTTGATGTCATATATAGAACGGTCTGTGCAGTGCTGCTTCAAGTCAAACATCTATTGTGATTTGTTAGGAGATGCACAACAGTTCTTCTGTGGCTTTATAGGTAATATTTTTGTTTACACAATTGAGAAAAATCAGACAATATTGTGTCTAATTGAGTCTCACAATATTAACTTTTATTGAATTGTTGTAAATAAATATCAGATTTGCAACTGGTCATTGTTCAAAAAACGCTGGGAAATCACATCATGTAGCTCTACAAGTGTGATTACTTGATAGATTGTCTGGGGGGGAAAAAAAAAAAAAAAAAAAAAAAGTCACATTTTAGAGAAGAAAAAAAATAAAATCACCCACTGACTTTCAAAGTGTCACGCGTTCAACAAGGAAGATAGTCCAATAACAGATATATTTATTCCAAGAAGGCAAATCCACAGAGACACAGGGTGAACACAACATTCACATTCAATACCGGACAGCCCAAACTCACACAAAGGGAAACTCAAATAGGGGACTTAACAAGGGTGGCACAGGTGAGGAGGGTTAACTAATAATTAGACAATGAACTAATGAGAACAGGAACAGAACCAAATATGGGCAAACAGGAACTAAACCAAAGCAGAAGACAGAAACACACAACAAAAGAGTTCAGGGGTGTGACACAAAGCTGCTACATAGTAATGACTCTCTACTTGATAGAAATGTAATGTAGACCTTGATAGAAATGTAGTGGAGTGAAAAGTACGATATTTGTCTTTCAAATGTAGTGAAGTTAAAGTCATAAGTTTCCAGAAAAAAATAACACTCAAGTAAAGTACATATACTCAAAAAGTGTACTTACTGTAAGTACAATACTCAAGTAAATGTACTTAGTTACTGTCTGCCTCTGTTTATTATTTACATGCATTCTGAAGTCACATCAGTTTAAACTTCTGATATATGGTTTTCTGAGAGCACACATCAGAAGCGAATGCACAGAATTGTCAATGGAACTGTCCATGGAAACACCAACTTGCACCAAGTCTGCAAGGTTGACATGGCACTGCACATAAATATTGCAGTGTGCCAAATATGGAAAATAGAGTAGAACAAAACATCCAAAGATCATTTGTTTTCATTTAAACACTTCGACATTTACCATTTTCATAAATGGAGATTTGCTGTATGCATAATTTGCAAAGCCAGAATATCGGATATGACCACCCTAGTGAAAAAATAGTATACTTAAGTACAATTTATTCATATGTACTTTAGTATAACTAAATATATTTGTGGCACACTATAAACTGGTATTAAAATCTGTTAAATTGGAACAACTAATTTTGTACTAAATGCATTTTAGTTGTGCAAAAGCAGTGCTGAAATTCAACTGAAGTTGTATTAAATATACTTGTTTGTGCTAAAGTGGAACTATTCCAAGTATACTTAAGTACACTTTAAATATCCACTCTTTTATTTAATTTTTGAAATGCAGAATTCACTCAGCATAAACTTCAAATGTATTTTGGTGACATTACAATTGCAATTCAATTACGCTGTAAGAGTGTTGAACATACATGAATATTATACTAATAACAAACTGAGGTCATACTATCCTTTACTTTTAGTGACTTTAAAATACATTGCAATGGCATTCCATGTAAAGTTGAAGTGTGCTAATGGTACAATTATTGTGCTTCTAATCCAATAAATTAACCTTTATAAATAATGGCACAGCTGGATTCCATACCGGGTCACTACCACACACTTGTACTCGCTTTACCAGATGCGCCACCAAAGCATACATGCACTAGGTAAAACTGCGGTAACTTGGTGGTCTTTCTATACTGTTACAACTATAAGTAAACCGTTTTTTCCATCAATGACAGCACAAATGATATGGACTTAAAGACTGCAAATTGCCGAGAAAAGTCTTAATATAGGTGCAGTAAAGCGGTGCGTTGAAATAAACGTGAAATGGCCTCTATTGTTACAAACAGCAGACTCAGACGGAGATTCGGGAAAACAACAGATGTTTATTTATGGATCAGCAGAGCAAATGGTGACTGTATATGGTGAGTAGAATATCCAGTAGATCAGATGACGTTTGATGAGACGATGATTGGAGATCTTTGTCTTGACAGGAGTATTAGCAATATGGATCAGAGCCCACACCTCACACAGGCAGAGTAGCAGACTTCTGGAAGAGATTGCTGGAGCAGACAGACTGGGGAACACAGGAGACACGACGCTGGAGAGAACACTGGAGGTAAGTACACAAGGAGGTAAGCAGCAGGTAGGTCGCTGTGATAGCATAAGTCACTATGCGTAAACGAGACCGGACGTTAGACTGTGGTGAGGTGTGAGCTTAAATGGTGTGTGGTAATGAGGTGCTGAGTGTGTGCAGGTGTGCTCCATTAGTATTCAGGTGAGGATGTGCGATGTGATTGGCTGGCGTGGGAGCCTGGTCGATCTGTGACATTACCCCCCTCTCCACGGCCCGCTCCAGAGGGCCGAGGACCCCGACGGCGTGGTGGTCTACCTCTTCCCCTGGGAGCTGGTCGATCTGGGTAGGCTAAGTGGAATTCCTCGAGTAGGGTTGGGTCTAAAACGTCATTCCTGGGGACCCAAGATCTCTCCTCCGGACCATAGCCCTCCCAGTCAACAAGGTATTCCAGCTGACCACCACGGCGCCGGGAATCCAGGATCTTCTTAACCTCGTATATGGCGCCATCCTCCAGAATCAGTGGAAGAGGGGGTTCCTCACTTGGACCAGGCTCTGTGGAGGGAGAGACAGGAGGGTGGTAAGGTTTTAACAGTGAGACATGGAATGTGGAATGGATCTTATATTGTGGAGGGAGTTGTAGCTGGAAGGTGACTGGGTTGATTTGTTTCAAGATCGTGAAGGGGCCAACATATCTGGGACTTAATTTTTTACAGGGCAGGCGCAGTCTGATGTCCCTTGTTGACAGCCAGACCTTCTGTCCCGGTTGGTAATGGGGGGCTTCGGACCTACGAAGGTCTGCTGTCATCTTGCGCCTGCGCACTGCTCGCTGAAGATGATGGTGAGCATTGTCCCAGACCCTCTCGCTCACTCGGAACCAGTAATCCACTGCTGGTATCTCTGATGGTTCCCCAGACCAGGGGAACAAGGGTGGCTGGTAACCGAGTACACACTGGAAGGGAGTGAGTCCAGTAGAAGGTTGACGTAGGGAATTCTGGGCGTACTCGGCCCAGCCAATAAACTGGTTCCAAGAGTCCTGGTGGTCATGGCAGAAGGTTCGTAGGAAGCGACCGATTTCCTGGATCTTCCTCTCCGTTTGCCCGTTCGTTTGGGGATGGTATCCTGATGACAGACTCACGGTCACACCTAGGAGTTTGAAGAATCCCCTCCAGACCCGGGAGATAAATTGTGGCCCCCGATCCGACACAATGTCCTCCGGTAAGCCGAAATATCTGAAGACGAAGTTGAACAATAATTCGGCTGTTTCCAGGGCTGTGGGCAGGCCTCTGAGAGGAAGGAGTCGACAAGACTTTGAAAATCGGTCCACAATCACCAGAATGCATGTGTTACCGTCTGAATCTGACAGGTCGGTGATGAAATCTACCCCCAGGTGTGACCATGGTCGATTTGGAACGGGCAACGGGAGGAGCTTGCCTGCTGGTAAGTGGCGAGGACTCTTGGAAATGGCACACTCTGTACAGCCCTGGACGAACCTTCTCACGTCCCTTGCCATGTTGGGCCACCAGTAGCGGTTCTTCAATAGCGAGAGGGTGCTGTTGGCCCCGGGGTGGCCAGTGCCCAGTGAAGTGTGTACAGAGTGGATTAGGGGATTGCGCTGTAATCGAGGGACATACTGCCTTCCTGGTGGGCAGCCCGGCGGAATGGCCGTGGAAGCACTGGAGGAGGTGGCAGAGTCGATACTCCATTGGATGGGACAGACAATGAGTTTATCGGGAATGACGGGTTCAGGTTCTTCTTTGGTTTCCTGTGGAGTATGTAGACGTGATAAGGCATCGGCTTTAGTGTTCTTGGATCCTGGACGGTAAGAGATGGTGAAGTTGAAACGGGTAAAGAAGAGCGCCCAACGGGCCTGGCGAGGGTTGAGCCGTTTGGCTTCACGCAAGTATTGTAAGTTCTTGTGGTCAGTTAGGACGGTGAATGGATGTTGTGAACCCTCCAACCAATGCCTCCACTCCTCGAGGGCTAACTTGATGGCCAGAAGTTCCCTATTGCCGATGTCATAGTTTCTTTCCGCCGGGCTGAGCTTACGGGAAAAGAAGGCACATGGGTGTAGTTTGGCTGGGGTCCCCTGCTGCTGGGATAGAACAGCTCCAACCCCCGTAGTAGAGGCATCTACCTCCACAATGAAGGGTTTTGTGGGATCAGGATGGATGAGGATTGGAGCACGGGTGAAGGCGTCCTCCAGGCGTTCGAATGCTTCCGTTGCAGCAGATGTCCAGGACAGAGACTTGGGCTTGTTACATAGGAGGTTGGTGAGATGACTGGTAATGGTACTGTAGTTCTGAATGAATCGTCTGTAGAAGTTGGAGAACCCGAGGAATCTTTGAAGTTCTTTAATGGTGGAAGGGACTGGCCAGGACCTGATGGCTTCCACCTTCCCCTCGTCCATACGGATGCCACCACTATCGATGTTGTATCCTAGGAATTGTACTGATGGTTGATGGAATGAACACTTCTCAGCCTTGAGGAACAGATGAAACTTGCGTAGGCGTTGTAGGACCTCCGCAACGTGGAGGCGATGTTCGGTCAAGCTCCGAGAGTAGATGAGGATGTCATCGATGTAAACCAAGACGAACCGGTGTAAATACTCCCGGAGCACCTCATGCATGAAGTCCTGGAATACGGAGGGGGCGTTGACAAGACCATACGGCATGACAAGATATTCATAGTGGCCAGTAGGTGTTACGAAAGCCGTCTTCCACTCGTCCCCCTCGCGTATCCGGATGAGGTTATACGTGCTGCGGAGGTCCAGCTTGGTGAAGATGGTGGCTCCGCGGAGATGTTCCAGGGCTGCTGGGACGAGAGGAAGGGGGTATCGGAACTTGATGGTGATTTTGTTAAGTGCCCGGTAGTCAATGCAAGGCCGCAAGCCTCCGTCCTTCTTTGCTACGAAGAAGAAGCTTGAAGCAGCAGGGGATGTCGAAGGGCGAATGTAGCCTTGCTGAAGAGCCTCTTCGATGTACTCCTCCATGGCCTTCTGTTCCGGTAGAGACAGCGGGTAGATCTTTCCTTTGAACTGGTACCAGGTGAGCCAGTGCCCAATCGCGCAGTCCCATGGCCGGTGAGGAGGTAATTGGGAGGCCCTCTTCGGGCAGAAGACATCTCTGAAGGGGGCATAACAGGAGGGTATAGAGACAGACTGTTTCTCGAGAGGGCTTTCTATGGAGGTGGAGTTTACCGATAGAGATTGGATCTGACGAGGAGCTGGGTGAGGTAGACGTGGGAAACAGGTAGGGAAACACTGGTTGCCCCACTTCAGGACTTCTCCCGTGCGCCAGGAAATCTGGGGATCATGTTGCGCAAACCATGGAAGTCCGAGGATTATATCTGTTGTGGATCCCTCCAGAACCAGCAGATGGAGTTGTTCTTCATGTAATTCACCCACACGTAGCTGAACGGGACCCGCACTGAGTCTTACATGGCGGCGGCTGATGGGTTTTCCAGTTATCGATTGGACTTGATATATGGTTTGGTTGGTAACGGTTGGGAGGTTGAGCTGGCGGCAGAGGCTCCCTGAAATGAAGTTTCCGGCAGACCCTGTGTCGAATTGGAGCGTGGACTGGAATGGATACAGTGGAGGCAGTAAGTATTACAACAGTAGATAGGGGTTTCATTCTGGATATAGAGGGTTGAATTGCACTCACCGGGAGTCGAGGAGGTCGAATGGGGCATGATGATATTATGTGCCCACTATTTCTACAGTATAAACATAAGCCATGGGTAAGTCGCCTCTGCCGCTCAGTGTACGATAAGCGGGCACTGTCTGTTTGCATGGGTTTGTGAACTGGTTCTGGAGGGCGGCTTGCTTCTTGGGGGCGCTGTTGAGGAGTGCAACGGGTAAGTCGGGCTGATTCCTCAAAACATGACTGCATGCGGGTTGAACAACGAATGGATAGTTGGATTAAATTCTCCAGTCCACAAGAATCATCATACCCCGCGAGTTGCAACCGCAACCTGGGTTCGAGTCCCTGACGGTAAGTGGTTAGAAGTGATCGTTCGTTCCATCCGCTAGCCGCAGCGAGAGTGCGGAACTGGAGGGCGTAGTCATGGATGGATTTGTTCCCCTGTCGGAGATGGTAGAGTTGATCACTGATGGAAGGATCGGCTGTTGAGTGGCCAAAAACTTCACGGAAGTGAGTGATGAAATTATTGAGAGACTGGGTGACAGGGCCTGATTGTGACCAGATAGTTTCAGCCCACTGTAGAGCTTTACCTGTCAGGAGGGATATGATGAAGGCGATCTTAGATCTCTCAGTGGGGTATAGCTGCGGTTGCATCTCTAGGGCTAAGGAGCATTGTAAAAGAAACCCGTTGCACTCCCCCGCCACACCTGAGAAGGGCGCTGGCCATGGGACTGGTGATCAGGGGTGCAGAAGGAGTGATGGTGTTTGTCGTGGAGGTGATCGGTGGTGCTGGCGGTGGAGACGGTGAAGGAAGAAGAACTCGTCGGAGATTGTCCACGAGCTCCTGGAAGGGGTCGGTATTGCTCATGCTGTCCTTGGTGTAGGTCCGGTCTTCTGTTACAAACAGCAGACTCAGACGGAGATTCGGGAAAACAACAGATGTTTATTTATGGATCAGCAGAGCAAATGGTGACTGTATATGGTGAGTAGAATATCCAGTAGATCAGATGACGTTTGATGAGACGATGATTGGAGATCTTTGTCTTGACAGGAGTATTAGCAATATGGATCAGAGCCCACACCTCACACAGGCAGAGTAGCAGACTTCTGGAAGAGATCGCTGGAGCAGACAGACTGGGGAACACAGGAGACACGACGCTGGAGAGAACACTGGAGGTAAGTACACAAGGAGGTAAGTAGCAGGTAGGTCGCTGTGATAGCATAAGTCACTATGCGTAAACGAGACCGGACGTTAGACTGTGGTGAGGTGTGAGCTTAAATGGTGTGTGGTAATGAGGTGCTGAGTGTGTGCAGGTGTGCTCCATTAGTATTCAGGTGAGGATGTGCGATGTGATTGGCTGGCGTGGGAGCCTGGTCGATCTGTGACATCTATAGAACACGAAAGTGCGTTAAACTTGAAGCTGTTAAAGTCAGAGGACACAACATTAAATATCATCTGCAGAATGTTTTGCATCCCTTTTACCTGACATGATCTGTCATTAACACTGCAGGAATCAATTGGATAAACTGACATAACATTAGTTTTCTTCTTACACCTAATGTAAAATGCAATTAAATTATTTGGCAATTTGACGGTCTCGCAGTAAGCTGCAGATTTATATGTGACGAATTGAAATTATTTTAAAACATTTTGTTACTTTTAATGCAGTTAACGTCTCTGAATTTATCTGACATTTTAACTTTTTGTGTAGTTTTAAGGGCTGGTCAGGAAAATTTTAATAATTTGTTTAATAAGCCCAAGGGTTGCAGTCCACACTTCCAAGTGCAATGTTGCTGTTGTCCGTACAGGACATTAAAGACATTAATGGAAAAAAATGTGTTGGTACAGGTGCATTGGAGTGCATTAGGAATATACTAAAGTAATAAACCTTCTGATCAAGTTTGTCAATTGCTTTCACCATTTCAAACTGACTATATGTTGTTTACATATCTTTACTTTTGCAACTACTTTCTATATGTATGTAAAGCTGCTTTGCAACCATGCAAAATTGTGAAAATAATTTATCATAATTATTTGCAACTCAAAACATTTATTTTTCTCTATACTATTTTTATACTCAAGTAGAACTCAAATACAGTGTATTGTATTGTACATTTATTCATAACAGGTCAACAGAGGATTCAACAAAAATAAATTACTGAAGTATTATTTCAATATTTAACAAATTAAGTTGTTTTATTGGCAAATTCCTCACTGTTACATTTGCGCTGTAAGCAAAAGTTGCGTTTGGAAGCTCTGCCCTTACAGCACCTGTTAGTAGAAACATACTGGATGTTTCAATTCATACCTCTCATTTTCTTTGGTTTGCCCAAAATGAAAGTCTCATCTAAAAAAAAATAAAAAAATAAAAAAATAAAAAAATACACAGCATCATCTTATAATCACTTCATCATTCTCAGATTTGAAATGCATGGTGAGACTTTAGCTGTCTTTAGCTGCAATGAGTTTCTAAACTCTAAAGGTGTCTTCTGAAAAATGTGCCAAATCTGCAACACAGATTCCCAATAGTGTGCACTCTACAGAGTTCAGATGTTTACCATAAGTACAGCAAAACCTATTGTTGATGAATTTCACAGCTCGTGAAAGTAAGGTGAAGAGAGACTGACTTATCAAGCCCCCTTCACTGAACATATTGTAGCCTATATTTAGGCCGATGTTAAAATCACATTATTAAAATACTTAAGAAGTCACATTTAAGGAGTGAAGGAACAAACAAATATCAAGACACAGAATGTGATATTGTCTTTTGTGCCATAGTCTTCCCCACAGACATACATTAATATGGCCTACATACATTTACAGGATCATAAGTGGTTTCATTCATCCCTTACCGAGACTAGTTGTTGGGCTGAATGAGCATGGACATGTCATTGGGGTTATGAAGCGGGTATCCTCTTTCAAAGGTTTTGTCCAGTTAGGTTACATATATGTGTGTGTGTGTGTGTGTAGGTCATATTTAAAGTTTTTATTTATTTATTTATTTATTTATTTTTTTGTGCTCAGAGAACACCATTACGAAAATTACTTTTAACAAGTTTCAGACTGTTGTAGATGGAATTAAGAACATTGCCAGTGTACTTTCTTAAAGATGAATATATGTATTTCATCCTTCCCCAAATGGATTTGTAAAAAAGTATACTATTTTACAAATTAATTTGTAGCTCACTAAGTTTGTGCTTTATGAAAGCATGAAATAACTACATTTTATGTGTCTTTTCAGTTAGTATAGACATGTCAATCTATTTTTAGTGTACTAATCATGAAATAAATATATTTTAAATACAATTAAGTATATTTATTTTTCACTAGTGCACCACTGGATGTGACCAAAAGGAATAGTTATAAATTGTATAAACCGCTAAATAGTTAATTAGACTTCAAGAATTTCCTATAGAGAGAATAATGTCTAAAACAGCTTCTTTTTTAATGTAGCTTAAGGCTGTCAAAAGATTAAAATGATTATTAACATTTAATCTCATGTTCCTCATGCAGGTCAAACTTTAAATTTGACACTTGCTTCTTTTCCTTTCAAATCTTAGTACTTTATTTGTAATGATGAATGATGAAAAACAATATTCATATAATAATAAATTAAATTTTGATTTATTTTTCACCAAACCCTATCGTATACCCCCAAAACACTTGGATAAGAATAAAATGTATAGTTCAGCCATGAAACTCTAGATGGCGCAGGCTGATGGGTTGTTAACATAACTGATGATATTCAGAGAGTTAAATGACTTGGCACAAGCTGATTGGTTCACGTTGCATATGCATCCAATGAGCTTACTGCCTAGCATTTATATGGCTGGCTAGCATTCACTTGAGATTTTTGCAGCGCACTTTCAGAATTTCTCTGGAACCCTCCACCTTCCCGGCTCCACCTGTATAGATCTGCTACGGGTTATTTTATATGTTATTTGTGCAGGAGCAGTATGTCTTAAATACTCACAGCACCGTATCACCATATGCATTGGCAGCAGCAAGTTACTGTACTTGCTTGCAGCAGCAGCAGCAATAACCAACAGCAGCAGCAATTCAGCAGCAGCAGCAGCGTAGCAGATCTATTCTGCCAAGACCAAATACATAAACATTGTCATATCCATCACCACGCTAAAATCTTCTGAGAGTTGTCATGATTGAACTAATATTAAGATAAATTAATATTACTAATATTAGGACATCATCAGATTTCACCATCAGTTCTCAGCCATTTATGTTTTTTTTTTTGTTTTTTTTTTGTTTTTTTTTTGTGCAAGGTAATCAGACAGGCACCTACAGTTGCAATTAAAATTATTCAACCCCCTTGACCTGCAAGACATCTACGCTAATATTAGTCTCTTTCATTCTTATTCCGAGGTCACCATAGCCACCCAGATCCTGTCTGTTTCCAGATCAGATGGTCACTGCAGTCACCCGGATCCAGTCCGTATCCAGTCCAGATGGTGGATCAGCACCTAGAAATGACCTCGACAGCCCTGAATGTCAGTGGAGCCCAGGACAGCTAGATGTGCCCAGCGAAGACCACATCACCTAGATGGCCATCAGCACAAGACCATGGGAACCAGATGAGTCCTCTGCTCAATCTGACTTTTCTGCAGCCTGGAATTAAACTGCTGGTTTCGTCTGGCCAGAGGAGAACTGGTCCCCCGACTGAGTCTGGTTTCTATCAAGATTTTTTCTCCATTTCTGTCACCGATGCGTTTTGGTTCCTTGCCGCTGTCACCACTGGCTTGCTTAGTTGGGGACACTTAATTCCCAGTGCACAGACACTATTTGAACTGAACTGAGCTGGACGATGATATGACTGAATCAATGATGAACTGACTGAAAATTGAGTGTTTTTTGTCGTCCTTTTGCATTATTACACCCTATTTTCCTATTTAATACTGTAAAGCTGCTTTGACACAATCTGTATTGTTAAAAGCGCTATATAAATAAAGGTGACTTGACGTGACTTGAGGTGAGATGGCTAAGCATGTGTCCTTTCTTGGGATTTATCTGTGGTTTTGGAGGCTTTGAGTCATAGGAGTCAGCCTCAGTGCGGCTTCTGACTCCTAAAAAGGGTTATGTTGTTAGCCTTGGCATTTAAGAATTTCCAGGCTTTGTCTATGAGCTCCTGCTGTATTGATTTTGCTTCCGTTTTTGTAAATGTTTGCGGCCAAGGCTTGGTTATCAAAGTTGCTTCAACTCTGTTTTGCTCTTAAGTTCTTATGCTGCAGTCTTTCGCTCCTCCACCCTTCGTGTCGCAGAAGAGTGAGAGATTGCACATGCTTTGCTCTGTTAGGGTGTTGAAGATTTACATTGACCAATTACTCATTTGTTTTAGTGGTTGTAACAAAGGTTGTGTGTCTACCAAGCCAAGAATGTTGCATTGGGTTTTGAAGGCCTATGAGGTGTGTGGGGTACTTTTGTGTACACTCTACAAGAGGTTTTGGCTAGAGATGTTCATTTTTCAAAAACATTGTCTTTGAATATTCGAATATATATATATATTACAGTACAGAACATACATACACTCGAGTCGGCCTATATATCGTGTTTATATTGTTTCACATGTTGATGTTGAGAAAAACAATAATATCCACATGCTCGGGTGAAAGTTGGCTCCTCAGGCCTGATAACAATAAGAATGTGCGCCGACACAAACATTCCAGAGACACAAAGATAACAGTGTGCTAAGCAAAGTTTCTTACAGTTTTCTGTTCTTAAACCACTCTCCCTCGAGGACACATAAAGGAATCATATGTCTCAAGGTCATTTCACCATCAGATAAG
Source organism: Spinibarbus caldwelli (assembly GCA_039654775.1). Taxonomy (NCBI): domain Eukaryota; kingdom Metazoa; phylum Chordata; class Actinopteri; order Cypriniformes; family Cyprinidae; genus Spinibarbus; species Spinibarbus caldwelli. The sequence continues at coordinate 24,109,727 of CM077255.1, read as the reverse complement.
CTCTCTTCTCAACTCACTCAGGGTTCAGCTGTGCTTACCTGCAGTCGTGAATACAGTGATGGACAGCTGTCTTTCCTCAGTCGACTGGTGTTTGGATTTCATGTGATTTTTCATTGTGGAGTATTTTGTGATTTTATGATAACTTAATTTCACTGATTCATTTGTTCAAAAGTAATTCCATTTTGTAATATCCTTGAGTAAGATAATTTTAATCAAAGTAATTCCAAACTTCACGAGGCAGACAATGACATTTTGAGATCAAATACAATCAACTTGTTAATATGCTCCATGGTGCCACCCAGTGCATTTAGTTATAACTGCTTTCTACATATTGGTTTTTGCCACTAAAAAAAAAAAAAAAAAAACATACGTTGAGAACTAGCTGCAACATTTAACTTTACTCACCTTGTAATATCTTCCATTAACTGGGAGGGGTCCGGTGGATAAAACTTGACAGCAAAATTAAATTGCCAAGAAGACGCTGTAAACACATACAAAGTGAGAAAAAAACACAACATGCAGAATGGTTGACTGATAAACTGAATTTTTTTTGGACAGCATTTAAGTGGTTTTTGTCTGCAGCATATAAAAGCAAAATTCAGAGCATGTGTGCCTTTAATAGGCCTGAGTTACTGAAATGATCAGTACTGAACAAGACAGGGCTATAAACATGGGCTAATTGTTTGAGTGAATCTGGTTTGTGTGATTTTTCTAAAACAAATTTAGAAAGGTCTTAAAAATGTTTGTTATCCTAATTGTTTTGCAGTACTGAAAGTAACTTTAGAGTTATGTAAAATCAGTTAGGTTAAATGTATTCTACATATCGGAATATTTAGGCATTATTTAAAATGAATGGTTTAACTATTTATGTTTTATTGCAAAATGACTAAGTTACTGAGTTACTAAGTGGGAACAAAATGCTATATAATGACACAATGGGAACGTGTCAGTGGTCACAAGGTCAGGGCTTTAAATAATCATAGCAATTTTTTTGGCTGATGGTGCTAATACTTTAGCAGTGATATAAAGGTAAAAAGGATTTGCATCATAGAGCCATTATAAGAGTGTATTTAGCGCAATAACCTTAGATTTTCTGTAAGGTGAACAAACCTATGCAGCAACATGGAGCATAGTCAGCTTCTCATTCACACGCAGGAAACTAGAGTTACATTCAGTAGGAACTTAATGCTGCGTAATCACACAATGGTAAAGATATATCCTCGCACATTCAAATCATTTGTAGAAGCTTATTTGTAATACAGGTTATAAAATCTGAAATATGGGGAGAGGACCAACCTCCATCATACAAATGCCCTGTAAAGAGGTACCTGTAGCAAGGCCCCACGTAAACGCCAAACTTAAAGCAGAATGGGCCCCAGCAAAATTACATCCAACAACCAATGCAAAAGTCTCTGTTTCTTGGCATTCAAAAATTGACCGGTCGGTTAACATTAGCCTTCGATGCCCTAACCGGCCAACGCTCAGGACAACCCATTTAATAACAAAGTGTCCCATTTTGGGGCCAAATACCCAGCCTTTCAAAATTCTGGCCAGATGTGACAAATGTGCCCTGGGCTTCAGACAACATGTGCTTCTGATGCAAAATCTCCCACGGTACACTGTCCAGGAGAGATATGAAACTTCAGACTGCCAATACGGAGTCACCACTGCAACCATGCTGTGTTCACTGAGCATGCAATGTGCTTCATGGCCTAAGTGCTAAATGCAATGCCCTACAGAACTCACGGCCTCAGAACCCAATCCAGCACCTTATCCATGTACCTGGTCAACCTGCAAGACCAAGGTGTGCAGAGCCAAACCTGAAGCCACAGTGTGGCAGGTGTAGGTAAAATCTGCTGCCACTTTGTTTAGTAATTTTGGCAAAATATGATCAGGATCTTGAAATCTTATGGTGGAGATCTGGAGAAAAGGGAAGCATCCTTGCGAGGTGTGGTTGCGCTCTGGTCTAGCAGAAAATTTTTTATCAAAAAAACATTTCTGCTCCTCTGACTGAGAATTTTCTGGCAATTTGAGATGCAGATTCTCAACTGACCCTGTGATCACATTCAGGAGATCTGAGAAAGTTGCAGAAGGAGTAGGGACCCTTCCGCTGGGAGTTTCTAGTCTTGGCTTCCAGTGAGCTGTTCAGACTCCAGACACCACAGTAGACATGGCATTTGTTTCTACATCCTCCAACCCCGATCCTCCACCTGGGACAGAAATATTCTCTTCAAAAATGCAGGTCAGGAGATAGAGAAAGCGGTAGCTTCAGGTGCTCCATGTGCTCACTAATGGGCCGTGTGGTGCTAGGAGTTTGGTGGCTAGAACACACACGTGATGTAATCTACTCCCACATACTCAGCAACTCGTAGAATAGGGCTTCCAGATTCCTCTCTGTGGACTCTGCATGATGGACCCCCAAATAGGAGACACATGTTGTGTGTGTCTTTGCTGACGATAAAGTGCATGGATAAGAGAGACATATTCTAAACACCATTTTGCACTCAAGTTGGAGAATCAAATATGCTTGAATGTGAGTCGCTAGACAAAACAAGCTGAAACTATCATGAACTGATTAAAAAAAAATCTGAAATGATGGTGCTAAACATTCACTTTTAAGGGCACTATGATGCAGCACCTTATGAGCAGTTCTTTAGCACATCATCCATTAAATCAGGATGATTCTATAGGGCTTCAGAGCTTGTGATTGTGACCACTAACATGTTCTCATTGTATCATTACGTAGCTTTCGGTTCCTACAAAAGGGAAGAAAATTAACTAATGCAATTCAATGGATTTATCTTCCTGTCAAGCCATTTCTGCCATCGATACTCATGGGGAATAACTGTTTGCCCAATAAGGGCGATGAACTGGAGGCACTTGTGAGGAACCAGCAACTGTACCGTGAGTGTAACCTTATTTGTTTTGTGGAGACCTGGCTAAACAACAACATGCCCGATGCATGTGTGGACATACCTGGCTTCTCTATGGTGCGGGCAGACAGGGATGTAAAGGCGAGAAGGAAGAATAAAGGTGGGGGACTGATTTTATTTGTGAACAACAGATGATGCAACCCTGGTCATATTACAGTGAAGGAGAGGATCTGCAGTCAGGACCTTAGACCTTATTATGTGCCAAGAGAATTCTCACTCATTGTCGCCATTGTTGTTTATATTCCTCCACGGCGGAATGTCATTGCAGCAGCGTGTGATGTCATTCGTGAAACTGTTGTGAGAATTCAGACTGAACATCCAGAGGCATTTATCGCAATATCAAGGGATTTTAATCATGTTACCCTTACCTCCCATTTGACTGGTTTTATACATTATGTTGACTGTCCCACAAGGGAAAATAAGATATTAGATCTGTTGTATGCAAATGTCAAGAAGGTTTATGGTACTATAGCCCTACCACCACTTGGGAAATCAGACCATAATCTGGTCTTCCTCCAACCCACATACAAACCCTATGTAAAGAAATTGCCTGCCACAACCCATTCTTTGAGGAAGTTGAAATGGGAGGCCAGTGAGTCACTTAAGGACTGTTTTGAATGCACTGAATGGAATGTACTGTTGGAGTCACAGGAAAACAGTAGGGACATGGACATTGACAGGTAATAGGTATTATATTAATATTTGTTGGGACAGTGTCATGGCAGCAAGGACTGTACGCTGTTTTCCTAACAATAAACCTTGGATCACTAGCAACATTAATCATTAAGAAAAAGCAGGCATTTAGAGAAGGAAACAGGGAGAAGATGAATTGTGCTCAACATGAGCTGAAGAAGAGCCTAAAGCAAGCTAAATTGGACAACAAAAAGAAAGTAGAGAGGATGGTCCAGAATAATAACATCAGAGAGGTGTGGAGAGGCATGAGGAATAGAAGGATGGAAGGATGCACCCAGGTAAAGTGGTGGATCCAGATGGTGTGTGTCTGAGATTGCTTAAGGAATGTGCAGCCCAACTAGATGAACCTCTTCAGAAGTTTTTCAATCTCTGTGCCAGTACCTAAAGCAGGGCACCCGAAGGAGATTAATTTTTACAGACCAGTTGCACTCACTTCGCGCATTATGAAAACCATGGAGCGGCTACTTCTCCGCTTCTTAAGACCAGCAACTGCACTTGCACAGGATCCCCTTCAGTTTGCTTATCAGGAACGTATTGGAGTGGATTATGCGGTCTTGTACACACTGCATCGGGCCTGTTCCTATCTGGATGCGCCTGGCTGTTACATGGGGATGCTGTTTTTTGACTTTTCTAGTGCATTTAATACTCTCAGGCCATCCATTGTGAGAGATAAATTTGAGTGCATGGGGGTAGGTCCTTCCTTTACTACCTGGATAACTGACTATCTGACAGGACAGCCACAGTTGATCAGATTTGGGAACTATGGTTCTGATACAGTGCTGAGAAGCATTGGGACACCACAAGGGACTGTCTTAGCTCCATTTGTGTTCATTGTATTCACATCGGACTTTAAATACAACTCTAAGTCCTGCCATATAAAGAAATATTCGGATGACACAGAAATTGTGGCGTGTATTAGGGATGGACAGGAAAGGGAGTACAGGGACCATGTGAGGGCCTTCAGTGACTGGAGCAATAAGAACTGCCTCCTTCTGAACATCACAAAGACTAAGGATTTGGTGGTGGCCTTTCGTAGATCTAGGACACATTTGCAGCCTCACTGATAAAATTGATTTTGTGGTGAAGTAAATACTACATAAAAACAAATGTAATTTCTACATTAAATAATTTAGTTCAGGCAGGAATTAAAACATTAAAGTAAATTCTATATTAGTACTCAATTTAAGCTTGTAGAAATTAAAGTTTGAACTTATATTTTACTTGGAATTGTTTGTTATGTTTACAAGGATTCTTTAAGTAAATGTCAAAGTTATGATCCCGTTTTTCCCATCATGCACTGGGGCATGGATAATTAAAAAGGTTAAATTTTTGTTGTTAGGTTTAGTAACTTACTGTTTTGTGACATCTGAAGTTCATTTTCTACTCAAAATGACCCATTCGTACTCAAACACTATCCACTGATTATTACCATCATTGTATATGGTGTACCAAGTATTGAGGTCTGTGTGTTCATTTTGGTAATAATTATATTGAGTGGACATATTATCTTAAAAGGATAACATGCTGACTACTTGCTTACTTACATGTTTGAAAGTGAACCACATGCTTTAATAGCATGCTTTTTTCCCAGTGCTACATTGTTTGAGTAAATTTTATAAACTGTGAATGAGTGAAATGTACTTGAGTATACTTATTGTCTTTTCAATGAATCAGAGTTAATTTCCATGGTAAGCATTACTGGGAATTAAAAATTACTGGGAATTCCCAAGTAAACTTAACTTAAAAATTTCTATTTAAAGCTACTGATAATTATGTTTAGGCTTTTACTTGGCAAATTTTTGTAAATTTACAAGGCTTTCTGAGTGAAAATTGTTTTCAAGCTTTTTTCAAGAAAATCCTACTCCAATTTTTTTCAGTGCTGTTTGTATCCGTGGGGAGGATATTTAGGTGGTGCAGTCCTATAAGTATCTGGGTGTGTACCTGGATAATAAACTGAACTGGTCGCTAAATACGGATGCCATCTACAAAAAGGGGCAGATCCACCTCTTTTGCCTCAGGAGGCTCAGGCCCTTTAATGTCTGCAGTGGAATGTTGTGCATGTTCTATCAGTCAGCTGTGGCCAGTGCCCTCTTTTATGATGCAGTCTGCTGGGGAGGCAATTCGACGGAGAGGAATAACTCAGTTGGACAAGCTGGTGGAAAAAGCCAGCTGTGTGCTTGGCAGGAGTTTGGACTGTGTGGGATTGGCAGTGGAGAGATGTATGAGGAGAAAATTGCAGGCAATACTGGACAATGCTAAACATCCTCTTTATAACATCTTGATAAGCCAGAGGAGCAGTTGCATCAGACGACTTATTTCACTGAATTGCAGAACCAGAGGTTCAAAAGATCTTTCATCCCTACAGCCATTAGGCTGTTTAATAGTTCTTGATCTCCCCTCACCTCTTTTACTTTTATTATTGCAAACTTTACAAAATAATGGATATGTTGAGGCAGTATTTTGGTATGTCTTGGTATTCATTTCACTGATCTACTGATTTTTATTACTGAACTTTTAGGGACCATGGGCCCAATAATACACCCGGCGCAAGGCGCGACGCAAGGCGTGGCGCAAGTGTTTTTGCTTGTTTCAGCCCAACACAGTTCTCATTTTCCTGTCCTGCGCCGCGTTGTTTAAATAGCAAATGCATTTGTGCCCATTTGTGCACCCATGGGCGTGCTGGTCTAAAAAAGAGGTGTGTTCAGGCGCATTGTTGGCGTGTTGCTATTTTGAGGAACTGAAAATAGACTGCGCCATAGACCAACTCAAACCTGGTTTAAGTTTAAAGTCAATGGCGCAATATTTTTTTTTTTTGTTATTTAAAGAGCGCATTATTATTCGGAAACGGCCTGAGTGCACCTACGTCGTACGCTTTAGACCATACGCTTAGATCATTAAAAAAGGGCCCCATGTGTAATACTTTAGTCTGTATAGTAATTCCAGTTAATTATTTGTTCTTAGGACTATGTGTATTTTTAATATGTATGTTTTTTATGTATTTATTTAGGTGTTTGCTTGTTTTTATTGTTTTTGTTATGTGCTGTATCTATCTATCTACTAAATCGTGTGCACAAAATAATAATTCGTTCCCTTGTTTTACTAAATCTTGCACGACATAATTTGTACCCTCATTTTACTAAATCGTGCGCACGACATTACTAAATCATGGCCATGTTTTAGTTGAATCAAATCGAGTGAGCAAATTATTATATTGTGTGCACGATTTACTTAAAAGGAGGGAACGAGTTAGTAAATTGTGTACATGATTTAGTAAAACAGGGGAGCGAATTATGTCGTGCACACTGTTTACTTTTTATCCTGCATGTCATATGCGGGGCTTTGTATATTCAGGATTTTTTTTTTAAGACTTATTTTTGGCATTTTGCCTTTATTACAACAGGACAGTGTAGAGCAAACAGGAAGCGAAGTGGTGGAGAGAGAGAGGGGCAGGATCGGGACCATAACAAAAGCGTTAAATGTTGGTGCACTGCCCACTAGGCTATCGGCGCCAACAGAATTTTGTGGTTAAACATTTTACATGACACACCAGTTTACATGATATATCCATTCATATGACTGATACTTACTTCTCATCTGTTTCTTGATCTCTTTGGACAGGTCCAACCAGTTCTGCAAAACACAACATAAACAACTAAATCTTAGAGCAACATGGCAAGTCTATACTGCCTTATTGCTTAAGAATGTATTTAAGAATTATTTGGTCTGTTCAAGAATGGTTGGTCTCTGTTTCTCTATATGTCTGAATTGAGAGACAAGAAGATTAATGCAAATCTCAACATCTGTCTTTCCCACTGTGGCTTTAAGTCTAAATGAGGTGCTCTGTATTTAGGACATCATGGAAGACCAGAAGAGATCAATGCACACTACAGTACATCTGCATGAACTTCGGCATAAGGTCGACTGAAACCATAGAAACAAAAGTACAAGAGGTTGAGGCTTTAATCTTCAAAATCACAGTTAAAACTTTAGATTAAATAAAAACGATTATGTTCTGAATGTTGTACATATTATAGGACAAAGAATATAAAAAGCAGCCATTATTATTATTATTATTATTATTATTATTATTATTATTATTATTATTAATAAGATGTATCACTCTCTGGAGATATATACCCTTCTTCTAGCTCTTTTAATGATATGTAAGTTAGATATTCTAAAAAAAATGAGAAAAGAACACACAGTAACAACATTATAATTAGGGATAGGCCTGAAGCCCAATATCTTATTCGGAAAGGCATGGATAATGGCTTCAAAACAAATAATGAATTCTACTGAAGAATAGGAAAACAGTCACTTCTCAAGTTTTCTCATTTAATAAATGAGCCAGGACAGTACAATCACAAATTAGTGCCAATCATTGTCTCTTAGAAATCAGAGCTCACAAAGAGTTATACCAACTAAGATAATGAATCATACACATTGTCTACTATTTGATTTGTCTCTTTAAATGTTTTAAACCTTGTAAGATATGATACACAATATTTATCTCTGTCTTACTCTGTCCCAGAGGCAGTCCCTAATTTATGTATTTTCCATCATTTGTTCAGATTTGCATGTATAGAAAATGCTGTTTTGAACCACTGAATATTTTCTTTCATGTTTAATGAAAGAAACTCGCTTCCGGCTTCGCTACTGTTCGGACGCTCTTGCTTACTGCTCTGTGCTTTGCTCCCTGTTTATGTACCTTTCTCAGATTTTTCTAAGACTTTAACTTCAGCAGATCAGCACAGTGCTCAAACAACACAGTTTTGGCACAAACACCAAACTAAAGACTTTTCGGGACTGGAATTCACTTTGCCTCCCACTGCCAGCAGCTTACATTCCAGAGACGGGAAAACACAGCTGCTGACATTCTAACAGACGGGAAAGAAAATGCCCCTTGTGGAATCTACTTGCTACATGAACTGCCACAGACTTCTACAAAGAATTGTGGTTCTTGAAACAAAGTTACTTGCTGGACATCCAAAACAGGTGGAATACACAGCAGATCGTCATCACGGACCCCCTCAGCATACAGCCGGTGAGTCCTGTGAATCTAGTGAATCTCAACAGTTTATACCAAGTGGCAGTTTATACAAGCCGAAACTGATCGACAGACAAATCAATGGCACAAACAGGGAGCGAGACCCAAAGGAACTCGAGACATCAGATTGTCACGAGTATCTCGTATTGCTGCCATAGCATCCTCTACCCCAGATGTGGCTATATAAAGGCTTGCAAACACTGGTATTCTACCACTCCCTATACATCTTGAGAACAGTTTTGAAGCATTAATGAATGTGGGTGAGGAATCCCCAAATGTGATTGAACATAGAACGTATCAGCCAGCAACTAACATCGCTACTAACAGGTGCTCAAGGTCGAGCAGACAGCGGCACTCAGCTCAGAGCGCAGCCAAGCCCAGGACTCTGATAGTGGGCGACTCTCTTATCAGAAACATCAGTAGCAGGACTACAACTACATGCTGCTTTCCTCAAGTAACCATCTCTGATTTGAACAAGGAACTTCGGAACATTCTGATGAAGCACAAGAGTACAAATTGAATCATCATCCATGTGGGGAAGAATGATATTCGGAAAGAGCAGTCAGAACTCCTTAAGAAGGATTTCAGTGAACTCTTTGAAACTGAATGGCCTCCACCCAAACAAACTTGGTGCAAGAGTGCTAAAGGACAATATCTATTTCTCCCTCCGTCATCCTTCAGTAGTGTATAACAATCCACTCAACCTGAATGGCACACACACACCTGGACAGAATATGAGTGACCACAGGACTTAATTTCAGCTTCCGAGTCATCATGTGGTTGACACATCCCACAAGGACATTGATAACACCACGCAGCCACAACAAGCACTGCTCTTGGAAAATATCCCGGCTGAGCCCTGCCCAAAGAGCTCTTCACAGACAGACTGTGACGTACTACAACAGCTCCAAGCCTCAGCACCCAAGGACGACTTTCAGGAAAACAGCCAGGGAAGCCAGGACAACATATCACAGCCACCGGAAACACCAGAGCCAGAGCCCATCTCACCAGCCACATTATCCCTCTTTCCAGCATCTCCACTTCTAAGCTTCTCACAGAAAATGGAGGAACTGGTGTATGCTGGGACCAAACTCTCCCACTCTTTCGCTGCAAGCCCCCAGATATCAAATAAAAAAATGGTGGGCCCCACAACCACCAAAGACCGCAGGCCCAGTTCTCCCTCCTCCTCCTGTGAGAGCTCTCTGGCTGCTGCCACAACGCCAGGGCCCAAACCCTCCTCCATCGGCTGTAGGTGAACCAAAAACAACTGATAGCTACTCTCAGTGATGTGTGTCGGGTCCCTTCTATGTTAGCAGCAACTTGTCTTCAGAACAAGCGGGAACCCAGTGTGCCTGTAGCTTTCTCTATCTCTGTTTTATCACGTGATAGAAAGTCATGGCCTTCTCAAGCCGTACGGCTGACCCATCTAATCTGAGGCTTGTAATGCATCAATCTAAGATTGCTGTAGAGACAAAATGTAATTCCATCAAGTTAGCATTTTTAAACATTCGCTCACTAAAAAATAAATCATTTCTGATCAATGACTTAATATCCACAAACAACCTGGATTTTATGTTTCTAACTGAAACATGACTAGAAGACAGCTGCAGTGCAACAGTCCTCAATGAAACAGCCCCTCCTAACTTTAATTTTACAAGTGTCTGCAGGACTGTTAGGAGAGGTGGAGGTGTAACTGCTCTATTTAAAGATGTTTATCAATGCAAGCAAGTGTCGTTTGGTCAGTATATGTCTTTTGAATACCTAGGTATTGTGCTGAAAGGTGCTCCAAGCATTCTGTTTATCATTATTTACAGGCCTCCAAAATACTCTCCAGCATTTGTTGAAGAATTCACAGAACTGTTATAAATTATTTCCTCAGAGTTTGACTGTTTTGCTATTGCAGGGGATTTTAATATTCACATAGATAATGCAGATATCAAAACTACAAAATTATAACTTTTTTAAACACTTTTGACCTGATTCAGCATGTGCATGGACCCACACACAATCGTGGACACACTCTAGATTTACTCATCAGTAGAGGTCTAAACATTTCATCCATTGTTATTAAGGATGTAGCACTATCTGATCACATCTGAATTTTCTTTGATATATTGATCTCTGTTACCACTGAATCTAGATCTGTCTCTGTCAGAAAGAGATACATTAATGAGAACACTAGTGTGCTATTTACGAAGGTTATATCTTTAACACCAAGCATTTCTGCTGACTCTGTTGATCCTCTCCTGGATTCATTTAACTCAAAAGTTAAGAATGTTATTGATGATATTGCTCCGGTAAAGGTCAGCAAGAAGACTGGCAGACAAAAATCATCTTGGAGAAAATCAACAGCAGTTCAGAGTATGAAAAGAAAATGCAGAAAAGCTGAGTAGACATGGCGGAAGACAAAACTTGAAATTCACTATAGCATCTATAAAATCAGCCTTCATGCTTTCAATGTGGAACTAGCCACAGCTAGACAGACCTTCTTCTCAAACCTTATAAACAGTAACTTAAACAACACTCGCACTCTTTTTGCTACTGTTGAGAGACTGACAAACCCCCCAAGTCAGATTCCCAGTGAAATGCTCTCCGACAGCAAATGCAATGAGTTTGCTTCCTTCTCTTCTGAGAAGATCAATAATATCAGAAAAGAGATTGGCACATCCTCAAGTTATGCAGAGGTCACACAGATTCGACCGCAATTTCAAAAAGAAGTGGCTATGTCTGTTTTTGAAGCAATTGATAACAAAAATTTTGGAAGAAATAGTACAGCACCTTAAATCGTCAACCTGCTATCTTGACACACTTCCCACATCTTTTTTCAAAAGTGTGCTTAACTGTTTAGAAGCAGATCTCTTAGAAGTGGCGAACGCCTCACTTCTTTCTGGGACTTTTCCAAACTCCCTGAAAACTGCAGTTGTTAAGCCCCTTTTGAAAAAGTGCAATCTTGATAACATTGAGCAACTATAGACCAATATCAAATCTTCCTTTCATAGGTAAGATTATTGAAAAGGTAGTTTTTAATCAGCTGAACAACTACTTAAACTCAAATGGATACCTGGACAATTTTCAATCTGGTTTCCGAGCACATCACAGCACAGAGACAGCACTCATTAAGATAATAAATGATATTCGCTTTAATTCTGATTCTGGCAAAATATCAGTGCTGGTACAACTAGATCTTAGTGCTGTGTTTGACACTGTCGATCATAGCTTACTTCTAGAGAGATTGGAAAACTGGGTCGGGCTTTCTGGGATGGTACTCAAATGGTTCAGGTCATACTTAGAAGGGAGATGTTATTATGTGAGTACTGGAGAGCATAAGTCTAAGTGGATGTCCATGGCATGCGGAGTCCAACAAGGCTCAATTCTTGCACCACTCTTGTTTAGCCTGTATATCCTCTCACTAAGTCAAATAATGAGAAGAACCAAATTGCCTATCACAGCTATGCTGATGATACCCAGATTTACCTTGCCTTATCTCCAAATGACTATAGCCCCACTGACTCCCTCTGCCAATGCATTGATGAAATTAACAGTTGGATGTGCCAGAACTTTCTTCAGTTAAACAAGGAGAAAACTGAAGTCATTGCCTTTGGAAACAAAGATGAAGTTCTCAATGTGAATGCATACCTTGACTCTAGGGGTCAGACAACTAAAAATCAAGTCAAAAATCTTGGGGTGATTCTGGAGACAGACCTTAGTTTTAGTAGTCATGTCAAAGCAGTAACTAAATCAGCATACTATCATCTCAAAAACATTGCAAGAATTAGATGTTTTGTTTCCAGTCAAGACTTGGAGAAACGTGTTCATGCCTTTATCACAAGCAGGGTGGATTATTGTAATGGTCTCCTCACCGGCCTTCCCAAGAAGACCATTAGACAGCTGCAGCTCATCCAGAACGCTGCTGCCAGGATTCTGACAAGAACCAGAAAATCTGAGCATATCACACCAGTCCTCAGGTCCTTACACTGGCTTTCAGTTACATTTAGGATTGATTTTAAAGTAGTTTTACTCATTTATAAATCACTCAATGGCCTAGGACCTAAATACATTGCAGATATGCTCACTGAATATAAACCTAACAGACTACTCAGATCATTAGGATCGAGTCAGTTAGAAATACCAAGGGTTCACACAAAACAAGGGGAGTCTGCTTTTAGCTATTATGCCGCCCGCAGTTGGAACCATCTTCCAGAAGAGATCAGATGTGCTAAAACAATAGCCACATTTAAATCCAGACTCAAAACTCATCTGTTTAGCTGTGCATTTGTTGAATGAGCACTGTGCTACGTCCGAACCAATTGCACTGTATTTTATGTATAATCAATTTCTATTCTAAACTGTTTTGAAATCATTTTAAATAATTTTTTTTATATAATTTCCTTGTTTTTATTATTATTATTTTTTTTTAATTCCTTGTTTTTATTGTTGTGATTTTTTTTTTTAATGACTATTTCACTTCCTTTTATATAAAGCACTTTGAATTACCACTGTGTATGAAATGTGCTATATAAATAAACTTGCCTTGCCTTGCCTTGCCTAATGTCTAATGTTAAGACTACACCTTTTCAACTTACTCAAAGTCTGGGGACTGTTAAAATTCCTTATTATTGCAGGTTTGCATAGAGTTTATTGTTTCAATTCCCTGTGTGGTATGATGAGGAACACAAACCTGTCTTTATTATTATTATTATTAGTAGTAGTAGTAGTAGTAGTAGTAGTAGTAGTAGTAGTAGTATCATTATTACTATTATTATTATTACATTTAGTCATTTGTTAAAGGGTCATTTTTAAAAAAAAAAAATATATATATATATAAAGAAAACAAGTCGAGAGAATAGAAAAAGAATAGAGAATGCTAGTGTTAGAGGGTCATTTTTTATAATAAATAAAAAGAAAACAAGTAGATGGAATAGAAAAAGAAAAGAGAACGCTAGTGTTAGATGGTTCATTTTTTAATAAAAAGAAAACAAGTAGTAGTATAGAAATAGAATAGAAAATGCAGGTGTTAGAGGGTCGAAATAAATAAAAAAGAAAACGAGTAGATGGAACTTGGCAGAGTAGGTGGACTCAGCTGCTCGGATCGAGTTGGGCAGGTCATTTTACCAGGAGGGAACAGTTAATGTTGATTTGGGATGGCACTACAATGCGCCATTCACTTGTAGAACGTAAGTTATTATATTAAGTTATTATTATTATTATTAATTATGCCCACTCAAACAGAGGGATTGCAAATCCCCTCATATTTTTTAGGCCAAAAAATGTCTGCCTGGTACGAATGCAGAATTAAAATAGTGCGCAGGGCCACACCTCCTTGACCAGCAGTAATATACGACTTAAGTCAAGTCACCTTTATTTATATAGAATTTTAAACAATACAGATTGTTTCAAAGCAGCTTTACATTTATAAACAAGAAGGAGGAGATAACCATTTAGAACTTTGTAAGAAATTAGCAGGATTTTAAAATGTATGTGATGTTCAATAGAGAGCGCAGAGCTGACAGTTGGTGAACTTGGGGAGGCAGGGCTGGGTGATGGGTGCCTCGGACTCAGAACAAGAGCCTGCGCCCACTCTAGAGCCCAACCAGCCACCTCCCTCAATCTGCACAGAGCAAATGCGAAAGACCCCCGCAAATGGAGAGCCCAAGCCTGCTGTGATAAACGAGCCAGAGATGAGGACTGAGCCAGCCATCGCCCCGGAGCTGGGAGGTGGCTGGGGTCTTTCGCATTTGCTCTGTGCAGATTGAGGGAGGTGGCTGGTTGGGCTCTAGAGTGGGCGCAGGCTCTTGTTCTGAGTCCGAGGCACCCATCACCCAGCCCTGCCTCCCCAAGTTCACCAACTGTCAGCTCTGCGCTCTCTATTGAACATCACATACATTTTAAAATGGAGAGCCCAAGCCTGCTGTGATAAACGAGCCAGAGATGAGGACTGAGCCAGCCATCGCCCCGGAGCTCGAGCCCCACAGTGAGTCTGAAAAGTAGAAATACTATCCATCCAATGCAGTGTGAAATAGCTCTAGTTTTGTTTTCTTCCAATTGCGTTCCAATTTCTGGGCTGCTCTTTTGAGGGTGCCAGTGTGCTCTTTATACAATGGCATCGGACTGTTCTCCTTAATCTTCCTTAAGCATAAAGGAGCAACCATGTCTAATGAGCTAGAAAAGAGACATGGTTCTGAGTCCATGGTTTCTGTTATCATCAAGTTTTTGTGAGCTATTGGGTATTCTGAGGAGTAGAGACAAATCAGGAAATTTATTTACACATCATTCTTTAGTGGTAGAAGTGATAGATTTGATTCTGTGACCTTAAATGGAGTGTACAAAACTAGATAATAATCTAAGATGTCATCGCTCTGCTGCAGTACTTCAATGCCATCAACATCAGCTCCATGTGATAACATTAAGCCTAAAGTATGATTGCGATGATGACACATGTTGTCTAACACCAATAGGGTTTAGAATGTCTATAAAAACCTAAACCAAATGCATCTCTTTCATTATATACAGTTGAGGTCAAAAGTTTACATCCCCCTTGCAGAATCTGCAAAATGTTATTTTACCAAAATAAGAGGGATCATACAAAATGCATGTTATTGTTTACTTAGTACTGGCCTGAATAAGATATTTCACATAAAAGATGTTTACAAGAGAAAATAATAGTTGAATTTATAAAAATGACCCAGTTCAAAAATTTACATCCAGTTGATTCTTAACCTCTTAAGACCCTGCAGCCTCATATGAGGACATTATATTTTTGTGAATTTCTCTGAGACTATATGTCATGAATCTGGTCCATGGACCTCCATTTGTTCGCCACCAGAGGTCACCCTTCCATCACATGGACTCTCACACCACACACTACCCCGGACTTCATTTCCCAGCAGCCATTTCCCTAATCACATGCTCACACCTGATACCCATTTCGCAATCACACACACTACATAAACCTTGGACTTCCTCTCTGTCTCGGCCGAGTATTGTATGCAAATATCCTAGTGATAGCTACCCTACAAAGCCCTCTGAGTTGTCGTAGTCTTGCCTTGCCTGTTTTCCCGTGTTTTGATTTCTGCCCGTGTTTCCTGGATTAACCCTTGCCTTGCCGTTCGGACTCTGTTTGCACCTCGTTTGGATTATTGCTCGTGTACCTGGATTATTGCTCTGCCTTGCCCCGTTGGATATTGTTCGCCGATCGTCGACCCACGCTTGCCCTAGGACTACTCTTTGTCTCGTCCCTGCCATACCTGTTTGCCACTGTTTGACCCTGTCTGTATTTATGACCATGTCTTTAAATAAAAGCTTGCACATGGATCCGCACGTCTCACGTCTCATCAGCCCCGTTACACTATACATGCCACAGTTTTAAGTCTGGATGTCCTGTACAGAGCACATTCAGGGCTTTTCAGAGATTCCAAATGATTGGATGTTTCACCATGACCACTCCCTCTCCTTGGTCTTCAAAAATGTCTGAAATTAATTTAGTGACACTCTTATGGAAATATGATAATATTTTGTAATTATCTTTTAAATCTGTCTAATTTTTAAATTGTATGTCATAAATCAACATCTCAGGAAAATGTAATGGGGTTTCAAATCAAAATATGACTTTCTGTTATGAAACAGGACGTTGATTTCTTACATGTCCTCATATGAGGACACCGGGACTAAAAGCATGTTTATTACATATTTTGGGAGACATAACAAATGAATAGGGAAAGAAATTATATTTCAATATTCTATGAAATATTATATATAATTATGAAAATCTTGTCAATTATTACATTATTACACTTCTTTTTTCATTACATGTTGCCCCAAAAACACATTAATATGCAAATTAAATTTTGTTTATAGATGCATTGTACATAATGAGAAAACCCGTTTATGGCCATTTTACACACATTTTGCAGAACGAAAAATGGTATATCGAATCATTCTGTTATAACATAGTTGAGAATCATCTTTATACAAAGTTTGGTAAAAAAAAAAAAAAAAAAAAAAAAACTTGAAAACTAAAAATGTATTGGTGATTTAAAAAAAATCAATTGTTTTTGCCTATGCATGATCATTCATGTCTTTTTGTTTTTTTAAAGAAATTGAGTCCCAATGTCCTCAAACGAGGACGTAGCATAACTTATGAATGAAATATCTTTTTTTTTTTTTTTTTTTTTTTACATTATTTTTAATGCTCTAAACAATGTAAAGACATGAAAAAAACTAATTTTTTCCTAAAACTTTTTTCTCGGGTCTTAAGAGGTTAATACTATGTTGTTACCTGAATGATCCACAGCTGTGTTTTTTTTTTTGTTTAGTGATAGTTGTTCATGAGTCCCTTGTTTGTCCTGAACAGTTAAAATGCCAGCTGTTCTTCAGAAAAGTCCTTCAGGTCCCAAAAAAGGAAAAACGATGCATTAAGAGCTGGGGGGTGAAAACATTTTGACAGAATTTAAGATGTGTACATTTTTCTTATTCTGCCTAAATATCTTCTTTTTTTCCATTTAGTTGTGCCCTTCAGAGGTTACAGAAGACACTTACATGTTTCCCAGAAGACAAAAGTTCAATTTACCCTGATCTTCAAATTCAAAAACTTTTCACCCCCCGGCTCTTAAGCTCTCACAATTTTTACCGGGCGACCCCCCTCAAAACGCGAAAACCTGCCAACCCTTGCGCGCAGCACAGCGCAGCACACATTGATCGGCACATGCACATCACAGACAGGCAGAGCACCACTGCAGTGAAGCCCTCCCTCCCTTTCCAGTTGTGTTTGTCTTGGTGTGGAGGTGAGTGGTGATGAACAAAAGGCCAATCTACCTGTGCGTCGAATTTACAGCTAATTAACGTTATTCAAAAGGCAAATATAGTTAATTTGTCATGCTAACATCCATGACTCATGAGCTACTATGTAATAAGTTATCTAAAGTTTAGCTAAGGCAATATATCATAGGCATACAGGCTAACCTAATGGAGAAACGACAGCTGAGTACAGTAAAATTAATAATGTCATCAGAATCGCCACATTAATATGCAAATCAGGCGTTAAGTAATTAAAATGCACTAATTTGCATACATTTGACACAAGGAAATGCAGATGAATAGGATAAACAAAATAACTAAATATATACTTGAAACTAGTAGCATAGAAAACGTGCACATTGTGGCACCTTTGTTGTTGCCTGTTCTTGTGATAAAATTAATAAATGCTAAAGAAGACACCTCTCTATGTGAACTGATTATATGTAGACATCTATTGAAAAATTAAACAACAAGAAACAATTGGGTGAATGTGAGGGAATTGAAATAAATGGGTAAGTAAGTCAGAGTTGTGTTAATATATTTAACATTTTGTTTAGAAAAATATTAAAATAAATATGAGAAGTGCCCTTTTTTCCACTTGAGCCCCGCCCCTCAAAATGTCTGTGCATGTCCCTGGTCCTCAGTGTGAAAAGATGGATTTCAAAATCATATAGTCATTGTTAGAAAGGGTTAAATACACAAAAATGCTGAAATGCTGAAAAAACAAAGAATTTGTGGGACCTGAAGGATTTTTCTGAAGAACAGCGGGCAGTTTAACTGTTCAGGACAAACAAGGGACTCATGATCAATTATCACTAAGCAAAAAAACACAGCTGTGTATCATTCAAGTTGTTACTAAGAATCAAGTGGATATAAACTTTTGAACCAGGTCATAAATTGAACTATTATTTTCTCTCGTGGACTATATGTAAACATTTTTTATGTGAAATATCTTATTCAGGTCAGTACTAAATAAACAATAACATGCTTTTTGTATGATCCCTCTTATTTTGGTAAAATAATTAACATTTCGCAGATTCTGCAAGGGGGATGTAAATTTTTGACCTCAACTGTACGTTAAGTAAATCTGAAATTGTGAACATAACAATAGATACTAATAAATAGATACCCTGTTGTTAAATTTCAGACTGTTGCTACTCTCTGCAAAAGTCATAGCAAAATACCTCCAGAAACCTCTACAACGTGTGAAAGTCTGTTCAGGTGTCCACCACCAGAAAAACACTGAACAAGCATGGTGTTCGTGAAAGGACAACACATAAGAAACCACTGCTGACAAAAAATATTGTCATGTCTCATGTTTGCACAAAACCACCTGGTATTCAACAACACTTTTGAGCAAATGAGTTGAGTTGAAGGTTTTTTTTTTTGTTGTTGTTTTTTTTTGGCAAAAATGCACAGCGTTTTGTTTAAAGGAAAAAGACCACACACAACAGCAAATCATGTCTTGAAGTTTTAGAGAGGTTGGATGATGCAACAAGACAATGACCCAAATTATACAAGAATATCAACTAAATAATAGTAGAAATACAAGAAAATATGTTTTCCTATGTCCTGACCTTAGGCCAATTGAGATACTGTGACAACAACAGATATACAGATAAATTAAAATATTCAAAGAGTTTAAACTTAAACTTGCCACTGTATGTTAAGCTGCTCTTGTGTCTCTGTATTACACCATTTCACATTAATTGTTATTTTCTTTTTGGGGTGCAAATTTTCTCCAGACAATAACTAATCACTACCACACACAGAGACACACAATGTCACAGAGACACATTCAGAGATAGATCCTTTTAATGTTACTAGGGTCTGATACCGGGATTGAATTTTCCATTCTGGCTCTGGCTTGGATTCCTACCGAAGGCTCTCCCAGAATTTGACTGTAATTTTGTTGAGTCAAAGCCAAGTGTGAATATAGCTAAACAACATCTTGGGTTACCTGACTGCAACCCTGTTCCCTGAAAAAGCAGTAACAAGATGCTGCATTACATAATGCTTATGGGAACATTCTTTGTTCAACTAGTGAGAAGCATGTGGCAAATGGCAAACACGGCAAGAATTTAGCTTAAATAACTTATCGGTGAAGTCACTGGAATGCATGCTCATAAGAGGTAATAAAAAGAAATGAAATGGATGAGCATTCAGGTTTTAACTTTGTCTGAAGAGATGTCCAGGCACACCTACAATGCAGAAATGAGGCGCAGCATCTTGTTCCCGCTTTTTCAGGGAACAGGGTTACAGTCAAGTAACCCAAGACTTTCCCTATCAAAAGCTACACTCAATGCTGCGTTTCATAATGCTTATGGGAACGAGAATAATAATGCTCTTGCACTTGGAAGTGCCTGGAGCTCTCAAGGTTGTGTAGTGTGTGCACACAAACATTAGAGAGGTCTCAGACATGACCTTGGGATGTCAAATCAAGGATATTCAGCCCGGAGTAGCATGGACATCCAAACTATAGAACCTGATGAATGAGAGGACCAGCCTGCCGCATCACATACTTACTGCAAGGGGACACCTCTTGCCAGAGCCTTGGAGGATGCAACCCCCCAGGTTGAATTGGCCCTAACTTCTAGAGGTGAAGCTTAACCATGCGCCTTGTAGGCTAGGGCAATAGCATCCCTTACCCAATGTAACATTGTTTGCCTAGTCAAGTCAAGTCAAGTCGAGCTTTATTGTCATTCTGCTACATGTGTGGACATATAGTGGAACGAAATGTCGTGTCTCGCAGGACCACGGTGCTACATACTAGTTAAACATAAGATAAACATACAACAATGCAAGTATAGGAAAAACAATAGAGCTATACAACAGTTAACTATCTGACTATACATATACTAAAAATACTATAACTGCTATACCTAGTTGTCCACACATACACAAACTGAGACTGTACAAAAAACTTTACATAAATACTGTACATGAAATTGTGCGAAAGAGATATATGTACATGAAATTGTGCAGAAAAAATATATATTTTGTACATTATTGTGCAGATTTTGTGGGAGACAGTGCATAGTGCAAAAACATTTTGTAGTGCAATGCTCAAGTAAACGTATTATTTTGTAGTGCAATGTTCAAGTAGACATATATTTTCTTAAGAGTCTTTGTGGCAGGGAGTGTTTGTAGAAAGTGTCTAGTGTGCATATAGTGGGATGAGTGCGTTACTACAGGTGGTTTGTA
The DNA here is from genome assembly GCA_039654775.1 of Spinibarbus caldwelli. Classification (NCBI taxonomy): domain Eukaryota; kingdom Metazoa; phylum Chordata; class Actinopteri; order Cypriniformes; family Cyprinidae; genus Spinibarbus; species Spinibarbus caldwelli. The sequence continues at coordinate 24,089,057 of CM077255.1, read as the reverse complement.
TAGCCCACTCACCTGTGTGTAGCACATTCAGGGGTTTGGTCCAGAATTGCACTTAGTAAAATTGTCAACAGTTTTTAATGAGTTGGGGGGTGGGAGGGCTGAGGTGTTCATGGTTTCAGAGGGGGACAGGGGGATTGGAGTTAAGAGCTCTCACAGCCTGGGGAAAAAAGCTGTTGAGCAATCTGACAGAGCGAGCTCTGATGCTCCGGTACCTTCTACCTGATGGCAGGAGCTGGAAGAGGTTGTGAGAGGGGTGGGTGGGGTCCTTCACGATGCTGGTGGCCTTGTTGGAGCATCGTGAAAGGAAAATGTCCAGGATGGAGGGGAGAGGGGCACCGATGATCTTTGCGGCAGTGTTCACTGTCCGTTGTAGTGGCAGCTGCCCTTAGTTGCGACCCCTGTAGAATATGAAAAGCTGCTCCAACTTACGCCATGGGCTGGTGCAGTGGACATAAATCTGAATGGCATGGACTGGACATAGTATGTGATGTCTTTTTTGATCTAGCCTTATGAACGGCAGAGGGCAAAAGGCTTCAAGAATGACAGGATGCATGGTTGCGAATGGAACTTTAGGAAGATAATAAGGGCGACAGTGCAAAATAGCTTTAACCTGTCCAGGGGCAAAGTCTAAGCGGGATGGCGAGACTGACAGAGACTGTAAATCCCCAAATCTCTTCAGAGAAGTAATAGCCATGAGAAAAAAAACATCTTCAAGATCAGGAGCTTGACAGGCATTGACTCTAGTGGTTCAAAAGGGGTCCCTATCAGACCCTCAAGTACTACAGCTAATTCTCACGAAGGGACTGTCACTCTGGTGGGTGGCCTCTACCGCTTAGCTCCATGAATGAAGAACTAGAGGGTGCTTTCCTACAGAGACCCCGTCAATCCAAGCACGGCAAGCTGAAATGTCGGCCACACAAACTCTGAGATATAGTGTATACGGGCTAACATGTCCAGACCCAGGGGAGCTGGAGGAGTCAGACAGAAGTAGAGGGAACATTATGCTTTCTTTTGTGAAGCAAAGAGTTCAACCTCTGCTTTGTAAAATTTTTCCCAAATCTGACTACTTTGGGGTGGAGTTTCCATTCCCCGTATGTCACAGCTTGTCTGGACAGCAAGTCTGCTTCCACATTCATATGCCCCGGAAATGTAAATTGCCTTGTGGGACAGGAACTTGTCCTGTGCCCAAAGCAGAACCTGCTGTGCTAGCCTGTTCAGACGGTGCAAATGCAGTCCACCTTTGCGATTTATGTAAGCAACTACTGCAGTGTTGTCCACATGCGCTAGGACATGGTAGCCCCTTAACTGCTGGAGGAAGTATTTCAGGACCTGAAATACAGCCATCATTTCAAGGCAATCGATGTGCCAATCTAGAAGATGACCTCTCCAGATCTTTTGACATTTAGCATTTTATGATGACAACACACGCCTAGAGTGGGACCCAAGGTTAGAAACTGGGTTCTGAACCACATAGAAAGGGTATGAATCCCTTGGAAATGGCCCTTGGATGAAATCCCTGGCTCTGAGTTGAGTTGAGCTTTATTGTCATTCCGCTACATGCGGGGGCATACAGTGGAACGAAATGTCGTGCCTCACAGGACCACGGTGCTACATAAATACAGGCATACAGCAATGAAGTAAAACAATATAAACCTCTACACAAACTATCCTACTGATAGATTTTGACTATAAATATACTATCTATATAAAAATTTTACCTATACATAAATTAAAAAATACAAACTATACAAACTATACGAATGCTTCAGATAAATACTGTACATGTGCAAAGAGAGACAATGTGAGTTCAAGCAGCTGGCTGGGGAACAGTGCAGGATGATTTGTAGTGCATGAGCATGTAAACATACATATATTACTGATATTACTGAGTCTTTTTGTGGGATTTGTGTGCACACAGCAGTGTGTGTGAAAAGTGACTAGTGCGCATAGAGGAAGAGAGTGTGCTACTATAGGTGGTTTGTACAGGCCCACTCACCTGTAGCACCCTTCGATTGCACAAACAAAGTTCCATAAGTTCCAGATGGTCCATGTTTCAGGAGGTAGGGGGTTTGTATGGGGATTCAGAGAGGGGCGGGGTGACTTGAGTTCAGGGCTCTCACAGCCTGGGGGAAAAAGCTGTTGAGCAGTCTGGCAGAGCAGGCTCTGATGCTCCGGTACCGTCTACCTGATGGTAGGAGCTGGAAGAGACTGTGGGAGGGGTGTGTGGAGTCCCTTACGATACTGTTGGCTTTGCTGGAGCATCGTTTGAGGAAAATGTCCAGGATGGAGGGGAGAGGGGCACCGATGATCCTTGCAGCTGTATTCACTGTCCGCTGGAGGGTCTTGCGGTCTGTTGCAGTACAGTTCCCGTACCAGACAGTGATGCAGCTGGTCAGCACACTCTCAATGGTACCCCTGTAGAAAGTGGTGAGGATGGGTGGAGGGAGACTTGCTCTTTTCAGCCGACGGAGAAAGTGTAGGCGCTGTTGTGCCTTCTTGGAGAGTGACATGGTGTTGGTGGTCCAGGTGAGGTCCTCTGTGATGTGCACCCCCAGGAATTTAGTGCTGCTGACTCTCTCCACAGGCGAGCTGTCGATGGTCAGTGGGGGGTGATCAGCGGAGTTTCTCCTGAAGTCCATCACAACCTCCTTTGTCTTCTCCACATTGAGGGACAGGTTGTTTGCACCACACCATTCAGCCAGCTGTGCCACTTCCTCTCTGTAGTGCGTTTCATCGTTGTTGCTGATGAGACCTACCACTGTTGTGTCATCAGCGAACTTGATGATGTGGTTGGAGCTGAACTTGGCAGTGCAGTCGTGGGTCAGCAGCGTGAAGAGCAGCGGGCTGAGCACACAGCCTTGTGGGGCACCTGTGCTCAGTGTGGTAGTGCTCGAGGTGTTGTGGCTGACACGGACTGACTGAGGTCTTCCGGTTAGAAAGTCCAGAATCCAATTACAGAGGGAATTGTTAAGGCCCAGTAGGTTTAGTTTATTTGTGAGCTGTTGTGGGATTATTGTGTTGAATGCTGAGCTGAAGTCAATGAACAGCATTCTAACATAAGAGTCTTTATTTTCTAGGTGGGTAAGAGCCAGGTGGAGGGTGGAGGAAATTGCATCGTCTGTGGAGCGGTTTGGACGGTATGCAAACTGGAGCGGATCGAGTGTGTTGGGGAGGCTGGTTTTGATGTTGTGCATGACTAACCTCTCAAAGCACTTCATTATGATTGGAGTCAGTGCTATGGGACGGTAGTCATTTAGACAGGACACAGGTGATTTCTTTGGTACCGGTATGATTGTTGTGGATTTGAGACATGTGGGGACGACTGCCTGGCTCAGCGAGGTGTTGAAGATATCTGTTAGGACATCTGTCAGCTGTACAGCACAGTCTTTCAGTACACGGCCAGGTATGTTGTCGGGACCCGCAGCCTTGCGTGGGTTAATCCTAGATAGGGTCTTCCTTACGACGGCTGGTGACAGACAGAGCGCCTGGTCGTTGGGAGGTGTGGGCAGTTTTTGTGCAGGTGTGTCATTCTGCATTTCAAACCGTGAATAAAAGTGGTTGAGTGTATCTGGGAGGGACGTGTCATCATCACAGGCCTGTGGCGGGGGCTTGTAGTCTGTGATGGTCTGAATGGCTTGCCACAGACTCCGTGTGTCACTGCTGTCTGTGAAGTGATTGTTGATTTTTTGAGCATATGACCGTTTTGCATTTTTGATGCTGCGGGACAGATTGGCTCTTGCTGTTTTGAGGGCTGCTTTATCTCCTGATCTGAAAGCTTCATCTCTGGTCTTTAGCAGCCCACGAACCTCTGCTGTCATCCATGGCTTCTGGTTGGCGCGTGTGGTGATGGTCTTTGTGACTGTCACATCATCTGTGCACTTTTTGATGTAAGCAGTCACAGTTTCAGTGTACTCCTGTAGGTCTGTGTGGTTGTTGTAAGTGGCTGCCTCTTTAAACATGTTCCAGTCTGTGTCCTGGAAGCAGTCCTGCAGTGCAGAGGTAGCATTTTCTGGCCATACTGTGATCTGATTTTGAACCAGTTTGGTGAGTTTGAGAAGTGGGCTATATGCTGGGATTAGCATAAAAGAGATGTGGTCCGAGTACCCGAGGTGGGGGCGGGGTTCGGCTTTGTATGCGTTCTTAACTGTTGTGTAAACAAAGTCCAGTGTGTTGTTTCCCCTTGTTGCAAAGTTCACATGTTGGTAGAACTTTGGCAAAACTGTCTTTAAGTTTGCGTGGTTGAAGTCACCGGCTATGATGAAAAAGCCGTCGGGGTTATTTGTTTGTTGTTCGCTGATGGCGCTGTACAGTTCGCGAAGCGCGTCCTTAGCGTTTGCACACGGAGGAATATAAACCGCGACAATAACAATGGCCATGAACTCCCGCGGCAGATAGAACGGTCGACACTTCACAACCATAAACTCCACCAGTGATGAACAGTGTTTTGATACTACTGCAGCATTGTTACACCATTTTTTGTTGACGTAAACACACAAGCCACCCCCGCGAGTCTTACCAGACAATGATGAATTTCTGTCCGCTCGGTAGCAGGTTAGGCCATGCAGCTGAATGGCGGAGTCCGGGATGTTGTCGTTTAGCCATGTTTCAGTGAAAACAAACACACAACAATCCCTTGCCTCATGCTGTGTAGATCGACTGAGTTGAATTAAGTCCAGTTTGTTTTCCAGAGAGCGAACGTTTGAGAGCATGAGTGTTGGAAGAGCCGGTCTTGTGGGGTTAGCCCTCAGCCTAGCTCGTATACCTCCGCGCTTACCGCGCTTCCGTCCTCTCTCACACCGCTTGCGACGCCGCCTTGTGCGGGTAGCGTCAGTAGGCGAGGCCGCGGTCTCGAGGTCCGGCTCCAGCAGTAAACAAAGGCCTCGTAGCTTCTCAGTAGCCGCCGGCGAGAGTTTGTGTTTGTATGTGCTGTCGATATCCAAAAGGCTTTGGCGATCATAGATGTATGCGATCATAGATGTATTTGGGGGAAGTCGTGGCCTAATGGTTAGAGAGTTAGGCTTGTAACCTGAAGGTTGCCGGTTTGATTCTCACACCGGCAGGAATTGAAGGTGGGGATTGTGAATGCACAGCACTCTCTCTGCCTTCGATACCATGACTGAGGTGCCCTTGAGCAAGGCACCGAACCCCCAATTGCTCCCCGGGCGCTGGAGCAATGGCTGCCCACTGCTCCGGGTGTGTGTTCACGGTGTGTGTGTGCGCGCGTTTGTTCACTATTCACTGCTGTGTGTGTGCACTTGGATGGGTTAAATGCAGAGCACCAATTTCGAGTATGGGTCACCGTACTTGACAATACGTCACGACTTTCACTTTCATGTATCCCGGAGTGATCTCCCGATGAATTAGCGGTAAATTGACACTATTTGGAGACGAACAGACGACATTAAAAGACATAAAAGCACCGTCTTTGGGATCCGGAGAAGCCGCTGCGTCTGGTCGCGCCGCCATCTTGGAGCCACAACTGAAACGGTCTTATGTGCAGGGGCCAAGAGGAATTACCAAGGATGCAGCCATGAGACCTAGAACCTTCTGAAAGTAATGGACAGTAGCTTTCTGGCCTAGCCTGATATTCTTCAGGGTGTTTAGAATGGATTGGAGATGTGCAGGAGACGGCTGTGCCCACAGTGTGATCGAATCCCAAACAATCCCTAAATACTTTGTCCTCCAGGCAGGAGAGAGAACGCTTTTCTTGGTGTTGAGTTTCAACCACAGAGATTTGAGTTGTGTGAAAATGACATCCCAATGACAAAACTCTTGGGAGTGAGCCAAAATCAGCTAGTAGTCAATGTAATATAAAATGTAGATGCCCTGGAGTCGCAAAGGAGCCAGTGCTGCATCCATGCATTTCGTGTATGTGCAGGGTGACAAGGCTAGGCCAGATGGAAGAACCTGATACTGGTAAGTTTCGCCCCTGAAAGAGAACCTCTGGAACTTCCTGTGTTCTTTACGAAAGTATGCGTACTTGAGATTAATTGTCACAAACAAATCCCCCAATTTGGATCTAAGATACAATTATTTTGATTGTCAGCATTTTGAACATTTGTATAAGGAGTGTAACGATACACATATTCGTATTGAACCGTTCGGTACAAGGCTTTCGGTTCGGTACGCATTACAAACTGAATGATTTGTTGGACTAATCCTATTACATCTGGAAAATAAAAGAGCTTAAATTATGTGAAATATAATGTTCTCAATGCCACTGCACTCAACAAGGCAGCCCAAATGACGTAACAGGCAACGTGCTGTCTGCCTGGTGGCGTAGTGGACGGGCATGCAGGGCACGCACTTTGAAAGGTCCCGTGATAACCTCGACGATAGCCAGAGATATTGTCAAAAACATCAGTTATTGGCAATATTAAGAGGATTTGGCATTTCCAATTAATGTAAGCCTCTTACATTCTTATTTTCATTAGGCCTATTATTATTATGATGTTACATTTATTATTAAATTAAAATGACAATTAATTTGCCCAGCAATAATTACCGCATAACTGACACGCTGTGAGGTTAACAAAAGGTTAGAATATTTACTCCTCAATTAAAATGCTTTAAAAAATGGTCCTTTAAAACAGGTCTATTATACAAACTATAATTAAAATATTAACACTGCAGTCATCAATAAAATTCAATGAAATAAAAAGCTTTAGCCTATATATGGGCCACAAGAGAAATATTCATGGAATAAATTAAAACAGTTAGTTATATACCGTTATCAGCATATGTTGAAGTAGATTCGTCTCTCGTCGTCTCTGAGAGATTATGTGGCATCAGATGCCGAAAGCTCTGTGACACCACTGTGTCGTATTAAACTGAACCATGAATTTTGTGAACCATTACTCCCCTAGTTTGTACTGTATATATCTTTTATGGGAACCAGAAAATATTGTCTGTAGCAGCCCAGTTCTCTGTCTGGGAGGGAAACATGTTCTATGGCCTTTTTGTTCAAAAGAGGTTACAATTCCTGTGTCAACAAATGTGCTTGTTCTGGCTTCACAGTAGTGGAGACCACGCCATTGAAATGCAGAGGATGATACATAGTGCATAGTTGATAAAAAACTAAAATAAAAAAATAAATAAATAAAAAACTGGATGACTAGTAAATTCCTGCTGCTAAATTCTGACAAAAAAACAGGTTTTAATTATTGGACAGAAAACCTCAGCATGTAATAAACACTGTCTAACACTTGATGGCTGCCCTGTTAATTCTTCATGGTCAGTTAGGAACCTAGGTGTGGTATTTGATAGCAATTTCCTTTGAAATTTCCTTTTTGATTCCCTTTGAAAACCATGTTTCTAGCATTTGTAAAACCACATTTTAAAATATATATCTAAATTACAACCTATGCTCTCAATGTCAAATGCAGAAAAGTTAATTCATGTGTTCATGACCTCAAGGCTAGAATATTTTAATCCATTATTGGGTGGTTGCTCTGCGCACTTAATAAACAAACTGGAGGCAGACATACTCTGTCAGTTTAAAGCTAACACACTATCGCATTTCTATAATTCAAATCCATTAAAGGATTATTAGCCTGCATTAATTAGGTCAAACGGAACCGGCAACACTTCCCATAACACCCGATATACTTGATACATTGTAAGAAGAATGGCATGTATGCTAATATTAGTCTCTTTCATTCTTATTCAGAGGTCAACGTAGCCATCCGGATCCAGCCCATATCCAGATCAGACAGATCAGATGGTGGACCAGCACCTAGAGATGACCTCTACAGCCCTGAATGTCAGCGAAGACCATGTCAACTAGATGCGCCACAGAAACAGATCCTTTGTGAAGACCGTGTCAACTAGACGGCCATTGGGATAAGACCACGGGAACCAGACAAGTCCTCTGCCAATCTGACCTGTGTTGCAGCCTGGAATTAAACCACGCCATGCTGGTTTCGTCTAGGCAGAGGAGAACTGGCCTTCGACTGAGCCTGGTTTCTCCCAAGGTTTTTTCTCCATTTTTGTCACAAATGGAGTTTTGGTTCTTTGCCACTGTCGCCTTTGGCTTGCTTAGTAGGGGATGCTTGACTGATTGTACAGACTCTATTGAAAGAGAGCTGAACTAGATGATGACATCACTGAATCATCAATGAACTGATTTTAGCTGGAAAAATGACTGTTATTGTCCTCTTGCATTATTGACAAGCTATTTTCATGTTTGACACTGTAAAGATGCTTTGACACAATCAGTATTGTATAAAGCGATCACAAGTGCAGTATGGAGTACCTCAAGGCTCAGTACTAGGGCCGTTACTTTTCACGCTTTACATGTTACCCTTGGGAGATATTATCAGGAGACATGATGTTAGCTTTCACTGTTATGCTGATGATACTCAGCTCTATGTTTCTTCATGACCCGGTGAAACACACCAAATTGAGAAACTAACGGAATGCATAGTCGATATAAAAAAACTGGATGACGAGTAATTTCTTACTGCTAAATTCTGAAAAAACAGAGGTGTTAATTATCGGACCTAAAAACCCCACACGTAATAACCTATAACACTATCTAACACTTGACGGCTTCTCTGTCAATTCTTCTCCATCAGTTAGGAACGTAGGTGTGCTGTTTGATAGCAATCTTTCATTTGAAAGCCATGTTTCTAGTATCTGTAAAACTGCGTTTTTCCATCTCAAAAACATATCTAAATTGCGAGCTATGCTCTCAACGTCAAATGCAGAAATGCTAATTCATGCGTTTATGACCTCAAGGTTAGACTATTGTAATGCTTTACTGGGTGGTTGTTCTGCACGCTTGATCAATAAACTACAGTTGGTCCAAAATGCAGCAGCTAGAGTCCTTACTAGAACCAGGAAGTATGACCATATTAGCCCGGTTCTGTCAACACTGCACTGGCTCCCTATCAAACATCGGATAGATTTTAAAATCTTGTTAATTAATTACTTATAGTCCTCCACGTCCGCTGTGTTCTCAAAACTCTGGCCATTTGATAATACCCAGAATATCAAAATCGACTGCGGGCGGCAGATCCTTTTCCTATTTAGCGCCCAAACTCTGGAACAATCTACCTAACACTGTTCGGGAGGCAGACACACTCTGTCAGTTTAAATCTAGATTAAAGACACATTTCTTTAACCTGGATTACACATAACACACTAATACACTTCTATTATTCAAATCCGTTAAAGGATTGTTAGGCTGCATTAATTAGATTAACCGGAACCGGGAACACTCCTCATAACACACGACGTACTCGTTACATCGTAAGAAGAATGGCATCTACGCTAATATTTGTCTGTTTCTTTCTTATTCTGTTTCTCAGTCCGTGTCCAGATCAGATGGTGGATCGGCGCCGGGAGATGATGTCTGCGACCCTGATCGTTGGCGGAGGCCGGGACACCTGGATGAGCGCCGGGGACATATCCCCAGTGAAGACCTCGACTTAAATACAATAAAACTAAAAATAAAACAAAATAACTAAAAATATAATAAAATACCTAACTACATAATACTATTATTGTTAGAAATTGCAACAATATAAAAATAGAAATATAATACATTTATACATTTAAAATTTAATTAAAACAATAACTAAAAAAATTAATAAACAATAATATCCTGGCCAGAGGAGAACTGGCCCCCCGACTGAGCCTGGTTTCTCCCAAGGTTTTTTTTTTTTCTCCATTCTCTCATAGAGGGAGTTTTGGTTCCTTGCTGCTGTCGCCTCTAGCTTGCTCAGTAGGGGACACTTAATTTCTAATGATTATCATCAATTTGATTTCATATATACTATTTAAACTAAACTGAGCTAGACAATGACATCTCTGAATTCAATAATGAAATGCCTTTAACTGAAAATTGAGTGTTTAATCTTATTATTATACATTACTGACACTCTATCCTCCAATTTGATACTGTTAAGTGCTTTGACACAATCTGTATTGTTAAAAGCGCTATATAAATAAAGGTGACGACTTGACTTGACTTAAAGCGCTATATAAATAAAGGTGACTTGACTTGACTTGATATGCAAACTGTATCATGTAGCCTTATCTGTATCTCTACAGTCTCATGGCCCAAGGAGAGATATTTGGCAGTAGCTTCCATGCTGCCAATTTCTCTGAAAGGGGCACTAGTTTTTACACTTCACTTTGCTGGGGGGATGTTAGATGTTCAGTATCATGAAACATGGCAGGAAGCAAATGAACATGTAACCTTTAGATGGAGACCGCTGCCCCCTGAAACAACAGTAGCAAGAGAGATTGTACAGTGATCCCTGAGGTATCAGGAAGAAGCCCCTACTCTTTTGAAATTTTCCGCACCCCTTCCTGAGGGGACACACCCCCACGGTCCCGGCGCACCAATCTCAGGACCTTTTCTTGGTCCTAATTTCTGTTCTTAGGTCCGTCTTTCTCTTCGAGTGCAGCAAGCCGCTCCCCAATCTTTATGAGGGGGTGCACGACCGACCACACTCTCCTTCTGGGCTTCTCGCCTCAGAGGAGCCAGATCGGTTTAGTACTGGGTGGCTGACAGCTCCATCTCTTGAGCACGGCTGGTTTGTTTTCTTTATTTTACAAAAGCACAAAGTTTTGTTGTTATTGTGAATGTACACAAATAAAAGTAGACACTTAACAGTTTCGAATGATGTATAACACTTATCTATATAATCAAATTCAACAGATTATTAGTGTCTTTCACACTGATCAGAAAAAAGCAAGCTGGTCACACCAGGGAGTTAACAGAGTGTCCAAATAAGCCGGAAGGCAACACAGGGGCATCAAGGAGGATAATTATAAATATAATTACTTTATATTTATACATTATATTTATAAGTAATTATATTTATAATTACTTATAAATATAATTACTTATATTTATAAGTAATTATAACTGGTTATAATTAATTATGAATATTTAGATCAGATCTTAGAATTACCTGTAGCAGAATCAATATTACAATGATTTAATCTGTTCATCCACCGAGAGTATAATCATTTATCAGTTCTAGGAAAGATTATTTTCCTGGCCAAGAAAGAATAACTTTCCTACTTTGTATAGTATTAGCATTAACTTAGCATGCAGCAAGGATCAACATTCAGTGACTTCAAATTGTGAGCAGCACACAGAGACAATCAGTTGTGAATATAAGGGATTTAATAAATGAAACTACAGCTAACATACTACTAGACTAAGCAAAACACATATATACAGAATGAAGGAAAGTAAGGAAAGAGAGAGAGGACAGAGAGAGAGAGAGAGAGAGAGAGAGAGAGAGAGAGAGAGAGAGAGAGCGCAGAAGAATGACAGTATTTAGCATCAATTAACCCTCTGGGGTCTGAGGTTGATTTGGGGCCCGGAGAAGTTTTGACATGCTTTGATATTTGTGTTTTTTTCAGTATCTTAAAAACATATTAATGGCTAAAGTCTGATAACACTGTATTCAACACAAACTGGGCTACAATAATATGTGAGCAGCATGAATGTACATGTTTGTGTTTTTGAGAAAACAACGTTTATGCATGGTTAATGAAGAACTAAAATTTCACTGAAATAAGGCCATAAAACACATAGAGAATATTTGTTCACAAGACTTTTGAGAATTGGATGTGATAAACTAGAGTTTTTGCTACAAAATGATGTGAAAATTACCCTGTGTACTCGTTCACAGAAAACAATATATTGATTTAACATTTGAAAACATGTTTTCTGATAGAATGTCCTTATGCGAGGGAGTGACAATGGCCATGAATATTTAGTGATTCACACTTGAGAGACAAAAGGCCTCCCATAATGGGCCATCAATATGAATGTGACTGAGGCAGGTAAGAAAGAGTATGAGGAGAGTAAAATAATGAGGTTTTTTTTTTGATTATTTGTATTTGTATTATTATTTGTATTTGTATTTTATTTACAACACAGTATAATAGAAATATACACAGTGAAGGTCAAGGACACATAATTGAACATACTGATCTGAACACTGAGACTTGAATAGTAACACACCTTTGTGCCAAACATTCATAGACTCTAATATCATAGTGTTAACATTTGTTTTACTTTTATATCTTGTGGTTTTATATGCTATAAAATATTAAACAAACATCCTGGCATTGTGAGACATTTAGACAACGAAATGACACATATTTCAAAATGTTTCACTTGATTTCATACATGTAGTCAGGAATTATAGTTTGGGAAAAGTCTAACTAGTAAAATGTGTGCAAGTTATGTCACAATAACACAATAACAACTCATCAGAGTGATATCCTTCACTGGATCTAGCTGCGCGACGCATCGCGTTGTGAGGTAAATTCAGGGTTATTTCTTTCAGCAGATCTTCTTCCAGAAACAAAAAGTAGCCAGGATGAACTTGTTTGTTTACGCGGAGGAGATGTGGGCATTCACATTCGCGCGCATCTCACGTGGATGCTTAGAATCTGAAAAGCGCGTTAGAGATAATGAGTTGAGATGGGAAAAACTGGACATCGTGTTGGTTTCATACAGATTACTTTATCACAGAATATTTGTTTTGGACATGACTTACTTCATTTAAAAGTAGACATATCACGCTTTCTATAAATATATTTCTCATGTCTTTGAGGCAAGTATTCGCTGAGATTCAGGTTGTTTTATTTACATGTCTGTGAAGAGAGGTGACAGAGACAGAGACGGCAGAGAACGCAACCTGTTTATTTTCTTTATTTTACAAAAGCACATTGTTTTGTTGTTATTATGACTATACACAAATAAAAGTAGACCCTTTCCAGTTTCAAACGATACCTTATTCTTATCTGTATGATCAAAAATTACAGAGTATTTTTAGTTCTTTTCACGGTCATCAAGAAAATTCGAGACAGACCGCACCGGTGTGGGCTTCGAACCCAGGGGTTTAACCACATGGGAATCATCAGAGAATCAAAAATCACCTTGACAAAGGGGCCCAAACTTAGACACGCATCTAACTAGTTGGAAACGGTTACTTGCGTTGGCTTTGTTGCTGAACAAGCATCCGGATGCGGTAGATAATGGAGGTTCTTGATGAGTTCTGTAGGAGTGAGCTGGAGGCTTTAGTCGAATTCTGAAGATCGGAGAGTCCACAGCGAATCGACAAAGTTACTTGAAGATAAAAACTACCGGAAAGTCAGACTCCAGGGTGATGAGTCTTAGAGAGTGTCTCAAAGAGTTTGAGCGATGATTGGTTTGGATTAGGGATTTTTAATGGGTCTCCAGTCACATCCATCTTTGGCAGACTGACCAATGTAGATGTGTGAATTTTGAGTGGGAGAGTCAAATAAATCGCACAATAGTCAAAATAGTCACAACAGTCAAATAAATCGCCGTCATAAGTACAAAGACACGGGATGAATATATCTTACTCCATAAACGAGTTATCTCATCGTAGAGATCACCAAAGAAGGGGAGAGACCATCGCTGAGGTTTTATCATCGCAAGAGGAGTGTTCAGAGGCAGTGCTCTCTACTTTTTTTATCTCAAAAGTGAGAGATAAAGTGTACTCAACCCCATCTGAAGAAACACTGTGGGGGACTTTGAGAGCAGCTGCAAGGAACATCTGATCTGGAGAGAACGTGAGAGAAATGTAAGGACCCGACTCTCACACCTCAGCCAGATCAACATGCAAAACCTACGATCTTAATGATGGCACGGTGACTCGCTCCTCCTGAAAGAATGTGAAACTAGAGCAGAGCACCTTGATGGGAAATGCATCACAGTGCTCACACTCTCCCTCGAATTCAAGGGCAACATTCTTCTCCCTCAAACATGAGCATGAGACATGTACTGTAACTTACAGATTTATTTTCCTCAGGAGAAATCTTCTCTCTCTTTTAACATGATTTGTATACAAGGTTATTATAGTTTTATTTTAATTTTGATTTTTTTGTTTGTTAATTTCAAATTATTTTGTTCAGTTTTAGTTATTTTACAGTCTGTTGATAGTTTTTAGTTTTTGTTTGTTTTTTTATTTTAGTTTTTATATTTATTTCTATTTCTATTTCTATTATATTTATTTCTATAACACACAAGTAAATTATTTGGCAGGTGACAACATTTTGTAATGTTGTTAAATTATTCCTTATTCAGTCCAGATTGCTCATATGTCTAACGCAGTGTATCACTAGATTGACATAGCATTACAGAACAACACCAAGCACTATTGCATTTTTACAAATATTTAATCCTTTACAGGGATAGTTCAACCAAAAATGAAAGTATTGTCATCATTTACTCCACCACATTTCATTCCAAACCTGCATTACTTTGATGAACAATGATTTTTAAAAAAAAAAAAATTTTGATCAATGAAAGGTAATGGGGTCCACTGTTGTTTTAAAGAAAGAAAATCATACATGTTTGGAAAAATATGAGGGTGAGAAAATGACAAAATTGTTGTCCTATGCTTTGTTAGCTTAGAATTTGAATCAGTTAGCATGATAGCTAAAGTTTGTGGGTGTGTTCCATTAAAAATTGCATTAAATGCGCCATCATTCTAGGCAAAATGGCGCAGCTCATGGCAGCCTCCGTGGCGTCATCCGCAGTTGTTTTTATGTTTTTGTTAGTTTGTCCTGTCTTTAGTTATTTCCCTGCAATCAGTTTCACCAGAGACGAATTGCTGGACATTCGGCAGTACACACCACCTGATATTTCACCGGTTTTCGATTATTCGGATGTTTTGCTGGACATAGTATTCGGTGGAGCGGCGGCGCTGATCAAACGCAGGACGCGCAGACAGGGGAAGCGAGCCGGCGCGCTCGTGAAGCTCAGACAACGCGGATTTCGGACAGCACTGCCTAGCTTCCATCTGGCGAATCTCCGCTCTCTACCCAATAAAACGGACAAACTCCTTCTGCTCTACCGGACAAATAAGGACTTTTCAAACTCTGCTGCTCTGTGTTTCATGGAAACCTGGCTGAACGACGGCATTCCGGACAGCGCGCTCCATCTACCTAACTTCCAGCTGATCAGAGCAGATCGTGACGCAGAATCAACGGGGAAATCGCGTGGCGGCGGGACATGCTTTTACATCAATGAAAGGTGGTGTACAGATGTAACTGTGTTAAAGAAGATATGCTGTTCTGATCTGGAAACGCTCTTCATTAACTGCAAGCCTTTCTACTTGCCGCGGGAGTTTTGCTCGTTCATTCTCGTGAGTGTTTACATTCCACCGCAAGCGCACACGAGCTCCGCTTTACAGAAACTAGCTGATCAGATCATAGAGACTGAGCAACAACACCCGGACTCTGTTTTAATCATTCTCGGGGACTTTAATAAAGCAAATCTCTCCCGTGAACTGCCAAAATACAGACAGCATGTTACATGTCCCACAAGAGACAGTAATATATTGGATCACTGTTACACAGCGATAAAGGATGCATATGACTCTGTCCCACGGGCAGCTTTGGGGCTCTCTTGATCACTGTTTGGTTCATCTTATACCGACCTACAGGCAGAAACTGAAATCATCTAAACCTGTTTTAAGGACTGTTAAAAGATGGACTAATGAAGCAGAGCGGGATTTACAAGCCTGTTTCTCTCTCACTGATTGGAGTGTTTTTGAAGCTGCTGCCACCGATCTGGACGAGCTCACAGAGACTGTAACATCTTATATCAGTTTCTGTGAGGATATGTGCATTCCTGCCAGGACTCATTTAACCTACAACAACGACAAACCGTGGTTCACTGCAAAACTCAAACAGCTCCGTCAGGCCAAAGAAGATGCTTACTGAAAGTCTTGTATAAACAGGCCAAATACACACTGGAAAAGGAGATCAGAGTGGCAAAGAGGAATTATTCTGAAAAAATAAGGATTCAGTTCTCTTCCAGTGACTCAGTACCTCAGCATCAGTGTGGAAAGGTCTGAAAGAGATCACCAACCACAAGACACCATCCCCCAGCACTGTGGAGAATCAACAACTGGCAGATGATCTGAATGAGTTCTACTGCAGGTTTGAAAAAACACCCCAAACCCGCCCTGAACACCTCTCCACACAACCATTAACACCTCCAGCAACCCCCCTCTCCCCCACACCTGCAATTCAGATCAGTGAAGATGAGGTGCACCAGGTCTTCCGGAAGCAGAAAAGGAAAAAAAAACACCAGGCCCAGATTGTGTTACACCATTCTGTCTGAAATCCTGTGCTGACCAGCTGGCCCCCATCTTCACACAGATCTTCAACAGATCTCTGGAGCTGTGCGAAGTCCCTTCATGATTCAAACATTCCACCATCATCCCCATCCCAAAGAAATCCAAAATCTCTGGACTAAATGACTACAGGCCTGTGGCTCTAACGTCTGTGGTCATGAAGTCTTTTGAAAAACTGGTGCTGGCCCACTTGAAGGACATTACTGGATCCTCTTCAGTTTGGCTACAGAGCAAACAGGTCTGTGGATGATGCAGTCAATATGGGACTGCATTATGTTCTGCAACATCTAGACAGACCAGGGACTTTTGTGAGGATCCTGTTTGTGGACTTCAGCTCGGCCTTTAACACTATCATTCCAAACCTCCTCCTGCCCAAACTAACTCAGCACTCCGTGCCCACCTCCATCTGTCAGTGGATCAACAGCTTCCTGACAGACAGGCAGCAGCTAGTGAGGCTGGGAAAATACACATCCAGCACCCGTACGATCAGCACTGGTGCTCCTCAGGGCTGTGTTCTCTCCCCACTGTTATTCTCCCTGTACACCAACGACTGCACCTCTAAAGACCCCTCTGTCAAGCTCCTGAAGTTTGCAGACGACACCACACTGATCGGCCTCATCCAGGACGGTGACGAGTCTGCTTACAGACAGGAGGTTAAGGAGCTGGCTGTCTGGTGCAGTCTTAACAACCTGGAGCTCAACACACTCAAAACAGT
The DNA here is from genome assembly GCA_039654775.1 of Spinibarbus caldwelli. Lineage (NCBI taxonomy): Eukaryota > Metazoa > Chordata > Actinopteri > Cypriniformes > Cyprinidae > Spinibarbus > Spinibarbus caldwelli. Next base: position 24,072,194 of record CM077255.1, on the reverse strand, counting down.
GGAGATGATTGTGGACTTCAGGAGAAACCCCCCTGCGCTCCCCCCACTCACCATCATGAACAGCACTGTGACTGCAGTGGAGACATTCAGATTCCTGGGCACCACCATCTCCCAGGACCTGAAGTGGGACACTCACATCAACTCCATTGTTAAAAAGGCCCAGCAGACGTTGTACTTCAGGAAGTTCAACCTGCCACAGGAGCTGCTGAAACAGTTCTACTCCGCCATGATTGAATCCGTCCTCTGCACTTTAACAACTGTCTGGTTCAGCTCAGCTACCAAATCTGACCTCAGAAGACTACAGAGGGTAGTCCAGACTGCTGAGTGAATTATTGGTACAACCCTCCCTACTCTCCAAGAATTGTACTTATCCAGAGTGATAAGTTGATCAAATGTAAAAAACTGTAACTTGAATGCTATGTAAGTCGCTTTGGATAAAAGCGTCTGCTAAATGCATAAATGTAAATGTAAATAAATGAGTGAGCAAAAGGGCTGGCAAAATCACTGGCAAAAGGGCTGGCAAAATCACTCTGGACCCCTCACATCCAGCACACTCCCTCTTTGAACTGTTGCCGTCTGGTCGAAGCTACAGAGCTCTGAGCACCAGAACGACCAGACACAGGAACAGTTTCTTCCCTCAGGCAATCCATCCCATGAACACTTGACAATAATTGTGGAATACACACTATTTATACACTTATTTATCTAACACACATACTTAGTCTACATTTCAATTTGCACATAATATTCCTGTACATACAGCTGTCTTTTGTTATATATCTGTACATACAATTGTCAATTTGTATATTTTTATTCCTTATTTACTTGTTATATATTTTTTTTAATTCTTATTTTTATTATCTGTGTTTTTTGTTCTGTCACTGTCATTCTGTTGTACTGTGGAAGCTTCTGTCACGAAAACAAACTCCTCATATGTGTAAACATACCTGGCAATAAAAGCTCATTCAGATTCTGATTCTGATTCATCATCAGAGTGATTTTTTTTTTTCTGTAGTTGCACATATTGTAGTTGTATAGCACATATTGTATCTTTTATTATTATTATTATTATTATTATTATTATTATTATTATTATTATTATTATTATTATTACCAAGGGCTAAGCAACATAGGTGCTGTATTGTATCTTTTATTTTTATACTTTAGTTACTTTTTGAAATCATAGAACTCTCGGAAGAGCCTGGCCCCATTATTGCAGCTAGCCACTGTATTTTTTATTTGTTTTAATTAAGCTTTGAAACAATGCATGATGGTTTCAGGTTAGTTTTATTTATTTTTTGTTTGGGGGGGGGTTGTTTTTTTTAGAAAATGTTACTTTTCTTTAATTTTTCTAGGTTATTTTATTTAATTATTTAATTATTTAATTATTGATTGATTGATTGATTGATTGATTATAATGTTAATGTTAACTATTGTGTAACATACTTTATGCTGTGTTTTTTTTTCTTCCTCAGCTCTGTGCATGTAATTCACCACTTGGTGGATAGAGTATCACACATATCATTCTAATGAAGTGTCAGAAGGAAGTAAATGATTTTATTATTATAATTTTTTTTTATTTTTTATTTTTTTTCTTGGCTGTAACTACAATAAATTTATAAATTAGCCATGTTGGTTTGGCATCTTATAAGAATGTTTGAAATGTCTCAATGTACCAAATGTCTCTTGTTGGTTCAGATATGAAAACTGATCTATTTATACAGCTTTACTTTTCCCTTCCTCTCTTATTTTAGTCTCTGTCTCCGCAGGCACAAAGTGTGTGTGTGTGTGTGTGTGTGTGTGTGAGAGAGAGAGAGAGAGAGAGAGAGAGATAGAAACTGATGACCAACTGGACAGTGAGATAGCAAAGTAGCTGTCTTAGGATGTTAGCTTGAATCTTGAATTATGTTCATTTTCCTTACCTATTTGCAAACTGTTTGTTTTTTATTATTATTATTTTATGCATACATTTCATTTAATTGAGATAGAACTGTGATCTTACAGAGATATTATTTGTGAGTCTTCTGTTCTGTGGGATAAAACTGAAATATGTCTGAGATTTAATGATAGAAGCATTTGGAATAGCTCTCTGACCTTTTGGCTGTCAGAATCACTGAAGGTCAAGCCGAAATAGTCCTTCTCCAACAAGTTTAGATGCTCACACACCAGATCCAAGAGAACCTGCCCCTTACACTGTTTCTGCAAAAATAACAAAAACACAAATGTGGTAGGGGTAAATCATACTAATAAATTATGCAATTAGCAGACAGTGCAAACAATAACCATGTTTATAAGACAACAACAAAACGTCTGCAGATTCTATTTTCAGTATTTTGGTGAAATAAATGCTTTCCTCCTGACATAATGACCCCAAAAAAAAGCACATAGAGTATCTTTGTAGTTGCAGCAGCTGTACTCATACCTGCTTCCAAACGCAGGCCCATTCCTGAACATTTGGACTGTCACTTCATGGGCACACTGTGTGCCTAATGGTCACAGCTGCTGCTGATGTTAGTGCCGCTGCTTGTTGCAGGCAGCTTGTTTCCCTAGCAACATCAAAACAGCCTCAGCAACATATGGAGTGCGCTTTCTCTTCGATGCTCTTTTAATGGTGGCATTGTTTGAAGAACTTCTCATTTTGCTTCATTAGGCATGAGGAGATGAAAGGTTTGTTGAAAATAGAGATGTTTTGTGTATTATAATAGGCCACACTGGAGTTGATATTCTTTAGTAAATGCAAGCACATAGCTAAGTTATCAGCTTTAACATCATATACTTGAGAGTGTAATTTTATGATTAAGAGTAAATCAAAAATAATTTCTTTCAAGCAAAGTTACAAAGTATGTTCTTATATGGGTAATTCACAGGTACAGTTTTACATCTGACTGAAAGTCACAAAATGCAATGCAGGTGCATTTTTTAAATGTTTTAACTAAGCATCTGGTAATGAATGTCATTTCAGTTGAACTTTCTGTGTATAAATTATCATGCAGTAATAACAGAATAATATCCAAGCACTGTAAAAGGTTTTGCCACAAACTCAACTGACTGGCTTCTCTCCTGTATGATGAGATTCTTTAGACATTAAAACTGCGCATGAACTATGCATGAGCTTCTAACTTCTGATTAAAGCTGTTTGAGCTTTAACTGAACTCCACAAATTGAACATAAACATTTTAAAAATGTAATTACATTTTTTTTTTAAAAATGTAATTAATTACACAATGTGCCAGTTAATTATCTAATTAATCGCAAATTAATTGTACATTAATTCTTACTGAGAAATTACCCCCCAAACCATCATTTGAAGCAGTTATTGTGTTGGATGAGTAAAGCATTGTATAGACACTCCAAAGAGTATCTTTACAAAGAAATAGTTTGATTCATCATTGCATAAAAATGATTAAAACATGGGTATTAATAAGTGTTCTGAGCTGTGAAAGAGATGCTGTTCCCCAGACAGCTCTCTGTGTGCACAATCCGAGATTGAGCGAAACACAGACAAGTATAGGTAACCTTGGGCTTTGGGCGTACACTTAAACAGACTAATTACAAAAATATGTCAAAATGTCATCTTGGTGAGTTTTCACTTAAACATAGTCAGTTATGTCTGAAGTGAACATGAATAGTTGGGAAAGTAATTGAATGTTGTCAGTACCTTAGATCTGTGTTTTCGGTCTTAAAATGACAGCAGCCTAATAAATCTGCTGCTGTCTCTGTCAATGTTGATCAAACAACAAAAGAACATGAGAGAATCATTCACTATTCTTTATAAATAGCTTTGGTAACACTGTATCACTGAATCACTGTATATTTAATTCATAGTAAAGATGCAATATTTTATTTTTACTTTTGACTACTTTATTAAATTTCTGTATAGTAAGCTATTTGTTTTAGTAGGCTAAATTTTTTATTTCATTTGTATAATTTTTCTAATGTATTTTTCCATGCTTATTTAATTTTCTATTTATCCTTCTCTGCATGTGTCAGGATACAGGATACATCAACACCCAGCCACAGTGGACAAGAAATTAGGTGGAAAATTGGAACACTATACCTTGATTTGTAACTTCACGTGCTATCGGAATTATCATAAATACGAGTTTCCTATTTAAAAATTGTACACGAACGCCCTCCCTAGTCGTATTTACAACTGGGAAACTCAGAGATAATTTTGATACCCGAGTTGGGTGAGCCATAAACTTTAAATATGGTGGAAGAGAGAAACATAGCAGTAGTACTGTAAAGTTTTCTTAGTTTTTCTCACATCTACATTGCTTTCTCTTTCCATTAAAGTCATGTATATTTACAAATATAAATAACCATTTAATGCATAATGTACATATTGAACACAGCGAAAATAGCATTTATTTGACCGAAATGTTGGAAACATCAGCCAGCTGAAAATCTAGATAGCGCTGTGAATGTTTATATGGCTACCAATGAATGGGACACTACATTTTATTCAAAACCTGTTTGATATTGTCTAAATATCTTTTAATACCTTTTGGCTTTAATAAAATTTCCCCAAGAAACAGGAATGAATGAATAGGCTGCACGCCATGATGTCTGTTCTTTCTGACAACAAAGCGCTTGAACACGACAAACTCATAATTACAACTTCAGAAGTGGGTAGTAGGAAGTTTCCGATAGCATGTGAAGGCAGCATTAATCCTGGCCCTTGTGACCACCCACTGCACATTTTCTATGTCTGTCTTATCACTTTAAAGGGTTGTTTCCATTCGACCGTAAGTGCATAACGAGCTGGTGATTTGAATCAGGTGTGTTAAACCAGAAGACATGCAAAATATCAGAGTGGGGGGACGCGAGGACCAGGATTAAGAACCGCTGATTTTTACCACTACAAAATGTCAAAAGACTTGCTTTGAAAATAGAATGTGTTTGAAAAGAAGGATTGTCTTGAAACTTTCCTGGAATGGATCGACTGTTTGAGACCGCATGGCAGCAAACAAAGGAAGCATCTCAAAGAGGTGTGTGCTTGCAAAAACAATGTGCTGAATTAATGCTGAGTTCAGACTTTGAAGTTTAATATTGTAAATGCTGAATGAAAGGATTAATTTGATGGAAGAGCTAATAGGTCTTGATATGTGCAATTTAAAAAAATAAATAAATAAATAAATGAAAAAAGAAGAATAAAAAAGGAATCAAAGGAAATATAAAAGTTTTTGTCTTTGGAAAGAGGGTATGTGTTTGTTTGGAGCAAATGGATGAGCTTGATTTAGAGCCCCAAGCTCAGCTCAGAAGGACTTGAATAAGGTTGCTTCTCATTGAGAGCCAAGAATGAAACGAGGTGATACAGTATGTTTATTTTTAGTGTTGAGAAGTGGATGTCTACTGTTCAAGAACCTGAATCTCAAGTAACACAGCCAACACAGCTAAATTTGAGTATTTCAAGAATGCTGGAAAGAATGCTGAAAACTCAGTAAAAATGGAAATGTCAAGCAAAATGGGTCTGGTGATGCTGGTTCACCAGCATGGTCTTGCAGGGTTGAGTGTCAGTAGGCCAGCTGTCTGTATGCAAACAGTGTTTTGGGGACAAACATAGTTTTTGCTTGCATATTTCTCTATTTAACACATTAATGATGTAAAGGAAAAACAATATAAGGTTAAAACATGATTTATTGAATTATATGATAACTTTATAATTTATTTTGCTCCCTCTGCTGAAAGTAGAACTGAACATTTTAATTGCTTTAGTCATGATTACATTATTAATCAATGTCACTGGTAAACTGGTAAAACATTTCCTTAAATGAACTGTTTCCTCCTTCATAAGATCAGTACACAAATCTGTTAAAATCAGTTAAAAAAAGAGGTTGTGTACATTGCATAACAAAAACATTTAGAAATATGAAAACCAAAAAATGTCTAATAGAAGCTTAATCATAATCAGTTTGTTAAATAACAGGGGTTATGAGAAGGGCTCTTTCAATGGGACACAACTAGATAATGAAAGTTCAAAACTGAAAGTTGCTGTTTTTAAAGCCTTTCATACTAATTTGGGAAGTCACATATGTCGAAATCCAGCTGTCAGTTAATGATAGAGATGTAACGGTATGAAGATTTCTTATCACGATTATACAAAAAAAAAAAAAAAAATCATTTTTTTAAGTGTTTTATTTAAAATCAACAAACAACAAATAAAATGACTTTTTGTTTGCATAAACACTAAAACAATAACATCACCAATGATGTCCAGGTTTTAAATGACAACATGACTTATCTAATAACAAACTGTGCAAAATGTTCAAATAAAACTTTGAACAAGCTTCATAAAATGAGTGATTATATGCATTTTATCTGCTCCATAAATATTTCTAGATACCTTATCCGGATTGTTTAAATGTGTAGAATACACATAAGCTTGATTTTTATAAACCGTCAAAATTTACAGCAGGGTATGCAAATTCGGTCCATTTTTTGGTCAGACAAAAACTGCACACAGGCTGAATGTAAATGCAACTCTCTGTAAATCCACTCTCTGACACTAGGTGGTGCTAATGGAACAGCAGAATTACAGCTGTTTCCATGTAACCTCTGATGACCAAGCAGTATTGTGATTAAGAACACTACTTTATTAGGTATTACATGGAGCGAAGATGAAAACAAAATGCCACTGAATCTTTTCTGAAGACAGTCAGAACCTTCAGAGGTAAATTTTTAATTCATTCATATATTCATTTCTATATTTCCCTTATCACTCTTTTAAAACCTCCCAGCTTTCTACCATGTTTTTACACAAAACGAAACTACTCTGAGTGGTGTGCACACGTGAGACTGTTACTTAAAAGTTTGCTTTATACTGGATAGTTTTTATTTATCTTGAGTTGTTCAAATCGAGGTAATCAAATACGGTTTTAATGATAATTAAAATATGAAACAATAATACTAACCATGGGGAATTTTATCATGATTTATTGACAAACTGGTAATTGTGCAATCTTTAGTCACTGATTTCAAAATGCGCACATAGCAAAAGAGGATGTCTTTACTATTTGCAGTCAGGACCATGAAATATTGTTGAGAATAATGAGTGTACACTTTCAACAATTGCTGAAACAGAGTTAATTCAATCAAAGTCTTTGGCCAAGTGCCCAACTAAAGAGAACACTAATCACAATAATGGTAACAGACTTCAACAACCTTTGTACATGTACCATATGAAAGGAATAAAGCCAAACTTGTTTGTAATAAGTGAATATGGTAATTCTGTTTTTGTAGTTGTTTAATCATCCTCTGGTGAGATACTGATTTCATCTAAGGCTGTGTGGCTGTAAATCAGTGGTAGTCGTTGTGTTTCTGCTCACCTCTTCAATTTTTTCTGCTCTTGCTGTTCCTCTTATCCTCAGTAATTCTGCCTGTTAACCGCATATGTCATCACTAATACTCAGTCATCATTTATAGAGTGAATCTATTTTATTTCACTAACTACAACACTGCTTCGGTGTTACTTTTGCTCTCTATAGATCAGGACCATATGAAAACTGAGCAGTGTTCATTTAACACTGGGGATTTTACTGTCAAGTCAAGTCAAGTCACCTTTATTTATATAGTGCTTTTAACAATACAGATTGTGTCAAAGCACTTAACAGTATCAAATTGGAGGATAGAGTGTCAGTAATGTATAATAATAAGATTAAACACTCAATTTTCAGTTAAAGGCATTTCATTATTGAATTCAGAGATGTCATTGTCTAGCTCAGTTTAGTTTAAATAGTATCTATGAAATCAAATTGACGATAATCGCTAGAAATTAAGTGTCCCCAACTGAGCAAGCCAGAGGCGACAGCGGCAAGGAACCATAACTCCCTCTGTGACAGAATACTGTGTAAACATGTAACCAGCAACATGTGTTTTTCTTTATTAAATAATTTATTCAAATTAATTTGCAAATCTCTCATACAGCTCAAGTGAGATCACTGTAAAGTAGAGTCACTGTAAAGTAATATCTGCTAACTCTTTATTGTGATGGCATTCCAACAGACATTCTACTGACTATAAGTAACTTTGTAAGTACGTCAACTTATTTTAACCTAACCCTACCAGTCAACTAATACACTACTAACACTCTAATGAGAGTCAGTAGATATGTAAGTGCAACATTACTTATAGCCAACAGAATGTGTTAAAGAGACCATCAAAATAAACCCGAATCAGCTTCATCTAATATCGTTTAAGGGCCTGATCTTGCTACATCCTTCAGAAACAAACCAAACTTGACAGAAATGCTTGTGAAAAAATAACTTCTTTCTTTAGCAAGAGGAGAAATTCCAGATTTTAATGGAGATATTTTGCATTACAGGTCATTCCTCCATTCTTTTAAGCACATCATAGAAAATAAAACTGATGACGATGAAGACATTGCATTTTCTCATTCAGTACACAAGAGGACTGCCACAGGAGCTAGTATGAAGTTGCCAACACATGTCACCGAACAGAGGATACCAACTCTTAATTTTTAATTCTCACCATATTTCTGATATTATCTATCAAACTAATTTGACATTGTTTGCTTTTTAATCTAAACTTTTTAATCTAAGCTTGTCATTCGTGCCTTCCGTTTCTTTTCTCTCTCTCTCATTTTTCGAGTTCATCAAACAACTGTGGTAAGTCGGAATCATTTGACAATCATGGTGAATCATGGCTTCTTCTCTTGTTACTGTCACTCTCACTGTTCGCCACATGTATAGTGTAGCCTTCTCTGTCAGTGGTGAGGGATTCATATGTGATTAATACCCTGCACCAGGGTAACTGGATGACTGTGGCATAGTTGCGGGAAAAAAACGCCGTTCTTCCATTCCCATCAAAACATTAAACAGGTTCTCCCCACTCAATGATGTACCCACTGAGAAACCTGATGAAAGTGCCCTAGGTATAGGCAATTCTACTGTATGGAACATGAAAATAGAGACACCAGCCACCATAGTCCAATGTTTACTGGAAGCCAGAGTGCCTGATATCTTGGCAAATTTAAAAGTGCTGACCAAATGTAAATTCAGTAAGATTCACATCGGCACTAATGATTTTTGACTTCGCCAGTTGGAGATCACTAAAAATAACATTAACACCCTGGGGTCAAAGCCCGCACCAGTGCGGTCTGTCTCGTATTTTCTTTATGATCGCGAAAAGAACTAAAAATACTCTGTGAGTTTTGACCGTACAGATAAGAATAAGGTATCGTTTGAAACTGCAATGGGTTATTTGTGTATAGTCATAATAACAACAAAATAATGTGCTTTTCTAAAATAAAGAAAATAAACAGGGTGTCATATACCTGACTGAATGGCTCAATATGCAGCTCATTATGCGGGCCTTTGTTTTCTCAGGTGTGAATTACTGGATTATGTAGAGTAGTTGACACCCTCTCGCATATGCCCTTTCTACCAGAAAAAGTGTCTTAGAAAATTTAAATCAATATTTTTTTTTCTGTGAGCGAGTAAACAAGATGATTTTCACATCATTTTGAAGCAAAAACTCTAGGCTACAAGATCCAGTTCTCAAAAGTCTTGTGAACAGATGTTCTGTATGTGTTTTATGGCCTTATTTCAGTGACTTCAAAATTTTAGTTTTTCACTAACCACGCATAAACGTTGCGCTCTAAAGAGAGCAGCCCGGAAAATGAAGCGCAGCTGGAGGAAAGCAAAACTAGAGGTATTTCGTATTGCTTGGCGGGAAAGTACCCTATCCTACAGAAAAGCATTAAAAACTGCTAGATCTGATTACTTTTTGTCTCTTTTAGAAGAAAACAAACATAACCCCAGGTATTTATTCAATACAGTGGCTAAATTAACAAAAAATAAAGCATCAGCAGGTGTTGATATTTCCCAACAGCACAGAAGTAATGACTTTATAAACTATTTTACTTCCAACATCGATACTATAAGAGATAAAATTGTAACCATGCAGCCGTCTGTCAGCCTTGTGTTCTGTATGTCTTGTGTTTCCCTTCTTCTTGTGCCCATATTTGGCTTTCCTGTTTCCTGTTCTTGTTTAGTTTTATTTGTCCCAGCCGTGTTTGATTTGATTCCTCCTGTGTTTGATTAATTCCCTCGTTTAGTTCCCTCATTGCCCTGTGTTTAAAGCCCAGTGTTTCCAGTCTCCAGCATCCGATGTTAAATGTCTTCTCGTGCTCCTAAATTTGTATGCCTTTTGGTTTCATTATTAAAAGTGAGTTTGTTCTTGATTTACTCCTCGTCTCCTCGCTCCCATGGAGGTGTGACAGAACATCGGACCTACAAACATGGATGAACGAGCAAGGTTCATCGCCGTGGTTAAGGCAAGCCACGACCCGCTCGCCCTCGCCAGCTCCCTCGATGGAGAGACCCTGATGACACTGTACAGGCTCGGGATCACTTTCCATCAATCGACGGAACTCCCAGACACCACCAACCTTGACTGGAAGGAGGCGGTCATCCAGTGTCTGGAGAGTCTCCGATCCTGGGCCGGAAGCCTGCCGCCGTCCACGGCTCCCTCATGTCCGCTGCCGTCCACGGCTCCCTCAAGCCCACCATCTGCGGTTCTCTCAAGCCCGCCGTCTGTGGGGAAAACTACGCCGCCGTCCGCAGCTCCTTCAAGCCCGTCGCCGTCCTGTGGCAAGCCCGAAGTCAAGCCCGCCGGTCACGGCTCCTCCCGAGCACCCTCCTGTTCCCGAGTTAATCCCAGGATGGGCTCCTGTTCCCGAGTCAAGCCCAGGATGGACTCCTGTTCCCAAGTCAAGCTCAGGATGGGCTCCTGTTCCCGAGTCAAGCCCACGGAAGGCTCCTGATCCTGAGTTAAGCCCACGGAGGGCTTCTGATTTACCGTTCCACCCAGATAGGGCTCCTGATCCCCAGTTCAGCCCAGTGAGGGCTCCTGATCCCCAGTTCTGCCCAGAGAGGGCTCCTGATCCCCCATCTAGCCCAGGGAGGTCTCCTGATCCCCCATCTAGCCCAGTGAGGGCTCCTGATCCCCTGTTAAGCCCAGTGAGGGATCCTGATCCCCCGTTAAGCCCATGGATGGCTCCTGATTCCCCGTTAAGCCCAGTGAGGGCTCTTGATCCCCCGTTAAACCCAGTGAGGGCTCCTAATCCCCCGTTAAGCCCAGTTCAGTCTTTCTCGTCTAACTCATTATCTCTAATGCAATCCCGCCCCCTCGCGGCTCGCGCCGTTCATATCTAAATATCCACGTGAGATGCGCGCACATGGAAACGCCCAACGTAAACAAAGAGTGAGGAGATCATTCATCGCGGTTACTGTTCGTTTCTGGAAGAAGAAGGCTGGATTTCCCTCAAAAGAAGAACAAGATTTCATCCAGTAGAGGAGATCAATCTGATGAGTAAGTAATGTTTCTTTTTTGCATTAGTTAACGTGTTATTGTGGCATAAACTTGAACACATTTACTAGTTGGGTTGTTCCCAAACTACAACATGATGAATGTTACGCATCTAAGAATGTTTAGACCATGTTTATTATTAATACTCTGTTCACAAATAGATTTTAATAGCATGCTAAACAATAATAATTAGTTTCTCAGACATAAAATATCCTTTTTTATAGTACAAAGTACATCCTTTTATAGTACAAAGCATGCGTGAGTCTATGGCTACAGAACATATCATAGGCTATTATAAAATCATACATACTAAGCTATATGACTACAAAATCATAGTTGGGTTTTTTTCCAAACTATAATTCCTGACTACAATGTTTGAAATTGAGTAAAACATTTTGAATATGATGGGCAATTCATTGTATTTAAATTTCTTATGGCGCGATGATGTTTTCATGCTCTACAAACCCGATTCCAAAAAAGTTGGGACACTGTACAAATTGTGAATAAAAAAGGAATGCAATAATTTACAAATCTCATAAACTTATATTTTATTCACAATAGAATATAGATAACATATCAAATGTTGAAGATGAGACATTTTGAAATGTCATGCCAAATATTGGCTCATTTTGGATTTCATGAGAGCTACACATTCCAAAACAGTTGGGACAGGTAGCAATAAGAGGCCGGAAAAGTTAAATGTACATATAAGGAACAGCTGGAGGACCAATTTGCAACTTATTAGGACAATTGGCAACATGATTGGGTATAAAAAGAGCCTCTCAGAGTGGCAGTGTCTCTCAGAAGTCAAGATGGGAAGAGGATCACCAATTCCCCCAATGCTGCGGCGAAAAATAGTGGAACAATATCAGAAAGGAGTTTCTCAGAGAAAAATTGCAAAGAGTTTGAAGTTATCATCATCTACAGTGCATAATATCATCCAAAGATTCAGAGAATCTGGAACAATCTCTGTGCGTAAGGGTCAAGGCCGGAAAACCATACTGGATGCTCGTGATCTTCAGGCCCTTAGATGGCACTGCATCACATACAGGAATGATACTGTAATGGAAATCACAACATGGGCTCAGGAATACTTCCAGAAAACATTGTCGGTGAACACAATCCACCGTGCCATTCGCCGTTGCCGACTAAATCTCTATAGGTCAAAAAAGAAGCCATATCTAAACATGATCCAGAAGCGCAGGCGTTTTCTCTGGGCCAAGGCTCATTTAAAATGGACTGTGGCAAAGTGGAAAACTGTTCTGTGGTCAGACGAATCAAAATTTGAAGTTCTTTTTGGAAAACTGGGACGCCATGTCATCCGGACTAAAGAGGACAAGGACAACCCAAGTTGTTATCAGCACTCATTTCAGAAGCCTGCATCTCTGATGGTATGGGGTTGCATGAGTGCGTGTGGCATGGGCAGCTTACACATCTGGAAAGGCACCATCAATGCTGAAAGGTATATCCAAGTTCTAGAACAACATATGCTCCCATCCAGACGTCGTCTCTTTCACGGAAGACCTTGCATTTTCCAACATGACAATGCCAGACCACATACTGCATCAATTACAACATCATGGCTGCGTAGAAGAAATATCCGGGTACTGAAATGGCCAGCCTCCAGTCCAGATCTTTCACCCATAGAAAACATTTGGCGCATCATAAAGAGGAAGATGCGACAAAGAAGACCTAAGACAGTTGAGCAACTAGAAGCCTGTATTAGACAAGAATGGGACAACATTCCTATTCCTAAACTTGAGCAACTTGTCTCCTCAGTCCCCAGACGTTTGCAGACTGTTATAAAAAGAAGAGGGGATGCCACACAGTGGTAAACATGGCCTTGTCCCAACTTTTTTGAGATGTGTTGATGCCATGAAATGTAAAATCAACTTATTTTTCCCTTAAAATGATACATTTTCTCAGTTTAAACATTTGATATGTCATCTATGTTGTATTCTGAATAAAATATTGAAATTTGAAACTTCCACATCATTGCATTCTGTTTTTATTCACAATTTGTACAGTGTCCCAACTTTTTGGAATCGGGTTTGTACATAAAACAATAAAAGTAATATGAATGTATACTGTAACACGATGAATGCTACGAGTCTAAGTATGTTTAGAACATGTTTATTATTAATAGCCTACTCTGTCCAAAAATAGATTTTAATAACGTGCTAAACAATAATAATTAGTTTCTCCGATATGTGCTGAGACTGGACTGGTTGAGACGTTTGGCTCGGTGCATTCTGGGAGATGTAGTATGTATGTATTAGCTAAATAAATCAGAGGAAATGTATAATTTTTTCATATAGCAAATTAAATATTAAATTAAATTAACTGTTAATCAAAGAATTTGTATAATACTGAACGAAACAGTAAATTAAACAGTAAATTAAGAAAGCATACTAAATTTAACTGCTGTGAGAATAAAAACTATTGTCATAATTTATATATATATATATATATATATATATATATATAATTTTTTTATTTATATTTATATTTTATTTTTTATTTATAAAAATAAATAAAAAATACAACATGATACAACACTGGTATCTCAGTGGATATATACTGTATAACTGATATGTTTTTTTAGCAAAAAAGAGCATTTAATTTGGTCATTAAACAAAATTACATTAAAACAATTGCAACATTTTCCTCTGTAATTACTGTGCAAATATATTCTTGTTCTGTGTCTAAGTCCAACTTGTTCCCTTCTTGTTCCATGCAGTTACAGGGTAAATACAACATTTGCGGGCTGTAAATTAAAGTGGTGCTCGTTCCCCCCTTGTTCCATGTAGTTAAAGGATAAATACAACATTCGCAGGCTGTAAATTAAAGTGGTGCTCGTTCCCCTTGTTCCATATAGTTACAGGGTAAATACAACATTCGCAGGCTGTAATTTAAAGTGGTGTTTGTTACTCCCTTGTTCCATGTAGTTACAGGGTAAGTAGCTACAACAAATTACTCCAAAATGATTGTGGGTCAAACATACATACATACTAGGTAACATCTCCATCATGTCAAGCTTTTTTCCCCATAACCCAATGGTGGGCTGTTTTATTTAATTCAAATATTGATTACTATACTACTATACAGCTGGGTTTAAATGAACCCAAAATATAATATGTCAACAGTAAGAACAATAAAAGGTGAAAATTTATTACACCAGAAATTCACAAAAATATAAGCAAACGAAAAACCGTAGGCCTACATGAAAAGTTTAGAAAAAAACAAAGCAACTCTATACTTGTTACGTGAGGAGCATGACAATGGAGTTGAAGGATCCAAATGCAAGGCTTTATTTATACACATTGGCAAAACAGGCAGGGTCAAACACCAACAAACAGTACAATCCAGGCAGAGGCTGGATTATGATTAAAAAGCTCTACATTGGTGAACATCTTTGCTCTCCTCTGCTCTGCTGTGGAGGTGGTCGTCTGCTCCACTGTGGGGATCTTCGGACCCATCTGCTCAGCCGTTGTGGTCCTCAGCTCCGCCTGCTCCACCCTAGTGCTCTTCAGCCATAATCACAGAACCTGCTGGTGGCCATGATGGGTCAAGCTCCGCTGCCATCGGCCTTAACGATGTTGCCTCCCCCCCAAAAAATTCTTTGGTGTTTCTAAGTCTTCTGCTTCTCCCACCTTGAAAGGAGAGTCACATAACAGTAGAGCGTAATCCATAATGTCCCTCAGACTGCCATTAAATTCCCCTCCAGGTAACTGTGTTTTTGTGGGTTCATTAAGTCCAAAACGGAACAAATCCTTAAACAAAACTTCATCATAAAGTGGTACTTGATAGGACAACTCACAGAACCGGTGAACATATTCCTCAATAGAAAGGTCTTCTTGTCGCAGATGAAGTAGCGGGTAGACTGGGTCCATGGTTGAGCTGGGTTGTTGAAATAAAGCTGCTGGATCCGGGTATGGCTGATTATTCTGTTATGTGAGGAGCGTGACAACGGAGTTGGAGGATCCAAATGCAAGGCTTTATTTATACACGTGGTCAAAACAGGCAGGGTCAAACACCAGCAAACAGTACAATCCAGGCGGAGGCAAAAGAGTATTCCAATAAATAGGCGATGGTCAGGGCAGGCGGCAAAAGGATCAATAAACTAGGAAACAGTCCAGGGTAAAAACTCAGGGAAACAAGGAAACAAGGAAAGGAAAACACAGGAACTAGGTACCAGGGAAATGGCTATTCAATAATCAGCCCCCAAGAGTGGGTGAGAGCATCTTTTATACAAGACCAGGAGAACACATGACAAAACCAACCAATGAGAACAAGACACATGCAACCAGGGAACCAATCAGAACATGACACATGCAAACTAGGAACCAATCAGAACATAGCACACAGACAGGGGTAGCACATGACATGAACACATGAGGGGCAAGGGACACATGGGAAATAGAGTCCAGAAACAAATGGCAAGAGTTCATGGGCACTCCAGCTGGCAATCGTGACAATACTTATACAACTTATGCAGTTAAACCAAAATGTTTTTGAAAAGTTTAATATTGAAAAACATAACGTATATTAAAGAACAAATTTGAGATTTTGATAATTTTGTTCATGTTTTTCACCCACTAACTTACCACTACAGCCAAACCAATACGCCAAGAAATACACAGAATGAAGAAAGCCTGTAATAAAAACTGAAAATCAAGAATAAACTGTGTATTATAGCTAATCGACAGGATTTTACCATTTTGAGTCCTCTCAAGCACCATTTCAACTTGTTCATTCCAGCTGTTTCCAGATCCTGCTCACCACATTCACTGGTCCAGTTTTAAACGAACACATTCCAGACAGTTTCAGAGTTGTCATTCCTGTGCGCTTTGATTAGTTTAGAGCTATTTTCCACACACACTCCTGTCGTAAGCACCCCAAACATGGATATTGGCACACACAGGGCCGTTTGTGTTTGAACTCACGTGACGTGCACACTTTGTTTCACGTCCACATTCCTACAATACCGGTGGGTTACTTGGCTTTTATGATTATCAACTCAAATTGGGTCAAATCAACCCAGATTTCTTGCCCAACAGTCTCAACCTAGCGTTTGGATTGAAACAATAACCCAGCGTTTTTTTATGTGTATTATTAAAAGGTACACCATGTATGTTCTTGCTAAATCTCTTGCAAATGTAAGACTGTTGTTTAGTATGTTAGGTCATACATACCATTAGAATTGGTAACCCTTAGTTTCAAAATACTTACAGTATAAATAATTAGCAATTTTCCAGGTTGTTACCCCTTTATTCCCCAAACTTCGCATATTGTTCCCTTATACCTACATGGAGGTAATGTATAGGTACACTGTAATTACAAAAAAAGTACGCTGTAAATTCTGTTTACTTACGCTGTAAATTGCAGGCTGTAATCTAAAGCAGTGGTTGCCAAACCTGTCCTGGAGGACCCCCTGTCCTGCGCATTTTGTATGTGTCCCTAATCAGACACAACCAATTTAGTTCTTGCACTCTACTAATGAGCTGATGAGTGGAATCAGGTGTGTTAGATAAGGGAGACATACAAAAGTTGCAGGGCAGGGGAGCCTCCAGGACAGGTTTGGGAACCACTGATCTAAAGTGTTGCCCAAAAGAGCATACCCGTTGACACCTGTAACATTCCCACAAAGGAATAACTGTCTAAATAGCCTTACCGGAGTCAGATACACTTTTCAAGCCAAAAGAAGCAATACTCTTAAAGCCATCAAACCTTGGTAAGTCATTAATAGCCAAGGGGGTGTGCAGTATGTAGTTAAGACCCTACTAGAATGGGTTATTAATGGCCCTTTACATGGCAAAGACACAGCAAACAAGAATAGCTGTGATGGTGTTGTTAACAGAATTTCTGTCTCAAACTCAGAAGAAACGTAGATACAACAGTATAACCATGATTTCAACGAAAGATCAAGAGAAGACAAGTCTGAAATGTCTATAAAAGACAAAAGATTCATCAAAACTTCAGAAGAGTCAATAAAATTGGAAGATGGACATTACACTTAATCTACCCTTTTGGAAAGCCAACACAGTGTTGCCTAACAATTACAAAGTGGCAGAACACTGACTTAAAGTTTAAAAAGAAATTTCAAGAGGAATAAACAATTCAAAACTAACTATACTGGAGTTCTAACAGAAGTTATACGCAAAGGTTATGCTGAAGTGGTGCTGCAACAAGAGCTGAAAAGAACAGATGGTAAATTGTGGTACATTCCATATCATGGTGTACACCATCCCCAAAAACCGACCAAAGGAGTAGTCTTTGACTGTGGTGCTACCTTTCAAGGTAAATCCCTCAATTCAGAACTTCTTCAGGGTCCTGAATTGACCAGCACATTTTTCAGTGTCCTTACCGGATTTCGTCAAGAGCCTGTAGCGGTTATGACAGACATCAAAGCAATGTTCCATCAGGTCAGAGTGTCAGTATCAGATGTTGACTTCTTGTGATTCCTCTGGTGGCCAGGTGGTGATGTCAGCATGTCTGCTGTGGAACATTGAATGCTGGTACATCTTTTAGGGGCAGTCTCATCGTGAACTTACTGCTGCAGTGCTAGCAGTCAGTGGACATTATGCTACAGAAAGCATTGGAACTTGATCTCAAAAGCACTAATTTTTGGGCTGATAGTCAGTCAGTCCTGAAATATGTTGCAAATGAGAATGCAAGATTTTGCACACTTGTTGCAAATAGTATCTCTGTTATTAGAGAAAACACAGATGTAACACGGTGGAAATACATCAGAACAAAGCAGAAGCCCGCTGACCTAGCATCAAGAAGGGTGAGTGCCAACACAATGGTGAGTTGTAAAGAGAGTATCCATGCACCAGACTTTCTACAGAAAAAAAGAAGAGGAATAGCCTAAAGAGTCCATGGGACCCATGTCTCTCTCACTCAATGATCTTTAAGTTAAAAGGAACACCATTGTGTATAGTATTGTCAAAGAAAAGCAAAATCCTAAAACTTAACTATTTCTCAAGTTGGACAGTGCTTAAGATGGTGGTAGCATGGTTCTTGAAGTTTAAAAATATCCTTCACTTCACAAAAAGAAAAGGAATACAGGCAGCCTGTGTGAATAAGGACACTAAGAACCAAAACAAGGTATGTGACAATTTAAAAGCATTCAATTCATCATTTGATGTGCAATCCATAAGCTTGGATGATCTCTTGAAAGCAGAAAAGGTCATTGTTGTGTTTTGCCAGAAACAAAGGTATTCAGACAAAATGTTAAGAATTGAAAAGGCGTCACTTGTGGGAAAGCACTTCAATAAATTCAACAGCAAGTACAAGCTTGATCCTGTGTTGGATGATGGAGTTTTGAAGGTTGGAGGAAGGTTAAACAACTGCAATGCCTGAGGAGACCAAGCGACCAATTATTCTAAAAAAAGATCTTCACATCTCTACACTTTAAGATAATTTATAGCTAGAAGTGGTCAAGTGCTGCATATTCAGTCTGATAATGGAACTAACCTGGTGGGTGCAAAAAGAGAGTTACAGACTTCACTTGCAGATTGGAACCAAAGCAGAATCCAGAAGGCAATGCTCCAGATAGGAATCCAATGGGAGAGGCTCATTTGAATGGCGAGGCAGACCTTATTTTACAACATCACACCCTTGATGATGAAGAACCTCTCGGTTAAGTATGTAACCCTCGTTGCCTGAAGGAGGAAACGGAGACATTACGTCATAGTGACTGACATAAATGGGATCTCACCAGAGAGCCCAATCACCTTCGAGTGTTAACAAAACAAGCCAATGACAGTTGGCGTGCGTGCTGTGCATCATGCACCCCGCCCCGCAGCGTGGGTATAAAAGGAGAGCACGTGCAGACGCAAATCAGTTTTTCACTGAGGAGCCAAGACGTTGTGCCTCGGCCGTACAGCAGTGGTACAGCAACTGTGGCGACGGGACATAATGTCTCCGTTCCCTCCTTCAAGGAACAAGGGTTACATACGTAACGGAGACGTTCCCTTTCAGTCAGTCATGTTCGACGTTCTGTCATAGGGACTGATCTAAATGGGATCCCTATGAAAACGCAACTATTGCTGACCCCCTCCAGTGCCCTACGGAAGCCGGCAAGTCCCCCCACACCAGTTGGGATGGAAGATAGGACAGGGCTTAGGTAGAGATGATAGCCACTGCTGTTCCGTACAATGGGTAAGGATAACACTGGGAAAGCGTACCCAAATAGGGGAAACGCTACGGAAGCCACATCCTGCGTAAGGAGGTACCATGTGGAGATTACACATATGGACTGGACAAGGGCAGTACCACATATGGAAGTCTCTGAGGTAGACTCAGCCAGCCTGGGGTGAGATCAATACACAGCAGAGACGGCAAAAGGTCTCTGCCAGGGAAAGACACGGGCTCACCACGAGGGGAGCCGTACCGTGGAAGAATACACGTGTGGGATCACCCAAAGGGGAATCACTACACACGGGCACCTAGCTCAGCACAAGCGCTGACCTTGGGCATACACATGAGTGCTGGACCTGGCGTCGGGCGCTCCGCCATGCCTGATCGCTGAGGGTGCGGGAGGAACTTCAACTGGGTTCGCCAAAGGGGAACTGAACTGAGAAGCAATATAAGCGCACGCATCCAGTCCGTAGAGGGAGATGGCGCAGCAAGCGTGATCGACACCGAGCGAGTCCAGTGTTATTGGCCACCTGAGGCAAGAACATGAGAGGACACAGGCTCTACACAGAGATTATAGAATCTCGCAAACGTGCAGCTCTACAGATGTCTGCTATCGAGGCACACCGCGCCAAGGCCCAAGAAGATGCCACGCCTCACGTAGAGTGTGCTTTCACTCCAAGGGGGCATGGTAAATGTTGGGCTTGGTATGCCAAGACTATAGCCTCCACTATCCAGTGGGCAAGTCTTCGTTTGGAGACAGCCTTTCCCTTCTGCTGTCCTCCAAAGCAGACGAAGAGTTGGTCTGAGGTCCTGAAGCTCTGCGTGCGGTCCATGTAAACGTGCAAGGCACGGACGGGACAGAGCAGAGAAAAGGCTGGTCTGCCTCCTCCCGGGGCAGCGCTTGCACGTTCACCACCTGATCCCTAAAGGGCGTGGTGGGAACTTTGGGCACATATCCAGGCTGGGGTCTCAGGACAACGTGAGAGTTACCTGGTCCGAATTCTAGGCACGAATCGTCGACCGAAAATGCCTGCAGGTCCCCTACACTATTGACCCAGGCCAATGCAGTGAGGAGCACTGTCTTTAACGACAGAAACTTAAGCTCTACTGACTGCAGAGGCTCAAAGGGCTCCTCCTTCAAGGCCATCAGGACCAAGGTAGGAAAAACACCAATCGACGAACAGGTTCCACTTCAGCCTGTAAGCGTGTCTTGTAGACGGGGCTCTAGCTGAAGTGATGGTGTTTACCACCGCTGGAGGTAGTGCACCTAGAACCTCCGTGTCCCATCCAGGGACCATACATGGAGATTCCACAAGTCTGGACACGGGTGCCAGAGGATGCCCCCTCTCTGAGAAAGGAGATCCCTACTCAGAGGAATTTGCCAAGGAGGGGCTGTCGCAAGGAGCATCAGTTCGGGGAACCAAGTCTGATTGGGCTAGTATGGCACCACCAAGAGGACCTGCTCCTCGTCCTCCCTGACTTTGCACAGTATCTGTGCGAGAAGACTCACTGGGGGAAATGCGTATTTGCGTAGGCCCCGAGGCCAGCTGTATGCCAGCGCGTCTGGACGTCTTCTGTATCCAACGGCCGCAGTGTTGACCGTACGGACCAGTACATGCTTGTCGTGTAGCAGCAATTTGAAGCGGTGCAGAGCAAGCCATACTGCGAGCAACTTGAGGCAGTTGATATGCCACTGCAGTCGGGGCCCTGTCCAGAGCCCCGCCCGAAGAAAAGCAAGATCCGACCACAGGCTGAAGGTCTGACGGCAGAATGGTGTGACTAAGACCTGATATGTGCCGCGTCGCCATGCCCATCTCGGGACCCGGTCGTGAAGCCAACGCTGAAGCGGTCTCATATGAAGCAATCCGAGTGGCGTGACAGTGGCTGTGGATGCCATATGCCCCAGGAGTCTCTGAAACTTTCAGTGGAACTGCCCTCTTGGGCTGGAAAGACTCCAGGCAGTTCAGCATCGACTGAGCACGCTCTACTGAGAGACGTACTGTGAGGTTGACCGAGTCCAACTCCATACCCACCGACATACCCACAGTGGGGCGGCGAAGTGGAACACTGAAAGGCAGTGCATCCCAGAGTGGGGTCTGAGTGCGAGGTGCGACTCTTACCTGGCTCCACGGCTGGGCAGGGGGTGTGTGAGGAGGCATCGCGTCCTCGAATCGGACCATGCTGCCTACTGGCGAAAGGAGAGGGGGATGGGAGTGTGGAGACTGTGTTTCGCGCACTGCCATCCTCGCCCTCTTGGGACCCGGAGAGAAAGGAAACTGCAATTTTTTTGAGGTTTTGTGTACCACTGGCTGAGGAGCCAGTGGTGCAACAGAACAAAAAGGAAACCAAAGATTCTCCACCCGGCCCACCTCCGGGGGAATGAGTGGTGCAGTCACCATATCCTGAACCAAGGAACCAAGGAACCAAGGACTCCGGGTCGCCCGTCTCAGGGACGCTGCCTGCCCTGGCGCTTTATGGGCTTGGCAGGGGCGGAGACGGGCTGCGCTGCTTTCCTGCGGCAATGTTCCCGCAATGAGAACATGACTCATCCACGAGCACTGCTTCAGCGTGCTGATAACCCAAGCACAAGACACAGTGATCGTGACCATTAGATGAAGCCAGGAAATGGCCACATCCAGAAACACACGAGTGGGAAGCCATCTTTAAAAAGATGCCCGTCGCTCGTGGAGCGCTTTTAGATTTGCTCTCTTAGAAAATAAAGTGTTGAAGCGCCCAGGAGGGGTCGCTGTGCGACCGCAGTTTGATGAGCTGCAGCACGCCGTCCAACCCAGAAGAAGCAGCAGCACTGGATCGGCAACCCCCACTGACACGCAGTAACGCCAACACACTCTGTAGACACTCTCTTCCGTGACTGCACAAGCAGGAAGGCTCGGCTCCGAAGCGAAAAGCTGATGTGCGTCTGCACGCGCTCTCCTTTTATACCCACGCTGTGGGGCGCGGTGTGCGGTGCAAAGCATGCACGCCAACTGTCACTGGCTTTTTTTGTTAACACTAGAAGGTGATTGGGCTCTCTGCTGAGATCCCATTTAAGTCAGTCACTATGACGTAACATCGAACGTGACTGACTGAAAGGGAGCTACTCTTTTATGAGGTAGAAGCAATCTTGAATAATCATCTCATTACCACAATGTTTAATGACCATCATGATCTTGAACCTTTGACACTAAATCACATTCTCCTGTTAAAGTCTAGCCCTGCATTACCACCTGGATCGTTTCAGAAGTCAGATGGAGTCGATGGAGTCAAGTACAATATTTAGCAGACCAATTCTGGAAGAGGTAGTCCCAAGAGTACTTACCATTATTGCAAGAATGACAAAAATGGTTTACTGCCAAAAGAGGACTGCAGAAAGAAGATATTGTTCTAGTCGCAGACATTTTAGCACCTCGTAGACTGTGGCCTATTGAAAGAGTAACAGAAGTTCTGCCTGATTCCAAAGGACTCTTAAAACTGTTAACCTGAAGACAAGGACTAGTTTTTTGGATAGACCCATTACCAAACTTTGCCTGCTATTAGAAGATGCAGAATATTTGGACCGAATCATAAAAATGATAACTGAATAAAGATTAAAGTATGAGTATTCATTTTTCTTGTATAGACATGTTTGACTCCATTTACATTTATGTTATTGTAATTGATGCTTAAAGGAGTAGTTCACTTCCAGAATGAAAATGTCCTGATAATTTACTCAGCCCTATGTCATCCAAGATGTTCATGTCTTTCTTTCTTCAGTTGCAAAGAAATTAATTTTTTTGAGAAAAACATTCAAGGAATTTTCTCCATTTAATGGACTTCAATGGTGGCCAATGGGTTGAAGGTCCAAACTGCAGTTTAAATGAAGCTTCAAAGGGCTTTATGTGATCCCAGCCAATGAATAAGGGTCTTATCTAGTGAAACATTCAGTTATTTTCTAAAAAATAAAATAAAAATGTATATAGATTTGTCATATGTATATACATGTCACACGTGCATGATTATGTAATGCATGAAGTTGAGCTAGTGCAAGATGAGCGTTTGTGTTAGATCATTTCGCTAGATAAAATCCTTATTTCTCGGCTGGGATCGTGTAGAGCCTTTTGAAACTGCTTTTAAACTGCATTTTGGACCTTCAACCTGTTGGCCACCACCGAAGTTCACTGTATGGAGGAAAACCCTGGAATGTTTTCCTTAAAAACCTTAATTTCTTTTTGACTGAAGAAAGAAAGATATGAACATCTTGGATGACATGGGGGTGAGTAAATTATTAGGAAATTTTCATTTCAGAAGTGAACTACTCTAAGTCCTCAGTTAGAGGCCGGTGTAGGAGCCATGCTTATTTAATTTTTTTAAGTTTGTTTGCTTAAAAATCTTTTTGTTATATTATTGTTAATATAGTCTATTTTTGTGAGTTGTCTCTCCCTATAGGTGAAAGGGGAAGGAAATTATTTAAAAGGATATGCCACCTCTGACAGGAAGGGGTGTTAGTGCAAGAGCACACAGTCTTTTGACCATGCACATGGAGGCAGGATGGTTTGGTGACAACTTGTTTTATGTTGCTATTCATCTGTATTTTGATTTAATACATTAAAGTGATTGTTTAGAATCTTCATCAAGCCTCTGGATCCATTTATCCTTCTCTGCACACATCAAGTTACTTGCATCAATACCCACCCACAGTGGACGAGAAACAAATTGGAACACTGAGTCTTGATTTTTACCACTACAGCTCCTTTAAAGGGTTTCTTTAAGGGAAACATTTACAGTTACATTTATGCATTTGGTAGATGTTTTATCCAAAGCATCCAAAAATTGCATTCAAGTTACACATTTTATCATGCATTCCAGCATACTGTTAGAGGCTAAAAACCCTGTTACACACATTTACAGTCTTTTTATGTTTCTTTCTATGCAGGATCTCACCTCAGATGCTGTTTATTTTAATGCATTACAGATGCTGTTTTATTGTAATGCATTACAATAAAATGCATTACATGCTTCTCTGGAATTTTCACTAGCAATACAAATGTATATCAAAAATATTTCCCTGTTGGCGCTGACAGACTCAAAGTACTGATGCTATGAAATTGAAAATGAAAGAATATGAAGGAGTCGGCAACATTTTGTAAGCGTGGGAAACAAACTAATTAAACAATTAACCCCCTGGGGTCAAAGCCCGCACCGGTGTGGTCTGTCTCGCATTTTCTTGATGACCACGAAAAGAACTAAAAATACTCCGTAATTTTTGATCATACAGATAAGAATAAGGTATTATTTGAAACTGCAAAGGGACTACTTTTATTTGTGTATAGTCATAATAACAACAAAGCAATGTGCTTTTGTAAAATAAAGAAAATAAACAGGGTGCATTCTCTGCAGTCTCTGTTTCTGTCACCTCTCTTCACAGACACGTAAATAAAACAACCTGAATCTCCACGAATACTTGCCTCAAAGACACGAGACATATATGTACAGAAAGCTTGAAATGTCTACTTTTAAATGAAGTAAGTCACATCCAAAACAAATATTCTCTGTTAAAGCAATCCATATGAAACCAACTCAATGTCCAGTTTTCCCATCTCAACTCTATCTCTAATGAGATCACGCCCACGAGCCGATCGCGCTTTTCAAATTCTAAACATCCACGTGAGACGCGCGCGCATGTACAGTATCTCACAAAAGGGAGTACACCCCTCACATTTCAGCAATTATTTTAGTATATCTTCTCAAGGAACAATACTATAGAAATGAAACTTGGATATATTTTAGAGTAGTCAATGTGCAGCTTGTATAGCAGTACATATTTACTTTCCTCTAAAAATAACTCAACATACAGCCATTATTGTCAAAATAGCTGGCAACAAAAGTGAGTACACCCTAAGTGATAACAGCTATACGTCGTTTGACCATGCAAAGCCACATGTCCTATTCATCATGTTCATGTTTTTGTCTGCTTGACAGGACCATACAAATTTGTGTATCTTGTATTAGAGCAGTTAAAATTTGGTGCTTTGAGTACAATTCTCTCATACTGACCACTAGATGTTCAACATGGCACCTCATGGCAAAGAACTCACTGAGGATTTGAGAATTAGAATTGCTGCTCTCCACAAAGATGGCCTAGGCTATAAGAAGATCAGTAACACCCTGAAACTGAATTATAGTACAGTGGCCAAGGTCATACAGAGGTTTTCCAAGACGGGGTACACCCAGAAGAGGCCTCGCAAAGGTCAATTAAAGAAGTTGAGTCCTTGTGCTGTGCATCAGGTGCAGAAGCTGGGTTCAAAAACAGATGCATGAGTGCTGCCAGCATTGCTTTAGAGGTTGCAGAAGTGGAAGGTCAGCTTGTAAGTGCTCAGACCATACGCCGCACACTGCAACAAGACAGTTTGCATGGCCGTCGTCCCAGAAGGAAGCCTCTTCTGAAGCTGGCTCACAAGAAAGCCTGCAAACGGTTTACTAAAGACAACCTGTCCAAGAGCATGAAATACTGGAACCATGTCCTGTGGTCTGATGAGACTAAGATGGTGTCCAGCATGTGTGGCGATGCGCTGGTGAATACCAAGAAAATTGTGTCTTGCCTACAGTCAAGCATGTTGGTGGTAGCATCATATTCTGGGGCTGCATGAGTGCTGCTGGTACTGGGAAGCTGCAGTTCATCGAGGGAAACATGGATTCCAACATGTACTGTGACATTCTGAAGCAGAACATGATGCCCTCCCTTCAGAAACTGGATTTTCCAACATGATAACAACACCAAACACACCACCAAGATGACAACTGCCTTGCTGATGAAGCTGAAGGTGAAGGTGATGGAGTGGCCAAGTATGTCTCCAGACCTGAACCCTATTAACCACATGTGGGGCATCCTCAAGCAGAAGGTGAAGAAGCGTCATGTGTCTAACATCCAGCAGCTCCGTGATGTCATTATGGAGGAGTGGAAGAGGATCCCAGCAACAACCTGTGCAGCTCTGGTGAATTCCATGCCCAGGAGGATTAAGGCAGTGCTAGATAATGGTGGTGCTCACACAAAATATTGACACTTAGACACAGTTTTGACATGTTCACTTAGGGTGTACTCACTTTTGTTGCCAGTTATTTAGACAATAATGGCTATATGTTAAGTTATTTTTAGAGGACAGTAAATCTGTACTGCTATACAAGCTGCACATTGACTACTCTAAAATATATCCAAGTTCCATTTCTATAGTATTGTTCCTTGAGAAGATATACTAAAATTGTTGCTGAAATGTGAGGGGTGTACTCACTTTTGTGAGATACTGTAAATGCCCACATCGCCTCCGCGTAAACAAACATGAATAGTTCATCACGGCTATTTTTTGTTTCTGGAAGAAGACGTGCTGAGAGAAATATCCCAGAATTTACTTCAAGAGAAGAAAACAACACGATGCCTCGCGCAGCTGGATCCAGTGGATGATATCATTCTGATGAGTAGCCTAAGATTACTTGCATCTGTTGTTGTGTTATTGTGACATAATTTGTACACATTTTACTAGTTAGACTTTTTCCAAACTATAATTCCTGACTACATGTATGAAATCAAGTGAAACATTTTGAACTGTGTCATTTCATTGTCAAGTCAAGTCAAGTCAAGTCACCTTTATTTATATAGCGCTTTTAACAATACAGATTGTGTCAAAGCACTTAACAGTATCAAACTGGAGGATAGAGTGTCAGTAATGTATAATAATAAGATTAAACACTCAATTTTCAGTTAAAGGCATTTCATTATTCCTTATGCGAATAATGAAATGCCTTATGTCTTATGTCTAAATGTCTCACAATGTCAGGATGTTTGTTTAATGTTTTATAACATATAACACCACAAGACATAAAAGTAGAATGAATGTTAACACTATGATATTAAAGTCTATGAATGTTTGGCACAAAGGTGTGTTACTGTTTAAGTCTCAGTGTTCAGATCAATATGTTCAATCATGTGTCCTTGACCTTCACTGTGTATATTTTTGTTATACTGTGTTGTAACTGAAATACAAATAATAATACAAATACAAATAATCAAAAAACCTCATTATTTTACTCTCCTCACACTCTTTCTTACCTGCCTCAGTCACATTCACATTGACAGCCCATTATGGGAGGCCTTTTGTCTCCCAGGTGTAAATCACTAAATATTCATGGCCATTGTCACTCCCTCGCATAAGGGCATTCTTTTAGAAAACATGTTTTACAAATGTTAAATCAATATATTGTTTTCTGTGAAAGAGTAAACAGGGTGATTTTCATATAATTTTGTAGCAAAAACTATAGTCTACCACATCCAATTCTCAAAAGTCTTGTAAAGAAATATTCTGTGTGTGTTTTATGGCCTTATTTCAGTGACTTAAAAAATTTAGTTTTTCTCAAAAACACAAACATGTACATTCATGCTGCTCACATATTATTGTAGCCCAGTTTGTGCTGATTACAATGTAATCAGATATTAGCCATTAATATGTTTTTAAGATACTTAAAAAAACACAAATGTCAGGGCATGTCAAAACTTCTCCAGGGCCCCAAAACACCCTCAGGGTCAGAGAGTTAAATTGTTCAGTGGAAACACTGCAAATATTTTCCTTATACTTTTGTCAGTTAAACAAAGGATAAAGAGAATAGAGAGAAAGGTTCAAAACCTTGTTTCTTGTTTTTACTGCATTTTCCAAAATGTTTTTGGAGTTTTTCCAAAAAGGTTCTCCAAAACTTTTTTTTGGAAACGGGGTTTGTACATACTAAAACTTCACTGTGAGGGAAAATGTATTTTTATAATAACCTACGGTAGTTTTAGTTTAGAAACAATTCAAGGTACTATATGTCAAAGCCTACAATCAGTGACAAAAACAGTTGATTTATGAGTTTATTAAAGGGTTCATAGTGCTTCACATGAGGCATAAAGACAACTGTCATGCGGACACCACTGAAACAACTCTTTCACTTACCTCAATGTTCTCTTCATAAATAGAACTGTCCAAAAGTGTGACTTTAAATGGAACAGTCTTGGAGCGTTTGGAGCCTTTCTGAGGGGATCTTGGGTTCTTGTTGGACGTTGTTCTGTCTGATGCATCTTGTACATCTCTAGAATCATCATGAGGCTTGACATCCTATAATCAGTTTATATGATCAGTTTTTATTACATTATATAGGTTTATATTACATTACAATTTTTCACTCCAAAATATTTCCTCCTTTCTTTTTTCTTTTCTTTTTTTTTGAAAAAAAAAACTGTCTGCTAGTGGGTCCTCTTTGTCATGTCATCTGTCTTGTGATTTTCTTGTCAAACGGTTTCCTGCATGTTGATTGACTACACTTTTATTTGGTGGACAGGTTTTCAAAAAAAAAAAAAAAAAAAATTAAATAAATAAATAAAATAAAAAATAAAAATAAAATAATTAAATAAATACATTCAATCTTTAATGAGACTTACTACTATCTCTGGAAGGATACATTTTTGCCTTTATGTCTAAAAATATTAGTTGGACAATTCCCTACCTCTTTTGCCATTTTACCATCTGAGTCTGACTCTGGAATGGTAACTTCAGTACCCTTATGTTGGGGTGTCACCTCAGTTCCAGGCCCTGTCTCAGTCCTCATATTCACCTTTCCTGAAAAGAAAAAAGTTGTTTATTTATTACATTGTTCTCTACATATCAGTGTAACCCCCTATCCCTATGATTGTTAAGCTATGTAGATAAACTACTTTAGTAAATGCCACACAGGAATGGGGCCCTGGGTTTTGTTTGAATTAAACACAAAAAAAAAATTAAAATAATAATTCTGCTGCTATGTTCGTCGATAACTATGATTTTAAGCAAAACTGGTAAACCCTTATGTGGACAGAAAACCACTGTTATTGATGGTTACTCCATTTAGAAATAACTTTTTCCCTGTCAAGTTAGACCAACATTACTCTTAACAATTTTCTCTATTAACTATTTATCCAAGTACACAAAGAAATGGGAATTAAAGCAATGATATATATTTTAGTAGAGATTCAAGGATTATGAAATCACAAAACAAACTGAAACCAGTTAAACCAGGTATAGTACACAGAGAAACAATTTGTATGGGAACCCAAAATTCCCCTTATATTTATACCAGTCAAAACTAAAATTAGAAATCAGTAGAAATTCTTATAGGCTAATCAAGTTCCCCTGGATTCCTCAGGATTCCCCTGAGGATGGTAAGGAGTGGTTCGGGATTTTCTGACTCTCAACATTGACAAGAGCTCCTTGATTAATCTACTCTCAAAGTCAGTGCCTTGGTCAGAATGTATTCTGGCGGGTAACCCATAGTGCACAAAGTATTTTTCATATAACACCTTGGCTACAGTATTGGTTTTTTGGTCTTTTGTTGGGAATGCCTGTGCGTACCGAGCAAAATGGTCTGTTACCACTAAGACATTGGCAGTTCCCTTAGAATCTGATTCTAAGGACAAGAAATCAATACACACAAGATCCAGTGGACCATTGCTTGTCATCTGATTCAAAGATGACTTCTGTGGTAAGGACTTTCTAGAAATACATCTTCCACAGCTCTTGATGTATTGTGCAATCTCAGAATTAATTTTAGGCCAGTAAAACCGGGCCTTGACCAGATCCATAGTTCTTTCCACACCAAGATGGCCCGACTCATCGTGAAGAGATCTCAACCGGAGGTGGAAAGAGTACAAAAATATTCTACTCAAGTAAAAGCACCATTACATTAATGAAATTTTACTTAAGTACAAGTAAAAGTACCAGTCTAAAAATCTACTCAAGTAAAAGTAAAAAGTAGCTCATTTACGCAAGAGTAAAAACTACTTAGTTACATTTTAACAGTGGGAGGGAGGCAAAAAATGGGATAGGCCAAGGGTGTCAAACTCAGTTGCTGGAGGGCCACAGCTATCTGGTTGTTATTGGGAACATGCTTGTTCCTAAGCTGCCTAGTGGTTATTAGGAGCACGCTTGTTCCTAAGCTATCTGATTGTTATTGGGAGCACGTTTGTTCCTAAGCTGCCTAGTTGTTATTGGGAGCATGCTTGTTCCTAAGCTATCTGGTTGTTATTGGTAGCATGCTGGCACTTAAGCTATCTGCTTGCACCTAAGCTATCTGGTTGTTATTGGTAGCACACTGGCACCTAAGCCATCTGCTTGCACCTAAGCTATCTGGTTGTTATTGGTAGCATGCTTGTACCTAAGCTATCTGGTTGTTATTGGTAGCACGCTTGTACCTAAGCTATCTGGTTGTTATTGGTAGCACGCTTGTACCTAAGCTATTTGGTTGTTATTGGTAGCACGCTTGTACCTAAGCTATCTGGTTGTTATTGGTAGCACGCTTGTACCTAAGCTATCTGGTTGTACCTAAGCTATCTGGTTGTTATTGGTAGCACGCTTGTACCTAAGCTATCTGGTTGTTATTGGTAGCACGCTTGTACCTAAGCTATTTGGTTGTTATTGGTAGCACGCTTGTTCCTAAGCTATCTGGTTGTACCTAAGCTATCTGGTTGTACCTAAGGTATTTGGTTGTTATTGGTAACACGCTTGTACCTAAGCTATCTGGTTGTTATTGGGAGCATGCTTGTTCCTAAGCTGCCTAGTGGTTATTAGGAGCACGCTTGTTCCTAAGCTATCTGATTGTTATTGGGAGCACGTTTGTTCCTAAGCTGCCTAGTTGTTATTGGGAGCATACTTGTTCCTAAGCTATCTGGTTGTTATTGAGAACATGTTGCTGATTAAGCTTTTCAGGTTTGGCAACATACTCGTTAAGTCATCTGGTTAAGGCTTATGCGGGTTTTGGCAACATTCTTGTTTCATTCAATGGGAATGGGCTACATGCTATTGCTAAGGCTTGAAATTTTTGCTGTCATTTTGTGTCAGGGGATATGGCATATGGTTTTGTTTTGAGGGATTATTGCTGCTCTCCCTGCTCTTATCCATGCTAGACTGCATGGATGCGCAGGGAGTTCTTGCCCAGAAAAGAACCATACCGCTAATACAAACTGTATGCTAAATGTCAATCATCTTTGACAATAGTGGTCCTGACAGAAATCTAGTGTCAGCGTTAGTTCTGGCAGGTCACGTTAGTCGAGCTCGCATCAGCCAACTATCAGCTGATCCACGTCTACCTATAGGGATGCGACACCTATCACAGCACTCATATATAAGGTCCTTCAGTATTATCACCAGCTTTGCGTTGCTCAATAGCTAATTACCCACCTCCATCCCCGACTCCTCCTCTTGTCAGTCAGGATTCAGCCTTCTGATTCTCCTTGAATCAGACTAATTTCTATAATGTACATTAAATTATTGAACCTAATAATATCTGCAATACATTTGTTGTTCTGTTCTGTTTACCTTGGGGGGTTATTGCTGCTCTCCCTGCTCTTATCCATGCTAGACTGCATGGATGCGCAGGGAGTTCTTGCCCAGAACAGAACCATACCGCCAATCCAAACTGTATGCTAAATGTCAATCATCTTTGACGATAGTGGTCCTGACAGAAATATACTTAAGTAAAAGTAAAATTATAGATTTTAAAAATTACTTTAAAAAGTAGAAGTACACAAAAAAGCTACTCAATTACAGTAAAGCGAGTAAATGTAATTCGTTACTTTCCACCTCTGATCTCAACACCATAGGTTAGTATTTTCTTGGTAAGACAAGCTGGTTAACTTCCTTCCCGGGAGATTTTTGGGTCACTCTGTACAGAAGTCCATCGAGTATTACCAGCTTGGCACATTCACGGTGCAGAAGGAGTAAGTGAGGATCACTTGGTGTTGTTAATGTAGCTTGTCCATCTGATTTTAATCCTTTCTTTACTGCATGTATGACAGGATCAAGATCTTGAGCGTTCTTCAACTGTTCAGGTGTCAGCTGCTCAAGACAACCCAATTCCAGATGTGTTGGAAAGGCGTAGGCATCTGGAATAACGATGGATGGCACTCCAAGCAGATCCACTTGCTGTGTGGAAACTTCAGGGGGGTCAGACAGATTGACTTGATGACACACAGCTTTAATTCCTAATAAAGGAATTTCTCTCCATTCTTCCAGTGACTCTGTGGAACAGTTTCTCGACAATAGATCAGCATCAACGTTGTGGCGTCCCGGACAATACTGGATGGTGAAATCATACGTTGCCAGAGCAGCAAGCCATCGATGGCCGGTGGCACTGAGCTTGCTGTAGTTAGCACATAAGTCAACGAGTTATTATCTGTCTGTATAGTGAATTTGGCACCATAGAGGAAATCATGGAATTTATCTACCACGGCCCATTTAAGTGCCAAAAACTCTAACTGATGGACTGGATACCGTTGCTCTGAAGGACTTAGTTTCTTACTAGCAAAGGACACTGGCCTCAATCCTTCTGGATGCTCCTGATTTAATACAGCTCCCAATCCATCCCTGCTAGCATCAACATGCAGTATATAGGGTTTGGATGGGTCCGCGAAAGCTAGAATGGGAGCATTTGTCAGACAGTGGAGTATCCTATTAAAAGCATCAGAGCAGGCTTGGTCCCACCTTTCCCCAAAAGGCTCGGATTCCTTGAAGTAGCAGGTTGACTTGTCTGTTCCAGGTTTTCGATTATGATTTCGATTTTCGAATTGGGTGGGTAGGTAACCTTTGGTAAGGCTGGTTAAAGGTCGCACAATAGCAGAATAGTTGGCAATAATTCTACAAGAATAACCACAAAACCCAAGGAAGGATCTCAAGGATTTAACCTGTTAACCCGCACCTGGACGCCAGCGCACTGAACACTCATTGTTTGCATGTGTCAATGTTTATGAATAGATTAAATGAAAAGGGACAAAATTAATCTTGACAAACTATATATCATTCTAAAGGTCTAAGCCCCAAGCATCAACGATAGATTGCTGTTTTTCAATAGAAAGCTTATAAGGAATGTATTTGCTAAATTTGTATAAGTAGTACACATCAAAACATACATAATAAAAACGCAGTACATACCAGATTCAGCATAATAACGAGTCACAAACGCATCCACTGCTGTAAATCCCGGTTTAGTTAGAAAGTTAAGGGTCCATTGAACAACATCCCATAGAGCACTTTTAGTCCAACCGTCTCATTTCTTCGGGGAGAGTTATTGTTTGTATCCGTTATGGAATAGCTTACACTCAAAAAACAGCATCTTGGTTAGGGCTGCTCGATTATGACAAAAATCATAATCACGATTATTTTGGTCAATATTGTAATCACGATTATTGAACACAATTATCAGTGGGCCATAAAACCAAAACTTTTTTTAATGCAAGTCTAAAGTATTCAGTTAGCCTACTACAGAAATTGAATAATTTAATAAACAGCATAGTCTTCACTGTAAGAATTAAACTTCCTTCAGTCAAGAGCAGTGAATGATTTTGTCTTTGTCTTTTGTTGTTTGATTAATATTAAGCACACAGTCAGCAGCACGAATATAGCCCGCTGTCACTTTAAGAGCCGCACGGATCCGATTTATTATTACGCATGTATTTTCATTCTCAACTGTTTACGTTCATTTATTACATAACCGATGAGGGTTTCATGAATAATCACTAAGCGGCGCATTTTGACACATTTTTGCATGTATTTGACCATTTTTTTTTTGAGCTAAAAAAGCTTTCCTGTAGCTCAAATAGTAGAGCATGGTGCTAGCAACGCCAAGGTCATGGGTTCGATTCCCAGGGAAAACAAAAGCTGATAAAAACTGTAACTTGAATGCAATGTAAGTTGCTTTGGATAAAAGCATCTGCTAAATGCATAAATGTAAAAGATGACTTTACATGTCTGTGTTCTGTTCCATCTCTGAGCACATACACAGAAATCCTCCTTAGGAACGGTGCAAGTTCTCTTTCGCACTTTTAAAAACATGAATAAATCTAATCAACGTTAAAAAAATCAAGCATATATTTTGCAAATATCACATTACGTGATTTTACTGATTTGCACGTGAAATTAGGCTTTTATGGAGGAGCGAAAGTGCACCGCTGGGAAGGGGGTGGAATGGGACGCAAAAATCGTTTTCTCTCAATTATTGTATTTTTATAATCGCTGGAGGCCGAAATCGAAAACGAAACTGAATTTCGATAAATTGCACAGACCTAGTCTTCGTAGTAAAAACAACATGGTTTTGTAGCATACAGTGTCACAAACAAAATGAGACCATCCACTAAAAAAAGTCAAAGATATGCAGAATCTTGTTTATTTGAATTTTGGCGCTCTCTTGTGACGGCTTGTGATGCAAGCTGTGACACACCTGTCATCTCATGGGGGCGTAACTTAGCAATCGGCTTTTTGAACAAATAATACTTTTATTTTCCTATTCAACATTGTTCATATATGTGTGTGTGTATTGTGGAGAATGTGGCTGTATCTGCATGATTACCATCTGTATGACCGCACATCAGCGTGTGATTACTGACTGTTTGACGAGCTATCAGTGTGAATGTGTCTATATATACTGCCATAAGTGTGTGACTATTGACTATATGGCCGGCTATCTGTATGATTACCATCTGTATGTCTGATCGTCAGCATGTGATTACTGACTGTATGACCAGCAATCAGTGTGAATGCTGTATTGTCTGGCAATCAGAGTATGTACTTGACATACAAAGCTAATTCTTTTTTTTTTTTTTTTTTGTTATTACTCAAAAATTATTCTTACTGTATTTTTCTAGTGCTCAAATAAATCACTTATACGACGTCTAAGACACTATTTATTATTTTATAATTGAAAAACTATGCAGTGGTATGTATACTGACTAAAATAGTTTGTAGAATCCTTTAATACATTTGGTGGCTATCTTTCCTCAAACGGGGGGGACTAGATATGCACAAAAATGATTGCTGGAATCTCATTTTTCATGGTATCTTCTTCATATTTGAAATATAAAATTCCCGCAGCCAGTAGCTCTTGAAGGTGGCGGCGTACATCATCAATGTCCGCTGGTGTCAAACGACGAGATCTCTCTCACTGATTTCATTAAGGAGCTATAAAAAGGTAGGAGGATGGCTCTTTTGTTCCCTCAGTCTTAACCACAACAGCAGCATATCTGATTCAGTAGCCCCTCTGATGAGCTGCTCCACCCATGCTTTGTCAGCTTGTGTGAATTCTAGCCCTCCTTTCTGCACCACCTTAGTAAGGGAGCGCTCCACCCTTCTCAAAAACACAGATAAAAGCTCACCAGAATTTTGGCGCAGTGACCGAAAAGAGAAGTACAGATCTTCACCTGAATCGGCTGTTCCAAATGCACTTTCTAATGCCTCTATATATTCAATAGGACTTGCATCTGGATGCGTCATTCTTACAGCTTGAATGATCTCCAAAGCTGGACCCTTTAGGCTTTCTACGATCCTTCTCCTCTTTTCTTTGATGGATCAGTCACACTCTTCTATCATGAGTCTGGCTTGGTTGCTCCTACTATCTAAAGTCTAAAGAGTAGGGATTATTCCTGACAGAGTTCTAAGGTCATGATAAGCACTGCCCTCCGGAGTGGATCATGTTGTTTTTTTTCTAACAGTTAGCCAACGGCTCTGATTATGGATTCAGGACTGTTTCCTGATGTTATGTTAGAGCCTTGGATAGATTGTATATCCTCCCATGACTTGCCTTCTTCTCTTAGTAATCTGGACAACTTCTCTGTGAAACTATCACGATCAGTAGTTTCAGTCTGCTCACCTGCCACTGTTATCAACTAGGCATCACCTCCACTTAAGGGTACTACTTCAGGAGGGATTACTGATGCATCCACGATTTCACGACATTCACACAACACATTGAGGCAGTTTTGTTCTGGCTTAAATACTTTCCCTCTTACTCTTACTCTACCAAGAGCTTTGATCGTCTCCATGGTCTCCTCAATGTGTACCACTTCTGCTTCTTCTGGCACTCTGAATATCATAACTGCATGAGCAGGATCAATTCCTTCACCCCACACCAATTACGGAGTTCAGCCTTCATTGCCGTACTTACTGTGCCAGCCATAGCTGTTCTTTCTGCCTCAAAATAAATCACAGATATTCAGCGTACTTCAATAGCAAAAGGGAAAAAAATTACTTTTAACTAAAAGAATCCCAGCGGTGCCTCCATTTTATGTAACCCCCTATACCTATGATTGTTATGCTATGTAGATAAACTACTTTAGTAAATGCCACACAGAAATGGGGCCCTGGGTTGAAACCAGTTAAACCAGGTATAGTACACAGTGAAACAATTTGTATGGGAACCCAAAATTCCCCTTATACCAGTCAAAACTAAAATTAGAAATCAGTAGAAATTCTTATAGGCTAAGCAAGTGGGACCACGCATTCAGTCTTACATACAGTCACAATGTTAAAAATAAAACAAATCGTTGCAGGCCTGTGATGTGGCTTGAGAGCATGGAGGCCAAGAAAAGGAAAACTAGCCGCTTCACTTTAAAAGCAAACAAAAGAAAAGAATTGACTGGAACGTTCTTAGAAGTACTCACGACCTGACAGGAGGTAGGAGAACCAACCACAACGAAAGTCAGGCACGAAGTGTAGCAAGTACAGGCAGTTTGGGCTTCAGGTGAGAGGAAATCCAGCGAAGAACACTTGTGGTTCTGAAGTATCAGAGAGACTGTTCTTTCCCACAGACGAGCAGTTTATCCCAGTCAATTAACGTATGATCATCAAAACAACTGTCCGTTTCCTTCAAACCATCAGATAAGCATCCCCAGAAATGAACGACGATCTGCCATCCATAATATTGGGTTTGCATTATCTTAATGCAGAGTACTACGATGGATTGCCAGTTCTTTTTTTCAGTCTTCCCTCACGAACGGCTTATACTCCCCCTTCCTAAGCCCGCCCACCTTTTAACCAATCAGGATCAACTTTCTTTGCCATGTCACCGGACTGTTCCATGACAGCAGGAGAGATTAAACATGAAATATTTTAATTGTAAAATAATTTGAAATATATATATATATATATATATATATATATATATATTCAGTGAAACTTTTTTTAATGTTTATTATCCATTAAATGCATACCGCGGGGTCTTTAGCGACCTGTCATTGACTCAGCATCACTCAAATGCTAAAGAGTAAAAATAAGTCTTTAAGATGAATTTTAAAGCATCCAGTGATGGAGAGACCCTGATGTTCAAAGGTAGACTGTTCTAAGAGTTTTGGGGCAACTACTGAAAAAGCTCGATCACCTTTTGATTTACAACGAGAATGAGGGACAGATAAAAGTAACTGATCACAAGATTTTAATGACCTAGAGGCTTTATATGGCCTATTAAGATCACAGATATAATCCAGAATTATGCGATGCCTTGTATGCGAATAGAAGGTTTTTAAAGTTGACTCTAAATTTTATAGGGAGCCAGTTAAATGAGACAAGGACAAGGGGAGATATGATCCCTTTTCTTAGTTCCTGTTAAAAGTCTGGCTGCTGCATTTTGAACCATCTGTAACCGAGACAGTGTAGACTGAGGTAGGCCAATATACAAAGAGTTACAACAATCCAAATGAGAGGAAATTAGTGCATGAATTACAATTTCAAGGTCTTTACTAGAAAGAAAGTGTTCACTTTTGCCTCAGATCTAAGCTGGAAAAAGTTACTCTTTACAACTGCATTTACATGCTTGTCAAATTGGAGAAGAGGATCAAAATGGACTCCAAGATTTTTTGCATGATTGTGTAGGTTATTACCTAATAAACATAACTGTGTTTTAATGGAATTATTAGTAGCAGCAGGACTCAGTAGAAGCACTTCAGTTTCATTTTCATTCAGTTGCAGAGAGTTATTCATCATCCAGGTCTTGACTTCATTAAGGTGTGAAAAAAGATAATCTAATGAAGAGTCATTTTCTGGTTTGATTGGAAGATAGAGTTGAAGGTTGTCAGCGTAATAATGATAATTTATGTTATGTTTCTGGAGTATTGAGCCCAAAGGGAGCATGTAGAGGGGGGGGAGGAGGGAGCCCCCCCCCTTTTAAGTATGAGGCCAACCACTGTAAAGCTAGGTCCTGAACCCCAACAACACACTCGAGTTGTTTAAGAAGAATATTGTGATCAACAGTATCAAATGTGGCAATCAAATCTAAAAGTGTCAAGGTAGCAGATGACCCAGAATCAATAGACAGCAGAATGTCATTTGTAAAATTCAGCAATGGTGACTCAGTGCTATGCAGCGCTCTAAAACCAGATAGAAACAGGTCTAGAATATTAAAAGTATCCAGATATGAATTAAACTGTGAGAGTGCAGCTTTTTCCAAAACCTTTGAAATGAATGAGAGTTTAGAGCTAGGCCAATAGTGGTTATGTAAAGTGGGGTCAAGATGAGGTCCTAGATAAGGTTGTATGATAGCATGTTTAAAACTTCCTGGAAATACCCCATTTATTAAAGAGCTGTTTATTACAGCTTAGAGGGTCAGGCTGATTGTTTCTAAAACCTCTCTAAACAGACAACCAGGCAATACATCGTTACATCCCGTAATGTTATGGAAGGTTTTTCTGTTCTATCTACCTTGTAGTGTTGACTGTTACCACTTTCAGGTCCTGTGATTGGACATCAGACCGGTTGATCTGCTGCATCAATGTGATGACAACACTCTTCTCGGAACCAATCACGCACCCTCAGTCTACTATAAGGACTTGGAAATGGACGGGAATGCGTGTTTTTCCTTTCCTGACTCTTGACTCTGGCTATTTGCCTGATTGTGCTGTGATTTGATTCCCATGCTCTCTTCAAGAGTTGATGACTGGATTTATCTCTTGACTCATAGTGTTGAGACAAGGTTAGTATGTCATGTGACCTACACAAAGCAACATATAGAATAAAGCTTGTATAAAAACACTAGGGTAGGAGCGGGAGCCAATATTTGTATTTATGTTTTGTTAGTGAACATAGTTAGTTGGCATTTAAGTCGAAGAATTGTTTTGTTTTCTTTTTCTTTGTTTAGATTAGTGTTGGATTGGTTGAAGTTAGTATGTGTTTTCTTTTATTAATTTCTTTGGTTTCATCTTCGCTCACGTCTCACTGTTGAGTTTTTCAATGTTTGTATATAATTTGTAAATATCATCTTCTTTATATTTGGAACTTTCTACTGTTATTGTAAATATTAGGAGCAATTGAGTGTAAGTTTTGATGGACATAATTCCTCACTAAAGATTTTCTGATACTCATTTTCAGTTTCTCTTTGATTCATTACTCCACATATTTAATTTCTTTAATAACAGACAACCTCCCTTGTTCAAAAACATCTTTATTTTTTCTTTATTAATTTATTCTTTGTGTTGACTTCCTACTTCCCTATACACTAATAATAACAACAACAGCCAAGTCGTAACAACATCTGATTGACAAAATGTGAGTTTCATCTGAGAAATTATTTTGAGTAATTGAGATGAAGACACTGGCTGAAAGATTGTAAAGCTCTCCAGAATCATTCTGAAGTGGCACTCCATTTTAGAATGATTCTGCCTCATAAACTACATGTCCCATAATCCTCGGCCTGGTTTCATCACTGATTGGCCATAGCTGTTTCTCATCACCTCATTAACTCTGCCTTTATAAGCCCTGTGTTTTCAGTCATTCTTTGCAATATCTTGCTGATTGTCACACTGCAGTTCTGAGTGCCATCCTCGACCCGTCATGGCTACCACTCCAGAGCCTCGTCCCATCGTGGCTACCAGTCCAGAACCTCTCCACAAGATGGCCGCTAGTCCAGAACCTCTCCACAAGATGACTGCCAGCTCAGAGCCTCTCCACTGGATGGCCACCAGTCCAGTTACTCTTGAAGCTAGTAAGGCAATGCCCAGGCAACCAAGACTGATGTCCAATGTGGCATTCCCACCGCTAATGTCTGTCTGTGCAAGCAGCAGGCATCCCAGTGGCCTCAGAGCTCTCAAGCCCGATAATCTCGGAGGTTCTCCCATCTTCCGCTGCCCTTCCAGTAATGGCGGTTGCCATTTTGTGTGTCTGGGCTATACACACTTCTGAGGCGGCATCCTCTCCAGTCCATGAGTCCACTCCAGAGTCCTCTTCAATCCATATGTCTGCTCCAGAGCCCTCTCCAGCCCATGAGTCTGCTACAGAGCCCTCTCAAGCCTCAGAGCTCAGTTCTATGTTGGTGCCAGCCTATGAGTTCCCTGCCTGTCCTGTCTTGACCAGAAAGTTCACCCTTGAGCTCCTTACCTGTCTTGTCATGGCCACAGAGGCCGTCTCTGAACTCTCAGCCTGTCCTGTCACAGCCAAGGAGGCCATCCCTGAATCCCTTGCCTGTTTTGTCATGGCCAAGGAGGTCGTCCCAATATTCTCTGTCAGTCCTGTTCCAACAATGGAGGCCACAACAATCTGAGCTCTCAGCCTGTCCTGTTACAGCCTTGGAGGCCATCTCTGAAATCTCTGAACTGTCTGCCTGTCATTTAACAACCACGGAGGCCATACCTAAACTCTCTGCTTGCCCTGTCAGGGCCAAAGATGCCGTCTTTGAACTGTCTGTCTGTCCTGTTATGGTATCAGGGGCTGTTGTTAACCTCTCTGTGCTCTCTACAGCAGTTCTATCTGCTCCACCTAGGAGGCCTTTAGATTCACCGTGGTGGGTTCCTGATCGACCTTGGTGGTCTCCTGCCTCCACTGCTCCACTTTGATGGACATCTGCTCAGCCTGAGCCATCTTGGTAGTCCTCAGCTTCATTAGCTCCACCCTGGTGATCGTCTACTCCACTGTGGGGATCTTTAGTTCCATCTACTCTGCTGTGGTGGTCATCTGCTCCACCATGGGGATCTATGGTCCTGTGGAGGTCTTCAGCTCCACCTGTTCTGCCCTGGTGGTCTTCTGCTCTGCCTGGTCTGCCCTGGTGGTCTTCTGCTCTGCCTGGTCTGCCCTGGTGGTCTTTGGCTCCACCCTGGCTTCCTACTCTGCTGGCTCTGCCCTGGCCTCCTGCTCTGCCGGCTCCACCCTGGCTCCCTGGTCCCATCATCCCTCCCGCTGATGTGCCTCTGCACTGTCACAATCCCTGTTTTGTGTTCTGTTTGGACTTCTGTTTCATTTCCTATCTTCTGAGTCATAGTTGTAGTTTTCCACTTTTACTTGCTCTTGATTGGTTCCACAGGTGTTTTGCATTTCCCTTGTTACCTTGTTAGCCTCATGTGAATTTAGTCCCTGTGTTTCTCCTGTTCTTTCTTTCATTCTCTTCATTTGCTTAGAAAAACTAACACAGTGTTAGGTTCCTGTCTGCCGTGCTGCTGAGTGGTTGGCATCAGTGTAGCTTTGTTTTTCTGTTGGAATCTCTATCTTACTATCACTCTCTGTTGTTTAAACCGCTAAATTATAACTTCATTCTCACCATATTTCTGATATTATCTAATCAAAATAATTTGAAATCTTTTGCCTTTAATCTTTTAATCCAAACCGCTAGCGCTGTGTGTTAGCATTCCGTTAGCCTGTTAGCTTCATTTGCGTTTCCATACGTGTTTCCAACCGCATCTTTTTCTCTCTGTCTCGCTCCATTTCTTTTCTCTCTCACTGCGTTTTTCACGAGTCCATCAAACAACTGTGGTGGGTCGGAATTATTCTACAATCACGGTGAGTAATGGCTTCTGCTTGCATTGTCACCTGCACTGTTTGCCACATGCACAGCGCATCTCTCTGTCAGCAGCAAGGAATTCACATGTGATAAATGCAGGGAAATAGACTGACAGAAGATTTCAGAAATAGAGACACGCATATAAACTTTAATTGAGGACAGTAAGAACGTGAGGGCCTTAGATACGGCTTTAGATGCGACTAGCTTAGCGAATCATGTACATTGTTTGGTTTCGGTTGCAGATCCACCGCAGCAGGGTGACTGGGTGACTGTGAGGCAACATAGTTGTGGGACAAAACACTGCTCTTCCGTTCTGATCAAAACATCAAACAGGTTCTCCCCACTCAGTGACACACCCACTGAGAACCCTGATGAACGTGGTCTAGTTATTGGCGATTCTATTGTACAGAACATGAAAATAGAGACACCAGCCACCATAGTCCAATGTTTACTGGGAGCCAGAGCACCTTACATCTTGGCAAATTTAAAAGTGTTGTTATCCACGTCGGCACAAATGATGCTTGACTTTGCCAGTCGGAGATCACTAAATATAACATTAAAGAGGTGTGTGAACTTGCAAGTATGATGTCAGACACTGTAATATGCTCTTGTCCCCTCCCTGCTTACCGTGGTGACAAGATACATAGCAGACTGTCGTCACTCACTGGCTGGATGTCTAAGTGGTGCCCGCAGAATAACACAGGTTTCATAAACAATTGGAAGAGGTTTGGGGGCAGACCTGACCTGTTGAAAAGAGATGGTCTTCATCCCTCCAGGGGAGGTGCCACTTTTCTCTCTAGAAATATGGCACATAGTCTTAGAGTTCGTACTTGACTAACTGGGGGCCAGGTCAGGAAGCAGACAGACTGGCTAAACCAACCATCTGCAAGCCGCCTCACATCACAGAAGTTAGTTAATTATCAGCACATAGAGACTCTTTCACCTAGATATCACACTATAGAGACTGTGTCTGTTCCTTGAACTAGCAAATACAAAAAAAACGTCCAAACCAATTTAAGGGTAACAATTTAATTAATGTTCAACAAATAAAAAAACAGATGTAATACAGATAAACTAATGATAAAGCTTGGCTCATTGAATATTAGATCCCTTTCCACGAAAGTGCTTTTTGTAAATGATATGATAACTGATCATAAACTAGATGTGTTGTTTGAAAGAAACCTGTCTAAACCCAGATGATTACATTACTTTAAACGAGTCTACTTTTGTGGTAACTCAAGGCTCAGCACTAGGACCATTACTTTTAACGCTCTACATGTTACCCTTAGGAGATATCATCAGGAAACATGGTGTAAACTTTCACTGTTATGCTGATGATATTCAGCTCTATATTTCTTTGCGGCTCGATGAAACATACCAATTTGCAAAACTAACGGAATGCATAGTTGATATAAAAAATTGCATGACTAGTAATTTCTTACTGCTAAATTCTGAAAAAATATAGGTGTTAATTATCGGACCAAAAACCTCCGCATGTAATAACCTAGAACACTTTCTAACACTTGATGGCTGCTCTGTCAATTCTTCATCATCAGTCAGGATCCAAGGTGTACTATTTGATTAATCAATATTGTGCAATCTTTCCTTCGAAAGCCACGTTTCTAGCATTTGTAAAACTGCATTTTTCCATCTAAAAAATATATCTAAATTACAACCTATGCTCTCAATGTCAAATGCAGA
Organism: Spinibarbus caldwelli; assembly: GCA_039654775.1. NCBI lineage: Eukaryota > Metazoa > Chordata > Actinopteri > Cypriniformes > Cyprinidae > Spinibarbus > Spinibarbus caldwelli. Next base: position 24,028,463 of record CM077255.1, on the reverse strand, counting down.
AATGTTAATTCATGCGTTCCTGACCTCAAGGTTAGATTATTGTAATGCTTTATTGGGTGGTTGCTCTGCACGCTTAATAAACAAACTCCAGCTGGTCCAAAATTTAGCAGCCAGAGTCCTTACTAGAACCAGGAAGTACAACCATATTAGCATGGTTCTGTCAACACTGCACTGGCTCCCTATTAAACACTGTATACATTTTAAAATCTTGCTACTTACTTATAAAGCCCTGAATGGTTTAGCGCCTCAGTATCTGACCAAGCTCTTATCAGATTATAGTCCTTCACGTCCACTGCAATCTCAAAACTCTGGCCATTTGATAATACCTAGCATATCAAAATCAACTCCTATTTAGTGCCCAGACTCTGGAACAATCTACCTAACACTGTTTGGGAGGCAGAGACACTCTGTCAGTTTAAATCTAGATTAAAGACACATTTTTTTAACCTGGTTTACACATAATGCACTTATACACTTCTATTATTCAAATCCGTTAAAGGATTGTTAGGCTGCATTAATTAGATCAACCGTAACCGGGAACACTCCTCATAACACACGATGTACTCGTTACATCGTAAGAAGAATGGCATCTACGCTAATATTTGTCTGTTTCTTTCTTATTCTTTTTCTCAGTCCGTGTCTGGACTAGATGGTGGATCGGCACCGGGAGATGATGTCTGCGACCCTGATCGTCGGCGGAGGCCGGGACACCTGGATGAGCCCCGGGGGACATATCCCCAGTGAAGACCTCGACTTAAATACAATAAAACTTAATTAAAACAATAAGTAAAAAAAAAAAAATAAACAATAATATCCTGGCCAGAGGAGAACTGGCCCCCCGACTGAGCCTGGTCTCTCCCAAGGTTTTTTTTTCTCCATTCTGTCACAGAGGGAGTTTTGGTTCCTTGCCGCTGTCGCCTCTGGCTTGCTCAGTTGGGGACACTTAATTTCTAACGATTATCATCAATTTGATTTCATATATACTATTTAAACTAAACTGAGCTAGATAATGAACATCTCTGAATTCAATAATGAAATGCCTTTAACTGAAAATTGAGTGTTTAATCTTATTATTATACATTACTGACACTCTATCCTCCAATTTGATACTGTTAAGTGCTTTGACACAATCTGTATTGTTAAAAGCGCTATATAAATAAAGGTGACTTGACTTGACTTGACTTCAGATGCTCCAATACATAACATCCCAGAGGTTCCCAATTTGATTCAGGTCTGGAGAATGTGAGGCTCAGTCAGTGGCATCAGTGCCTTCATCATCCAGAAACTGCCTACACACTCTTGCCACATGAGGCCGGGAATTGTCATGCATAATGAGGAACTCAGGGCCCAGCGTAAGGTCTGACAATGGTTCTGAGGATTTCATCCTGGTACCTAACAGCAGTAAGGGTACCTTTGGCTAGCATGTGTGGGACTCTCCAAGAATATTCCTTCCCAGACCATCACTAACCCACTGCCAAAACAGTCATGCTAGACAATGCTGTAGGCAGCATAGCATTCCTTATGGCATCTCCAGACTCTTTCACATCTTATTTTATGTGGTCAGTGTGAACGTGCTCTCATCCATGAAGAGAACATGGCGCCAGTGGTGGAACTTCCAATTCTGGTGTTCTCTGTCAAATGTCAATTGAGCTGCATGGTGGTGAGCTGTAAGCATAGGTCCCACCAGAGAACGTTGGGCCCTAATGCCACCCTCATGGAGTCTGTTTCTGAAAGTTTGGTCAGAAACATGCACACCAGTAGCCTGTGTAGCGAACAGCACATTCCAGGGCCCAGTTTAGTGGACAAAGGTTGGCTACATTTTGATTGGATCTTGGTGGACTAACATAAGCAAACTGTCCAGCGCCATCAGATAAAGATGCTAGGACAACAGCCAGACACCTCTTAGAGGGCAAAAAGAAGACCTCTGGTTCCAGGCCCAGGAAACCTTAAAACAAATGCAAACTACAACACACCCATCTTATACTTATTCAGAGATATAAGTATTCTCAGTGATGATGTTGTAGTGCAACATCTTACACAAACTCAGCTGTTAATGGACAAATTAATGCATGTATGACAGTTCAATATTTTTCCATCATGTTTGGACTTAATGCATTCGTGAAATTGGCAAAGGTATTCTGGTTGTGGTTTGGTAAGTGAATAATGCATCGGTGAAACTTTAGTGACACTCTAAATGTGTGTTTGGACTATGCAAATAATTTCCACAGGAGGAAAGAACAGTGGGCCACACCGTGTCCCCCGCTCTAATGGAAACAGCCAATCACAGCACGGAAATGGGGAAGTTTCCAGCAAGGTTCCGTTCAGAGTTTCCAGCATATCTTTGAGACACTAACAGATCACCAACATTTTAAGCCTCTGGCCTATAAGAGAAGAGGCAATAACGAATACCAAGTCCTGAGTCTCCAGCTTTTGAGGCAGCAACAGATATGACCACGTTCTGAGCCTCCAGCGTGTGAGGAAAGAGATATTCTATGTTTAGCGTCTTCGTCCAGTGAAACAACAACAGATACAGCACGTCCTGAGTCTCCATCCTAGAGAGACAAAGAGGACTGACCAACAAGTGAAGGTTTGTCTTCTGTCGCCCAGAGAGGCAGAAGACAAACCTTCACTTCAAGGTACGTTTGCTTACATGTTCCAGATTTTAAGACCCTTTGGTGCTCCAGAAAATCAGCATCCTACAGCGCTTCTTGTTTAAGGCTGTTGAAATGGATTCCTGAAATGGATTCCTTTCCCCACTGCATTGTTACCAGCACAACCAGTAGATGAAGCCACCGCCACCGGACTGCTCACTCAACCACAAAGAACGTAAATATCACTTATTCAAACGTTTTCCAGAGACCGTGGCATTATTGTATATTATCAGTATATGATTTTTTAACTACATTAGATGTTATATAGGTGATGTCAGTTGATAACAAATGATTCATTTATTTGTTTGATACATAATAGGGTTCTTCACCGTATTAGTCTCAGTTTATCTTTTCATAAGATAACGTAACTCTGCCATAGCAACATCCAACTTAATCACTTACATTTTATGCACTTTATTCCTTTTTCATTTATAGTATTAATTTAGTAGTTGTTGATTACTCTTGTCTATCTTTTGATAATAAAATTTATTTTATTACACTTGTGTCTTCCTTGTGTTGATGATACAGAAAGAGGTTCTACAAGTTAGATATCCCACTAATCTTTCTTATCTGATGAACTCATAACCGCACCTTAAGTGAGACATGATCTGAAAATCATAACGTCACTGGTGACATGAGTACCCATCACTACACTATTTCGCCTCCCTAGGTTTGCAAAAGCAAATTCACTACACCTGCTGGAGGTCATTTTGTACGGCTCTTGCAGTGCTCCTCCTGTTCCTCTTTGGACAACGGAGCAGATTCCAGTCATGCTGCTGAGCTGAGCGCCCTTCTATGGCCATGTCCAGTTTTCCTTGTGTAACAGCCCGTACCTCCCAGTATCTCCTCTTTGCTCTTGAGACAGTGCTGAGAGACACACACAAAAACCTCCTTGCGATGGCACACATGGATGTGCCATCCTGGAGGAGCTGGACTGCCTGTGCAACCTGATTGGGTCACAGGTACTGCCTCATGTTAAAGGTAGTGAGAAGGACCCTAACAAAACACAAAATTGCAGACAAATCAGTCAGGAAGGATAAGGAGAGAGCAATTGTCTGTGGCCACCACCTGCACAACCATTTACTTTTGGGGGGCTGTCTTGCTATTGCCTCTCTAGTGCACTTGTTGTCACTTTCATTTACACCAAAGAAGGTGAAACTGATTCACAATCACTTATGCTTCCTAACTGGTCAGATTGATATCGCTGAGTTTAATTGACTTGGTGTTATACTGTGATTAGTGGTGTGCAGCGGAGCCATTATTTGTATCTGTATCTGTATCTGTATCTGTATCTGTGACAATCTCAAAATTATTTGTATCTGTTTCTGTATTCGGATAGATCCGGAAGTGGGCGTGGCTTAAACAGGAAGTTCGTCAAACTACATGAAAATACCATTTTAAATGCAAATCTGTTCGCGTCGTAGTTTTCATTTAACAAATATGCCTTGTATAACTAAAAGAAAGTATTATTTTTTATTAAAATTATAGCTTTGTAAATGTCTTTAAAACTTTATCAGAAAAGAAAAATAACTTTATTCTTCTTATTTTCCAGTGAAACTTTGTGTACAAATTTGACAAGAGACAAGCATCCATAATCTTAAATAAGAGCACTAGTAGAAAAAAAAAAGGAAGCTGAAAAAAAAATAATAGAAATGGAAAGAAAGTGCTCAGTAGCCTATCATAGCAGAATGACAAAAGCTCACTTAAACTTTAAGTAACTTAGATCATGTGTTGCGGGAGTCTGTGATCATTTACGAGGTTTTTTTTTTTTTTTTTTCTTATCAACAGAGCGCAACAAATCATTTGGACCCTCCAAAAGCCTTTATCAAACATCGCTTTTCTTCGTCTTGTATAATTAAATGTAATGCCATTCACGAAAAGAGCTAATGTAATGCGTTTTTACAGTTGGATTTCGAAAAGGTTTGAAGTTAGGGCCGCTTTTAGGATATTTTTGTCGAGCTGATATAACTCCAGACAAAGCTCTGATTTCTGAGACGCGCATAGACACCAACACGGCTATTGATTTGCGGTCATTTCATTCATATAGGCTATAGTTTACACTCATTCACTTCACACATCCAGGCCCATAGCCAGCTATGAGGTCTAGACCTCCGTAAATGTTTCATGTTCAAAAATAAAATTTGAAAACATATGAAAAATTATTTAAAATCATGTCGCTGAATAAATTCATGTGGCTGACTCGCAGCAGCAGCGAAATGCAGGAGTGAAGGTGCTTGGCGCAAGTGCAGCCTCCACTCGGCTCCGCCATGTTGTCAGATCTAGTTATTATAAGCGTCGCTGGACTTGTTTTAATACTTAATGTAACAGTGTTAATAAAGTAATTAGGGCATTAATAAAGTGGGAAGGTGCACTGACAGGCAGCAAAAAAGGGGCGCGCAGATAGTTTATTGTTGAGGAGATCACATTCGTTAGACAAACGCAATGATCACCACCGTGATATTATGTGTACGAAACTGTGTCAAACGTTATCAAAGCAGTACTAGCCATTATTATCGCACAAATCTTAACAACCGCAGACCTCACTAATATAGAGTTGTTCCAGCAAACATGTGATTGTGTCTGCCGAATATTTTTTCTGTTATTCGGATAAATCCTTTATTCGTTTTGAAGCCATTATCCGTGCCTTTCCGAATAAGGTATTCGGCTTCGGGCACACCCCTAACTGTGATGATTACGTGTTGCCTTAATTTTTTGAGCAGTGAATTATCAGTGGCATTAAAATGTTAAATAATATTATTGTATTAAAATGACAATAATGTTGGTTATTGCAGTTATTTCTTGGCCAATATATCACCCAACAAAAAGTAGTGACAGGCCTACTGATAGACTATAATGGCTTTAATTACCAAACAAACAAGTAATGGGGAAACTGGACAATGACCCCATTCACTTTTCTGTCACAGTCCACCAGAAGTCAATTTAGTGATAACCTGGAGTTAAGTGCAGTGTACAAACCCTAATCTTGTTTACAACACCACCAAAATCACTGCAAATAATTAATGAGTATATTTTAATACTGTATAACAGGTTTAATATACAGTTCACAAGTATTCCATTCTGAACACAGCCTTTAAATGCTGGAAAACAGAAAGAAGGGGTTGAGAGGGAGGGGCCACCTTAGTAATGAGAATCAGTTGCCATGGAAACAGATTTGACGGGGTTTTTTTTTTTTTTAATCTTTCCAAAGAGGAATGCAGATAAAAGAGAATAAGTGAGAGACTTGGAAACACAAGGAAGAAATGTTTAGAGCAAAAGACAGAAGAAAGACAAACAAAAGGAAGGCAAACCAGAGGATAGTTCAACAGAACAACAGGAAAAGAGCTACATATAAAAGCTGCTCTGCAGAGCTAAAAGATTTGTGCATGTGCACTAGGGGTTCACACTGGCTTGTCTAGACAGTTAGCTTCTGAACCTGAGCAAAGACACCAAACCCATGTCCTCTGGGCAGCTGGAGCCATCAACCTGCAGTGTTCCAATCTCTCCTTTTCTTTCATCCTTGCCTCAGAGGGACGTGATTAGCACAGCTATCTGTAGTAGGGTAGAATTTACTACAACAGTGACTGATCCTTCTCTATTTTTCCTCTTTTCTATTCAGTCTGAATTCATTTATTTACACTTACAAGTCATACTCAACGTATTAAAGGGTGAATGAGTGAGTGGTTTCAACATAGAATATGCATGAATGTGTACATACAGTACAGTAATGCCTCGCTTATGTTGTCTAAATTGCCTCATGAGTTTATTACCACAGTTGCCAACTCTTGCGAGACAAATAAGCAACCGCAGCTTCAAAAACAAGCCCAAAACAAGCCCAATATTTTTTTGATGATTTATTATCATCAATATTATTTATTATCAATTATTTATTACCAATAAATGAGCCTGCAACATATTAAGCTGAAACCACTCTTTTATCTGAAAAGCAAAAACAGAAGCTATTTTACAAAAATTTGCAAACTGCAACAAAAGTGGGAACAAAACTCATCTCCAATCACCTGAGAGCACAATAGGATTGGAGAGATGGAAAAGGATAAAAGCACAAGAGCTTCAAAGGAGAGCTGTAACATAGCCACATATTTATAGCCTAAAATTTATAGGGGTCATTCTATGGAAATGTCCATTTTTCTGTCCCTAGCCTTCACAGAAATATATACACTTGAAAAACACTTGGTTACAATCTTTTGTATATTTTAAAATGAAACAATGTGTTATTTGAACAATTACAACTTCTTGAGCCATTAATGTGGTAATATTTGTTTTTAATTAATTATAAAGAATTCCAAGCACCACAAAACTGTTCGTCCCCACAGCCATATACAGAGGGAAAGTGCTTTATTTAAAATAAAATAATGTATACATAACTATCAAATAAATGACATAAAAAATGCCACATAAATATTATAGAATTTTTTTATATTAAATTCTATACTAAATTATAATATATATTATATTAAAAAAGAAAATATTATATTATATAATATTATTAAAAATATTATAAAAATGATTAAAAAAAAATCATTAAGCTGTCATTTTTGTGTATTCATGAAGTCAAAAGGTAATCTAATAATGTGGTCTAAGTTTAAATGTTAAAAAAAAGAAATACATTTTAAGACATCTTGCCATAGGCTACCAGGCTATTCAAACCAAATGTATTTACTCAGTATTAGGATATGACTACTTGTTTTTTATTACAGCCCGTGATAATTAATACATTACAAAAACATAGTAAAAATTAGGCTAAAAGAAAGTTATCCCTCCTCTACGTCTACTTCTATCATTGCTTGGATTACAGCGTCATGCGCCTTCTTTTTGAATGTGATTTTTCTCCAGTGAGGGGGCGGAACATTTGGCAAATTACGATACAGCACTTATATTATTGCACTGGTTGGCTATTAACTGCGAGCAGAGAGAGTGTCAATCAATGCATTGGAGAATACGGGGAACATAAATAAAGAAACAAAGTTGCTTGTCAGATTTCCCTAACAAGCAACCATATTTTTTTAAATAAGCTCAAAGAACCGCAACCCGTGACCAGGGATTTTTTCATGCAACGTTACAAAAAAAGAAGCCCAAAGTCGCGTATAATACGCGGACTTGGCAACTGTGTTTATTACTGTGGTGAGATCATGATGGACTTGAGCAGAGGCCAGATTTTTAGGTTTCTATCTTTTCTATTGTTGTGTAATATGAAGAAAATGCAATTATCTTGGGTCCTTGTTTATTTTATATACTTTTTGCTACACAAAATGTATTGAATATAATGCATTGTTTACATGTTTTTCCTTTTTTTTCCTGGAAATGCTTTATATTCTATGGGCAAATTACAGTAATGGTAATTATGTATATATGTGCATACCCATGAGAAGGAAGCTTAGAATGCTGGTCTGCCTATAAACTGACGTTTGCAGTGTATGTGTTCAAGGATACAAAAAAAGAAAAGAAAAAAAAGAAAGAAAAGAAAGAAACTGAAAGAACCTTAATATTACAAATAACTTTGGACATATTAATTGAGTTTACTGGAGTTTAAAGACATTGGAAAGCAGAAGCTGCACTAGAGCTGTTTACAAATACTGTCAGTCAAAAGAGATATCCTAACATCCTGCATGGCCTTTAAAAGACAGATGACTGTTAAAAGACTTTAAAAGACAGATACTGATGACTTTAAATGACAGATACTGATAATTTTTCAAATTATTCAGATTTCAAATTTAGGCCAGACTTGACTTACTTGAGTTAACCTGAGAATAATAAACAATAAGGTTATATAATTAAAGTGTAAGACCACCTTTTTTTGTTGAAATAAGTCATATAGTACAGTAATCAATGTATATATACCAGATATATCAACATGCATGCTGTTGGGAATCTGACGCTGAACTTGAAGCTATGGAAACTTTGATGAAACTATCATAATTGATTAAATGAAGCCCAAATGCCATCTACAGGCCTATTATGAGAAGTGTAGGCTCTTAGGTCAAGCACATGCCAAATGATGACGTGAAAAGACTCTATTATTACATTACCACTTTTTGATAATTATGCAGTAATAGTAAACACATATTTTACATATTATAATATATTTATGTCAGTAAACACTAGAGACAGTTATGAGTTTTGAAACCCAACCAGTATGTTATTATATTGTAGTACTGTATATTGACAGATAGGAGATAAATAAAGCAGGTAAGTGCAATGCTTTAATAAATAAAGAGGTGAATGAAGATGATGAATGTAGTTTCTCGTTACAACGTGTCTACACCAGACGCGAGCAGGCGCGGTGCAACAAAATGCAATAGCACCCATTACAATCAGTGATACTGTCTACACTGAATGCAGCGTGGCACGACATGACAAATCCCTGACAGTAAACTGCTGATTTGTTCTATTTATGAAATACTGACACAAAGTTCAAATGATTTACAATGGTCGCTTTGTCGCATCCAGTGTAGACAAACTTTGTTGCAGTGTGGCACGTCCGGTGTAAACATGGCGTTAGCATGCATGTGACTGAATGGAGAAGAGGACATCGAGTTGATGGGGAGTGCAGGTAAGTATGGTTATCTTGCTGATGCTGATGAATGATCAGGGTTGCGGAGAGATAACTGATGATTGGGAATGGAGATCGTTGGAGTATAGGAGAGGAGAATGCTGGAGACCAGGAGCAGAAAACACTGGAGTAAATTTTGCTCTAGTATCACTAACGCAAGTATCACAGGTAGAGAGTCTGTATGCCTAGTCAAAGCCAGACATTGAAGGAGTGTGAGTTGTGTGCATTTGTGCAGTGCTTTAATGCAGTGGTGATTAGTGACAGGTGCGGTGCTCTATCAGGAACAGGTGAGGATGATTAGAATTCAAGGGAAGGTGATTGTTGTGTGTTGGTGACGGAGGATTGATAGATGCCCCTTTTTTACATTTGAGCCCCTGCTACTGAAGAACTCTCTGCACATACCCCTGGAAAGAGATTCCGATCAAAGCAAATTTGCTATCCCAGGCTTGGGGCACTAAGTGGCACTTGTGGTATGTGGTAAGTCCTCTGAACATTGATTAGTTCATGCCTTTCTCCTGATTTCATGGAGATGTTTTAAATGGTAGAGCACCCTCCAAGAGACATTTATACTGTATGCAGACATTGTGACAATCCAGTTCACTGCCCTGAGATTTCAGTGTTTCTTACGTTCCTGCAAGAGCATTTTTGTTTTCCTGGATTATCACTTAAAGGTGCCATAGAATGGAAAACTGTATTTACCTTGGCATAGTTAAATCATAACAGTTCTGTACATGGAAATGACATACCGTGAGCCTCAAACACCATTGTTTCCTCCTTCTAATGTAAATCTCCTGCATGAAAAAGACCACTGAAAAACAGGCGAATCAGAACATAACACCGACTGTGACGTAACAGTCGGGATCACTACGCCCCCAACATTTGCATAACAGAGCATCCACATAGCATAGTTACTTGAGGCCACTTATGTAGCTAATAGAATTTTACCGTTGCTGTAGGAATTTGTTTATTGGGTGTGACATCACAGCACATCGCATTCAGAAGCTAAGAATTTCCAACAGTAAAAATGCAATTGAGATTTTAAAACACTAAAATGATTAAAACACTAAAATGATGTGTGTGTGTGTGTGTGTGTGTGTATGCCGATATTACAAAATATAACATTAAACAGTGTATAAATGACTAATTTTTCTAAAGAAACACTGTCCAACAGCAACACCAGCAAGTAAATTTACAACAGGAGTCCGCATCTCTCTCGCCTCTCCTGAGCCTATTGAGCTTTAACAGACCCCACAAAGCATGCCGTGAGTTTGCTGGGGGGTAATTGAGAATGAATGAGGGAAAGTCACGTGAGAGGAGGCAATGCCTCCATCGCAAAATAATTGGATATGACTGGTTATATTCGGTTTTAATAATAGTAACACTTTTAATAATAGTATAAAAATAATAGTATATAAATCAATCATAAAATTGTCATTAGGAAAATATATTAAAAATATTATAGAATACAAATTATTGGCTATTGTCCAGCAGCAATTAAAAGTAAGAGATAATAATAATAATAATAATAATAATAATAATAGAACCTGTCAATTAGAAAAAAAAGGCATTTCTGTCCCCCTGTGTGGGAGTTTTTACTGAGTTTTAGTGAGCTTGGTAAAATTTAAAGTAAATCTCCATATTAAAAATAATAGCTGGACATAAGTTCACAAATAAAATATAGTGTTTAAATTTTTACTGCCTTTAGTTATTTTGGAAAAAAAATGTAAAATGCTTAAAAATACTAACTTTACGAGATTCATACTTGGCTTTACTAAATAGAATACTGATTACACTGTAAATGTAAAAAATATAAACAAGATTTTTCTTCTTCTGATAGTGTAAGTAATGTTTATTTAACCAAGAAAACGTGACTGGAACATAAATTTTCATTTGATTAAAAAACAAAAAAATAGAAACTTTGAGGACTTTGCCTTCTCATTTCAGAACACCACCACACACCACTGGTATACAGTAAATGTAAAAATGTGAGCTAGAAAATAATCTAAAAGATGCATATTTACTGCCTGTCTTGATTAGAAGAAGAAGAAGAAGAAGAAAAGAAGAAGAAGAATATTAATAATAATAAATATAGCTGCAAGCAGCAATTACGGGGCCAAGCACTCCAGAGGCAAAATGAGGAGCTAAGTATGGCATGGATCATCAGACCAACTGCAACAATGAGTAAGTAAAGCAAATTTAGGATGATCTGGAGCAAAATGACTGAAAAATCATAAACACAACTTCTGGTAATATGATTTAATGGCTTATCACTTTTGACCAATAGGTGGTGCTGTTATCAAATCGATGTGGTGTGTTCTGTGTGGGGTGACAATGGCACACACAAACTTTGGTGTCGTTATGTCAAAGCTTTGCAGAGATACAGCCTCAGACATAATCTGCCATTATGCCTCAAATTTGTTGCGGCGCTATACAAAATCAGTTTTGTCTATCAACACGAAATCCATAACTTTTTGTCAGCATGGTCTGAAAATGATTTGATTCGATTTTGGTGAAAGTCGGACCAACGGTTAAGGAGGAGTTCAAAAAAAGTAGATTTTCAACATAAATCAAAATGGCGGACAGGAAGTTTGGCCAACTATGGCATAATTGGAATCTATGATGTCGGCATGAACCAAGGAATATTTTGAGACTAGTTTTATTACAACAGGCTAATGCAATCAAAAGTTTTTAGAATTTATGAAAATTTCATTATTTATAGTTAATGAATGGTTTATTACTTTTGACCAGTAGGTGGCGCTGTTAGCAAATTAATGTGGCATGGTCAGTGTGAGGTGACAATGGCACATACAAATTTTGGCCAAATCATTTAGAAGTTATAAGCAAAAATATCAGTTTTTCGTATCTCTTGATCACTAGGTGACAATGCACCGAAACACTGCAGGTAGCCTCAAGTCATGCTTGTTACAACACACACCAAGTTTGGTCTCAATACGCCAAACCATTGCGGAGATATAGTCTCACATCCATTTTTGCGTGCTTTTGCGCGTTATTCGAGAATGGTTTGACTAATAAACTTTAATTCCATATTTTTTTTTTTTTGCCAGCATGGCCTGAAAATGATCTGAGCCAATTTTGTTGAAAATTAGACAAACCATCTAGGACTTCATTCGACTCGGCATGAGTCAAGGATTCAGAGGAAAAAAATTATTTTACTTCTGTGCCTTACGGTTCAAAAGTTATTAGCATAAACGAGTGAAATTTTGGACAAGTGGTGGCGCTAGAGAGTTTGAGTTAGAGACTCCAAACTTGCTATGGTTAATGCTGCGCTGCCATAGACTCAAGAGCGGAAGAAGAAACGGAAGAAAAAGAAGAAGAAGAAGAAGAACACCAACAGAAACAATAGGTGCCTACGCACCTTCGGTGCTTGGCCCCTAATAATAATAATAATCATCATCATCATCATCATCTGCACTAAAATTACAACTGCAAATAATTTTATTAAATTAAAATATGAAATAATTAATATAGATATATGATCAAAAAATAGCATGATGAAAAAATAAAATTATTATTTTTTTATTTAAAACTAAAACCACCAGTAGGTGCACTCTAAAAGATGCTGGGTTAAATACAACCCAGCGCTGGGTAAAATATGGACAAACCCAGCGATTGGGTTGTTTTCAACCAACGGTTGGGTTAAATGTTTAACCCAACCTTCTGGGTAGTAACCCAACCACTGGGTCAAAACAACCCAATCGCTGGGTTTGTCCATATTTTACCCAGAGCTGGGCTGTATTTAACCCAGCGGGCCAGCAAAACAGAATCACAGAATCATTTATTAACAGATTTTTTTTTTTTTTTTTCAAAGCAGCCTATTCATTTAGTAAATAAACACTGCTGTGTGTTGCTCTGAAACAGTTCAGCTATGTTTGGATATTTGTATATTTGTTTGAAAATATTTTTGTTGATGTAATATAGAAAAAATGTAATAACTATAAACTGTAAAATCAATATCACGTTTGCAATCATGCTCATATTCTTGAAAACAACAATCTTGCTCTTGTGATATTGCTTAATTATATAATGTTATAATATATAAAAAAACAAGATCTCATATAAATGCCTTTTTTTTCAATCATATCTTGAAATTATATTTATTTTGGTGATGTTTTTGAAACAATCCCTTATTAATGTCTGGCCTGGCACAATGGTAAAAAATTAAATAAAATAAAATCAGAAATAAGTTATTGCATTTACAGTTGTACATTATACAATTTAGTTATATTCCTGCAGTTGTGTTCTTGACCAGCCTTGGAATAAAATCTCGGGTCCTCTTAGTCTAAGACAGAGACAAGACTGAGTACAAATGTGGTCGATACCAAGAAAAGACATTCAAAAAATTGAACTAGTCTTGGTCAAATTCTACGACACTACAGCAAGGCCCTGTTCCTGTGCCAGTATGCATATTGCAGTTTTTCATTGGGTTTTTTTTTTTGCCTTTGTTATGATGGGTTGTATGCAGATATCTCACTTGGCAGCCGTCCAAAAGATCTGTTGTTCTTGAAATATGTTAAAAGAAAGCATTTCACCTTTGCACACATTCAAACTAAATACAGCTGAATACTACTCTATAAGATCAAACACTCTCTAAGATCAAACACAAAAGAAGTGTGTTTATATGCCAGGCACTAAGGTACATGGGTAGTGTGATGCTGCTTGCTTTAGACTGGTTAATGAGGCAAATTGCCCCAAGCAGCTTTGGATCATTGCCTACCTGGACAGAAGGGACCATAATTCCATTTTACGACTCCTACTAGCATTTGCAGCAGGGAAACTTGCATATTTTCTTTGCATGCCAGGTGGAATTATGTTCCTTTTAAGCATGAGATCCCATGCTAATGCTCTTACAAGTATTTTTTTTTTCTGTGTTGTACTGTATACACAATTAAAAATGGAATTTAAATATTTATATCCACTAGCATAAGACATTACATAAATGACAAATATAGATACATATGATACAGAACCTTTATGAACAAAAATATCTGTCACTTTGAACACCCTTTTAACTGGTACACACACAGACACATATGTTGGGTTTCCATGTTTTATGGGGAATACCATAAATGTAATGATTTGAATACTTTACTAACTGTATTTTCTATCCCCTCAAAAAACAATTATTTTAGATTATTTTAGACAAAACTGTTTTAGATTTTCAAGAAAACTTAATTCTGTATGATTTATAAGCTGTTTTCCAAAAAAAAAAAAAAAGAAAGAAAAAGAAAAAGAAAGAAATGTGCCACAAGGACAAGGATTTTGGATATTGCCATCTTTGTGGGCACATTTTGTCCCGATAATGTAGGGTATAACTGAACCACACACACACATTTGTTTGAGGATATCTCATGTACCTCTATTGTTTTTATATCAGATTAATGACTCCTGCCCCTAAACATAATCATCACAGAAATTTGTGCAAAACACTAGATTTAAACCTAAACAGGATTTGGCCGATTTATAAGTCTTTTAAACTAGTAATGTAAAATCACAGTATTGTTACCTGTTTGAAAAAGTAGATGGTACTTTTTAAAAAATTTAACTAAACTAAAGCTGTTTAGGGGGCAATACCTTAAAGGGATAGTTCACCCAAAAATGAAAATTCTGTCATTAATTAAACACACTCATGCCATTCCAAACCCTTAAGGACATTGATTTCTTCTCTTCCGGGTCAGTCTCCGCTGCCATTCATGCGTGTACATTCCTCTGCTTGTAAACAAGGCGCAAGAATGTGCAGGGGTTAAAGGGAAAAAAAATCCTGAGCCTGGACGTTTTTCCGGGGGTGGGGGGTTGCGGTGGTGGACACATATACAGGGTTATTTGGCAAACAAACAAACAAACAAAAAAATGTTTGAAAATGATTTTCCATTAATCTACCTGATAAATAAACTAATAAAACAAAATAGTACAAATAAAGTGCTGCACACGCAAAAAACGCAACTGTGGCAACTTTAACATTTGAAAGGATACTATGGCAAAGTTATTGCTTTCCTTTTTCAAACTGATTTTTCTTTCATGAATATATGATTGTCCTGAAGAAAGAAAGCTGTATCATACACCTGGAAAATGATGAGCTGAAAAACAGGTTTTAATATGACTATATTTATATATAAACTAATGATGAGGCAATAATAATTGGCTCAAATAAGGTATCAAAACCAATTAATTACATGGTTTCACTGTTAAAATACATGTAATATGCCTATATTATAAAAATACCTGCAGAGGGCACCAACAGCCTGGTGATGTTTCATGTGATTTAACGACGTTTAAATCCATTTAATTTTAATATTTGGCCACATGCAAATTCAGAAACTTTTATTTTTGAAATCGCGATGTACAATCAATCGCATAATTAGAAATATGTTGATGTATTCTCCTGTGTTGGCACCATAGACTGTAAAAAAGGCACAGGTTTATAAATGATTTACGTTACAAATCTAGTGAGATAACGCACAGTTTTCCCAGATGAATGTTAAGTAACCCAAACTCACCGCATATGCAGAGAAAGAGTTTAGCCCCTTTCACACATACAGTCTTTACTGGTAAATTAAAATCCTTTTCAATACTACCGGTAAATTTGTTCAGGAAATCATATAGTTCTTATGGAGATGATGTGATTATTTTGAGCTGTTTACAAAGCTCTGCTGCTTTTTTAATAGATTTTCTATGTAAATATTGTGCTAGATACACATCTTTGACCATTGCGCCTCACAGCTTTTTCAATGCGTCATGCTCGAGACGCAGCCACTTCTTTTCCATTTCTCTGCTATTATGGGTTTTTCGTTTTTATAAGAGCAAAAACTTCTGATTGGCTAGTAATGTTAGTTTGGTTGGTAGTGAAAGCTGTGTTCCTCTCATACCATTGGTAGGCGAACTCGTGAACTCGAACGTGTTATCAATAAGTTTTTTTAAATGTAAAGCGATGGCCAAAAATATCGGCACCCTTGGTAAATATGATCAAAGAAGGTTGTGAAAATTAATTTGCATTGTTAATCCTTTTGATCTTCTATTTAAAAAATATTCACAAAAATCTAACCTTTCATTGGATAATAAGAATTTAAAATGGGGGGAAATATCATTATGAAATAAATGTTTTTCTCTAATAAACATTGGCCACAATTAACGGCACCCTTTTATTCAATACTTTTTGAAACCTCCATTTGCCAGTTTAACAGCTCTAAATTTTCTCCTATAATGCCTGATGAGGTTAGAGAACACCTGACAAGAGATCAGAGACCATTCCTTCATCCAGAATCACTCCAGACCCTTTAGATTCCCAGCTCCATGTTGGTGCTTCTTCTCTTCAGTTCACCCCACTCATTTTCTATAGGGTTCAGGTCAGAGGACTGGAATGGCAGAAGCTTCCATAGCAGAAGCTTGGTTTTGTGCTCAGTGACCCATTTTTGTGTTGTTTTTGAGGTTTGTGTTTGGATTATTGTACGGTCGGAAGATCCAAACATGGCACATTATAAGATTTCTAACAGAGTCAGTCACTTATTGATTTTTTATCTGTTGGTATTTGATAGAATCCATGATGCCATGTGTCTAAACAAGATGTCCAGGACCTCCAGCAGAAATATAGGCCCACAACATCAAAAATACAGCAGTATATTTCATTGCACACATGGGGTACTTTTTATCCCTGTGTTCACCAAACCCATCTTGAGTGTTTGCTGCTAAAAAGCTAATTTTTTTAGTTTCATCTGACCATAGAAGCCAGTCCCATTTGAAGTTCCAGTCGTGTCTGATAACTGAATATGCTGGAGTTTGTTTTTGGATGAGCTAGGAGAATTTTTCTTGAAACCCTCCCAAACAACATGTGGTGATGTAGTTGCTGTTTGACAATTTTTTTTTAAGGTTTTCTGACCCTGAGACTCAACTATTTTCTGCAGTTCTCCAGCTGTGGTTGTTGGAGAGTCTTTAGCCACTCAAACTCTACTTCTCACTGTGCATTAGGACAATATAGACACACGTCCTCTTCCAGGCAGTTTTGTAACATTTTATGTTGATTGGAAATTCTTAATTATTGCCCTGATGGTGGAAATGGGAATTTTCACTGCTCTAGCTCTTTTCTTAAAGCCACTTCACTAATTTGTGAAGCTCAGTTATCTTTTGCTGCACATCAGAAATATATTCTTTGATTTTTCTCATTGTGATGGATGATTAAGGGAATTTGGAAATTTTCCCTCCTATTTATATTTCTGTGAAACAGGAAGCCATGGCTGGATAATTTCATGTTCATAATCACCGTGGAGTGCTCAAAATTTTGAATATGAATGGGAATATACTTCAGAGATATTTCACACATAAGAATTTCTAGGGGTACCAATTATTATGTCCAACGTGTATTAGAGAAAAACGTCTCAGGTTACATATGCAACCATGGTTCCCTGAGTAGGGAACGAGACACTGCGTCATCTAGGGGTCGCTATGGGGAACGCCATCAGCGTGACCGGTGTCTGAAGCATATATCTAAACACGACAATAACATTGGCTGGCGACAGCCTATGACGTCATTACCTGGCGCCGCTACAGTATAAAGGGGTGCCGGGAAAATACGTTATCCACTTCTTCATCTGAAGCTTGCGTCCGAAGCATGGCACCGAGCCTAGAGGACGCAGTGTCTCGTTCCCTACTCAGGGAACCATGGTTACATATGTAACCTGAGACATTCCCTTTCATGGGAACATCGAACTGCGTCCTCTAGGGGTCGCTATGGGGAACAGAACACCCACACCGCCATGCCGAGGGGAGTGCAAAGCCAGGCACAAAAGGCGAGCACTAAGTACCAACTCTACCCGGCTAAGGGAGTTGCCCCTGGGGCGGGTGGACGGCTGTCAGTGACATTATCCCCTTCAGCCAAAAACCTGAGGTGCATACACCAGAACTTACCTGTTAGGGGCCGGGCCTCCTGGACACAAGGTAGAGCTCAAAGGCTTGGAATCAGAAGCAGAGATTCCTTTAAGGGGATACGACCAAGCGCCTAGGATAGTAACTAGGTCTTGGCCTGTCACCCAGGGGCTACTGCTTGCTCTGCATGAGCTCGCTGAAGGAACTGTCTCAACAGATCCTTGGTAGCAACACCCTGTTCAAGTCAGTATCACTAGGGATACATAGATAGAGTGGGGCCCAAGGTGAAGCCGGGGCCTGACCGACTCAAAGAAAGGGCACAAAGCTGCAGCGCGTAACCCATACCGTACAGGATTTTAGAAAGACCGCAAAACACTTCGTGTGCGATCTTACCACAACGTGGCTTTCAGAAAGTACACAGAGACTAGTGTGCGTACTTACCATAACATGGATTGTAAAAACCATTCTAGGGTTCTGAAGAACATAGGGTCACAGAGCTCTGGGGGAGCGAAGAACCCAACTCTCAGCATGAGAGGGAACTCAGACGCTCAGAAGGGAGCGGCATGCTCATAGGTAACCCTTGCATGAGCTCGCTGAAGGAACTGTCTCAACAGATCCTTGGTAGCAACACCCTGTTCAAGTCAGTATCACTAGGTATACATAGATAGAGTGGGGCCCAAGGTGAAACCGGGGCCTGACCGACTCAAAGAAAGGGCACGAAACCGCAGCGCGTAACCCATACCGTACAGGATTTTAGAAAGACCGCAAAACACTTGGTGTGCGATCTTACCACAACGTGGCTTTCAGAAAGTACACAGAGACTAGTGTGCATACTTACCATAACATGGATTGTAAAAACCGTTCTAGGGTTCTGGAGAACATAGGGTCACAGAGCTCTGGGGGAGCGAAGAACCCAACTCTCAGCATGAGAGGGAACTCAGACGCTCAGAAGGGAGCGACATGCTCATAGGGGACCCTCTATGGTGAGGGGAGCAATGCTAGCTCAACCAACAAACATAGCTCTGGAGAGCGGAGAACCTAACTCTCAGCATGAGAGGGAACTCAGACGCTCAGAAGGGAGTGGCATGCTCATAGGTGACCCCCAATAGTGAGGGGAGCAACGCCAGCTCGACCAACAAGGAGAGCATATGGTCACAGAACACTGGAGAGCAGAGAACCTAACTCTCACCATGAAAGGGAACGCAGACGCTCAGAAGGGAGCGGCATGCTCATAGGTGACCCTCTATGGTGAGGGGAGCAATGCTAGCTCGACCAACAAACATAGCTCTGGAGAGCGGAGAGCCTAACTCTCAGCATAAGAGGAAACTCAGACACTCAGAAGGGAGCGGCATGCTCATAGATGACCCTCTATGGTGACGGGAGCAATGCTAGCTCGACCAACAAACATAGCTCTGGAGAGCGGAGAACTCAACTCTCAGAATGAGAGGAAACTCAGACGCTCAGAAGGG
The DNA here is from genome assembly GCA_039654775.1 of Spinibarbus caldwelli. NCBI lineage: Eukaryota > Metazoa > Chordata > Actinopteri > Cypriniformes > Cyprinidae > Spinibarbus > Spinibarbus caldwelli. The sequence goes on along the minus strand of CM077255.1, from coordinate 24,008,901 downwards.
AGCGGCATGCTCATAGGTGACCCTCTATGGTGAGGGGAGCAATGCTAGCTCGACCAAAAAACAGCCTACCAGGGAGGCAGAAAGTGGCCCATCAACCTGGCATGACTGCTAACTGGAGCTCTAGAGAGCGGAGGCCTAACTCTCAATAGGAGAGGGACTCAGATGCTCAGTTTGGGAGCAGTATGCTCATAGGTGACCCTCTAGGGTGAGGGGAGCACTGCTGAGCTCAACCAACAAAGAGAGCAACCTAACAGGGAGGCAGAGAGGGGCCTAACAACCTGAGGCTGCTGCTCAACAGAGCTCCAGGGAGTGCAGGACCCAGTGATAGGAGTCCTCAGACGCTCGACCGGGAGCGGCAAGCTCAAAGGTAACCCTCTAAGGTGAGGGGAGCATTGCCAGACCTGACCAACAGGGACCCAATAACCAAACATATCTGGAGAGCCATCGCTCCTCAGAGCCAAAGCACTCAGGAAGGCTTTCCGCAGAAACACCTCTCACTCATACCTCCGGGAAAGCAGTGTACTCAAGCCCATTCCACAGAGGGGCGATTCACTGATTCGCCATAAGTAATGGTTAAGTGGATGACTCAAATCTCAAGAAGCCTCTCGAGGCGAGACATGAGTAGTACGTCCTGGCTGGGGCAGCTTCTCGAAGCACACACGTCAGGGAGCACATCACGAAGCATTACACTCCGAAAAAGGCTCAACCTGAATGAAGGACTGCGAGTCCTGGGGTTGCAGCGCTATACTGGGGACCTGAAGGCCAAAGAGGCTCCCGCAGAAGCCTAGCGACTTGGCTGCATGATCCAGCAAGCATGAAGCTGAAGAAGTAGGCTATCATCCAGGCTGGATCCAGTACCATCGGGTGAGACCATCACCACAATCAGTCGACAGATCGAGAGGTTCTGACTAGAGTCAAAGCGTACAAAAAAAAAAAAAAAACAGGCCCACATAGCGCTGCAGAGAAATTAAATGGATCGTACTCACCAACCACAGCTCCCGTGCAGGTCCAACATGAGACTGTAAAAGCAAAGGCAGGAGGGTGGTGGCTTCAGCAAGCATCGAGGAGGCTCACAAGCCAACACTTGAGCACGGAGAGTCATACAACCCCTGCAGAAAGAAGGGCTCCTGGAGTGCAGTATAATGTGGTTAGAACATGTTATAAAATACCTTAGGAAATTACTGATAGGGAAGATTTCCCATCAGGTCCTTTCCACGTTCTGCCCATGAACCGCGAATCGCGGGCAATGGGCAGATAATTCTCACCGCACCCGCAACGCGCAGCATGTATTCAACTCCTACGGGAGCTAAACACGCTCCGCCCACACGCTAGATTACCTCGGAAATTAAGTGAGAAGGGAGCCGCCGCCGCAAATGCGTCGCTATTCCCGCGAGAGGCGAACACACTCATGCAGACACAGGTATACAACTCGGGTAAAAGTGAAGCACTCACCTCCCCTCTCAGTAGTCCCGCGAATGCATCACGATGAGCACAAGCAGTCTCCTCGTGAGTGAAGTATGTTGAATTCATGCCTATTTCTCATGAGAAATAAGCAACGAATGCAAAGAGTACATTCAACTCCCTCGAGAGCCGAACGCGCTTGCTCTTCACTACACACACAACACGCGAGCTGCGTGAAACTGCGGGTATCAGAGCGTGCTTATCTCTCACAAGAAACAAGCAATGGATGCGACGAGCGCATTCAACTCCCTCAGGACTGAACGTGCTTGCTCTTCACCACACACACACAACCCGCGAGCCGTGTGAAACTGTGCGTATCAGAGCAAAGCCTCTGGCGAGAGAACACACACTCCTAGTCGTGCTTAGCTTCTGCTAGCATAAACAAACGGTCAGTGAAGACGAAGAAGAGGATGACGTATTTTCCCGGCACCCCTTTATACTGTGGCGGCGCCAGGTAATGACGTCATAGGCTGTCGCCGGCCAATGTTATTGTCGTGTTTAGATATATGCTTCAGACACCAGTCACACTGATGGCGTTCCCCATAGCGAACCCTAGAGGACGCAGTTCGAAGTTCCCATGAAAGGGAACATTTATTTCATAGTGATATGAAATAAATTATGGTCATTATTCAATTTATTATGTGTATAATAAAAATACTAACACTGTGGACAAGTGACCGATCTCAGTCGCAGCTTCAGTGTCGGATTCGGCGCTTCAGATTCTAGAGAGCATTTGATTGGTCAGAAGATTTGATGAGAAGATGAAGTACGAGGTGACGTCAAAAAAATCGTTGATCCATTTTGGCGGAAGAGATGAACTGTAAGCTTTGAATGCTTATATCTTTTAAATGCGAATTTTGTCACTGTTTTGGAGCACACTGGCTTATAGATAACTTTAAGACTAACATATTTATACTAACATCCAAAAAAAACTTTAATTTTGACACATTGCATGATTTTCAGTTGTTGGAACACTGTTCTTTCTTACACCACACAACTGTCTGGGATGCCATTTGCTGTTGTGTGCACACTACACAAAGTATCAGTGACAGGGGATCATACATTACACAACTTTTCAATGGGAGGAATGATTGACAACTCTGTATGGTCTACAAACTGTTTCACAACGAAACACATGCAAGAAGTGATGCAGGAAATAACGTACCATTTCCACATTTCACACTGCAGGACTCACAGACAGCAGTGTTAATTTTGACAGGCATTTTTTATTAAGTCTTAGTCTTAGTCTTGAGACTAAAAAGCTTAATAGTCTTAGTCACATTTTAGTCATTTGAGTCTTTCATAGTTTTAGTCTAGTTTTAGTTGACGAAAAGTCATTACATTTTTGTCAACTTTTAGTCATTACTTTTAGTCAAACTGCAGTTACCAACATTTATTTAGGTAGCTATTTTATATGTAGTTTTCTAACAGAAATAGTCATTAATTCTTCTCTCTTTAGACCAAATCAATTAAGCTCATGATAAATTTGAATCAAGGATTGAATTTGGAAAAACTGGAATAAATTATGACAATTTTCATTTTTGGGTTGAGATAAAAAATAGTTTAATTTGTAAGATACAGTAGGTTTACTTAACATGTTTACATTTATTTAACATCTTTTGTTGGTTAACATTAATGACACAGATAGGTATTTAATTAGGAATGCTGTCCCTCTAAGATGGAAGGCATGCATGTAATACTGACACACATTCAGTTTTCACCCACGCCTCTCACGCCTTCACTAACTTTAAGTTAATCGACAAAGAATTGTGACTCCTGGGAAAAACGGGATGTTTGGTCAGCCTATCTCTAACCTGAGCCCATTGTTTCAGATCGCTAGTTTGCGTTTTGGTAGCCTGTCCATCCACTGCGGCTGCCATACTGAGACTAGATATGCGAACGCTCTTATCCGATCGCAATCCAATGATAGGGACGCACATTTTGAAAGACAAGAGAGTTAACTTAGCCAATAGGATGTCCGGTAGTCCTCAAATAACATTCTAGTCCCGTCTCGTCTTGTTAATGAAGACGCGGCATAAATTTCGTCATAGTTTTTATCATCAGATATTAGTTTTAGCTCATCAACGTCTCATCTTAGTCACAGAAAAAAAATGTTCGTTAACGAATATTTTTCGTCATCGTCTTCGTCGACGAAATTAACACTGACAGACAGCAGGGTGAACAGACGTTTTCCGGGGACAGTCCCGGTTTTTGGTGTCCTGTCCCCGACTCGAACTGTCCTCGGAAATGTCCCCATTTTACAGCATGTTCAAAACAACCCGCAAATACACTGTAAAAGCCCGACCAATTTAGTCAGCTGGCAATCGCATGACTGTGGTTATTTTCATCAGGAGAGGGCGCTGCGAGCTATACTGATTACTTGGTCGCACGCCACTACTGTAGCCATGAAGAGCTTGGACGAGAGCAGAGTGCTATTATCATCAGTTATCAAAAGAGACCACGTTATTGGTTTCAAGGTACTAATATACATATTAAAGCAAAATAATACTGTTTGTGTGCACTGTATAACAAGGCAAAGTGTCCGCGTTAAAGTGTCCGTGCTTCTAGAGCGCCCCCAAGTGTCCGCTCCCAGAGCGCCCCCAAGTGTCCGTGCTTCAAGAGCGCCCCAAGTGTCTGCGCTTCCAGAGCGCTCTCCAGTGCCTGCACCTCGAACGCGCCTGCCAGAGCACCCTCCAGTGCCCGCACCTCGAACAAGCCTGCCACAGCGCCCTCCAGTGCCCGCACCTTGAACGCGCCTGCCTGAGCGCCCTCCAGTGCCCGCACCTCGAACGCGCCTGCCAGAGTGCCCTCCAGTACCTGTCCCAAGTCAGGTTATGTCCCCTGTTGTTTTCTCCAGTCCCCCGGAACCCGGTCTTGTCGGTCATGTCTTGTCTGTGGGGGTTCCGCTGAAGCAGGAAGCTTCTCCTGTCATGGCCAAGGAGGCCATTCCCAAGCCACCTGCTTCTCAGGACGCCCCGACGGAAGTGGTTCCCGAGTCTACCCCTGAGAGGGCCCCTGATGCCTCAGCCAGCACACGGAGTGCTGGTAAGCCCCAGTCATGCCCACTATGGTCCTCGGATTCCGAGCCTAGTCTCATTGGGGCTCATGTTCCGGAGGATAACCCACTGAAGACTCCAGCTCCTGTTCCCCAGTCAAGCCCAAGAAGGGCTCCAGTTCCCGAATCGAGCCCAGGAGAGGCTCCAGTTCCCGAGTCGAGCCCAGGAGAGGTTCCAGTTCCCGAATCGAGCCCAGGAGAGGCTCCAGTTCCCGAGTCGAGCCCAGGAGAGGCTCCAGGTCCTGAATCGAGCCCAGGAGAGGATCCAGTTCCCGAATCGAGCCCAGGAGAGGCTCCAGTTCCCGAGTCGAGCCTAGGAGAGGCTCCAGTTCCCGAGTCGAGCCCAGGAAGGGCTCCAGTTCCCGAGTCGAGCCCAGCAGAGGCTCCAGTTCCCAAGTCGAGCCCAAGAGAGGCTCCAGTTCCCAAATCCCGCCCAGGAGAGGCTCCAGTTCCTGAGTCGAGCACAGGAAGGGCTCCAGTTCCCGAGTCAAGCCCAGGAGAGGCTCCAGTTCCCAAGTCGAGCCAAGGAGAGACTCCAGTTCCCGAGTCGAGCACAGGAGAGGCTCCAGTTCCCAAGTCGAGCCCAGGGGAGGCTCCAGTTCCCGAGTCGAGCCCAAGAGAGGCTCCAGTTCCTGAGTCAAGCCCAGGGGAGGCTCCAGTTCCCAAATCCAGCCCAGAGAGGGCTCCGGATCTCCAGTTCAGCCCAGAGAGGGCTCCTGATCCCCATTTCAGCCCAGAGAGGGCTCCTGATCCCCAGTTCAACCCACAGAGGCCTCCTGATCCCCAGTTCAGCCCAGAGAGGGCTCCTGATCTCCAGTACAGCCCAGGAAAGACCCCAGATTCCCCGTTAAGCCCAGAGAGGGCCCCTGACCTCCAGTTAAGCCCCGTAAGTTCTTCCAAGTATTTTTTTTGGAGGGGGGGGGGGGGGGGGGGGGGGGTAGTATGGCTAGTGCCACGAAGGCTGCACCGCCATGGCCTCCTGAGCTCCCTGCACCGCCATGGCCTCCTGAGCTCCCTGAACTGCCATGGCCTCCTGAACTCCCTGACCCGCCATGGGTGCCGCTCTGGAGGCCATCTGTCCTGTATTTGTGTTCCTGTTACTGGAGGCCTCCAGAGCGCCAGCATTGCTTTAGAGGTGGCAGAAGTGGAAGGTCAGCTTGTCAGTGCTCAGACCATACACCACACACTGCAACAAGTTGGTTTGCATGGTTGTCGTCACAGAGTGATGCCCCCTCTGAAGCTGGCTCACAAAAAAGCCTGCAAACAGTTTGCTGAAGACAACCTGTCCAAACGCATGAATTACTGGAACCATGTCCTGTGCTCTGATGATACTAAGATGAGCTTGTTTGGCTCAGATGGTGTCCAGCATGTGTGGCAACACCCTGGTGAGGAATACCAAGAAAATTGTGTCTTGCCTACAGTCAAGCACGGTGATGGTAGCATCATGGTCTGGGACTGCATGAGTGCTGCTGGTACTGGGGAGCTGCGGTTCATTGAGAGAAACATGGATTCCAACATGTACTGTGACAATTTGAAGCAGAACATGATGCCCTCCCTTCAGAAACTGGGACGAACGGCAGGTTGTCAACATAATAACGACCCCAAACACACCGCCAAGATGTGATGATGAAGCTGAAGGTGAAGGTGATGAAGTGGCCAAGTATGTCTCCAGACCAGAACCCTTTTGAGCACATGTGAGGCATCCTCAAGCGGAAGGTGGAGAAGCGCCATGTGTCTAAAATCCAGCAGCTCCGTGATGTCATTATGGAGGAGTGGAAGAGGATGCCAGCAACAACCTGTGCAGCTCTGGTCAATTCCATGCCCAGGAGGATTAAGGCAGTGCTAGATAACAATGGTGCCCCTACAAAATGTTGACACTTTGGACACAGTTTTGACATGTTCACTTAGGGTGTACTCATTTTTGTTGCTGGTTATTTGGACAATAATGGCTATATGTTGAGTTATTTTTAGAGGACAGTGAATTTGTAATTCTATACAAGCTGCACACTGACTACTCTAATATATATCCCAGTTTCATTTGTGCAGTATTGTCCCTTGAGAAGATATACTAAAATTGTTGCTGAAATGTGAGGGGTGTACTCACTTTTGTGAGATACTGTATAAAATGTTTGTTCTAGTTAAAAAATAATCTTATGTTCATTGTTAATTTGTATAATGCATCTTGGAAAAAGGGAGACACCTACGGGCAAGAAGGGTGTATAATGTGTGGAGTCAGCCAGCCATCTTCTCAGTTCATTCGAGCTGTTGAGAAGGATGGTAGGTGAAAATGTCTCTGGTCGATCGGTCAAAAAAATGTCAGAAGAGATTGTTTTATTTTTGTCTAAAGTCAATTGTATTTGTCTAGAAATGTGTTTGAGATAACATTACTCCGTATTATTGTGTTCAGAAGGATAAAGCAGTGTGTAGCAGAGTTTTATGTGTCTTACAGGTGGTTGTGCACACCACGTGCTAATGGCGTCTGCTCTTCATTTCATTTTGTATATTCATTTGATTTATTATGTGTATAATTTTTTGACAATTTTGTGACCGGACTAGCATTATTTATTGTCTGTTTGGTGCTCTCCATGTCTTTTCCAGGTATGATGTATTACATTTTTCATGCAATTTTGTGTTCTCTGTTTATAAAAGAAAAAAGAGACTGAGTCATATTTGTATGTAACAAAAAGTGTTTATTGATTAAGTATTCAGTTCATTCGAGCTGTTGAGAAGGATGTTTTGTGACCGGACAAGCAGTATTTATTGTCTGTTTGGTGCTCTCCATGTCTTTTCCAGATTTCCTCCAGTTACAGTAAACACTAAAGTGAATGTACTCAGCAAAACTGCTTTCACGTGGTCATTATTCAGATAAAAGAACGCACAAACCAAGAGGGGTTACAATGGTGCCATGAATCCCGTTCATGATCGTCGCGACGCTGAGGGCGTGACTACGGCAGAGTGAGGCACGGGTTACAAGGGTGCTGGAGAGGCCGTTTATGATCAACACGATGCAGATTGTGGAGGGACTGACGAGGGCGGAGTGTAACGGAGTCGTCGCGGGTTTCCAGGTTCACGTGAAGTAGATCATCTAGGGACTGACGTGGGCGGAGTGCAGCAGAAACGTCGCGGGATTCGGATGAACGATTTGACTGCTGTCAAGGGATTCTTCAGTCAGGGACTTTTTTTTTCCAACAGTCTTTCGAGCAAAGGGAAGATCGATGGACTGCAGCTAAGTGACTGTTTGACTGTGTGACTATTTGGGTGAGTTTTTTTTTTTTTTTTCTGATTAATTGATTTATTTTTAGCGTTTCATTTGAGCGTGTTACGTGCCAGTACAGGGCTTGACATTAAGCATTCTCATGTGGTTGTCCTTCGGACAAGTAAATTTGTCATTTACTTGTCCGAGTATAAAAGTTACTTGCCCAGAGAGATTTTTTTTTTTTTTTTTAAATTGAGTTATAAATATAATTATTTATTGTAGTTATACAAAACACATTTAGTTTATTTAGTTAGATTTTTATTTTTAAATAAAATAATAAAGTGTGATAACACTATTATATTTTAAAATAAAAGGGGAGTGTTAATTACAAACATAATTTTATATTAAACTTAAAAATAAAATGCTAATATTTCATCTTTGCAATGTAGGAAACACAGAAGCTGCATCTGAAGTGGAATATATTTACCCACTGTTTAATGCAGCTCTGAGGGACATCGAATGCTTTAATCTGCAGTTACAAATGAATAAATAATGTTTTGATTCATAAAACGGTGAATACTGATATTTGAAAGTATTTAAAAAATGAAAAGATACTTTAAATGTGAAATTAAAACCACCAGTAGATGGCATCAAGTCACTGTTTATAAGTGAGTCATTGCGACTGAACCGAATCATTTAAACGGTTGATTCATTCAGGCACGAAACGCCGTCATGTTGCTCAGAGACGCAAAACAGTGCTGTGGCTGTTTGGAATGATTTTTGTTGGTGAAACAGAGCAGAAACAGAAAATATGGTGTCTAAAACGTAAGTCTCTTAATGTTAACTTCTTGTTTATTGAACTGTTGCATAAAATCACATTTGTAATCATGATGGTTTTTGGAGCAAAAAAAAAAAACGGCGCTCGATCTTCGAGTGAAACTATATGAAATTATATAAATATATACATTTTCTGCACAAATCTCTTGAATTTTCTGATCATTCTTCATGCATTGTAATACTGAATCATGCAGTGAAAGAACGCACTCGCATGCGCGCTAGTCTAACCTAGACTTTACGTAATGTATGCGTGCACTCTGTAGGTGTGTTTTGTTTGATTCTTGGACTAGTTGAAACAACAATTACGAAATTATCACAAACGATATATATCGCACACCCCTATAACAAAGGCTATATCATAAATAAAGGCAGTCATTACTGTTTTTGGTATTGACTTTTTCAAGTTACTTGTCCGATTGGGCAAGTAAATTTCTCTTTCACTTGCCCGTCCAAAACATTCACTTGTCCCGGACAAGCGTTAATGTCGAACCCTGCAGTAGTATCCCGAAAATGGCTGAGGGTGGTGCAGATAGCTCGTTGTTTGGGGTTGGACGGGGAAAATACCTGATGCAGTTTTCTAGTACAAAATCAGGACAGAGTGAAATAAATTTTAGGACCAACGATCATAAAGAAAAGGAGAATTATATGGTTCATGATGACCAGACTTTCCCTGTAATGTCTACTCCCAGACCAGATAAAATGGAGATATCTAGCGATCATGACGTCAGTGATCTGGGTGTTTTAGTTGAAGTATTGGGTCGAAAAATCGGCGAATCGGTTACTGCTAGACTTCTGTCGGAGGGTGGATTTGCTGGGACTAGTAATAAGACCAGCACCACGAGTTCTCAATGTGCTAATCTCGATTTATCACAGTTGAATGTCATTTTGAAATCAGATGAGAAAGAACCACCTGTATTTAGGGGAGACAACCTGCGTAGATGCGATGTTCAGGAATGGGTTGACATGATGCAGCTCTACCTACAAAAGAGAAATGTCAATATCCCTGATCAAGAAGATGAAATAATCAGTCACCTTATGGGTAGGGCAAGAGATGTTGTAAAAGTAACCCTATGCAGTAACCCAACGTTAGACTGCAAAGCACACCCAGAGTTAATATACAGCATAATTAAACAACATTTCAGTAATGTGTCCTATTCTAGTATGCCACTTGCTGATTTTTACAGCACGTTACCTAGACACAGTGAGAACCCTGTTGACTACTGGCTACGTCTAAATAAGGCAGCAGACATTGCTGATGAGTGTCTCAGAGCTCAGGATAGATGTGTGGACAATTTGAATTCTGAAGTTGCAATGATGTTTGTGCAAAATTGTCCAGACACTGATTTGGCGCGTACTTTTAAAGTGCGGCCGTTAGAAAACTGGACTGCAAAGGACGTTCAAGAGCTCTTAGACAGTTTCCAGCGTGACAACAAGTTGAGAGCAAGCATGAATGAATATGCGATCGGTCAAAATGCACAGATTTCTATGCACAGTTACGAACATGTTAATGCTGGTCCTGAGCCTGTGCTGACGTGTTTTAAGCAGGGAACCAGCGGATCTCACGAATCAAAATCCGATTCAAAAGACCAGTCTAGTTTAAATTGGATGGCTGATATGCTGGCACAGCTGATTGACATTTTGAAGAAGAAGGAGGAGAGTAAAGCTGAGCATGTGTCTGCAGGGAGAACGCGAGGAAAGACTGCAGTTGGGCAGAGGGACTGTAAGATTTGTGGTGACAGATCTCACACTACAATTGACCATTGCAAAACTGATCACTTGTGTTTCAGATGTCATGTGGCTGGCCATTCCAAGCGTGACTGTACAAGGAAATTCCCTAATCCACATTTTGCTTCAGATTCACCTGGCGGTCAAGGAAACTGAGTCACCTGCCCTCGGAGAGGGGGAGTGTGGGTGATTCTGAAAATTCTCTCGAGGTGGATACTGATTTTGAAGCTTTGTTTCTCTCCTTTAATAATATTTGTCCTGACTCCCAGAAAGTCATCTTTCAGAATACACAACACATTGCTTGCTCAGATACACTTTTCTACACTTTTCTGTTCTTATTAATGACTCACTTACCGTTAATGCTATGTTAGACTATGGCTCTATGGCCTGTACTCTGAGTGATTCGGGAGTCATTAAGCTGAGGGATCATGGTGTCTTGGATACTGTTAAGGAGGAAGAAACTGACGTCGTCATAATAGGATGCGGCGGCAAACGAGTGTTCCCTAAGAGTGTGTTTGAACTTAAACTGAATGTTTATGGCTGTGATGTTATTGTCCCATGTTTTGTTGTTCCAGGCCAAGGTGACGACCTCATCTTGGGGACAAACGTCATTAAGCATCTTGTCCACAGACTGAAGGGTTCTGACAGATATTGGGAACTGATCTCTGCACCTAGTGGACCTAATTCAGAGGGTGATGAGTTCTTGTCGATGCTGGCTGGTATACATCGATGGAGGGGCGAAACAGTTCCGGATGTTGTTGGTACAGTGAAACTTAATCATGCAGTCACACTTTCGCCTGGCCAAGAACATCTTGTCTGGGGCAAACTACCTGCTAAGTCATGTGGCCAACCGGGCAGTACTGTCATGGTGGAACCATCTAGATTCCAGTCTGCCTCTAGGAAAGTTTTAGTGGGTCGTGTTGTTTCTCCTCTTTGGGGTGACGGTCGGATACCACTAAAGTTGATCAATCCTAGCAACAAGCCGGTAACGCTGAGGCGAAACACTAAAGTAGCTGACGTTTACCCTTGTATTGCGTTAGAGGATGTGTACGAAACAGGGCCTGAGTCTACACTAAGGTCAAGTGTTCAACGGCCATCAACTGAACCAGATAAATCTGATACTCTAAGCAACAGGCTTCAAAAGTGTGGTTTGGAGACTGGTGACTTAGAAGTGTGTGAAGTTTCCGATTTTTGGAAGGCAAAGCTGTGTGATTTAGTGCTTGAATATGAGTCCATTTTTTTCCAGACATTCTCTTGACTGTGGCAAAGTCAAGGACTTTGTGCACAGAATTCGTCTGTTTGATTAGAGACAGTTTTGCTTACCTTTTAGGCGAGTTCCCCCTTCGCAGTACCAGAAGTTGCGTGTCGCTCTGAATGAAATGGAAGAGAGGGGTATAATACGCAAGTCCGTTAGCGAATTCGCATCGCATTTGGTTTTGTGCTGGAAAAAGAATGGTGATTTGCGGATTTGCTCAGACTTCCATTGGCTTAACATGCATACCGTGAAAGATGCGCACCCTCTGCTTCATCAAGAGGATTGTCTTGCGGCGCTCTGTGGTAATTCATTGTTCAGTACTATGGATTTGACTTCCGGTTTTCATAATATCCCACTACATGAAGATGACAAAAAGTACACAGCATTCACTACACCGGTAGGGTTACACTAATATAACAGGCTACCTCAAGGCCTTTGTACCTCACCTGCAAGTTTCATGCGGATGATGACTAAGATTTTTGGTGACCAAAATTTCTTATCGCTGTTGTGCTACCTGGTTGATTTAACGGTCTTCGCATCTAATGAAGAAGCTGCACTGCGGAGGCTTGAAATGGTTTTCGGAATGTTGAAGAAGCACAATTTGAAATTGTTGCTGAAAAAATGCCACTTTTTAAGATGCTCTGTAAAATTTCTTGGTCACTTGATCAGAGGAAGGCGTGTCTACAGACCCCGGAAAAGTCGAAGCAATTGCTAAAATTACTTCTGCCGATTTAATGTGTCCTGATGGAGCCACCCCTTCGGTTAAGAAAATCCAGTCTTTTCTTGGTCTCATTTTGTGGTACCAACGTTTCATTGAGAATTGTTCGTCCCTTGCACGACCGCTTTTTGCTTTGACTAGTGGAGTTAAGAAAGCCAGAGGAGTGGGGTGCAGAGGGGCTCCTACGTCCAGGAAGCTCGCTCCCGATGATTGGTCTCCAGCTTGTGAGGCAGCTTTGTCTGCATTGAAAGAAGCCCTACTCTCTAATGTAGTTCTTGCACACCCTGACCTTTCCAGACCCTTTATTCTTGCCACTGATACTTCATCTGAAGGGTTGGGCGCTGTGCTTTCGCAACTGAGTCCTGGAGAAAACAGGGCTCAGCCCATTGCGTTTGCGACTAAGTCACTGTTCAGAGCACAAGCCAGATATCCAGCACATCGTCTTGAGTTCCTCGCACTTAAGTGGGCCGTATGTGATAAATTTAGCCACAGGCTAAAAGGACATCGGTTCACAGCTTGGACAGATAATAATCCCTTGATGCATATTTTGACCAAACCTAGGCTCGATGCCTGTGAACAAAGGTGAGTGGCTAAACTCGCTGCCTTTGAGTTTGACATGAAATATGTTCCTGGGTTGAAGAACACTATAGCTGACACTTTGAGTAGGCAACCTTTTGTTGACAGTCGGGTTAGCCATCGCATAGTCAGGGAGCCCTATGAAAAGCTGATAGCGGAGTCAAGGGACCATACCTGTGCTGCTGTCCAGGATGTTTTCTGATTGTCCAACGCCAGTCAGCGAGTGGTCGGCAGTGCGGAGGTCTCGGCGGGTGCTTGTGATCGGATGGGGGTCAACTCAGACGCAGATGTGTCCGGGAGATTTTCGAGTGCTGAAGTGGCTGCTGTTTTTTCTAATCACCTTTCTTGGGATGAAGGAATGAGAGTGCGGGCCATTCCTCTGGCTGGATTTGTCCAGCAGGTCACAGATGCTGGATTTGATGCTCTTCCTTCATACTCTCCCCAAGACCTGAGAGACAGACAACTTGAGGATGAACATTTGCATAGGATAATGTTCTACGTTGACCGAAAACGCAGGCCTTCGAGATGTGAGCATATGGGGGAGCCCAGTGCTGTACGGATGTTTTTAAAGCAGTGGGACAAGCTATCTTTGTTTCTAAAGATCCTCTGACACGTCGCAAACATTTTCAATATGTAGTGCCCTCGTCTCTCAAAATCGAAGTATTGAGAGGTTGTCATGATGAGGCTGGACACCAAGGCCAGTATCGTACTCTCCACCTTTCCTGTCAGCATTTTCACTGGACAGGCATCGAACAAGATGTTCGCGAGCATGTGAAAATATGTAGTCGTTGTGTGCTTACGAAGACGCCAGAGCCAGAGGGACGGGCTTTATTGAAGAGTGTTAAGACTTCTGCTCCACTTGAGTTGGTCTGCTTTGATTTCTGGACAGCGGAGGATTCACAGAATAAGTCAGTTGATGTTTTAGTGGTCACTGGCCATTTTACCAAACTTGCCCATGCTTTCCATTGTCCAGACCAGTCTGCTAGGTCAGTGGCAAAGAAGCTCTGGGATAACTATTTCTGTTACTATGGTTTCCCAGAGCGCATTCATTCTGATCAAGGAGCCAATTTCTGTAGCGAGCTAATCAGACACTTGCTTGAGTTCTCTGAGGTTAAGAAGTCACAAACAACCCCATATCATCCAATGGTGAATGGCACCGCTGAAAGATTTAATCGAATGCTGGGAAATATGATCAGAGCCCTTGAGCCACGGCCAAAGCATGACTGACCGCAGATGCTTCACATGTTGACGTTTTTGTACAATTGTACCACTCACGAAACTACAGGGTTTCCTCCTTTCTATCTAATGTTTGGTCGTACCCCAAGACTACCGACTGATATCATTTTTAAGAGTGTGTTGAGGGATGATCTGAATGTCTCTCTTCCCAAGTACGTAGAGTCTCTGAATAAGGACTTGAAGGATGCTCTCGCTGTTGCAGAGGCTAATGCTTCTAAAGAACAGTCTCATCAAGCCCGCATGTACAATCGCAAAAATAAGGGTGTGAATATTGAAGTTGGTGATAGAGTTCTTTTAGCCAACAAAAGTGAGCGTGGCAAATGCAAACTCTCAGACAAATGGGAAAGTGTGGTGTATACTGTGGTTGATCGTGAACCTGAGTCCCACATTTACAAGATAAAACACCCTATATCTGGACAACTCAAAGTGGTACACAGGAATCTACTTTTGTGTGTCAATTTCCTCCCTGTGTGTGACATTGTGGGGACTAATGATGGTGAAAGTGTGCTTTCTGTAGATGATGGCGTTGAAATTGTGGGGACTAATGATGATGAAAGTGTGTTTTCTGTAGATGATGGCGTTTCTGATGAATGTTCTGTAACTTGTGATGATTCAACACCCAGTGGTGAAGGTCTTGTCGTAGCTGACTCTGTGGCTGACAATGGTCTTCAGATGTATAATTCTTGTGATGAGTTTGTTGATGTGCCATCACAAAGTGTGCTTTCTGAAGATACTTCTTCTGTTTGCAATCCTGATCTCGCTGTTGATGGTGCTGTGGATGGTACAGAGTTACCGGGCCATAGATCAAGGTTTGGCAGATTATTGAAACCAGTAAACTGTCTTATTTCTTCCATGAATCAACAGACTTTGTTTCATTCAAGAAAGCAAACTCTTGGAAAATGGTCTATTTCAGTTCTTAGTTTGAAACATTGATGTGTTAAATCTTGTGTGTTGCATCAGTCTTTGTGAAACAGAACAAGAGAATTGCAAGTATGATGTGTTAAAGGCACGTCATTTGGGTCGTGATTAAGGATAAGTGATATGCGCAGCACTTTTTCCTATCACTTATTTAATTGAACAGTCTTTACTGATCAAAAGCTTTCTGCTAAGAATGGCAATTCTAGGTTTGTTTCTGTCTTTGAGAAGCTGTATTTGTGTATTATTTTTTGAGATTATCGCATTTTGCTACATTCAGTGGGGGAGAATGTAACAGGGTAAAGAAAGAAAAAAGAAACTAAGTGTGAATGGTGTCAAAATGCTTGTTTTGGTTATAAAATGTTTGTTCTAGTTAAAAAATAATCTTATGTTCATTGTTAATTTGTATAATGCATCTTGGAAAAAGGGAGACACCTACAGGCAAGAAGGGTGTATAATGTGTGGAGTCAGCCAGCCATCTTCTCAGTTCATTCGAGCTGTTGAGAAGGATGGTAGGTGAAAATGTCTCTGGTCGATCGGTCAAAAAAATGTCAGAAGATATTGTTTTATTTTTGTCTAAAGTCAATTGTATTTGTCTAGAAATGTTTGAGATAACTTTACTCTGTATTATTGTGTTCGGAAGGATAAAGCAGTGTGTAGCAGAGTTTTATGTGTCTTACAGGTGGTTGTGCACACCACGTGCTAATGGCATCTGCTCTTCATTTCATTTTGTATATTCGTTTGATGTGTATTATTTTTTGACAATTTTGTGACCGGACTAGCAGTATTTATTGTCTGTTTAGTGCTCTCCATGTCTTTTCCAGGTATGATGTATTTCTTTTTTCATGCAATTTTGTGTTCTCTGTTTATATATATATTAAAAAAAAAGAGACTGAGTCATATTCGTATGTAACAAAAAGTGTTTATTAAGTATTCAGTTCATTCGAGCTGTTGAGAAGGATGTTTTGTGACCGGACTAGCAGTATTTATTGTCTGTTTTGGTGCTCTCCATGTCTTTTCCAGATTTTCTCCAGGTACAGTAAACACTAAAGTGAATGTGCTCAGCAAAACTGCTTTCACATGGTCATTATTAAGATAAAAGAACGCACAAACCAAGAGGGGTTACATCTACACTGTATGCATCTAATTTTCCAAATCCAGTGTCCTGTTGCCTTATAGCAAGAGTGTGGAGTAGGTCAGAAGTAGAAAGGGGTGTCTGTTTATTACTTGTGTTTGGGTAAAGACCAACTGATTATAATGAGTTATGTGGTTTTGGTGTCATGAGCCGGGTTTGACTTTTTTTTTCCCCTTTCTTCCTTTTTGCTCATTCTCTGTTCTGCACGTCTACTTAGACTCAGCTGTTTGCTATCGCAATCAGTGCTTGTGCTGATTGAGATGGCACCTGTTTTCTCTTTTCTCTGATTTTCTCCTCTATTTCTCCCTGCGTCCTTTTAGGGTTTTTGCCAAATTATTGTTGGTTACTGACTGATCGTTCTAAGGTTCTCCAGGCTTCTTTTCTAGTCTGAGTCAGTTCCGGTCCAGTCCAGTCCTGTCTAGTCTTGTCATATCCTGTGATTCATACCGGTTCTCTGCCCAGTCATCCTGCAGCAGATAAATATTGTTCCTGCCGCTGAGTGTGGGAAAGAGCCTGCTGGTTGGGGGCTGCACTAGTCACACTCCACCTACCCACTGCCTGGATTTCTGAAAACTGCACCCAAGACTTCATGCTGACATGCTTTTTCGGATGAGTTTGTATCCAGCTCTGCACCAGCCAAGTTTGGCTGAAGAACGGCCGACTGCCAATGTCTCCTTTTGTTAATAAACTATTTGCATTTACCTGCCTTTACCCTTGGGTCCAGATTTTATGCTGACGTTTGGTGCACATCAGCTTCATAAATGAAGTCTTCAGGGAATACCTGCATCACTTCATGCTAATCCACCTTGTTCTCGCCATGCAACCTAACAAAGCAACTCAGACTTGTCACCCTGGCACTCAAGAAACTGCAAGAGCACTGTTCCTCAAGGCTGAGAAGTGTTCTTTTCATCAACCATCAGTACAATTCCTTGGCTACATCATCAGACCTCAGGGTGTGCAGATGGACTCAGAAAAGAAGCAGCATTCAAAACCTGGTCCTTCCTAGTACTGGGAAGGATCTTCAATGCTTTCTTGGCTTTACCAATTTCTATAGAAGATTCATTTGTAACAGCATGATTATTGCTCTGTTAACCTTCCTCTTTTAATCTAAGACCAAGTTTCTGTCCTGGAAGCCTGCTACACATTTCAACACCTCAAGAATGCCTATGTGAGTGTCCCTTTCCACATCTATCCCAATCCAGCTCTCTTATTCATCATAGAAATGAACGCATTCACCACATAGCATAGGAGCAGTTTTAGCTGAGTGGGAGGGGAATACAGCTAAGCTTCACCCATGTCTTCTCCTCATATAAACTCACCTCAGTGGCAAAACTGATGATATCGTCAACCAAGAGCTCTGTGTGATTTTCCCCTTACCACTCATGATGGACCATCAAAACCCTGAATAACACCGAGAACTGAGACAGTAGAACCTCGCCAGGCCTGGTGGCCCTTGTTCTTTACCAGGTTCATGTTAATTGTCACCTGAATGCATTTCTCTTACTCCTCTCTTTGAGAACCAGACATATTCCTTCCTCCTTCCATGGTTGTCAGTGCCTTCCAGTGGGCAGATCCATAAAACAATATTACTCATTGTATTGTTTCTTATTTTTAGTACTACTAAATAAAGTACCATTTAGTTCAATACACATTGTTACATGAACAACCAGACCGAATTACTCGGACTTAAGTCAAGAGAGATTTTTGATATATATATACTATACCGATACTATACCGTTATACGTCATCTAACTCCTACAATACACAAACCTTTACTGGTGTGCATTAGAGCATTTAATTACTGTTCTATATTAATGCGCTGCTTACTGACACACACACATAGACACACACATACACACACACACACTCACACACACGTGTATATATATATATATACATACTAGGGCTGCACGATATATCGTTTCAGCATCGATATCGCGATGTGCGCATCCGCGATAGTCACATCGCAGGATGTGCGATGTTTAGTAGGCCTGATCGTTATATTTATAATGATCGTTTTCTTTGCTCACACACAGACACCGTGTCTACTCCGGACGCGACAGCTGCACAGAGATACCCATTTTTAAAGAAATTTAGTAGCAGAGCTACTGCAAGCGATTTTCAGTGCTGGAAATCCATTTATCCTTTGTTGAAACTTCCGCGTCGTCGAGGAGAGCACATCACGGATGTTTAGCAACGGCAGGCGCCAGGAAAGCGCAAGCTCCCGAGCGCTTTGGAAAGGAGGAGGAAGTGGCGCGGCGGGAGTTTTCCACGCGTTTGCTGATGTGAACGGCTCCAAAGTCTTTCTACACTGGATGCGACAAAGCGACCGTTGCCAATCGTGTCAACTTTGTGTCAGTACGTCATAAATAGAGCGAGGCATATCAGTTTACTGGCGGGGATTCGTCGTGTCGTGCCGCATCCAGCTTAGTACGACACATATGCGCGAAACCGTGTCAAAATGCATGTCTCCATGTATCCTTGTAAAAAAAAAAAAAAAAAAAAAAACAGTTGCTTATGTCTTAGGTAAACAATTGAGAAAGAAAGAGGATAACAATAACAGCAGTTTAATGTCTCTGTTGCTTTCTGTGTCATAATCAAACAACAAAACAGAGAAAAATCACTTTTGTAGCTTTAACACAGATTTATTAGATTTAATTTATACAATGAAGACTGTATTATGCAGTGTT
Organism: Spinibarbus caldwelli; assembly: GCA_039654775.1. Taxonomy (NCBI): domain Eukaryota; kingdom Metazoa; phylum Chordata; class Actinopteri; order Cypriniformes; family Cyprinidae; genus Spinibarbus; species Spinibarbus caldwelli. The sequence continues at coordinate 23,990,102 of CM077255.1, read as the reverse complement.
ATTTTACATTTTATTATTCAATTTCTGCACCTGAATACTGTTGGACTTGCCTTAAAAATACAAAGCACTGTTTATTTCATTTGTATCTTTGTTCTATTATATTTATCTATGCTTGTAAATTGTTTATTTCCTATGCTGATTTACTCACCTACAATATCAATATTTTTTTTTCTCTCCAAATAGAGCTATTCAAGTCATTTGGTGGTTTTTTTTTTTTTTTTTTTGTTTTTTTTTTTGTTTTTTTTTTTTCATATCGCAATATATATCGCAGAAAAACAAAATATCGCAATGTGAGTTTTTTCCAATATCGTGCAGCCCTAATACATACATACATATACATACACAGTGGGGCAAAAAAGTATTTAGTCAGCCACCAATTGTGCAAGTTCTCCCACTTAAAAAGATGAGAGAGGCCTGTAATTTTCATCATAGGTATACCTCAACTATGAGAGACAAGATGAGAAGAAAAAAATCCAGAAAATCACATTGTAGGATTTTTAAAGAATTTATTGGTAAATTCCTCGGTAAAATAAGTATTTGGTCACCTACAAACAAGCAAGATTTCTGGCTCTCACAGACCTGTAACTTCTTCTTTAAGAGGCTCCTCTGTCCTCCACTCGTTACCTGTATTAATGGCATCTGTTTGAACTCGTTATCGGTATAAAAGACACCTGTCCACAACCTCAAACAGTCCAACTCCAAACTCCACCATGGCCAAGACCAAAGAGCTGTCAAAGGACACCAGAAACAAAATTGTAGACCTGCACCAGGCTGGGAAGACTGAATCTGCAATAGGTAAGCAGCTTGGTGTGAAGAAATCAACTGTGGGAGCAATTATTAGAAAATGGAAGACATACAAGACCACTGATAATCTCCCTCGATCTGGGGCTCCACGCAAAATCTCACCCTGTGGGGTCAAAATGATCACAAGAACTGTGAGCAAAACTCCCAGAACCACACGAGGGGACCTAGTGAATGACCTGCAGAGAGATGGGACCAAAGTAACAAAGGCTACCATCAGTAACACTGTGTCGCCAGGGACTCAAATCCTGCAGTGCCAGACGTGTCCCCCTGCTTAAGCCAGTACATGTCTGGGCCCGACTGAAGTTTGCTAGAGAGCATTTGGATGATCTAGAAGAGGATTGGGAGAATGTCATATGGTCAGATGAAACCAAAATAGAACTTTTTGGTAAAAACTCAACTTGTCGTGTTTGGAGGAGAAAGAATGCTGAGTTGCATCCAAAGAACACCATACCTACTGTGAAGCATGGGGGTGGAAACATCATGCTTTGGGGCTGTTTTTCTGCAAAGGGACCAGGACGACTGATCCGTGTAAACGAAAGAATGAATGGGGTCATGTATCGTGAGATTTTGAGTGAAAACCTCCTTCCATCAGCAAGGGCATTGAAGATGAAACGTGGCTGGGTCTTTCAGCATGACAATGATCCCAAACACACCGCCCGGGCAACGAAGGAGTGGCTTCGTAAGAAGCATTTCAAGGTCCTGGAGTGGCCTAGCCAGTCTCCAGATCTCAACCCCATCGAAAATCTTTGGAGGGAGTTGAAAGTCCGTGTTGCCCAGCGACAGCCCCAAAACATTACTGCTCTAGAGGAGATCTGCATGGAGGAATGGGCCAAAATACCAGCAACAGTGTGTGAAAACCTTGTGAAGACTTACAGAAAATGTTTGACCTCTGTCATTGCCAACAAAGGGTATATAACAAAGTATTGAGATGAAATTTTGTTATTGACCAAATACTTATTTTCCACCATAATTTGCAAATAAATTCTTTAAAAATCCTACAATGTGATTTTCTGGATTTTTTTTTTCTCATTTTGTCTCTCTCAGTTGAGGTATACCTATGATGAAAATTACAGGCCTCTCTCATCTTTTTAAGTGGGAGAACTTGCACAATTGGTGGCTGACTAAATACTTTTTTGCCCCACTGTATGTGTATATGTGTATATATATATATATATATATATATATATGAGATTGCGCAGCTCACACATCCAGGAGAAAAGAAACAAGAAACTTGTCAACCCTGCCCCGTGACTTTTATTGATAACATAGTTTAAATAATGAATCTCTACATTATATTTTCCAGCAACGAGAGGATAAAATCGCTGTTTTTGAAGTAAACTCACTCGTTGTAGAGAGACGCACAGAGATGCACGTACAGTACATGCAACTTTCTTCTCTCTCTCTCTCTCTCTCAAATTGGCCATATTTGAGAAAAAAAAGTTTAACTTTCTTATTATTGGGGGGACTAGTCACCCTCAGTGTCTATTGTGGTTATCACCCTGCTCAGACATCTTGTGGCACTATCGTGCAGTCAGTAATGGTTTAACGTTAGCAAACTTTAGCAATATTTTGCAAACATTTCTTTGAATAACATGACCGTAAATATGAACACACGATTGAATGTAACATAAAACAAATGATTATTTTTCATTAAAATCTTTATTAATGCCAAAAATGCTTACATTTATGGGTCTTTTTGTTCAATCGGGCAGCCATTGCCGCTGTAGCCGGGGTATGCTAAGATAATTCTCATATCCCTTCGTTTGAAGTGTGGTCCCGAAAAATCTTAGTTTGAAGGGCTATCTGGCCCTTCCCCCTACCCCTCCCCCTCCAACCAAAAGAGAATTGAGACACCCCTGCCCCTTCACGTAAATATGTGAAACATGGGGATAGGGGAAAGGGGAAGGGCTAAGGGGTAGAAATGGGATTGGGCCTTAGTGTAACCTATTAACCAGTGCTTGAAGTGGGCTGGTACACACCGGTACACAGTCCCGGCACTTCAGTATTTTAGTCTTTAGCGTACCTGCACTTTTTTGTGTGTACTGGCACTTCTGACATGTTGCCGGTACTCAGAGTCAAAGCGTCAGTGTCTGGGTGATTAGAAATGACACTAGGCTATATAAATCACACTACCAGGAGGGGGCATCTCTCATCTCAACAATTCAAGTGAACGAATGCAAGCGCATTCAGTCTACCTAATGTGTGGCGTGAGAGTCAGCGGAAGCGTGCAGAGTAGAAGAATAATAATTAATTATTGATTACTAATTTTAATCAGTACTTTAGAATGAAAATAATACCTTAAAAATCAAAAGAAGCTGGCTTTTGCGATCACAGCATTTTAAACCGGTAAACTGGAAAGTCTAAGGTCCAGGAAGCATATTCAAACAGTAAGTTCAAAATAGCGCTAATGCAAAGAAAACACGGACGCTTTCATCAGAGATTGTGGATAGAATAGTGACTTACATCCATATGTCAGTAAATTATTCTTTTCAGCATGTATTTGGCTTAAAAGCAAGACTGTTTTTTATAATGGATGCTGGTTGAAGGTGTTTTAGATTATGCAGTGGTCAGAGGTTTAGGGATTCTGAATGGATCCAGTCAGGTCAAGGCAGGAGGTTTAGTGGTCTTTGGCATCTCTCTGTGGTCCTGTTTGGTATCGCAGCTTGACTTGTGCTAATTGTATTGAAAATTTTATTTAGTTATTGATTGATATAATGTGGCACTATTCATACATTGTGGGGAGGGGAGTACTGGCACTTCTTTTTTTCCATTTCAAGCACTGCTATTAACTGCAAAACATCATAAACCCAACTTTTTAGGCAAGTACCACATATGGGTGTCATGTAGGCTAATAAAATATTTTTATTGGACTGTATTTAATGTGATCAGAATTTAATAAAAACATTGTAAGTTGTTAATTATAACGTTTTCATTTACATGGTTATTCAAACAATGAATAAATTATATACAGAAAGTGACCAAAGAACATAATCCCTAATCTATTGCTAGTTTAAGCACTCTAAAAAAAAAAACTGTCGTTATAATCACTGAAGCTATATGTACATCTGCACTTTGTTGTTTAAGATGAGAGAATTTGCAAAATCCAGATGAAGCCTCTGACTGGCCATTGCATTCATAAACTCAACAGAATTGTGTGTGATTGGTTATAATGCACCACGCTGTATACAAAATGCATACAAAGAAATAAGGTGCAACATGAACAGATCTTAACGCTACAATCGACACAATTCCCCACACTCTGCCTATGTGTATATCAGTATTGATCAAAGCAATACAACATTGCAGTAGGTTTGATCTTTATAAATTAGCTGTTTATGATACTCCTGTACAGATAATAAACCAAACTTAATAAATTTGAAAAAGTTTCTCTTCGCCTGTTGTCGTAACACACAAGCAGACTCGATGATATAGTAAAGTGATACTGACAGCAGAAGGGGACAGTTTAATGTTGGCTTTTACATTATATGCATCCAAGTTATGCACATTAGTGGGTAAGTTGATTAATGTTTAACTTAAATTGATTAAAATGTAATTGCTTGTGGGTATAATGTATTAGATGTTTCTACATATCTGATGAAATTTTGAGAAGTATTATTGCTGAGACTCACATTTTAAATGTGCAAAGTTATTGCACGTGTTGCTAATGCAGTACCACATGACTAAATGGTGAACACACTGTGAATTTATCATTAATATGATTGAACACATGTTCATGTCTGTGTTAATGTCCGCAGTATTTATCACCCTGTGTAGGCTATCATGTATATCTCAGGTATGTCATTATACTTTTATGTTTATTATTTATTTATTGTTTATTTTGTTATCATATGATTGTTATACAAGTTATCTTATTTCAAGGTTCAAGAGGACATGGGTATTGATGCTGTGGTCTGTGTCAGTGTCTGCATTGTCTATCACCCTGTGCATCCATTTTTTGATTCTAGACCTGTGATGGATATGTAAGATGAATGACCATTATACTGATGCCTTAACTATTGCACTTGGTAAAAATAAGCTGCAAACTGAACCAGGCTTTATGGCAATAGTTAAAAGACTGGCTGTGTGACACCAATCTAGTAATAGTTTAAGGCAAGGGTGCCCAATCCTATTCCTGAAGATCTAGGCACTAGGACACTGTATATAAATGGAAATGTGGATATCACATCCAGAGACAGCTGCTAAGATCAAAGCCAGAAAAACTGATCTTGGCCATCTATGCAATGCAATGGCATATCTGATTGTAAAGGTTTTTAGCAAGAAATTTTATTGAGCCTACAGAGGACTGTTATTACTCCAATTCAATGCTCATGCATAATTTATTGTCTTAAATAAGGAACTAAATATTGGCTCTCATTTCATTTGATATTCTTGCATATATCCTGCATAATCTGACAGGACAGGTCATCATACATTATGAAACAATGCCTACTTACCACAGAGGAGGGTGAAACAGTGCTAAATATTTGTTATGACAGCCTTTGCCAGTTTCTCTAACTCTCTAGTTCTTGTTTATTTATATTCTGTCATAATTTTTTGAGCAACATTTTAGGGTTGATGAGCAATGTTTAGGTCTAAATATTTAAAGGCTCAAACAGTGTTAATGTTTTAGGTGAGGTTTTTGATTTTGGTTCTGTATAACATGATACATCAATGCTGCTTTGCCTCTGTCATGACACTTGTCTTGCCTTAAGTCAGATAAACACAAGAACCAGTCACTGTGCATAGTAATTTCAGCAACAGATTTTCTGAAGTATTTCTTAGTAGCTAAAAATAAAATAGCATTTAAAAAAAAAATGGTCACACTTTATTTTAAGGTCTAATTACCACTATTAATTTTTAACTACAACTTCTGCCTTCATAAACTCCTAATTTTGTTGTTTGTTTTAGGTGTGGGGTAGGTTTAAGGGATCTAAAATATGGTCATTCAAAATAAGGCATTAATATGTGCTTTATAAGCCTACTAATAAACAGCCAATATGCATGCTAATAAGAAACTAGTTAATAGTAAGTTTTGGTCCTTAAAATAAAGTAAACCCCAAAAATGTAGGACATGATCATGGGGCTGAAAAATACCAAGCATTGACAAAATGTCAAGAAGAGGAGCAAGTTCTTACATTTTGAAAAATATTGAAAAAAGAGAAAATCGACATTTCACAATTTACAAAGACACAGTACAACCCCAATTACAGACAAATTGTGACGTTTTGTAAAATGCAATAAAATAAAAAATCTGTGGTTTGTTAATTCTCTTTAACTTTTATTTAACTGACAAAAGTACAAAGAAAAGATTCCCAAAGGTTTCACTGACCAACACACTCCAAAAAAGTTGGGACAGAGGCAAAATAAAATTGAAAATGTTATAGAATATCAAAATTAAACTGTTTCGAAACCGTTCACAGTAATCAGATGAATTAGTAATAGGTGAGGGTATCATGTTTGGGTATGAAAGGAGCATCTCAGTCTTTGCAAGCAAAGCTAGATCATAGCTCATCAGTTTGTGCCAAATTTCATGAGAGAAGTGTCAAACAAATCAAAAATCACTTTTCTCAATGCAAAATCGCAAAGAATTTAGGTCTTTCACCAACTACCATACATAACATTGAGAAAAGATTCAGGGAATCCAGAGAAATCTCAGTCTGTGTAGGGAAAGGCTAGAAATCTCAGTAGAATGTGCATGACCGCTGAGCCCTCAGATGTCATTGCATAAGACGACGTCATGTTGTGGTGTTAAATATAGCCACGTGGGCTCAGGAGTACTTCGGAAAACCGCTGTCACTAAACAGTCTGCCGCTACATCAATAAATGCAACCTGAATCTTTGTTACTCTAGGAGGAAGCTATACATCAGTTCTATGCAGAGATGCTCATCTCAGATAGTCAAAAAGACAGTGGAAATGTGTGCTGTGGTCAGATGAATCCACATTTCAACTTGTTTCTGGGTAAAATGAGTTCTCCGTCCCAAAGACCAAAGGGCTTTCATAAGTGACATATGCAAAAGCAAATGTCTGTCATGGTATGGGGGTGCAACAGAGCAAACGGCATGGTGACTGGCATATGTGCAAATGTACCATTGACGGATTACGATTACATGGACATCACTAATCTAATTATTTACCTTATTCTGAATAAGACAGTATTATGATTAAGGTGTTTACATGACTTGCTTTTAGAATATTCCTTTCATGTTCCCGTTTTACATAGATCGATTAATGGCACGTCATTACATCCCCACACGACGCCATTCAATGTTCCCTCCAGAATTTCACATATCAACATACAGTTCTTCTTCGTTACGGTGCCATACAATTTTGGGTGTTAAGTCGTTTTTAAAGATTTATTTTTGGTGTTTTTCCTTTTATTTGATTTTATTTGAAATCTGCTTATATGTGAATCCCAGATATTGGTCATAGAAAGACTATGCACTAGAGACGTTGAATTGCTGTCTGTCTCTTTGCGTCCTACCTACTTGCCCCGCAAGTTTCCACAAATATTTGTTATGGTTGTATACATTCATCCAAGAGCAAATGGGGATAGAGCTTTGGAATCTATTTAGATGAAAATGGTCATGGTCCTGTAGTCAATGATTATGTTCAGTGGTGTGATAGAGCGTTCTTGCAACCAAATGTTGCAAAGACAAAATAAATGCTCATTGATTTTAGACATAAATCCTCTGTTTTCTCAGAATACTGTTATTAAGGGACAGGCAATTGAAGTTGTGGAATCTTATAAGTATCTTGGCAGTTTGATTGATAATAAGTTGAAATTTGTAGCCAATGCTGAGACAATTGGTAAGAGAGCACAACAACGACTATATTGTCTTCGTAAATTGTCAATTTCATGTGGATAAGACTCTTATGTCCTTTTTCTATAAATCTTACATTGAGTCTATATTAACATTTTCTATAATATGTTGGTATGGCAATCTCAGTGTTGAGGCAAAAAATGCTTTGTCCAGAATAGTAAAGGTCAGCAGTAAAATTTTAGGCACTGAGCAGAGCAGTCTTACTGACCTGTAAAATAGACAGTTGGTGCAAAAAGCCAACTCTATTTTATCGGCCAGTCATCATCCCCTGTACTCTGAGTTTGAGTTTTTACCTTCTGATTTGCGGCTTAGAGTTCCTTTAGTGAAGAATAATCAATACAGATGCTCATTTATTCCTACTGCAATATTCATGCTAAATGTAGGTAATGGTGATGGTTAGTGGTTAATTGGTTTATTTATTTATTTTATTTTATTTTTTTTTTTTTTTTGTGGGGTGAGTGAGGTTGTAAATTGTATTATTAGGGTTGTGTTATCGTATTGTTTTTGTGCTTTTTATGTTTTGTTTGTATGTCTTGCTGCAAAAATAATTGCCCCTTGGAGGACATAAATAAAGTTGAATGAATGAATGAATGAATGATAGGACTGTAGTTAGACAGGAAGCGATGCGGGAGAGAGAGAGAGGGGTGGGATCGGGAAAGGTCCGCAAGCCGGGACTCGAACATGGGACGCCAAAGCACAACGGCGCTACATGTCGACGCGCTGCCCACGAGGTGTTTCATTTTTAATTTTACGAAAGCTTCAAGTGCAGTTAATTATTTGTCATGCTATATGTCCAAACAGAACACGGCATTATTGAAGCGCATGCTCTTTTGTTTGCCGTCAAATCCTTTTGCAAAATGCGGCAAAAAGTCCTACACAGTGGTAATAGTGTGATTAAGGTGTGTACATGTCTATACTGCACTTCGATAATTTGACTAAAATAGGAATTCTCCACGTCTTAATTCGATTTGTGTTTAATTAGAGTATGACTTTAGTCATATTAAGGCAGGGGTGGGTAAACTCGGCCCTTCCAGGCCACTTTCCTTCAGAGTTTAGCTCCAACCCTAATCAAACACACCTGAACCAGCTAATCATTTTCTTCAAGTCTACTAGAAGGCCAAAGGCAGGTGAGTTTTATCAGGGTTGGATCAAATCTCTGCAGGAAAATGGCCTGGAAGGGCCACGTTTGCCCATCACTGTATTAAGGTAATCAAAAATCTCTGTTTACATCGTACATTCTTAATCAGAGTATTGTCTTAATCGTGATAAAATCGGAATATTGTTGTAAATGTAAACATACTGATGGAGGCATATATTGGAATTGACATATACCGCCATCAAGATGAAGTCTTTCAAGGGAAGTCCATGGTTATTAGATCAAGACAATGCCAGGTCTCATTCTGCATGTGCTACAACAGCGTGGTTTCCTAGACACATGCGGATGGTCAGCAGATCTGTCTCCTATTGAAAATGTATGTCCAATCATAAAAAAGAGAATCATACACCAATGATCACAGACTGCTGAGCATCTGAAGTCTTGTATCAAGTGATATTGGACAAAATTATTGCATGCAAAACTTTAACAATTCGTATCCTCAATTCCCAAACAAATAAACATTGTGATTAAAAGGAAAGTTGATGTGACAGTGTTAAATATGCCTCTCTCTCACCTTTTTTTGGAGTGTGTTGCCATCAAAATCAAAATGTGTTTATTTACAAAATAAAATTAAGTTGTCCAGTGAAGACATTGGATTGTACAAAATTTATTTGTACTTCAGTCAGTTAATTAATGGTTAAAGAGAATGAACAAATAACATAATCTTGATTTTATGGCATTTCACAAAACATCCCAACTTTTCTGGAATTGGGGTTGTAACATGCACTGATAAATCATGAAAAATAAGACCAAGAATGTGTATTGAGAAATAAACGGTCAGAAAGTACATTTTAATTTAATTTGAATTTAATACTTAGGTTAAAGTTTTAGATGAAACCCCAATTAGAATATTTAATTCCAATATAGTCCTGCCTGGCATGTACCGTAATTCCCTCTAACAAGAAAATACCTGCTCATAGGTGTGGTACTTTGTGATGGATGTGACAGGAAACACAGTTGGGCGTAACTGGGTGTAGCATGTACACTTTCTGTAAATAGTACACCCAGTTATCAAGCAGTTTCTTTAGGTGTGGAAGAATAGCAACTTTTGTAAGAATAGAGCACAACAGTGACAACCGACTTTTCCCAGTAGTGTTGGCAGTGTGGCTATGTTCGATATGGTATACTAATGCACTGCTTATTGCATAATGCACATTAAACACTGTGTGGTGTACACATTAGTCTGCTTTATGTACAGCGGGTAAAATAAGTATTGAACACTTCACCATTTTTCTCAGTAAATATATTTCTAAAGGTGCTGTTGACATGAAATTTTCACCAGATGTCAGTAAAAACCCAAGTAATCCATACATACAAAGAAAACAACGCATAAGTTCAGAAATTAAGTTATGTGTAATAAAATGGAATGACATAGGGAAAAAGTATTGAACACGCTTACTGAAATTTATTTAATACTTCGTACAAAAGCCTTTGTTGGTAATGACACCTTAAAGACGCCTACTGTATGGAGAAACTAGTCACATACATTGCCCAGGTGTGATTTTGGCCCATTCTTCCACACAAACAGTCTTCAAATCTTGAACGTTCTGTGGGCCTTTTCTATGAACTCTGATCTTTAGTTCTTTCAATAGAGTTTCTATTGGATTCAAGTCAGGTGATTGGCTGGGCCATTCTAGCAGCTTTATTTTCTTTCTCTGAAACCAATTGAGAGTTTCCTTGGCTGTGTGTTTGGGATCATTGTCTTGCTGAAATGTCCACCCTCGTTTCATCTTCATGCTGGTAGATGGCAGCAGATTTTTATCAAGAATGTCTCGGTACATTTTTTCCATTCATCCTTCCTTCAATTATATAAAGTTTGCCAGTGCTACACCATGATGTTTTTGGGGTGACGTGCAGTGCCATTTGACCTCCAAACATGGTGTGTATTATGGCATCCAAAGAGTTCAATTTTGATCTCATCTGACCAGATTATATTCTCCCAGTATTTTACAGGTTTGACTAAATGTTGTGCAGCAAACTTTAAACAAGCTTCAACATGCTTTTTCTTCAGCAATAGAGTCTTGCGTGGTGAGCGTGCATACAGGCCATGGCAGTGGAGTGCATTACTTAATGTTTTCTTTGGAACAATTGTACCTTCTAATTCAGTTTATGGTGAAATGATGTTCTTTCCACTTCCAGATTATGGCCCCAACAGTGCTCACTGGAACATTCAGAAGTTTAGAAATCCTTCTGTAACCAATGCCATTAGTAAGTTTTGAAACAATAAGGTTGCGACGGTCTTGAGAGAGCTCTTTGCTTTTAGCCATCATGAGATGTTTCTTGTGTGAAACCTTGGTAATAACATACCTTTTTATAGGCCATCAGTTGGGACTGAAGCAGCTAATATTAATTTCCACTGGACAAAGGGCGGTTTTGCTTTCTAATTACTGATAGATTTCAGCTGGTGTCTTGGCTTTCCATGTCTTTTTTGCACCTCCCTTTCTTCGTGTGTTCAATACTTTTTTCCTGTGTCATTCCATGTTATTATACATAACTTAATTCCTGAACTTATTTGTTTTGTTTCCTTTGTATGTATGGATTACTTGGGTTGTTACCGACATCTGGTGAAAATTTCATGTCAACAGCACCACAAAATATATTTACTGAGAAAAATGGTGACGTGTTCAATACATATTTTACCCGCTGTATGTCTACGAGAACATTTCTCTCTGTGCAGGCCTACATATGGTCAAACACACCTATAAATATGCTATTAATAATGTTGTGACATGTCCTCTCTTTGTTGCATATTTAAGTCAGTGTGTTGTGTCCAGTTATCATCTTGGAAACAAAAATACCATTTTGCATTTTTAATAGCCTACTATTCTGTGTATAAACATTTGAATTCTTGACAGTCTGATTCCAATTATTAGAAATTATCAAGAAATTATTAGGAAAAAGTTATGACAAATATAACTTCCATTGCTTCAGCAAGAATTAACGTGTGTTCACTAGAAAAAAATAAATTTATATATATTTGGAATGAGATGAAAGAGATGAAACAAAATGATGACAGAATTTTCATGATGGATGAGCTATTCTGTAAACAATTTTAAGAGTTTTGTTTAAGAGCTTGAGGTAGGTCTGTCTTAAAAGGTTTACAAGTTCTAACTACAAGTCTGCTTGTAAACTGCTTTCTGGACATTAAAAAATGGTTGGCTGCTGCAAACTTTTTAAACTAAATGAAGACAAAACTGAGATCATGCTTTTTTGGTTCAGTTGGAATCTGTTCTTCTATTCCTGCTGCTCTTGAATCTTTGAATGTATATAACAAAGCAGTGGTGAAAAATTTAGGTGTATTATTGGATCCTGATTTTAAATTTGACAAGCAAATTAATTCTGTGGTAAAGTCCTGCTTTTTTAAGCTGAGACTTATAGCAAAAATGAAGCCCTTGCTGTCTTTTAGTGATTTAGAGACAGTCATTCATACTTTTATTTTTTCACGCCTAGACTACTGAAATTCTCTTTATGTGGGAGTTAGCCAGAAAACCTTAGCTCGGCTACAATCAGTTCAAAATGCGGCAGCGAGACTGCGGAATGACACTCGAAAGCATGCCCATATTACCCCGATTTTGTCATCTCTTAAACGGTTGCCTGTGCAATTTAGAATTAAATACGAACTTTTATTGTTTGTTTTAAGTCTTTAAATGGACTGGCTCCAAAATATTTGGAAGCATTGGTGAGCCGTTACTCCTCTCTTAGGCCTTTGAGGTCTTCCGATCAGTTTTTTTTAGTAGTTCCTAGAACCAGATGTAAACCTAAAGGAGATCGCGCCTTTTCATTTGCCACCCCCAAACTCTGGAATGCACTGCCTTTGCATATAAGATCTGCCCAGTTCATCTCAATTTTTAAAGCCTCGTTAAAAGGTTATTTATTATCGCTTGCTTTTAATTAGTCAGAGTTTCTGAACATTAATTGGTGTTTAGTGTTTAAATTGTGTTTTGTGGCATTTCAATTTGTGAATTGTACTGAGTCTCTCAGTCTTGTCATTCTTTTTATTATGCTTGTACAGCACTTTGGGCAGTCTCAGTTGTAAAAAATGTGCTTTAAAAATAAATAAACTAAACTAACTAAAAAAAAACTAACTAAAAAGTTAAACTGTTCTAGAAATAAACCATCCCTTGAGATATTTCCCAGCGTTCCATAAGGTACCATTCACAGTATGAATAACTGTAGTATGTCGAATGGTCTATTTATGATGTACCATCTCATAGTGGGTATGCCTGAGGTCATGTTTTATTTTAGGAGTTTTGTTCCATCACTGTTAATTTCCTTGCTGGATGACAAAATATTGCCCTTAGTGTGACATAGTCCTGTCATCCCTGATTGGCAGGTCTCACTAAACTTTGTAGAAAACTATCTCCTTTCAAACTGCTATGATTTCAAAGAACGCTGGGCATGTTAGATTTGAAATTAATCCACCCTTATGATACCTTTTATTTTTCATATTTATGTTAACAGCTAATATCAGCAGCCGATACAGACAGAGCCATATTGCCTGACTGCAAGAAACAACTAAAAAATAAAAAAAAACTCTTGTGTGGAGCTACTTTCCTTCACCAAGGATTTAAATCTGCTGTTAATAGTTAAACAGATACTCCCAAGCCTCTGTTACTAATTCTAAAACAGCACTTTAACTAGTAATACTAGTAGAACTAGTAATGATGGCATAGGCAGCTTCAGTGAAATTATTAGTGTATTTGAGTATTATATTATTGAGTAGAGCAGTGGTTCTCAACCTTTTACTCCAAGGCCCCCCTCCTCTCCGAATCAATACTGCAAGGCCCCCCAACCTATTCACAAAAACCTTTCTATTCTTGTGTTATTACTTTTCAATTCCATGTAATTATTTTTAAACAAAACAAATTCAAGATAGATTTAAACATTCAGTGTTCTTTTTTGAAAACATACTTTGCAAAAATGTCACTGCAGATATTCTTTACAACTTAAAAGTACGTGAAACTCAATTATACAGTACCTTTAACAAATAAGCACAAGTCAATCTGCCATACCAAACAAGACCACAGGGAGATTAAACATTCTGATGAAATGGAGAAAGAAAGAAAAAACATTCTGAATGGATTAGGAACGCGACCTGAAGTCAGGTCGACATCATCAGTAAACAGTTCCTCTGTCAGAAAAAGTGATCGTGTCTCTGTCTGGAGCGTCTGATGCCCATATGTACATAAACACCACTGATCCTCCAAAACTTCCTTCTTCAGCAAGCATCCGTTATAAAACACTCGCTGTACATTAATTTTGAAAATTATGTGAATATCCTGAACTATGTTCAAGCAGAAATATGATGTTAAGTGAACAGTGTGCCGAGAGCGCACATACACAGTTTGTTTGCACATTAATAATAATGGACACACACGTACCTAATGTATGACTCCTAATGTACTACTGTATGTCATTATTATCATCTTTACCATGAGTACAATCCAATCGTCATCCATCAAATCTTTACTAGTGTAACACTCTCTTGCTTTATCCAGCTAAGAGCTGTAGTTTGCATATCATATGTTCATGCAGCGGTTGGGTCTGTATTTCACACAGTGCGATGAGAAACAGCTTGAGCTGCTCCAAAACACAGAATATCACAGCATACGTACAAGAGAGGTGATGCTGTTATTTTGTATTATTATTTTTTTTATTTATTTAACATATTAATCATAAAATTGAACTAGCAACAAATGTCAGAAGGACTTGCCAAGATAAGGCTTTCCTTGGCAGGGTACATGAGCAATGACCGCCCGGTGATCACCTGGACCTCACTCCAAAAACATGTAAGCAAATTTTTAAAAATGTGCAATCTATATAAATAAACCATAGATTTGAAGTGTAAACAACTACTTTCTTATCTAAAATATCTTAAAACTACAACAACAGTAGTATTTCGAAAATTATAGCATGTTTTCTCCAGACAAACGGTGTCCAAGCGAAATATCAGCACTCCTGGATAGCCTCTCAGCCAATCAGATTTGCGGACCAGATATACAGTAGTCAACATTTGAAGTGGATCAAAACCTTTCATCAAAGTTGTCCTAAAACCAAAACAATACCCGTTCTTGTCTTAGGACAGGTTTGATTAACTTTTCTGATCCACTTCAAATGTTGACTACTGTATACAGTGTACTGTGCAAAAGTCTTAGGCCACTAGTATTTTAACCAGCTAAAAAATGTTTTTAAGTCACTTATTTCTATATTTTGCTGTAGTGTGTCAGTAGGAAATATCAGTTTACATTTCCAAACATTCATTTTGCCATTAACTGTAATAATCCAGTGAGATTTTTGTTTGCACAAAGAGTCTGACTACAGCCAGTGCTCCTACCAAGAAACCTTCAAGAAAGACTCCTTGTGCAAACAAAAATCTAGGTATAGGTTAACTTCAGTATATGCCGAGGTCTACTGCAATATTTGAAGTTAATCAACCAATTCTTCAGTTACCATCCTCCTTATCCCATTTGCACAGCAGTCTTTTGTTTTCTTTCATGGCCATTCTGTTAATCTAAAACAACTAGAGTGTACATGTATGTCAGTGTGTGATGTTCTTGTGAATGATTCAGGAATAGATCCCTGATAGGGGGAAAAAAACACTTGCAAGCCCCTATGGCAGAAAAAAAAATGTCTTGATATGTCCTGTATATGCCTTTAATAGTGGGAATCTGACCAGGGAATGCAATGAAATGTTCTCAAAACAAAAATAATGAACAGATCAGAAGCAAATGTTAATGCAATAATATGTAATAAATAATAAATAATATGTAATATAATAAAATGTAATAAATGTTATATAATCTATGAAATATATATATATATATCCATCTATAGATATATACAAATGAATACATAATCAGTATGGATGATGGTGATGATACTAACTTCATTATAATTATAATTATAATTATAATAATATATATTTGCAGATTAAATTCAACTTTAAAAATTCAAACATTAATTTGAAGCACAGCTGTGAAGCACACTTTAATTTAAAGCGAGAGATACAGGTGAAGTTGGCTTATTGTTTCAGAGATATGTATGTTATCTTATATGTTCCTGTGGCTCAGTGGTAGAGCATTGTGTTAGCAGCACAAAAGGTCGTGGGTTCAATTCCCAGGGAACACACATACTGATAAAAAAAAAAAATGTATAGCCTGAATGCACTGTAAGTCGCTTTGGATAAAAGCGTCTGCTAAATGCATAAATGTAAATGTAGATATGTGACTGTGCTCACAGTTCATTGGCCCCAATATCTGTTTGCGATCGAAAACATAACCTGCTATGAAGCCCTCTGTCTCTGTCTGCTATGGTGCACTATGGCTGTAGAATTTTGTAAAATCATATTCATCTTCATGGTTAAGAAAATACAGAGTTAAATTAAACTCAAACTTACCTGGCCAAACGGTTAAACCCACTTCGTACTACAGGCCACAAGAGATTTTGGGGCGGGACTACTGTTTGGCTGACCGGGGGTAGTTGGGGGAGTAATTTGGAAACCTGTTTAAAAACAGTTTGAAATCATTATTTTTGCACTTCCATTTGGTCCCACCAAAATGAAAATTACACACTTCACCTTCAACTACAGTCAATCTTTTCAATACAACTACCTAACTATTTAATTTTATTTTAGATTTATTTTTGCCTCAGTTACCTCCAGTGGCACATTCAATCAACAAGAAAATTTAGAGACTTGACCATTAAATACCACACCCATTAAAACTGTGCCGCCTCAAGAACATTTCGAGGTTCTCATTAGTTTGTTAAATTGCTTGCCTGAGTGGAAAAGTGTGTTGTTGCCAGATCTCAGTAACTGACAAAAAAGAATGTATTTGATGCAAAACAAACTCCACTAAAGACACCTTGCAGAATGCCACTCTTGACCAAGAAGAACATGAAAGCCTGTCTTGAACATGCTAAAACAAATTTGGGTACACAGAGTTCTAAAAGAATGCTTCATAGAATGATGTAACCAAAAATGAACTTGTTGGACCCATGAATTAGCAATAAATCTGGTGCAAAAAAGGCAAGGCTTATAAGCAGAAGAACACCATCCCCACGGTCAAACATGGAGGTGAACTATATATATTTGCTATACATTCTATTTATCTCTCCAAACACACTAATGTGTCCTCATTTTATATGTACAACAATTAGCTCAGGCTGGACAGATTCTACTGAAGTTTCACATAGACTAAATATGACATTAAAAACTGGAATAGTCTGAACAGTATGGTGGAAAAAAGTTAACAAAGAATAGAGTCATTTCAGAGAGTTGCAGATATGTGGTCATGATTGGCATGTGCTTGGTTGCCAAGCAGAGATCCTGTCATGGGCAGCAAAAGACAGTTTTCTTAAAAACAGTAAGACAGTGTTGTCTCACACAGTGCCTGTTATACACTGCCAGACTCATATGAGGCCCTCCAGCAAACAAACTCCCTCCACTGTCAGCTGGCACTGGTTTTGTCCTTGAGAAAGATAGAGAAAGATAGCGAGAGACAGGGAAGAATAGAAACACAGAATAGAATAGAATATTAGTGTAATGAGGCTAACCGAAACTTGTCATAGCACTTGTTTCCTGTTTGGGATCGCTTCCTGTTCCTGTCTGCCGTGCTGCTGAGTGCGTTTGTAGCTCCGTGTAGCTTTGTTTATCTGTTGAAATCTCTCTTACTATCCCTCTCTGTTGTCTAAATCGCTAAAGTATAATTTAATTCTCACCATATTTCTGATTCGATCACCAAACTAATTTGACATCATCCACCTTTAATCTTTTAATCTAAACTGCGAGCGCTGCGTGTTAGCATTCCGTTAGACTATTAGCTTGTCAATTACATCTCCATTCGCGTTTCCTACCACTTCTTTTTCTCTCTGTCTCGCTCTATTTCTTTTCTCTCGTGTTTTTTCACGAGTCCAACAACAACTGTGGTGAGTCAGAATTATTCTACAATCACGGTGAGTAATGGCTTCTCCTTGCATTGTCACCTGCACCGCATGCCACATGTATTGTTTATCTCTCTCTGTCGGCGACCAGGGATTTACATGTGATAAATGCAGGGAAATAGTTAGGCTGACAGAGAAGGTTTTGGAATTAGAGACACGCATTCAAACTCTAATTGAGTACAGTAAGAATGTGACGGCCTTAGATACGGCTTTGGATGCAACTAGTTTAGCGAATCATGTACATTGTTCGGTTCCAGTTCTAGAGCCTTTGCAGCAGGTCGACTGGGTGACTGTGAAGCGGCATAGTCGCAGGACAAAACACCACCCTTCTGTTCCGACCAAAACATCAAACAGGTTCTCCCCACTCAATGACGCACCCACTGAGAAACCTGATGAAAGTGTTCTAGTTATTGGCAATTCTATTGTACGGAATGTGAAAATAGAGACACCAGCCACCATAGTCCAATGTTTACTGGGAGCCAGAGCGCCTGACATCTTGGCAAATTTAAAAGTGCTGGCTAATGCTAAACATAATTCAGTAAGATTGTTATTCACGTCGGCCCTAATGATGTTCGACTTCGCCAGTCAGAGATCACTAAAAATAACATTAAAGAGGTGTGTGAACTTGCAAGTACGATGTCAGACACTGTAATATGCTCTGGTACCCTCCCTGCTTACCGTGGTAATGAGATACATAGTAGACTCTCATCACTCAATGGCTGGATGTCTAAGTGGTGCCCGCAGAATGACAGGTTTCATAGACAATTGGACGAGTTTTTGGGGCAGACCTGACCTGTTGAAAAGAGATGGTCTTCATCCCTCCAGGGGTAGTGCCACACTTCTCTCTAGAAATGTGGCATATAGTCCTAGAGCTCGTACTTGACTAATTGGGTCCCAGGTCAGAAAGCAGACAGACTGGCTAAACCGACCGTCTACTAGCCGACTCACGTCACAGAAGTCAGTTAATTCTCAGTACATAGAGACTCTTTCACCTAGATATCACACTATGGAGACTGTGTCTGAACTAGAAAATACAGAAAACATCCAAACCAATTTAAGGATAACAATTTAATTGATATTCAACAAATGAAAAACAGATATAATACAGATAAACAAATGAAAAAGCTTGGCTCATTGAATATAAGAACCCTTTCTAAGAAAGCACTTTTTGTAAATGATATGATCACTGATCATAAACTAGATGTGCTTTGTTTGACAGAAACCTGGCTAAAACCAAGATTACTGTTATAAACATGAGCCATGTCTAAAAGGTAAAGGGGAAGGTGTTGCTACAGTTTATAGCAATATCTTCAGTATTTCTTAGAGTTCAGGTTTCTTGTATAATTCATTTGAAGTAATGGTGCTTCATATAACGTTATCCAGAGAAACAAGTGTTAATGATAAATCCCCTTTCAAAAACAGGCAATTTAATGACTAATCCAAAGGAGATAAATGAATGTTTTAGGGAATTTTACTCAGAATTATACACCTCTAAAGTTAAAAAAACAGACTCTAATTATGATAGGTTTTTTTTTTTTTTTTCAAAATTAAGTCTTCCAAAACTTAGTGAATCTTCTAGGTCTGAGCTAGAATCCGAACTCTCAATCAAAGATTTATTAAAGGCAATTCATGCTTTTCCATCTGGAAAAGCTGCAGGCCCGGAAGGGTTCGGCTGTGAATTTTTTAAAGCTTTCAGTAAGAGACTGGCCCCCTATATGCTGAGAATGCTACAGGATTCAATCCAGAAGAATAAACTGGGTTTATTCCAGGAAAGTTTTCATTCTGTAACGTCCGCCTACTTCTTAATATTTTATATACAAATCATCAATTAGCTAACAATTCTGCTGCTGTTATCTCACTAGATGCCCAAAAAGCCTTCGATCAGATTGAATGGCCATATATGTTTATATGTTCATAGCTGTAGGAATCATATTCATGGTATCTCTCTGGGCAATGCTGAAAGTCTGATAAGTTTATATGCTGATGATCATTTACTATGTGCTATGGATCCAGTTGTTTCAGTCCCTAAAATTTTCAATTATATCAACACTTTTATTAAATTATCAGGATACTCAATTAATTGGAATAAAAGTGAATTTATGCCCCTAACAAATAACTTAAGCGATACATTTTTGAATAATATACCATTTAAAATAGTGAAGGATCACTTTACATATCTTGGTTTGAAAATTCCAAAGAACCCTAAATATTTGTTTAAATTAATTTTTTTAGACATGTTTAACAGAGTCAAATTAAACATTGAAAGCTGGACACTGCTCCCTTTATCACTAATTGGCCGTGTGAATGTGATAAAGATGGTTGTTCTCCCTAAGTTTTTATATCTCTTCCAAAATCTTCCGATTTATTTACCTGCAACTTTTTTAAAACAATTTGATTCAATTATTCTTTCATTTGTATGGAACTATAAAACACCTCACATAGCAAAAGCCCACATACAAAAACCTACTGATTGTGGAGGTTTTGGCTTTCCCATTTTTAAGCATTATTATTGGGCAGCAAATGCCAGGGTTCTCACTTTTTGGCAAAGGGGCATCCTGGATGATATAACATCTGAGACCTCTCCATTATGGGTTTGTGCAGAGGCTATGTCAGTTCCAGAGTCCTCTCTCCCAGCTTTGCTTTTTACAGAGTGTAAATCTATCAGTAAATTAGTAAGCAGTAATTTTGTGTTGAGAAATTATTTGAAGATTTTGAATCAGATACATAAATTTTATATATTACCAAAAGTTTCAGTCAATACACTAATATCATGTAAGCCTACGTTTGAACGTTCTTAGATTGATGGTACTTTTTCAGGATGGAGGAGAAAAGGTTTATGCTGTATAGGAGATCTCTATATAGAGGATCAATTTGCATCTTTTCCACAACTTAAAAGTAAGTTTACACTCCCACAGTCTCATTTTTTCCATTATTTACAAATTAGAAATTATGTAAAGAAAAATATTCCACAGTTTATAAATAAACCTGAAAATCATATTATTCATAATCTTTTATCTTCTAATTCTGAAACCAGACATCTGGTGTCTTGCTTTATTCATGCTTTTGCAACATCTGTATGCACTAAGCACCTTAAAGCAGCCTGGTCTACTGAATTGAACGATGAAGTGACTGATGAGATCTGGGAAGAAGCCTTGTTGAGAATAAAGAGTTGTTTGGTAAATTCGAGATATAAATTAATCCAGTTCAAAGTTATACATCGTCTTCATTGTTCCAAAACTAGATTAAATAAAATATTTCCCTCTATAGCTTCTCAATGTGATCGATGCAATAGGGCGGAGGGGACACTTTTTTTCAATAACTATATTGTATATATTTACCTGAGGCAGTCCAGGTTTTTTTTTTCTTTCTTTCTTTCTTTCTTTCTTTCTTTCTTTCTTTCTGTCAGTATGGATGTAAATATGTGTATTTTGTTATCCAATGTTGGTTAGTGTTTTTTGCATTTGTGTTTGTTAATATAACTTCTAAACTTTAAATAATATATATAAGAAAGATAAATCCCCTGTGATGTTTGTACTGGCTACTTTATACAGGCCACCAGGGCATCATACTGACTTTATTAAAGAATTTGCAGATTTTCTATCTGAGTTAGTGCTGGCTACAGTTAAAGTCTTAATTGTTTGTGATTTTAATATCCATGTTGATAATGAAAAAGATTCATTGGGATCAGCATTTATAGACATTCTAAACTCTATTGGGGTTAGACAACACGTGTCAGGACCTGCTCATTGTCGAAATCATACTCTAGACTTAATACTGTCACATGGAATTGATGTTAACGGCATTAAAATTCTGCAGCAGAGCGATGATATCTCAGATCATTATCTAGTTTCGTGTATATTCCATATAGCTAAAGCTGTAAATTCAACTCCTTGTTACAAATATGGTAGAACCATCACCTCTACCACAAAACACTGCTTTGTAAGTAATCTTCCTGACTTATCTCAATTCCTCAGCATATCCAATAGCTCAGAACAACTTGATGATGTAACAGAAACTATGGACTGTCTCTTTTCTAGCATTTTAGACATGGTTGCTCCTTTACGCTTAAGGAAGACTAAAGGAAAAGAGTACAACACGTGGTATAATGAGCACACTCACGCCCTAAAGAGAGCAGCCTGGAAAATGGAGCGTAGCTGCAGGAAAACAAAACTAGAGGTATTTCGTATTGCTTGGGGGGAAAACACTCTCTCCTACAGAAAAGCCTTAAAAACTGCTAGATCTGATTACTTTACGTCTCTTTTACAAGAAAACAAACAAAACCCCAAGTATTTATTCAATACAGTGGCTAAATTAACAAAAAATATAACATCAGCAGGTGCAGACATTACCCAGCAGCACAATAGTAATGACTTTATGAATTACTTTACTTCCAAAATCGAAACTCTTAGACATAAATTTGTAACCATGCAGCCGTCAGCCACAGTATTGCATCAGATGTGCATTTTAGATGCCCTGAGGAACAATTCCACTCATTCTATTCTAATGGAAATGAAGAATTGTATAAACTTGTTAAATGATCTAAACCAACATGTATGTTAGACCCTATTCCATCTAAACTACTAAAAGAGGTATTTCCAGAAGTCAGATCCTCTTCTGAATATTATTAACTCGTCATTGTCAATAGCATATGTCCCAAAAACCTTCAAACTGGCTGTTATTAAGCCACTCATTAAAAAACACAACTTGACCCCAAAGAATTCATTAATTACAGACCGATCTTGAATCTCCCTTTTCTGTCAAAGATACTAGAAAATGTATTATCATCACAACTATGTTCCTTAGAGAAAAATGGTATCTGTGAGGTTTTCCAGCCAGGATTTAGACCGTATCATAGTACTGAAACTGCTCTCATTAGAGTTACAAATGACCTGCTCTTATCATCTGATCGTGGTAGTATCTCTCTGTTAGTGCTACTGGATCTTAGCGCTGCGTTTGACACTATCGACCACAACATTCTTTTGAAAAGACTAGAAAATTATGTTGGCATTAGAGGAATTGCATTGGCATGGTTCAAATTGTACTTTTCTGACTGCCACCAATTCGTGGCAGTGAATGAAGAGGTATCATACCAATCACAAGTGCAGTATGGAGTACCCCAAGGCTCAGTACTAGGACCCTTACATATGTTACCCTTGGGAGATATCATCTGGAGACATGGTGTTAGCTTTCACTGTTATGCTGATGATACTCAGCTCTATATTTCTTCACGACCCGATGAAACATACCCATTTGCAAAACTAACGGAATGCATAGCTGATATAAAAAACTGGATGACTAGTAATTTCTTACTGCTAAATTCTGAAAAAAAAACAGAGGTGTTAATTATCAGACCAAAAACCTCCGCATGTAATGATCTAGAACACTGTCTAATAACTGATGGCTGCTCTGTAAATTCTTCGTCATCAGTTAGGATGACGAAGAACTATTTGATAGCAATCTTTCCTTTGAAAAACATGTTTCTAGCATTTTCCATCTTAAAAATATATCTAAATTACGACCTATGCTCTCAATGTCAAATGCAGAAACTTTAATTCATGCGTTCATCACCTCAAGGTTAGATTATTGCAATGCTTTATTGGGTGGTTGCTCTGCACGATTAATAAACAAACTCCAGCTGGTTCAAAATGCAGCAGCTAGACTTCTTACTAGAACCAGGAAGTATGACCATGTTAGCCCAGTTCCGTCAACACTGCACTGGCTACCCATTAAACATCGTATACATTTTTTAATCTTGCTAATTACTTATAAAGCCCTGAATGGTTTAGCTCCTCAGTACTTGAGCGAGCTCTTATCGCATTATATGCCTCTGCTGCAGCCTAGATTTAAACTGCTGGTTTTGTCTGGCCAGAGGAAAAAGACACACTATTTCTCCGTTTAATACTGTAAAGCTGCTTTGACACAATTTTTAACACCAGGAAACAATAACATCCAAGGCAAAGGCAAAAGAGTAATCCACAAGGCAGGCAATGGTCAGGGCAGGCAGCAAATAATCAAAAACAAGGTAACACTCCAAGGATCAAAACACGAGAAAGGCAAAAACTAGGAACATGGAAACTAGGAAACACGGAAGGGCTAAACATTCAATTACCAGCGATATGAGAGTGTGTGTGTGCCATTCTTATAGTGTGATACTGATGAGGTGATGAGTCCAGGCAAAGGATTATTGGGAATGTAGTCTGTGGGAACAGTCAGGGAGCCAAGGTGGAGCAGTGAGCCAGGGAGGAGCATAGAGCCAAGGCGGAGCAGTGAGCCGAGAAAGAGCTGGCGGAGCAGAGAGCCAAGGCAGAGCTGGTAAAGCAAGAAGCCTGGGTGGAGCTGAAGACCACCAGAGCGGAGCAAGCGGAGCTGAAGAGCACCAGGGCGGAGCTGAAGACCACCTTAGCAGAGCAGACTGGACTGAAGATTCCCTCAGTGGAGCAGATAACCACCAGAGCAGGGCAGAAGACCACCATGGTGGAGCAGACGGACTGGGCAAAGTAGAAGACCACCACGGCGGAGCAGACAGACCGGGCAGATCAGGCAGAACTGGAACAAAGAGCACAGAGAGGTTAACAATGGCCTCAGCGGCTGTAACAGTACCGGCAGACAGTTCAGAAACGGCATCTTTGGCCATAACAGGGCGAGCAGAGAATTCAGGGGCAGCCCTTTTGACCATGGCAGTACAGTCAGAGAGTTCAGAAACAACATCCCTGGTCATTGAAGGGCAAACAGACAGTTCAAGGAGGGCCTTTTTAGCCAGGATAGGACAGCCACAGAGTTCAGAATCAACCTCCTTGTTCGGAACAGGACAGACTGCGAGTTCAGAAATGGCCTTCTTAGCCGTAACAGGACAGACTAGGGGTTCAGAAACAGCCTCCTTACCCACAACAGGACAGGCAGAGAGTTCACAAACAGCCTCCATAGCCGTGACAGGACAGGCAGAGAATTCAGAAATGGTCTTCTTAGCCATGACAGGACAGACAGAGAGTTCACAGATGGCCTCCACAGCCGTGACAGGACAGGCAGAGAGTTCATAGGCAGTCTCCTTAATCGTGATGGGACAGTCAAGGAGTTCAGGATCTGACTTATTGGCCGTGGCAGGGCACTGAGTGAATGCAGAGGCAGTCTTAACGACCGTAACAGGCAGGGCTGAGAATTCATGATTGGCTTCTAGGGCCAAGACTGGTTTGACAGGGGATTTACTGACGGTCTCCATGACCTCGTCAGGACAGACAAAGAGTTCATTAGTGGGCACCCCTGTCTTAAGAGGAGCTGAAGCAAACACCCCACCACCTCTGGAGGTTCTGCAGCAGATGCCGCCACCTCTGGAGGTACTGCAGTGGATCCGGCCACCTCTGGAGGTTCTACAGCAGTAGCAATAGGAGCTACAACAAACACAGAGAGTTCAGAGACAGCACTTGCGGCCATAACAGAGGCATCAGGAAACAGGGAGAGTTCAAAACTAGTGTCCGTGTTAGAAACAGAGGTGACGGGGAACACCGAGAGCTCGAGGAAGAGTGCTGCTACGGTCTCAGAAGGAGTTGGAGCAGATATTTCCGCTGTAAAAAGGTTCTGCAACAGAAGTTGCCAACTTTGACTGGAACGTCTGCAAACTGGAACGGACTCAGAGACAGGAAAGAGCTCTGGGACTGGAAAGGACTCCAAGACTGGAGTGGGTTTGGGAGTGGATTTGAGTACTGGAGTAGAGGCTGACATTTTTTCGGGAATCCCACAAGTCACGGGAATCCCGCGGGAATCCCAAAATCGCTACGAATCACGTGGTTGGGACGGGACAGGAAAAAATGTCAGCGGGAGTGGGCAGGCCCGGGAATAGTAATGATACCCAACTTTATACACAAATATACCTTTTATATAAATAAACTATAAACTGTATATGTTAACTTTGAACTCAATTCTAGTTGCCCTGTCTCTTTATGCTCTACTCCTGTTTGCTTTGGTGTGGCTGGTTGTGAATGATGCAGTTTGTGACGGACAGATTGTTAACGGCTGGTCTATGTGGTAATACACTCGGGCAGGACATCCAAACGCTCACCTATCATTCATCAACCTCAAATATGGCTTTTCATCTGAAAGATGTATGTAGAGAAATGTGCCTAACCTAGAGAAATGTGCGCTATTGAAGTGTTTGTGTGGAGAGTGGAAGCTGAATAGTAGCGCTCGCTGCAGGACAGGCGCTGGTGCGCTCACTTGCTCTTAAAATCTCCATAATTTTTGGTCATACAGATAAAAGTAGCCTAATACATCTTCCGAATCTGTAAAGACTCTAAGTTTATTTGTGTGCAGTCAGAATAACAACGAAACATTGCGCTTCTGTAAAGTAACTAATTAAAGCAAACAGGATGCGCTTTCTGCCATCTAGGTCTCTGTGAAGTTGAGCGAGAAACTTCGAAACTCTGTCTATGAAAAATATATCATAGAGAGTGAAATGTCTACTTTCAAATGAAAAAAAAAATCAAATAGAAAACGTGTTAGCATGGATGATTTACATGAAATTTAATGTGTGTGCAATGCAGAGTCTTTATTGCGAGTTTATATCTCACAATTCTGACTTAACTCGCAATTCTGAGAAAAAAAGTCAGAATTGTGAGTTATGTCTCGCAGTTCTGACTTTATTTCTCAGAATTGCGACTTTATATCTCACAATTATGACTTTATAACTCACATTTCCATTAACCAATGTTATGCGACTAAAACGTAACCTTTTGCCTCTCGCGATAAGTCATGGCAAAGGATTTTGGTGAGATTTGACGGATTTTGGATGCATTTATTCAAAGGAGGCGTAAGCGTGTATCTTTACAGAAGCACCACGGAGAGTCACTTCAGAAACATGCGTGGCGTGGCCGGAATAAACACGTGCATTGACTAGAGTGGCCGCAATCAGCTTCAGTGGCCATATCAGAGCCACACTGCACCGCAGACGTGTGCAGTGTAAATTGTCTAAGCATTAATGGCAGGGAAAGCCCCTTATATTCGAGAGCGACCACGTATGAAGTGTTTCTTGGAGGTTATAGTACACTGAAGAATGATTATATGACTTTTTACATACGCCATGTGACCTGTAAATGCGGGAAAAAAAGTTTCCATTGCAGTTTTGCGAAATATTCCTTTTTCGAATTGCCTGAAAAACCACCTCATGCAAGTGTAAACATTTTTTGCGATTATATGGGAGTTTTTGCGAAATTAACACGTTTCCATTAGGCGTATTTTCAATTCGCAATTTTAATTTGCGCAATTTGAAGGGTAATGGAAACGCGTCTACTGTGAACACATACCCGGAGCAGTGGGCAGCCATATTGTTGCGGTGCCCAGGGGGCAGTTGGGGGTTACTCTGAGCCTTGCTCAAGAGTCTCACCTCAGTTGTGGTATTGAGGGTGGAAGAGAGCGCTAGTTATTCACTCCCCCCACGACAATTCCTGCCGGACCTGAGACTCGAGCCCATGACCTTCGGGTTACAAGTCCGATTCTCTATCCATTAAGCCATGATTGGAGGAGCGAACACTGGAGAAGCGGACACAGGCGGGCGCTCTGGAGGAGTGGACTCTGGACTAGGAGCAAACTCTGGAATGGATTCATGGACTAGAGCTGGATCTTGGCTGAGCTCTGGGGCGAGAGCGGGCACTAGACTGAGCTCGGGGGCTGAAGTCTGCACTGGACTTTGGTCAGAGGCTGGAGCCTGCACTGGACTTTGGTCTAGAACAGATATCCTCTCTCTGTGCCAAACTCTGGATCAGGAGCTCTCTCTGGGTTAAACTGAGGAACAGGAGCCCTCTCTGGGCTAAACTCGGGGACTGGAGCCCTCTCTGGGCTAAACTCAAGGACTGGAGTCATCTCTAGGCTAGACTCAGGGACTGGAGTGGGCGCCACCACCTCGGGAGGTTCTGCAATGGAAGCTGCATCCTCTGGGGAAACTACGGTGGTGTGTGTGGCCTAAACACACAGAATGGCCGTAGCCATAGCTGGTAGGACAGAGAGAACATTGTCTATTTCCAAGACTGACGGTACTGTGCCTAGGGAACTGGGGTGAGTAGCGGCCGGCTGGTTTGAGACTTTGGAACGGTGGCCATGACGTGACGTGCAGCCATTCTGTAATAAGTCTCTGGGATGGTAGCCATTTTACAAAATGTCTCTGGGTTGGCAGCCATTTTATGAACAGACTCTGAAGCAGCAGACACGACGGGACGAGACTCAAGAGAGGCAACCATGACTGTAGAAGGCTGTGGTGAGGCGACCATGTTACGGTCCTCCTCCAACATACCCACGGTGAATGCAGAGCCGCTCAATTGAAGTGCCAGATCAGTATACCAAAGTATGTTCCAAAGTCCAATTTGGGTCATGAAGTGGCATACAAGAGCTGAGCAACTCAGAAAGCCCTCCACGGAAACATATCATGAGGCATATCTTGTCCATAGAAGTAAAATGGGCCAGTTCAATAAAGTCTAAAACATAATCCTCAATAGACTGCTCACCTTGACAGAGACCAATGATCTTAGATGCTGGATTCATGGCAGGCCTGGATACACTCAATAAAGACGCTGGATCTGGGTATGGCTGGTGATTCTGTAATGAAGGGAGGCGTGACAACAAAGTGGGGATCCACATGCAGGCTTTAATCCATAGAGCGTAATAATAACAGGCAGGGTCAAACACCAGCAAACAGTAGCATCAAAGGCACAGGCAAAAGAGTAACAGGGCTCTAGACTGCGGCCAAAATGGTCGCATTTATGACCATTTTTTGAGAATGTGCGAGTTAAAATTTGACGTGGTCGCATTTGTGCGAGTGCATGGTCTGCACTGCTCCAAAGTGTCTGCTTCATGCAGCGCGCTGCAGAGCCACGGCATATTGTAGCAGGAGTCAGATTTCACTGATCACGTGAAGAGAGGCGCTTTCAGCGCGAGCGCTTCGTGAGTAGAGCCTGGTTTATACTCGCAGCGTCAGCAAGAGCACGAAGGTGCGCGCCACGGACGGAGCGCAATGGAGGATTTGGTTTTCAAACTAAAGTAAAAGACCGCTTCTTAAACCAGAGATGGTGAACATGTTGGTATTCTTGTGGGGAAAAAGACACGCAAGTCCTGTTAGTGACAACCAGTTTAGTTTTACTTTTCTTTTTGTTTTCGTTTTGAAAAGCTTGTTATCTTTACTTTTTACCTCACGTTACGTTATGGAGGCTTTCCTTATTTTTTTTATTATTATTATTATTATTTATTTGATTCCTCAGTTTTTGCTAAACATTCTGTAATTTATTAGTCGGTATATAATACAGCATGTGATGTATCCTATGCCATGCCTCGTCTTATTCGTTTGTTAATAAAGGTTATGTAAGCTATAGTTTGTCATTGTAGCCTACTGTTTTATTGTTGCTGTGCTTTTTAATTAAGAATAACAATGAATCCATCTATTGTTTTAGTCCTAAAAAGTGAAAAGTGTATAGTAATATAAGCAAACCAGACAATTAACTTTTCTTGTAAAACGTGACACCAAGATAGCGAATTTGAAAGTGAAAGCGCACGAAAAGAGGAATTCCTGTTCACAAAATTTAAATCACAAATACTGATGAAAAAGAACAGGTTGAATGTTGAACAACTATGAACTATGAGCTATGATAAAAGTTCATCAGCATGCATTGATTAATCATGTTGTAGCAAACAATAAATAAATAAATAAATAAAAATTGCGACCACATTATGTGCTCATGTATGGGGCCAAAATGATCTCAATAATAATTCACGCAAAAGACGCGATGCACACGTGTAACCCAATTCACATGCATGAAAAAAATATATATATTCACAAAACCCAATTCACATACACAAAATAAGATTATATATTCATAAAATACGTTTCACAAATGCAAAACACAATTCACAGATGTACAACTGTGTACAAAATTTTTGAATGTTTAAAATTCTCGAATTTATCATGGGCTGTGAATGTGAATTGCCTTGGATTTGTGTGTGTATTTTGGAGACTTTCCTGGCAGCGAACTCCTCCCACGCATTTCACTCATACTCTTTAGCCAATCAGATTTAAGCCTGTCAGTCGACCAATCATAACTCGCCATGGGCGTGCCTACCTGGATACTGATGTCATCGGCGTGAGACCACCGTTCAAGTTATGATTCAGTAGAGGTATGTGCAGTTGATCGTTTCATTTCAGTTAACTAGCCAAGTAAAGGTGTATCATTTTATTTTTGCATGTTTACTTAAAACTTGGAAGTAAAATCGGTCGTTTAGACACTCGCTAATGTGAACAATATAAGTCAGCGGCTGCTTAGTCCAGATTGTGTTATGATGTAATAGTGATCAATTCTTATGTTTATTTAATAAAGAATCATTATTCACGTGGATACCATACCACATGAAGATATTAGGTTAAAAAAAAAAAATCAGTGTAAAGCATAAAATAATGTTTTGACTGATGGGACGTGGTAAATAAATAGAATGAAAATATACTTTTTTTTATGTCAGAATTAAAATATTCAAAACAAGTCAGTTGTTACAGTTGCTGTATAAGATTTATTAAAGTTTTCTGAATACTTTGGGAATAAAATGTCCATGAAATGACCTGACCATTATTTTCAATTATTTTTCATGCATGTGAATTGGGTTACACGTGTGGATCGCGTCTTTTGCGTGAATTATTATTGAGATCATTTTGGCTCCATACTCGTGTGACCAACTGAGAAAGTTAGTTGCAAAAGAGCGACCAGTGGGAAGAATGAGTCTAGAGCCCAGAGTAATCCACAAGGCAGGCAATGGTCAGGGCAGGCAGCAAACAATCAAAAACAAGGTAACAGTCCAATGATCAAAACACGAGAAAGGCAAAAACTAGGAACATGGGAACTAGGAAACACAGAAGGCCTAAACATTCAATCATCAGCGATATGAGAGTGTGTGTGTGTGCCATTCTTATAGTGTGATACTGATGAGGTGATGAGATACAGGTGATTGCAACTGGTGATGAGTCCGGGCAAAGGATTATGGGGAATGTAGGCTGTGAGAATGTGAGAACAGTCTGGAGGGGAGTGCCCTTTTGTTTGGAGCTCATTCATGGGCACTCCAGCTGGTGATCGTAACTATTAGCAATGTAAAAACTGATTTTTTTTTTTTTTTTTTTTTTAATTATTGTGCTGACACCACGCAACATTAGTTATTTTTCCCAGTTTTATACATAATCCCTCTCTAAACACAAACTCAAGTGTGCCACACACTGTTTTCTGAAGGCGTTTACAGACAGTAACAGAGACACTGGCAGAGTTTAACAAACTAAACCTTGCTGGCAAGTGTTAGTAAATAAAAAATACTGTAGTGAGCAACTGAGGAATCTATTGTTTATCCGTATAAATTGAAGCATCTTGTTTTTTCGGGTGTTCCACTTAGGCAGTGTAAATCTCGGTTTGGGCCCATTGTAACCCACCTCCTCTCCACATGGAGGGATGCTGAAAGACGTTCACAACTAGTTACAATATGGCATAGGCATTCGCCTATTTTCCACAATAATAATCTTTTGTCAGGCAGTACTCCATTTCATTGTCTGCAATGGACTCATAATAAGGTTTAAAATCCTTCCAGAATCTCAAAACTCAATATAATCTGCCAGGCACCTCCTTTTTTATGTATTTGCGCATTAGATCGGCCCTACGGGCATATGGGGTGCCTTGGAACTCAACTGCCTGTTCACCCTTTGCACAAACTAATCCTTCCTTCTGAGGAATCTCCCTCCTC
The DNA here is from genome assembly GCA_039654775.1 of Spinibarbus caldwelli. NCBI lineage: Eukaryota > Metazoa > Chordata > Actinopteri > Cypriniformes > Cyprinidae > Spinibarbus > Spinibarbus caldwelli. The sequence continues at coordinate 23,958,637 of CM077255.1, read as the reverse complement.
TGCTTCAGTCATCTATCTCTTTCTTCTTGAGCATTCATACAAACCTATTACAACTGTTTGGGCTAAGGATCTTAATGAAGATGTGCATGTTTTATTTTCGGATCAGGTAAGGGGTATGTTTTAATTGTCTTCTAAAAACCCTAATCACCAAATGATTCATTGGAAATTGCTGCATAGGGTTTATTTGACTCCAATGAAACGTTTTTATATGAATCTGTCATCTTCTCCTAAGTGTAGTCTCTGTTCGCAAGGATCTTTAGGCACGTTTTTGCTTTTTTTGGGGGAGTGCCCCTCTCTCTCACCTTTTTGGACTCAGTTCTCACAGGACCTTTCATATCTGTTGGGTACTGAGATATGTTTGACTCCACGCCATTTTTTCATGAATGACTTTTGGGACTTCACCTTGTCCGTCCAACAAAGATGTTTACTGTTAGATGCTCTCACAGCAGCAAAAAATTGCTAGTCAACCGTTGGACTCTTCTTCACACAATGGACAGATGAACCTGGACTGTGTATTTGTTGGACATTATCTCCATGTAACTCTCAACTTCTCGTATACATGGATCTAATGTGAAAACTGTAAATTTATGGCATTCAGGCATTCAGCTTTTAATGTTGTCATCTTTTCTAAAATCTTTGTAAAAATGATTTTATATTTATTTATTTATTTATCTATTAATATTAATTAATTTTTATTATTATTATTTATTTATTTTTATTTATTATTTATTTTTTGAAGTCTACCAGGGTGTGGGATGGGTTGGGGTGAGTTCTAAATTTGCACAGCTGCTTTTTGTTTTTATACTATTGTTCCCAGAAGAAATTTCAATAAACAGTTGTTAACAACAACAAATATATATATATATATATATATATATATATATAATAAAAAATACTGTAGTGAACAGCATATTCTAGGCATTCTAGAGTGGAGAAAGGTGCTACATTTTGATTGGATCTTGGTGGACCAAAGCCTGTGTTATACTTTCCGCATGAGCAATCCGGACGTGTACATGGACAGCGTGGATGCGGACTACTTGTATTTATGCTACTGAAAGCGTACGCTGATGGTCCGCTCCGTGGACGTGTTCCATACATGCGCAGTAGATCAGCTTCAACAGTAAACAAACATGTGAACAAACAATTGCCCAGAGTTACTGCACATCTGGCTGTCTTTATATTGATTTATCGACGGATTGTAGAAGTGCGGGTAGCGACGGACTTCTTCACACAGCCTACGCATGCGCAATTGGTTTTGTAGCCTACTGACCACGCGTACTTGTCCACAAGGTTACAAAAATTGGGAGGCACGTGGATCTCCGCGAAGAGCCTCCGCACACACCCTCCGATGACGATTTTTACATTACGCATACCCTAGCGGATTCGCGCACGCGGAAAATATAACATAGGCTTAACACAAACACAATATCCAGTGCCATTATATAAGGCTACAAGGATAACTGCAAGGCACCTCTTAGAGCAGTGACCCTCAAATCTAGTTCGCGAGATCCACTTACCTGCAGAGTTTAGCTCCAACCCTAATCAAACAAACACACCTGAGTTTGCTAATCAGTGTCTTCAGGATCATTAGAAAATCACAGGTAGGTTTGTTTTATTAGGGTTGGAGCTAAACTCTGCAGTTATCCTTGTAGCCTTATATAATGAACCTTATAAAAACCTTAAAATTGATGTAAATTACAACACAGCCACGTCATACTTAGAGTAAGATTAATGACAGATTTTTGTAGTACAACATTTTACACAAATTCAGCTGTTAAAGAGGTCATGCATTTAGAAATTAAATTTCTACTGGGAACTGGGAACCTAACCCTAACCCTAATCTTTTGACATGTAAGGTCATTGTGCTATAAAAACATTCTTTAAGTTTAGAATTCAAAACTTCCTCATTAGTCCAAAGTAGTCCATTAGTCCACAGCTTTAATTGAAACCAAGCTGTCAAAATGACTGCCTGCACAGCCTCCTACTTCATCATCATGTCTTTGATGAAGCAGCGTGTTATTAAAATGATATATACTAACCTACAACATAATCAATGATGCTATCTTTACTACACTCTACATCATGTTAAAACACTGCCAGTGTTTTAGAGTACCTTTTTAAAAATTTTATTACAGTTAAAAAGTGTTGTCAGGGTAATGTTTGGTTTGTCTGTATTTTATTTTTGGTTTTTATTTGCCTGCCTGTCTGTCTGATTTCTATGTTTTTACCTTTGTTACTGATTTAAGTTACACACCTGTTTGTAGTGGAGTTGCTCATTATCTTGCTTTGTTCTGTTCTGTTCACATGTTAAAAGCTATCTTAATCCCGAGTATATATCTGTTCATTGTGAGTTTGTCAAAATAAAAAGAGGATTGCCGCATTTAGATTCTGCTTCAACTTATCCTTTGCTGCAGGGACATAGCCTGGGGGTGGCTAGGGGTCACCACTGACCTAAGCTTGGCCACCGCTTTGGCCACCCCACACAAAACTGCAGTTTTTGTCCCTTTTTTCTTGACGAGAAATGCATTTATTAAGACACGGAACCGCTGTATCTCTTTACGACCACATCAAACGGGACACTTTTCAGACGCGCACTTCAACTAGTCAAACGAGCGTGGAAAACGGTACAGGTGCCAAATGAGCTTCAGTAGAACAACAGTGAACTGCGGTCTGATGACATGTTGTTAGGCTATATGTCAGTAAAACAAACTTTCCTGTCCTGTCAGCCATTTTACTGTGCTCACGGCGCACACTCTTCAACTGTATGCGAATATGAGGTGCACGCTCTATATTGCTTCATCATAAATAAAGCACACAAGAAACTATGAGCATACAATGTAGTTATGTCGTCAGTTAAGTCATGAAATGACCAAAAAGATGATTAAAGTTGCAAATCGTGCATACATGTATATATGCATCACATTAAAGAGCGTCTCTCAAATTCGTACTAAAATATAGCCTATTCTACAATTCAAGATCACAATATAAGACGCAAACTGAAATGCATTTTTATTTGTAATCTAATGCACAAGTAAATGTGAGCACTTGTACTAGAAAATATGCACTATTTTTTTGTTGTTGTTGTTAATTTGTAAAGTACAAATGAAAATGAAACCATTTAATTGCATAAAATAACTTATTTTACATTCTAGCATTCATGTGCTGTTGATTTCCGGCCTTTTTCACATTCTTATTGCTATCTGCATGCCTCATCCATGAGTATGCAATGTTGGAGAACAAGATTTTGGGGGTTTTGAGAACCAGAACCAAGCTGCAATAAAGCTATATATAGTAAGCCCCTTTATTAAAATACCTGGAGGTGAGGAATAATACAAAAAAGTCATATTACTTGATCTAATTCACAAATATCACAATTACAATTAAGTAGAAATTAATTGTATTCAGTTGTGTTTTAGGCACTAAAACAGTCCAGTACTTTATTTCATCCATTTTCATTTCACTTTATTTATAGCGCACTTTACAACTGCACCTGCAGACCAAAGTGCTGAACAATCAAGAAACAGTCATTAAAACACAGAACATAAGACAACACACATTCAACTAACAGCAAAGACTAGCCCACACTCTCAAAGGCTAAAGGCAAGAAGTAGTTTTTGACTTCAACTTTAAAAGCATTTAACGATGAGATCTCTCTAAGTACCTGAGGCAGACTATTCCAGAGCTTCGGCCCTGCAACAGCAAAGGCCTGATCCCCTTTTAACTTTAAATGAGTACGAGGGACAGTAAGCAATAACTTATTATTGGATCTTAGAGACCTAGGTGCTTGACGAACAGCAATGAGCTCCGACACGTAAGCAGGGGCCATCCCATGCAATGCTTTAAAAACATATAAAAGAGTTTTATATTTTATCCTATAGCTCACGGGTAGCCATTTGAGAGAAGCTAAAATAGGAGAGATATGATGACTTTTCTTAGCACCCACTAGCAGCCTAGCTGCTGCATTCTGAACTAATTGCAAACGTGAAATAGTGTTCTGGCAGGACTCCACATACAATACACTGCAATAGTCCAGACGAGACAAAACAAAGGCATTAATAACCTTCTCTAAGTCTTTTCTTGACAGAATAGGCTTTAGACGAGCAATAGACCTAATCTGGAAAAAACAACTCTTTACTTTATAATCAAACACATTTTTATATTGAAATAATGAAGACTTCTGTGCCACCCCAGACTGGTTGCTGGCCCCTCCCTGGCCACCCCTATGAAATCATCCTGGCTCCGCCACTGAGCTGATGGTAATCGCCTAAATCAGTGGAAAATGAATAGAAATTATTATTCTCTCTGAAGAAATATGAATTAAACATGTAAATATACCATTATTTCTCCAAGTATCTTTGGACTATAAGCCCTTATTCACGCTGTTCAGTGAAGCTATGGTAACACAAATAAACCGTTGCAGATGTGACTGAATATGAATGCGTGTTGATATTCTATTCCAAATATCACACATACAAATTTATTATTTTGCACTTTTGACATTAATAAATTACTGTCACTGCAACAGAGTTTTATCAAAACAGAGGTCAAATATTGAAGCTAGAGCCTTTAATTTTTCTAATGATGCACAGTTTGTCCATTTCAAGTAAAAGTGTGATGTTTTAACATGCTGTGAAAGTGAAACAACAATAATCTGAGGCCATCTGCGATTTCTGCGTGTTAAGAAGTTAATATGTATTTGGAGATTGTTTTTCTCAAATGAAACACTGAAAAGCGACTCTAAGAGCAGCTCTGGAGAGGAAATTCATGTGTTTATGTCCTCATATATTGAGACAGCAGACACTGAAAACACTGTGAGTGTCACCAAAAGAGTTTGAGTTGTAGACAAAACGGCGCCATTCATTTATACAGAGACACACAGAACATGAAAACTTATTCGCGACATATACTGACTCTGTAGTTACATATATTTCTGTTTTATGATAGGCAGTTAGATTAATCCAGCAGGGTATTTCTTCATGGCCAGATGAAACATACCAATTAACAAAACTAACAGATATTGAGGAATTAAAAAATTAGATGAGTATTAATTTCCTACTATTAAATCCTAAAAAAAAAAAAAAATAGAGGTTTTAATTATTGGCCCAAAAACCAATAACTTAGATGCAATAATCTAGAATACTCTCTAACACTTGATGGCTACTCTGTCAAGTCTTCGTCGTCAGTTAGGAATTTGAGTGTTTTGTTTGATAGCAATCTTTCATTTAAAAGCCACATCTCTAGCATTTGTAAATTCCATTTTTTTTCTATCTTAAAAATACATCTAAATAACAACATATGCTCTCAATGACATGCAGAAAAGTGAATTCATGCATTCATGGCCACAAGTCTACATTACTGTAATGCTTTACTGGGTGGTTGTACTGCATGCTTAAAAGACAAACTTCAGCTAGTCCAAAATGCAGCAGCTAGAGTTCTCCCCAGGTAAAAATAAAGTATACTTGAATGAACTAAAAAAATACTTCAATACAAGCAAGTATATTTGTAGTACATTCTTTTTTTGTGTGCTAAATAAAAATTGTAATTAAATAATTGTAAAAGTTATACACTATAAATACACTAATTAAAAGTATATTTCTATTTCAGTAGTACTTCAGCGCACTTGAAAAAGTATACTAAATACCACTAATACGTCAACAGATTTTTAGTGCATTGAAATAAAGTATACTACCACAAAAATATACAGTGTTTTATTAGTGTATTTTGTAAAAGTGTGCTTTGAATGCTTTAAAAAATAGTTCAATTTTAGTAGACTTTTATATAGTAATTCTAAATTTAATTTAAATTGATTTTATTAAAAATATATTACCAACTGTGGTACTTAAGTACACTTAATATAAACGCACTAATTAGCACTAACACTTAAATTGATTTTAAGTGTATAGTCAGATAAGACAAATATACAGAAGTGTTTTATAAGTGCATTACTTAAAAGTGTGCTATAAACACTTCACATAAAATTTTTGTGGATTTTTATATATACTATCACAAAGATCTATTTTAATGGATTTTCAAAATACAGTAGAAATGTATTAATTACAAGTAAAACTCTGTACATCACAATAAAATAGTTTTGATGAAAGAGATACCGTTTTATTTGTTTGTTTACATACCATACCTGTGCTGCAATGTTGCATTTATATGGTAATAGGGTAATTATCCTTTCAATCTATAGGTGTTTATATTTACATGAATTGCATTTACAGTAATTTTAATCAAACATATTATTTATAACATTCCAATAGTTAATTTATTAATGATGGAAAACAACAGATTCATGAAGTGACTACACAATAGGTATAATTTTAGAATGTGTTAAACTTTTTTGGTAGCAAACATGCAGGTTAAATGTGTACTAAAATTCACAATTTAACAGTAAGTATACTTTTAGCATAAAGTACTTAAAGTGCTATATTTTAATGGGGAAAAAGTGCTACTAATGACATACTAATAGTGCATTTGATTGTATTATTTAAAGACACCATTAACATGTAGTTAATTATATCATATAAATGGAATATTAACATTTTCAATACATTTGAAATTAGTTATTTAATGTATAAAAAATAAGTGGGCAATACATTATAAATACATTTTGTATAAATTTATTATATATTATTCTTATTTTTTAAATAATTCATAAGTCTATTTTCTATGTATGATGAGTATGTTTAAAAGTGTATGAAAGATGGGTTCAAGTGTACTATATTTCATTATACATTTTTAACGCAGAGATAGTATGTTAAAAGAACATTTTATTTCATATTCATGGTGTCTCAAAATAGCACAGTTGAGTACACTTAGATGTTCTTAAGATTATCTTAAGAAGCACTAAAGAATCATTTTTAGCATATTAAGTACAAAATTACTTTGTGAAAGCACTAAGCACTTTAAGTACATTATTGAAGTGTACTGAAATAAAGTGTATTTAAGTGTACTTTTTTTCACCTGGGTCACTAGAACGAGGAAGTATGAACATATTAGCCCGGTTCTGTCAACTCTGCACTAGCTCCCTATTGAACATTGCATACATTATGTACAAAGCTCTAAATGGTTTAGCTTCCCAGTACTTGAGTGAGCTCTTATCACATTATAGTCCTTCACATATATTGCCACATACAGTGGGACAAAAAAGTATTTAGTCAGCCACCAATTGTGCAAGTTCTCCCACTTAAAAACATGAGAGAGGCCTGTAATTTTCATCATAGGTATACCTCAACTATGAGAGACAACATGAGAAAAAAAAAAATCCAGAAAATCACATTGTAGGATTTTTAAAGAATTTATTTGCAAATTATGGTGGAAAATAAGTATTTGGTCAATAACAAAATTTCATCTCAATACTTTGTTATATACCCTTTTGTTGGCAATGACAGAGGTCAAACGTTTTCTGTAAGTCTTCACAAGGTTTTCACACACTGTTGCTGGTATTTTGGCCCATTCCTCCATGCAGATCTCCTCTAGAGCAGTAATGTTTTGGAGCTGTCGCTGGGCAACACGGACTTTCAACTCCCTCCAAAGTTTTTCGATGGGGTTGAGATCTGGAGACTGGCTAGGCCACTCCAGGACCTTGAAATGCTTCTTACGAAGCCACTCATTCGTCGCCTGGGTGGTGTGTTTGGGATCATTGTCATGCTGAAAGACCCAGCCACGTTTCATCTTCAATGCCCTTGCTGATGGAAGGAGGTTTTCACTAAAAATCTCACGATACATGGCCCCATTCATTCTTTCGTTTACACGGATCAGTCGTCCTGGTCCTTTTGCAGAAAAACAGCCCCAAAGCATGATGTTTCCACCCCCATGCTTCACAGTAGGTATGGTGTTCTTTGGATGCAACTCAGCATTCTTTCTCCTCCAAACACGACAAGTTGAGTTTTTACCAAAAAGTTCTATTTTGGTTTCATCTTACCATATGACATTCTCCCAATCCTCTTCTGGATCATCCAAATGCTCTCTAGCAAACTTCAGTCGGGCCCAGACATGTACTGGCTTAAGCAGGGGGACACGTCTGGCACTGTAGGATTTGAGTCCTTGGCGGCGCAGTGTGTTACTGATGGTAGCCTTTGTTACTTTGGTCCCAGCTCTCTGCAGGTTATTCACTAGGTCCCCCCGTGTGGTTCTGGGATTTTTGCTCACAGTTCTTGTGATCATTTTGACCCCACGGGGTGAGATCTTGCGTGGAGCCCCAGATCGAGGGAGATTATCAGTGGTCTTGTATGTCTTCCATTTTCTAATAATTGCTCCCACAGTTGAGGACAGAGGAGCCTCTTAAAGAAGTTGTTACAGGTCTGTGAGAGCCAGAAATCTTGCTTGTTTGTAGGTGACCAAATACTTATTTTACCGAGGAATTTACCAATTAATTCTTTAAAAATCCTACAATGTGATTTTCTGGATTTTTTTTTTTTTTCTCATTTTGTCTCTCATAGTTGAGGTATACCTATGATGAAAATTACAGGCCTCTCTCATCTTTTTAAGTGGGAGAACTTGCACAATTGGTGGCTGACTAAATACTTTTTTGCCCCACTGTATATTGCGATGTCAAAATTCTGGCCAATTTATAATAACTGGAATATCAAATTCAACTGCGAGTGGTAGATCCTTTTCCAATTTAGTGCTCAAACTCTGGAACAGTCTTCCTAGAATTGTTCGCAGGACATACAAAATCGCTAGCCCGACGTCCCTGGACTATTGTGTCTTCCAGTCAGGCTACCAAAATGTATCACCACCTTGTGCAAAGGGCTATCTTAACTACAGGGTTACCGCGGGTGCAAAAAAGTCTTAAAAAGTCTTAAATTTAGCAGCATCAAATATAAGGCCATAGAAAGTCCTAAATAAGAAATAAGAAAAGTCGGAATTATAATTTCAAGAGACCTTAAATGTGGGAATCGACAGACAACTAGGGTAAACGTACCTATTAAGCTCACCAAAATCTACATTGAGACATTTTTAGTGCACAAGATATTGGTTTCAGTACAAAAAGTTATGTTAAACTTCAAAATGATATCTTTTAAAAAATATGAGTGCTGAACTTTTCAGTGTCAAAATGCGGCAAGAGTGTTTTTATATGAATGTATCTCTGAAGGGAACCATCTGTCTTGAGAAAAGTTTTGATGGCATTTTCACTTTATCTGCCAATAATACCTGACAACGTAGGGTTTATGAACGCAGTGCTGCTTTGTGTTTAGCCGTTGCTGGAGAAATCATTATATTCTGCAGTTCAGGTCTGGTGAGTTTGCTGGCCAGTCAAGCACACCAACACCATGGTCATTTAACCAACTTTTGGTGCTTTTGGCAGTGTGAGCAGGTGCCAAATCCTGCTGGAAAATGAAATCAGAAGAAGGAAGCATAAGGTGCTCCAAAATTTCTTGATAAATGGGTGCAGTGACTTTGGTTTTCAAAAACACAATGGACCAACACCAGCAGATGACATTGCACCCCAGATCATCACAGACTGTGGAAACTTAACACTGGACTTCAAGCAACTTGGGCTATGATCTTCTCCACCCTTCCTCCAGACTCTAGGACCTTGGTTTCCAAATGAAATACGAAACTTGCTCTCATCTGAAAAGAGGACTTTGGACCACTGGGCAACAGTCCAGTTCTTCTCCTTAGCCCAGGTAAGATGCCTCTGACGTTGTCTGTGGTTCAGGAGTGGCTTAACAAGAGGAATACGAAAACTGTAGCCAAATTCCTTGACACATCTGTGTGTGGTGGCTCTTGATGCCTTGACCCCAGCCACAGTCCATTCCTTGTGAAGTTCACCCAAATTCTTGAATCGATTTTGCTTGACAATCCTCATAAGGCTGCGGTTCTCTCGGTTGGTTGTGCATCTTTTTCTGCCACACTTTTTCCTTCCACTCAACTTTGTTAACATGCTTGGATACAGCACTCTCAGCCAGCTTCTTTGGCAATGAATGTTTGTGGCTTACCCTCCTTGTGAATTTACATTTACATTTACATTTAGCAGACGCTTTTATCCAAAGCGACTTACATAGCATTCAAGTTACAGTTTTTACATTTGATCAGCTCTTGGTTTCCCTGGGAATCGAACCCATGATCTTGGCGTTGCTAGCGCCATACTCTACTATTTGAGCTACAGGAAAGTGAAGGGTGAAGGGTGTCAATGATTGTCTTCTGGACAACTGTCAGATCAGCAGTCTTCCCCATGATTGTGTAGCCTAGTGAACCAAACTGAGAGACCATTTTGAAGGCTCAGGAAACTTTTGCAGGTGTTTTGAGTTGATTAGCTGATTGGCATGTCACCATATCCTAATTTGTTGAGATAGTGAATTGGTGGGTTTTTGTTAAATGTGAGCCAAAATCATCACAATTAAAAGAACCAAAGACTTAAACTACTTCAGTCTGTGTGCATTGAATTTATTTAATACACGATTTTCACAATTTGAGTAGAATTACTGAAATAAATGAACTTTTCCACGACATTCTAATTTATTGAGATGCACTTGTATGTATGTGTGTGTGTGTGTGTGTATATATATATATATATATATATATATGTCGGGCGGAAACCTCCTATGTCCAAATTTTGTCAATTTCATATTTTTTCACAAATCTATGCTATTGGTCAGTCCCCACGTGGGTCTGTTATTTTTACAAATTAATAACCAATCTAAAGTGTTGAAAATAGCTTGAGCGCAAATCTCTTAACTCCATTGGACACTTAAACTGTCTGAGAAACCTCGTAACTCCACCTCTTCTTCACTCCACGGGAGCCTCGCGGCTTTATGTCTCCTCAACAGGTACGTGCAGCTTTGGGGGCTCAAGCCCCTGCCCTTTATCAAAATTATTCAAAAGTGAACCTCTCAGACAAATAGCAATGATATTGTAGTCAATAAAACAAAATGAATTTGAATTATAATTAACATGACAATGTGCACAAAACGGTAACTAATCGCTCAAAAGTCGGAAAATTCCTGTTTATTTTTAGATATCTGTCAATCTGAGGCTGTTATGGGTTGCGTGTGTTTTACTCGACTGACTGATATTCCACAGTCTGTTCAGAAACCATAGGCTCTCAAGCATATATGGTTCTTTCAGTGAATAGATCGACGGGAAGGAAAGAAAATAAACCAAACAATATTTTAAACTTTTTTTTCCATCAGTAATCAAAGTTAGTGTGTCGATTTAATAAAAAAATCCATATATTATATAGTTTAGAGAATATTACATAATTCATCAATGCCCGTTTGTCATGTATAATACACCAACCAATCATGATCTGACACATTTCATTGGACAGTAATGTGAATTGGAGCAGACATTTTCCGTTCTTATTCATAAATCGGTTTGAAAATGACATGGGGCAGACAAGCTTATTTGTAGAGCGATCTGGATCTGCGGTTTGACTCATTTTATAAATCAAATTGCATCGCTGAGAAAATGGATGCTTGTGTATGAAGCACCGTTTACTATTTCTTGAAACTATCATAATTAATGAAGCCCAAGTGCCACCTACAGGCCTATTATGTGAAGTGTAGGCTGGCGAAATGGTGACATGAAAGGATTTTATCATATTACCATTTTTGATAATTATGCAGCATTATGAAAGTGTCTTATGCTCATCAAACCTGCATTTATTTTATCAAAAATACAGAAAAACTGTAATATTGTGAAATATTATTACAATTTAAAAGAATGTTTATCCATTTTAATATACTTTAAAATATCATTTATTTCTGTGATCAAAGCTGAATTTTCAGCATCATTACTCCAGTCTTCAGTGCATGATCCTTCAGATATAATATGCTGATTTATTATCAATATTGGAAACAGTTGTGCTGCTTATTTATTTATTTATTTATTTTTGGAACCTTTTTTGGGGTTCATTGATAAATAAAAAAAATAAAAAGAACAGCATTTATTCAAACCCTCAAGCTTTTCAATGTATATTGTTACAAAATATATATTTTAAATAAATGCTGTGCTTTTTAAACTTTTTATTAATCAAAGAATCCTGAAAAAAGTATCACAGGTTTCCAATATTGATAATAAATCAGAATTGCATAAAATGTATTTTAAAGTATATTAAAAATTTGATCAAATAAATGCAGGCTTGATGACCATAAATGACTTCTTACAAAAATATAAAATAGTAATGTATCCAAACTTTTGACATATATTATTTTATTTATTTATTTTTTTTACATTGCCCCTATTTTACATTTGAGCCCCTGCCCCTGAGGAACTCTCTGCACGTCCCTGCTCCTCAAGATTGAAAGTCGCAACGAATCCTCGTCGAGCAACACGTCCTCTGAGGTAAATGAGTTTAGGAAGATGTATGTAACCACAGTCGTTACCTTTGGTTAACTATTGAAGCCTTTTCTCTTGTCAAAAGGCTCAACGCGACCGCCGACTTTGTTTGCGTGCAGATTAATTTCCGTCTATTAGACAGCCTAGTTAGTTTATCGTTTTATTTTGGTATTGCATCACTCATAGCTCTAACGTTTAAAATAGAGTTTAGGAAGATGTATGTAACCACAATCATTAGCTTTGATCAGCTCTTAAAGCCTTGTCTCTTGTCAAAAGGCTCAACGCGACCACAGACTTTGACGAACACTGCTGGCAGCAGCGGCGTCTGTGTCCGTACCATTCTTATCAATTACAGCGTAATCTCGTATCTCCCTGCTCCCAAGTCATAAATCTCGTATCTCCGATTAAACATGATTTTGGGGAAATGTTGTCTTAATGTTGGTACACAACAGTATATGATAGCAATATAAGTTATAATACCAACTTTAACGATACAATGTTTAATAACTCAAAAAATATGCCGTTTTTTTAATTTCCTGAAAAATAATGGTTTTGGAGATACGAGGATTCCGCCCGACAGCGACTATATAGTGTGGCAAATAAACTAAAAATTACTAAAAAAAAAAAAAAAGTAAAACTAAAAAATGTACTAGCCAGTACAAAATGTAAAAAATGTACTAGTTTGCATTTTAAAATGGCTTCAAATACAGCTTATCCATCCCAAAATCAAAGTTAGACCTATCCGTTTTATAAGGAACACTTAATGCAAGTCCTAAAAATAGGCATGCAACTATATTACTCAGCAGTGGTATGATATAGGATTTTAAACAAACTCCAGAGATAGTGCCCTGTGAATTATAAACATACTAAAAGAGAGATGTCACATATGATGTCAGCAGATTACAGGATGCTGTGAATTTTCAATTAAAAATGGTGGTATTAAACACCAGCAGGGGTTGCTTACTGCAGCGATATGTGCGTTCAAGCAGAAGAGAGAAAGCGTGCAGCCCCACAAGGCATCTTTGCATGCTGAGGAGCATGTGTGAGAACACGTGTCTGCTTTCACATGCTCGTGTTTGTGTGACCGTTAGTGATGTTACACCAATGAGTGAAGAAATGTTTTTTTTTTTTTTTTTTTTTGTTCTCTGAGCAAACAGGCAGGTTTCTCTGCTGACAGAAGGTTTGGTTTAACTGTGTAGAACAATAACAACCATCACTTAATTTAATTGAATTTTCAGAGCATATTGCTGGCATGTAAAAAAACTACTGTACATGTCATTTCTTTTTTCACCCAAAAAGCATTTGACTGTGCAGAAATCCATACTGCCTTGGCTGATACAATAAGATTCATGGTTATAAAATATGAACAAGAGTTTCTCACTGAACAACACATGACTCTATATCCTTATTTATAGCAGTAAAGCCCGGCCTGGAGAAATCATGCTGTGTGAATCCTGGTTAAAAAGAACATGCACTGCTACACTAAACCAAAATTATTTCATACAAGCTGTGATTTCATGTAAGCAAGTATTGTTAAAGCCAAGTAAAATAAAAAAATATATTTAAGTTAAACATATTAAAAAATATTTAACTAAGCTTTTTAAATGATAAATCTTGTGTATTACAGCCATATCACCCTGCAGCCCAAGACTGGTTGCACACTGAAGCTAAGCAGGTTTGAGCCTGGTCAGTACCTGGATGGAAGACCTCCTGGGAAAACTAGGTTGCTGTTGGAAGAGGTGTTAGTGAGGCCAGCAGGGGGTGCTCACCCTGCAGTCTGTGTGGGTCCTAATGCCCCAGTATAGTGACAGGGACACTATACTGTCAAAAAGCACCGTCTTTCGGATGAGACATTAAACCGAGATCCTGACTCTCTGTGGTCATTAAAAATCCCATGGCACTTCTCGTAAAAAGTAGGGGTGTAACCCCGGTGTTCTGGCCAAACTCCCTCCACTGGCCCTTATCAATCATGGCCTCCTAATAATCCCCATCCACTTGATTGGCTCTATCTCTCTCCTCTCCACCTGTAGCTGGTGTATGGTGAGCGCACTGGCGCCGTTGTCCTATGGCTGCCGTCGCATCATCCAAGTGGATGCTGCACACTGGTGGTGGTGGTTGAGGAGAGACCCCCCATATGATTGTAAAGCGCTTTGGGTGTATGGCAATACACAAAGCACTATATAAATGCATCATTCATTCATTAACATGTTTACAGTGTCAGTTTTTGGGATTGACAACTGTATTTACTTACAGGTGTGAATCTCAAAATGACCTGTTCACACAGCAGCTTACAACAGCAGCTTGAGTCTGTAATGTGCAACGCAAGTCAAGCCAGTATTTTATCACCTGTTTCCATAGTAACAGTGACTAAAGTAATATCAAAGATCACTGTTTGAGCCGCATATTCATTTGTTTATTTTGCTATTTATTTATTTCTAATCTAAGTATTCATTTTGCCTTAAATTGATGTCTTTATTTAAATCTGTTTTGTTAACATTTTAGATTGTTGTTTGAGTCGGACAAAGCTCCTGTTGATCAGCTGAATTGCAGCAAAGGAAAACTAATGTTAATTAGCCATTACAGTGACAACTGTCACACTTAGCTAGGTGAGGAACGATGGAGACGAGGAATAGCGAACACAGTCTTTAATGCAATCCAAACACAAGGTATAATCCACAATGGGAGCTGAGCAAACACACGTAGAAACAAGTGAAGACGTATAAGACCCCACAAAAACTAACAGAACGGACTGGGGCTTATAAACACAGCATAATTGGCAAAACACAGGGATAATAATCAAACTAAAAGAGGACAGGAACAAGACCAAATAAGGCAAAACAGGGAATGAAACGGGGCAAAACATGACACAGACAGTCTAGAAACCTGACATATCGCCACCCTCCCGGAAGATGCGTCCTCACACCATAGATACAACATGGGGAGGGGCGGGTGGGAACTAGGGAGGAGGCTCCGGAGGAGGATGGACACCAGGGAGGGGGCTGGCAGACAGAGTCTAGGGAGGTGACAAAGGAGGGAGGAGCCAGGGAGGAGACAGGAGGGACTTGGAGCAGGAGGAGCCAAGTGGGACCCAGACCACAGCCATACTGGCGACTCATGGTGGAGCAGACGGAGGGAGGAGCCATGAAGGAGGAGGAATGGCCGCCGACTCCAGGGGGCTGACCAACGGCGGCAGAGCAGGTGGGGGAGGAGCCCGTGGCGGAGATGGAGAGCCGAAGAGCAAGGGTGACGGGGAGGATCCGGAGGGCCAAGGCGGAGCAGATGGCACCGGCGACCGAGGCAGAGGCGGGGATTCAGAGGGCCGCGGTGGAGCCGGAGTGACAGAGGACTGAGGAGGAGCTGAAGGGATGAAAGAGCCTGATGGAGCCGGAGGAACGGAGGGACGAGGCGCAGCCGGAGGAGTGGAGTTCCGAGGCGCAGGATGGTCGACGCCAGACCAAGGCAGAGCCGGACGGATGAGGGAGCCCGGTGGAGCAAGTAGACTGATGGGCCACGGCGGAGAGGAGGGAGCTAGGAGCCATGGTGGAGCCGACAGCTCGATGGGCCGAGGCGGAGTCCGGGCCTCGGAGGCTGGAGGCGGAGTCAAGGGATATTCCAGCCACGGCGACGCTGGAGGATGGCAGTCCCACGGGGCTCGCACCGTACAGATAGGGGGCTGAGGGCAAGCAGAGGGGGTGCCAGACGACAGCGGAGGAGGAGGCAGAAGCGGGTGGGAGGGCAGACATTTGTGAGCTTCTGGGCTTTCAGGGCTGAACTCAGGAACGGGAGCCCTCTCTAGTGCTGTGTTCGAAATATCGATACGAAGATGTATCGTCACAGTGATTTGACGATACAAGTATCGATACAGCTGGCCCTGTATCGATATTGTGGTACGTGTGCAGCAGTGGACCGCGCTTAATTTGAATACAAGAACACCGTTTAAAACGGAGTAGAAAAGTGCAAGGTTTCTAAAAAATAATGAATAGAGCATAATATATAGGCTACAACAAGGTTTAATCTGGCCGCAGAGGAACACAACCGGTGTTGCCTGATATAAAGAGATGTAATCCCCGAAACAGAGCTTCACACTTGCGCAATACGGAAATATCTGCAAAGTGTGTTACTTGTCTTTGTCAACCTGGCAACCATGTGCACACGCTCTCTCTCCACTGTGGATAAACGTGCTTGCTTTCTGAAAACATTTTAGGGATCTCCACTTCAATAGTCTATTATCAGAAAAGTGTAATTTATCAATTGTTCATTTATGAGAGAGAGAGAGAGAGAGGCTGTGTATGTAAGAATTACCACCATTTTGCCGTGTTTCTCTATTAACAGTGAAGCTGTAGATTTAATTTCTTTAGAAACGATGATGTTACCAGCTCCTTGTTGAGAAAGATAATGTAGCTCTTCAGCGATTAAGGATGCGTGAACACACGGCATGCATTTTGAGTGCGCACACACCCACTGTGTGTGAGCAGCGTATAATTGAGAGCACACGTCCTTTTGTGCATGAGCAAAGGAAATCGGCATGCGAGCAGAGAGATTCGCACGCTCATATTACATGAATGTGCTCTGGCCTTGTAATAATGCGCTTGCGACATTTGTCATTAAAATAACGCCATAAATTTTATTGATAAAATTTCAGGGCAGCGCTAAAAAGAATGTCTGTGTGCGCGCGCAACATGATCTGTGTGAGTGACTGATGTGTGTGTGTGAGATACACTGACAGCGCATTAGTTTAGAACTCTTCTAGTTTTTATTTTTTAATGTAGAGAGTGTGTTGATTTGTGCAATGATAACCTACCAGCAACGTTAAGATGATTTTAATATATTAGAATGAGTACATTACAATATAAATTTATTAGAATGAGTAGGCCTACATTCTTCCCAGCAGGCACCAGACGTCTATGTAACATCAGGTTGACGTTGGACATGACGTCGGACAGACGTTGCATTTTGGTTGAAAATGAAAATCGGGTTGACGTCAATATTTGACGTCAATTTGACGTTGACTTAACGTTGGATTTTGGTTGCACAACCTAAAAACAACAAAATCTCAACGTCAGCTGACGTCGGTATTGGACATCAATTTAAAATTGACATTAGGCGTTGAATTTATGTTGAATTTTGGTCACCCGACGTCGCAACCGAATGTAACCAAATATCAACATCTTATGACGTTGTGTGCCTGTTTTGTGCCTGCTGGGTTATTTATGGGCTTAAAAACAAGATGCAAACAATCAGAATATTGTACCTGGTGGAGAGTGCCCAATGTAAACATGAAACATATGCCATTACCTATATTGTACTGTAGTACAGTTATGGAGGCTCTTCATAATGCAGAGGTCAACTGTTCAGCCAATAGTTAGCAATGGCCCTATATGCAGTGTTTCATAAACAGCTGTTTTATTAAATTCTTCTGAGGTGAAATTCAGTGCAGTCCTGTATCGTGATACATATCATATCGTGGCCTCTGTATCGTGATACGTATCATGACTTTGCTGGTGATACACAGCCCTAGCCCTCTCTGGGCTTACCTCAGGAACAGGAGCCCCCTCTGGGCAGGACATGGAAACTGCAGCCCACTCAGGGCTGGACATAGGAACAGGGGTAACAGAGGTCTCCGAAGAAGGAGGGAGTAGAGGGAGCAGGTCAGCCTTCCAGTCAATAAAGTCCTTTTCCGCCTCTTCTCTATCCAGGCCCATCATAAGCACACCCTCAGCAGCGGTGCAGGGGGCAGAGCTCCACCATCCACCATCCGTGGCACTCTCCCTCGTGGCGGGCGTGGTTGCCGGCTCACGCACCTGGACTGACGTTACTAGCAGCTCTGGCTCCGCGGCGATCCGTGGCTCTGTTGCTCCGTGCAGTGATGGCTAGTCGGTCGCGACGGGTTCTGGCTCTCCGTCAGCGGTGGGGAGATGGTGGGCTGGGCACAGGGTCCGAAGTGGAACTGGCGAGATCCTTCTCAGAGCTGACGGTGAATGGGGATCCATTTCTCGCCAGTGTCCACTCCACGAAGGCAGTGAAATCCTCTCGAGGACCATCTTCGGACGACAGCGCTCTACACGCGATGTTTAAACTGGTGTTGCAGAATGCACAGAGCGCGTCGTCCGGGTAGCTGGTGGAGTTAGCTAGCATCAGGAACAAGGAACATACTCGTATGGCCCTAGAGAGATTTTTTCCCCCTGCTCCAGCAAGAGGAGGAGGAATTCGAGACGGGTGAAGGCAACCATGAGGGGGAAACACAACGGAAACAAAACACTGAGAAAACACATAGGGTGGGTAAACGCAGAGGTAACTGTTGTCGGTCAGGTCCGGTCTACGAGGAATAGCGAACACAGTCTTTAATGCAATCCAAACACCAGGTATAATCCACAATGGGAGCTGAGCAAACACATGTAGAAACAAGTGAAGACGTATAAGACCCGACAAAAACTAACAGAACGGACTGGGGCTTATAAACACAGGATAATTGGTAAAACACAGGTGCAAGGGATAATAGTCAAACTAAATGTGGACAGGAACAAGACCAAATAAGGCAAAACAGGAACTGAAACGGGGCAGTCCAGAAACCTGACAACAACAGTGTAATGACAAAATTCAGTGCACAAGTTTATCCGTCAGATCTAAATTACTTAATCTTCAGTGCCACATCAAAAGACATTGTTTTAGCTAAATGTGTGAAATCAAACTATGAATTCAAGACAAACAGAAATTAAGGCATGTATTGTATTTTCCTTGCTGGTTTACAATCAGCAACATACAAATAGTGCAGTCATTCTATTATGGCTCTTTTAAGCTACTTCTTTTTAGTGAAATTCATGACTCTTCCCAATGATTTTTACAAATCAGAATTTGATGAGTTATCAGTTTGTTTGCTTAAGGCTAATGAGATCAGTGCAATCAATGTGTAATTCAGTTTGTGAGAATTAAATCAGTTCCTCAATAATACTACAGATTTATTAATGGAATCATTAAGAAACTTGTTAACTGAAACAAGAATCCCCAAACTCAGGCCTTTGTTAGAGCCAGTGTTGCTGCATGAGAATGCCCTGTGAAAAAAAACAAAAAAAAAACACCATGTTTGAAAAGCATGGCAAAAGCATATATTTTGAAACATGGCAGCTGGTTTGAGCTGGTTTAAGCTGGTCCTTACTTGGTCATAAGATGGTTTAAGCTGGTCCTGAGTTGGTTATAAGCTGGTTATGAGCTGGTCCTGAGCAGGAGCTAGTTGTTTGCTCAACCAGCTCAAACCAGCTTATAACCATGTCACGATCACCAACTAGAGCGCCCATGAACTCCATTAGAGGGCACTCTACCCAAGACTCTTGCCATTTGTTTCTGGACTCTATTTCCCATGTGTCCCTTGCCCCTCATGTGTTCGTGACATGTGCTACCCCTGTCTATGTGTTATGTTCTGATTGGTTCATAGTTTGCATGTGTCATGTACTGATTGGTTCCCTGGTTGCATGTGTCTTGTTCTCATTGGTTGGTTTTGTCATGTATTCTCCTGGTCTGGTATAAAAGATGCTCTCACCCACTCTTGGGGGCTGATTATTGAATAGCAATTCCTAGTACCTAGTTCCCATGTTTTCCTTTCTGTGTTTCCTTGTTTTGACCCTGGGCTGTTTCCCAGTTCCTTGATTGATTGCTGTCAGCCCTGACCCTCGCCTGTTTATTGGAAAACTCTTTTGCTTCTGCCTGGATTGTACTGTTTGCTGGTGTTTGACCCTGCCTGTTTTGACCACGTGTTTAAATAAAGCCTTGCATTTGGATCCCTCAACTCCTCCCCACATTACAAACCAGCTCAGGATCAGCTTAAACCAGCTCAAACCAGCTGCCATGCTTAAAAACGTACGTAACCAGCATATGCTGTTTTTTTTTCAACAGGATGGTCAGCATTTTTAAACAGACAGAATCAATTATGTATTTGCCAGACATTTTCATCCAAAGCAACTAACATTTTATCAGTTTTTGTGCATTTCATGGGAATCAAACCCATCTTGGTACAGATAATGCCATGCTCTAGTGTTCGAGCTACAAGCAGGCAATGTTTTGATAGTGCCACAGTGTTTACACTTTTTAGAGAAATGAACCTACAACACTTATATTTGTCTCTCCTAGGCTAGGAGAAAGAAGTTTAAAACAAAAACAAATTTCATCACCTTCAAATTCTTTACAATTCCCATCTTTAGGAAAGTCATGCTGCACTTCAGCATGTATTACAATGCTTTATAAATACCCTTAATAATGTATTACATATAGGCTTTATTACAAAACATTATTTACTTTATTACATATACTAAAACACTATGATATATGTGGACAGAAACAGAATTACAATTTAATTGGCAGCATACTACACCCAGGAGAAACCAGTCTGACTTGTTTGGATCCCAAAGACCTAGGGAGTAGTCTTGTTTTTCTCAAAATAGTGCTCATAGTTGATAATATCCAGTCAAAATAGCCTCTTCTCAATCGTGGAGCACTATCAATGGGAACTGAAATGAAAGCAAAACCATTTTGTTGTTTGTGTATGATTTATTCAATTATACCATAATAGTGAGCATGCCAAAATCTGCTAAGACTCTGATATATGAATAAATATAAATACCATCTCGAGGGGGTGGGGGGTTTAAAATAATTCAAAATTAGAAATGGCACTTCATAGCTAAAGGAACTCCAATGGTTCATGGAAGCTGAAATACCAAAACCCTTGACTAAAATCAAATGTCTTTAGTTCAGCTAACGAATTTATTAGACCACCTGTCATCATAAAGAGAGAAAACAAATATTTTAGGAATCTGTCAAACAACTAAATAGTCTTAAATGTTTGTATGGCCTCCTTTTGCCTTGATAACAGCTTTTTTATGTACTTTTCCAAGGTCTCTGTTGTTATTGACTTCCAAATAGTTTCTAGTTGTTCCCAAAGACTTTTGATGAAACCTTAGTGCACTCTATCTTTGAATCAATTAAATCCCAACAATAATTATATTTTAACATTAGAAACACTACTGTGACCAAATAGCTTACACATACTGGTGGATTAACCATTACAGAAACATAAAAAATGATTTTGGTAATCATCAGTACTGGTAGTTTAGGGCTACTGTGGCAAATAAATAAATTTAAATAAATAAATAAGCACTGTATGTATAGATAGATAGATAGATAGATAGATAGATAGATACATAGATACATAGATAGATAGATAGATGTGGTTTTGTGCCTTCTGCTGTCTCGGTCTCCCTATACTGTTTCACAATAATTAACCGAAACTCAGCGTATAGGATACTTCCCTAATAGACATGAGAAATCTATGTATAGAAAGCTACAAATGTCTACTTTTAAATGAACCGATTCAAATGGTAGATTTCTATCTAAAGATGCATTACTGCATTGCGGATGTGGCGAGTCAGCATTCTCAACATTGCATCTTTTTATTTATATCAACAAGTCAAGTCACTATTATTTGTATAACGCTTTTAACAATGCAAATTGTGTCAAAGCAGCTTTACATCCGCTTGATATAAAGCAGCATCAACAGCAGTAGCAACACTAATACTAATAATAGGCGAAGTAAATGTAATGTGTTCAGATGGAGAATATACAAATTAATTACAGGGAAGTCTATCAACTTTGCATAAGTTTAATAATTTGTTTTAAATAAACTACATGTTATGTTTAACAGGCTAAAGAGTGAAGTAGTGAACTACTTTGCTTGAATGGGTATAGACCTACATTGTCAGGAAATAAATGATACAGCAAATACAGTATCTCACAAAAGTGAGTACACCCCTCACATTTAAGCAACCATTTTAGTATATCTTCTCAAGGGACAATACTATAGAAATGAAACTTGGATATATTTTAGAATAGTCAATGTGCAGCTTGTTTAGCAGTATAAATTTACTGTCCTCTAAAAATAACTCAACATGCAGCCATTACTGTCTAAATAACTGGCAACAAAAATGAGTACACCCTAAGTGAACATGTCAAAACTGTGTGGGCACCATTGTTATCTAGCACTCCTTTAATCCTCCTGGGCATGGAATTCACCAGAGCTGCACAGGTTGTTGCTGTGATCCTCTTCCACTCCTCCATAATGACATCATGGAGCTGCTGGACGTTAGACACATGGTGCTTCTCCACTTTCCACTTGAGGATGCCCCACATGTGCTCAATAGGGTTCTGGTCTAGATACATACTTGGCCACTTCCTCACCTTCACCTTCAGCTTCATCAGCAAGGCAGTTGTCATTTTGGCGGTGTGTTTGGGGTCGTTATTATGTTGGAAAACTGCCGTTCAGCCCAGTTTCTGAAGGGAGGGCTTCATGTTCTGCTTCAGAATGTCACAGTACATGTTGGACTCCATGTTTCCCTAAATGAATCTCAGCTCCCCAGTACCAGCAGCACTCATACAGGCTCAGACCATGATGCTACCACCACCATGCTTGATTGTAGTCAAGACACAATTTTCTTGGTACTCCTCACAAGGGCATCGCCACACATGCTGGACACCATATGAGCCAAACAAGTTTATCTTAGTCTCATCAGACCACAGGACATGGTTCCAGTAATTCATGCTCTTGGACAGGTTGTCTTCAGCAAACTGTTTGCGGGCTTTCTTGTGAGCCAGCTTCAGAAGAGGCTTCTTTCTGGGATGACGGCCATGCAAACCGACTTGTTGCAGTGTGCGGCGTATGGTCTGAGCACTGACAAGCTGACCTTTCGCTTCTGCAACCTCAAAAGCAATGAGGGCAGCACTCATGCGTCTGTTTTTTGAAGCCAGCTTCTGCACCTGATGCACAGCACGAGAACCTAACTTCTTTGATCGACCCCTGTGAGGCCTGTTCCCAGTGGAAACGGTCTTAGAAAACCTCTGTATGCCACTGGCCACTGTACTGCAACTCAGTTTCAGGGTGTTACCAAACTTTTTGCCTCAGTCATCTTTGTGGAGAGCAACAATTCTAATTCTCAAATCCTCAGAGAGTTCTTTGCCATGAGGTGCCATGTTGAACATCCAGTGGCCAGTATGAGAGAATTGTACTCAAAGCACCGAATTTTAACTGTTCTAATAAAGAGACACAAATTTGTATAGTCCTGTCAAGCAGACAAAAACATGAACATGATGAATAGGACATGTGGCTTTGCATAGTTAAATGACGTATAGTGCTTATCACTTAGGGTGTACTCACTTTTGTTGCCAGCTATTTTGACAATAATGGCTGTATGTTGAGTTATTTTCAAAGGACAGAAAATGAATACTGCTATACAAGCTGCACATTGACTACTCTAAAATATATCCAATTTTAATTTCTCTAGTATTGTCCCTTGAGAAGATATACTAAAATGGTTGCTGAAATGTGAGGGGTGTACTCACTTTTGTGAGATACGGTACATCACTGCAATTACAGAGTCCAACTCAACTGGCATGTTATATAAGAATTCTAAATGCCATTTTTATCTGCTGACAGTGCAATTTATATCTATGGCTTTATGCAGAAAATGTATTAAATAATTAATTAAATTAATTTCCACAGAACTGTAATTATTTAGATGTTTATTAGCAAAATAATTGTTATACAGTAAATGTTAATGCAATGTAGGGAGTTTTAAATAAGTGGATCTTGTTAAAACCTACATAACCATTACAAAATCAATATCTGATTATGAAAAAAAAGCGCTTAAATATCAGGAAAAATATTGGTAAAGCCTGATTATTGGTCGATCTCTACTATGAACATGTTTATCCAATCTAAATAGAATTGTAAATACTCATATAAGATGTTATAATAACATCTCATTGATTTTCCAAATCAAAGACAACTGTGTGTGCCTCTGCATCTGTGTTTGCTCCTTCCAGGAGCATGCAACCAGCGTGTTAAAAAAAGTTCATATAATAAGTCATGCAGGAAAGCATAGATGTCAGCAATGCACAAATCACAGTCTGCAGCCATGAGAAAAGTGAGATTTATTCAGCGAGTGATAAGGAAGATAGAAAAAGAAGAAATTAAAGGGTTGAGGCAAATACAAAAATGGCCCAGCTGCTAAGTGTGCTGACTCAGAGTTATAAGACAGAAGAGGGCTGCAGCTCTATGGTTCTCCTACTGAAGGACAAAGCTCAATTTCTCATGCACTAGCATGTGTCGGCATCATCTACAAAAGATAACACCTAAACTACCTCAGCAGTTGCATAATAAATCGCCATTTATCAGATAGTGTCTTGGCATTAATCATGGCACTTTCAGAAGTTTATTACAGTATGCGGAGAGATAAATGGCCTGACATAATCTGCATGACAAAAAAGACCTAGCCAAAACTGCTGCAGGGTCAGCCAAGACAACAGGCTGAGGCTTGCTATTAATAGTCAAGTAAGACAGACGGCAAAATGAGACACCAGTGAATAGAAGACAGGAGACAATTAATAAGCTTTCCATGTTCATCAAACTTTCAAATGATTTAGAATGTAGATTCATCTGTTCTTTTAATAAAAAGATATAACCTGATATAATATAAATGGTACTGCCCCGTGTTGGATGTTTTATGTTTTCTGCAGATAACGAGAGTCTACCATCAATGACTAAAGGTTCATGTGGCCACTATTGGTCTAGCTGCACCTATCAGCTACAGGCTTTTCCTAGGCTTTCCTGTGAATGCTTGAAAGGGAACATCTCCAGTTACTGTTGTAACCTCGATTCCGTGAGAGCGGGAACGTGACATTGCGAAGATTGCAGTGCTTGCTACTCGATCAGTGCTACAGTGTTCAGTCTCAGATTCTGAGGCAATTGTCACTCTCTCCACATTTATACTGTCTGTAGTCTTGCATGCGATTTGCATAGATTAGCGACAATTGTCCAGTTTACTGAACTGGCTTTATTCTATAAGGTTTCAGGATTTCGAAGAAGCGGAGTTCCCACAGCGATGCTTCGCAATATCTCTTTCCCACTCTCACAAAACCGAGGTTACAACAGTTAACTGGAGATGTTCTCTAGGAACCTCCATTCTGGCTAGTTCCTAGAACTATGTGGTACAAAAGCCACTTATTATTGCATAACGTGTACATAAGGTACATTTTTGTGTTTCAGAGCTTCGTTCCTCGAAAGCATTGCACTAAAAAAATCTGTTCATTACCCTTACTTAATTTAATTGAAGAAAGTTTTTACACAATTTAATTTAGTTCATTCAAAATAAATATGTTTAGTTAGTTCAACACAGTTTAGTTGGTTTAGGTCAAATTAACAAAATGAATTTACTTATGTGGGACCAAATTTTTATTATTAATTTACTGAAGTTAAATGATGAAAACAACTGCTTGTTTAAACATGAAAAAACATGTCATTCATACTCATCCAGACTTGCAGAGATTTTAAAGAATTGCCACACAACACTTCTTAATGTTTTAATGTTTTTGACCAGGTCAAGCTCAAAAATAGAACTGAGGAACATGAAAAAACATTTCATGTTTAAACAAGCAGTTGTTTTCATCTTTATATACACAATGTATACATTGAATAAATAAGATTATCAATATTTACATAAGAATAGCTATTATTCACTGAGTGACAGCCTAAGCACAAGCGACACTCTTCTGCATAATAGTAACCACAAAATTCAAAAACATTACAGAAACACCTCTAAATGTCCAACATAACTGAACATTAAATACTAACGTCTTTCCCTTTACTGAAAAACACATAAAATAACACTTAATCCTGAAATTTATTGTAGTCCCTTGCAAAGCATGCTGGGAACTACAGATCCACTTCCCAGTTACAGTATGCCAACAAAAATGATTCATGTAGTTTTACCACAAACAACTTAAGTAAACTTCTATTTTAAATATATTAAGTAGAGTGAAGTCAATGAAATTAAGTTAATACAAAATGTTCAAAAAAACTGCCTACTTTAACGAATTTTAATTAATTAATCTCAACAAAAGTCAAAAAAAAAAAAATTAAATGCGTATGATTGGCTAATGTTCATCACTACCTAGTCAACTCCCAAAGTTACCGTGACAATGAAATGAAATTCTATGTATTTGGACGTACTACTCATCTGATGCACTGCTTTACATGTCATTCATACTCATCCAGACTTGCAGAGATTTTAAAGAATTGCCACACAACACTTCGTAATGTTTTAATGTTTTTGACCAGGTCAAGCTCAAAAATAGAACTGAGGAACAGAACTAAATTTAAACTTTTAATTTATTTTAATAAATATATTCACTGATAATTTTTCCCTCCATCAAAACTCTGAAATTGTCACAATCACCAGCTGGAGTGCCCTGGTTGTCCACTAGAGGGCACTCCACCCCAGACTATTGTCACTCTGTCATGTACTTCATTCCCCGTTATCCTTTGCACAGACTCATCAGCACTGATTGTTTTCTCACCCTATATAAGCCTAATTGATTAAGTCATGCATTGCTAAGTCTTGCATGTGTCATTACTTCATTTTTAATACCTGATTCTTGATATTCTGCCTGATATTCTGGATTTCTTTGTTTGCCTCGGCCCCAAACTCTGTCAATGTCTGGATTGTTTATTGTGTTTGACCTCTTGCCTGTTTTGACTTTGATTGTGGATTACCCCTTCAATAATTACTGTGTTTGGGTCCTCAACCTTTGTGCTCTCATTGCACCATACAGCAAGCTCCGGTAACCACAGAGCTTGACCTACTATGGTCACCAGCATGTCCAGTTATAATGGTCGCTAGTCCTGTGCTTTCAGAACTTTGCCGTCCTGTGGTTCTCTCACCAGAGCCTGTTCACAACATGGCCGCCACACCAGAACTTCCAGCCAACAGGAATGCCATGCCACAGTCACCAGAACATCATGGATAGTGATGCAAAGTCTGATTAATTTCTGAGAACAGGTTCTTTTCGGACAGTTTGGCTCATTGAACCGGTTCAAAAGTCGAATCATCGGTTCCTGGCGTCATCAAGCAATGATGTCACTACGCATTTCTTTTCTAACAACTCAGTGCCAAGTTGTATCAATGAAACAAAAAAAGTAATTTGTGTCAACACATATTGAAACATTCAAATAAAAAGTTATTTGTGTGAACGCATATTGCTGATTATAGCCTTTTATTCACTTAAGTTAATGGTGTTTGTGGTCACAGTTTCATTGCAGTTTCATCTCTAGTAGCCTATGTTTTGTCTGTTATTAAAGAAACTTTGCACATCAGGTTCGTTCAAGTCCTTGATGACCCACGCAGTGTCAGCAACTCACTCCTCAGCATCCTCTGCAAACTTTGACAGTTGGTTGAACTGGCTCATTCGATTCTTTTTGAGTTCTCTGTAATCCTCAGCAAACTTCAAGAGTTGGTTGAAAAGGCTCATTCGGTTCTTTTTGAGTCGTACGTGCTACTTCAGCTTTGTGTCCTGTGTCGTCAATCTGGAACTAAAATTCAATTCAGTTAGATTTTGTGATCCGGCTCAACTGGTTACTTCCTGAGAACCAGCTCAAAAGAATGATTCTTTCAACAACTGAACATCACTACTCATGGATGCCACACTAAAGTCTTCAGCTGTCATGGAAACCACACCAGTGTTTCCTGGTGTCATGAATGTTGCAATCCTGGGCAATTCCTGGGAATTTGAGACCGGCTTCCAGTTTGGAGGACACACCACTTACGTTAGTATAAACAGCTGGCATCTCTGTGGTGGTACGAAGTCTGGGGGTCTCAGAGGTGATCCCACTGTCAGTTGCACTCCCTGTTATGGTGATGGCCATTTGGTGTGTTTGAGCTGCACACTGCTCTCCAACCCGTTATTGGTTCTTTTTGGAGCTGGACAGCTGTGATTATTGAAAAGAACTGTTTGAAGATATTTCTTGTATATTTGTGTGTCAGAGGAAAAGTAAAAGCATATAATAAGATTTAAACGACATTAGTAAATGATGGCAGAATTTTCCTTTTTCCAACTGTCTCTTTTAAGACCCAATCTCCTAAAACAATCTTGATATTATTAAAAACTGCAAAATTGCTCTGGTAAACCATTGTGCAATGAAATTGAGCTTGAAGACCTCTGATCTAAGGAAAAAAATTATTGAGAGGTTGTCACACTATCACCTCTCTTCTGAAATGACTGGTCTATCATCAGCCATCTGTCTGTGGTTGTGCCTGGCAAACAGTCTTGATCCTGGACAGTCTTTTCCTTTCCACATTAAGGCAGATAGACTGACACTCTGTTCTCTTTCATCACATCCCACAACAGCTCTTTGTTGTGCTATTTTCTTCAATGGCAGGTCCTTCTCACACAAGGACAAATTAAATGAATGAACTTTTTATGCAAATGACTGAACAGTTCAAATCTTATGATATCACTCAGGATAAACAAATACATAGCCTGAGAAATACATATAAATATTTCTCTTGCTTAAATATATATATATATATATATATATATATATATATATATATATATATATATATATAAATCCCCTGCCTGCTCAGACAAAACAACCCTCCATGATACTAAGCTAATTAGATTTTTACATGTGCTAAAGTAAAAGTTAGCGATGATTGTTCATTATTTTTTTTTGTTGTTGTTTTGATCTATTATTGTTTTAATTCACAATGCAACAATCTTATCACTTAAAAATAGTAATATAACACCTCTGTTAAACAGGCTGCACAGTTTGAGGCATAGCTGTAGCTTGACATTTGAGCTTTGGGGGGGGGGGGGGGTTTTGGGGGGGCAAACCAAGCCAGTCGATTTGGTCAGTCAAACTTTTAAATACATTTTAGCATTTCTGTAGTAAACATACAAATTTACACTCCATGTACCATTTTTACTATGATTACATAAAGCAGCAGCAAGTGCGTTAGGTTGCCATGGCAACCAGGTACATTGCATGTGATTTACTTGTAAAGGCTGCACCATCTATTTTTGCAGCGCTAGCAATAAACACGCCAAATATATTGCACTATAAACATGTTTGTCAACAGAATCGCAAAGGAGACAAAGCAAATCAACAAGTAAATTACCCACTGCTTTAAAACAGGTGTCTGTTGGACAGGGGATTCAAGTTAAACACACAAATGCAGGCACAAAATTTGCAAACATATTTTGTAACGTTAAATCTTATTGAAAATGGCCGATTAAGTAGTTTATATTCTGAAATCTATTTCTAGGTTTTGTTCTGTGTGCATTAAATTACATTTGTATGTAAATGGTCCTTTTCCTGATATGTGGATCACCTTTATGAGATTGTCCAGGTCTTGAGTCGTCAAGCATCAGCATCTTCATCTGACTTTAATTTGGTTAGGTCGAGATTCCTCTGCAGTTGTTGTATGTTGTAAAAAACGTTAAATATCCATATACGCCATGCAACAGGCAAGCAGTATAGGCTATTTTCCGCCAAAATGTAGATTTGTCACGCAACAACTTCTTACGCAAATGAGATTGGGGAAAACATTAGTAAATTTAATTATATTTATTAATTTATTTACAAAATAACAATTTTAAATATATTAAAATAACTACATTATGTGCATATTTACTTTTGAGTTGAAAACATTATTAATTAACAAATATTTAGTAAAATCCCCCCAGCCAGCTCCGCCTATGGTTTGAGGTTCCAATTTCCACAGCACAAAAAAATCTGAGAAAAAATCTCAGATCTCAGCAAAAATTCTAATAAGTATGAACGATACTAATAGTAGAAGAAGAATACGTAATTCACTTACCTAATGATAGATTCAGTACATTCACAGAACTTTAGAGCCATAAGAACATCAGTGCATTTAGAAACACCTCTGGAAATTGTTGAAAAAAGATTACTCACTAAGCATACTCAATCAGCAGGTGCTCAAAGACAAAGAGCTTGGTATCAAACACATTTGCTTTGCAAATGTTTGCTCCATCTGTCAGTCACATATAGATTCTCACTACTTCTCTTTATATAAACACAATATGGGTGATTTTTCACTTAAGGGCACTTTTAAATAGTTGAAAGTTTGAAATCTTCTTTATAGTTCATTTATCACGTCCTGGAATAAAAATCTGCTCATGGACTTCTGTGTGAGGAATAATGTGTGATAAAAATAAATGAATAAAAAATAAAAATATTCACATTTTAGAGAAAAGCATGGAAGCCTTGGAACTTCCCAACAAAATTAACTAGCGATCAATTAGCTTGGAATATTTAAAAATAAAAATAAGTGAAGATGTATAAATATTAAAATTAATTTTAAGAAACAAAATAATTCAGTGTAGTTGTTGTGAAGACAGTCATTTTATAGCTCTGTGTTGTCACTCTATGGCAACAACTGACTCATTTGCTCTTTTTATGAGGCAAAGTGTAAAATTAAACCTAACTGGGGATTCCATTAATTCTCCTGATCTATGAAAAAGCAACCTCTGAGCAACACTCTTCCTAGGAAGACCTGTCTTATTTTCATTTTAAAAGCAGCAGTATATATATTTAAATACACCTTGACTGAGTAGCCAAGTACTCAATTCTTTGAAAATAAATTTGCTTCTGATTTCTGCCTTTCAGATTGGCTAAATAACATCTGAAACAATATATGTTGTTAACAGAAAGTACATAAAACACTTAACAATACTCTTAACAATAAGCGCTCATATTCATATAAAGTAGTTTTTTTAGATACATAATGAAGCTGCAGTAATACATCTGCCAATACCAAGCTAAATCAACATCCATCAACCATAAAGCACAGACAAAATATATGTCATCAGCGTTTCTCCGCATTATTCATGTGCATTTCTTCAGTGCAGTATGTTTGCATAATCAGAGATACCAACACATATGCAAAAATATTTGTAAGAAGCATTTAACTTGTAACAACATGACATTTTAAGTAAAAAAAAACTAGTTGTGCATTTCCTGATGAAAATACTAGTTCTTACGTGGTAGCAAAAATCACAGCTGCAATGCCATAGTCACTGAGCATGCATTTTGTTTTCTGTCGTTGACTGCACACAAAAATCAACCCATGTACAATGTAAAGGTGCTAGATTTGATATGCAAGAATGACAAGACCACTAAAAATTCAATATGCAAAAATGCATGTACTTTAAGAAAGCAGACCAATCACAATTCAGTATGCAATTATTACAATTAAGTATCAATACAGTACAACTTTGCAGGCACTACAACTAATGATAAGGTAAACAGGTTTCAATACTTTTGTCAAATACTATATCCAAACTAGGTTATAAAAAAAAAAGTTTGTCAGGACAAACTTCGAAGTTGGCTTGAGAAAGTCTGACTAGAAAGTAGTTCTACAAGCTTTAGGCCTAAGTTTGAAGGTTTTCAGTTTGAAGTAGTTTTAAAGCATAACGTTTGAAGGTTTTGAAGGCCATACAGTCTATCAGAAAAATAGATTAGGAAAAATAGAAAAATAGATAAGTTGCAATGCCATTGCTGGTGTATCTGGGGTGGTTGCTAGGGTGTTGCTATGTAGTTGCTAGGGTATTCAGGGTGGTTGCCATGCAGCTGGTAGGGTGTTCTTGGTGGTTGTTAGTAGGGATGTGTGCCATGTCTAATTTCTTTCATGTTTAAATCAAAACTGACTAGTCGAAACGTCTAACAAACCACTAAGACAGTCTGTATTAATGATCCATTTAAAATAGCCTTACATAATCTATGAATCAAACGTCACTGAAAAATAGGTCATATATATGAAATGTGCTTGCCTTGCATTCATTATGTACATTATGTACATCACTGCACATTAAACCTAAGCATTCACTTCATCAATTTTAGCTAATATAGACATATTTATTAAAAATAAACTGAATCAATAAGCAATACAGGACCAATTAATACAAATTCAATATTAAAAACAGTATTCTTCAAATAAGAGTTAGTTAAGATCAGCATATGTCAAGCTACTGTTGTTCATTACCACATTTCTTGTGTATGAAAATGTACACGACAGGCAGCAAAATCGCAAGATAAGGTCTACATATACCGCTATCTATACATTATTTAAGAGTATTCTGTTCATTAGGACACTGATATAGGATTTGTAGCTGTCAAGTAAGATTTGAATATAGTCTGTAAAAGTGTAAAGCAAATTAAAAATGTGTAAAAAATGAATAAAATTACATATATTCAGTGTCAAGTACCAGCAGCATCATTTAGCAGTATCGTTTAGTTGACTCGTCTCGAACATCCCTAGATGAACATGTGTTTTGGGTGGTTGCTAGGTTGATCTTGGATGGTTGCTAGTGTGTTGCTATGCAGCTTACTATGGCATCTGCCACATTTGGACATTCAGTCTATGTAAGTATATGGGATTTTTGCAGCGTTCTAATTGTCCATTTTAGGAAAACCTTGTCTGATTAGTTAAATTAAATGATACAGATATAATAAGATAATTAAAATAGATAGCACATTAATGCGACAAAACACATTGCACGATTTTCAAAGTTATCGGATCGCTGCTCCTCTCACACTACATGACTGTCTGGGGGTACCATGTAGTTGCTGTTATGTGCAAATTACACAACCTATCGGCGACAGAGGGTCACACATTACACAACTTTTCAATAGAAAGAATCACAGACAACTCTATCTGGTTTGCAAACTATGTTTCACAACCAAACACACAAGAAGTGATGCAGGAAATAACATAAGATCACACGTGAGACAGCGAGAGTTCTCACGCAGGACTGGATTTCTTCATGTTAGAAACTGTAGCCCGCAAAAAGCTTGCGATACAAGTTGTGTGTATGCTGGTTTGCAGCAAAAAAAAACAAAAACAAAAAAAGATTATAAAGGAGGACTGGTTGCTTGCAGAAGCCATGCATGATAATGTTTTGTTGCAGATCTACGACTTCACCCCCTGAACTATCCCTTGCCCTGTATCATGCTCTCTCATTGGCTGTAGGTTGTAGTCATTGTCATTTTCAGTCAAAACATATTTCACACTGCAGGACTCTGAGTCGGCGCTTCTCTCTGACTGCATCTTTGATAACATACTACATTACTGCCACACACATGAACCAGCACTGATTTACCTCCAATTTCAGGCATTTGTCTGTGATTTCCACAAATCTCTGCAATTAAAAATTAGGGCTAAAATCGTGTAGTGCATGCCCGGCATAAGTCAAAATAGTCTGAAGGTCTGAGCTGAGTTTGATGGTTGTAGTTTTAAAGCTCTATGAGGATAGTCGGATATTTTAGTCTTAGAAGAAGAAGAAGAAGAATTTCTCAAGCCAACATAATATTTGTAGATGTTTGGCAGTAAACCTAGCCATAGCATATACGACAATAAACAGAATCCAAATACGCTATCCATTGTAAGAAGAAAAAACAACAGGCACTGTCATGTTGCAACAACTGCAGTGTAACTAGTGCTGGCATCCTTGGTATGATAGAAATTTTTACTGTTACATTAAAGTAGGGACCAGAGGAGCAGAAGATATGCCTTCTTAACACAGAATGTGTTTACAGTCTTTGATGACAGAACTCAATGTCTATCTTTGTGTGTTTTGTAAGAACTAAATAAACCAGCATTTATTAACTCTCTAAATAAGAACAATACACTTAAGAGGCTGCAACACTTTCAAGTTGAACTTGTTTTTCAGTCTTGTGGCAGAGGCCTGTAGGAACGCCTGGCTGAACTTGCCACTCCCCGGGGTGTTTTTTTTTTTTTTTTTTTAACTGTTTGGGAGGGAGATGTCACATGCAGTGTTGGCATAAACACTCAAATATTTGTGTATGTATCTTGGT
The DNA here is from genome assembly GCA_039654775.1 of Spinibarbus caldwelli. Taxonomy (NCBI): domain Eukaryota; kingdom Metazoa; phylum Chordata; class Actinopteri; order Cypriniformes; family Cyprinidae; genus Spinibarbus; species Spinibarbus caldwelli. The sequence continues at coordinate 23,924,634 of CM077255.1, read as the reverse complement.
AATATTGTGAGCTTGTAAATCTGCTAGATACACTGCATAGACAGGTGTTTAAAGTGCGTTTTTGACAGCCACATAAGGCCAGAAAACACGAACGTCAACTATGCAAATTTTACGAGCAGAATACAAAAACCTAATTCGGGACAGTCAAACTGAGATGGCAGATGACAAATTTATCAATCCAAAGACACCATAAGAGCCTGCATGACTTTCAAAAGTAGTGAAACTCCTTAAAAAATGGCCAGACATAATTTATTTTCAATGAGCGACAGAGACTGTTGGTCTGAGTAGAGCTCAACTTTATGCAAATGAGCAGTGACAAGCAACAGGACAGCAGTGATGCACCACCTGATATTGTTGAATACTTCAACCTGATTTTTAGGGAGTAAACATTTCAATGCAGTGGAGCAATTTTGACAGTGGGACAGCCCTAGAAACGGCCAACTCCCTGTCCAGTGCACTAACTACTTAAATAGGGAGTTGTTTAAAGTTGACATGAAATCAAAATTGAAAATTCTTATTTTTTTAATGGAATACTGTGGTGTTTATTATAAATAATTTATCTGTGCACTTCATTATTTTTTTTTAAAATTCATGTGCCTTTGTAATCTTTAATCAAAAATGCTAACCTCCCCTCCCCCTCAAAACGACTCATCTTCTCTTCTGGTCACGAGTGATGGCGCAAGGGCGGAGCTAGTGATGTGAGGGGTAAATGCTGGATAAACGACAGGGGGAAAGCTGAAGCTGATGCTTCAGTTTATAGAAATAAATGCATTGACCAGTTGACGCGAACCATGGGGGAGTACACTACTCTTAAAAGTTGAAAGGATATTACCACAACATCACTTTTAGGACATTGCAAACTATTTTTTTCAGGAATATGACTTAACCTGATGGAGGACGCGCTCAGTCATTCAGGCAGTCTCTCTCTCTCAGGCATGATTTGTGCAGTTGATCGTCCTCGTCGCCGTCATCCTTAATAAATAAAATTCTTCATGCTAGGGTGTCGGCGGTGAATCCAGTGGAGAGAAATCCCCCCACAACTAACTGCAAACTAGCATTCAGATCTGCCTCCATTTTGTTAGCAACGCCCTAAGTTCCAACAATCCAATCAGTTCTCGAAGGACAAACTCAAGCCCCGCCCTCTCATTTCAGATGCTGTTTCACTCGGATAGACGTCACAGTAGAGAAAAAAAGACAATCGCTACTTCAGTTTCATGCCGACTTTAAGGAACGTCCTGGAACTCTGCCTCTAGATTTGTGCATGTGAGTAATTATCTTAATTCAGTCTCAACAATCTTCATTCAAAGATACTGCTAGCTGGATCAACCTGAATGCCATACCATTAAAGACCAGTGTAGTCTGATTCTGCATGACTTTTATCGGCCTGTTATTTTTAATGAATCATCCACATCTTGCACATAGTGTGCGTGACATAAATGTCATCACCAGCAGGGGCTACAGAATTGTTTACCCCTTGTGCAGCGCAAAATGTCTAGCCTCATACACACATACTTATCTGAGTGTCATCTACGCATTTGTGGAACTGACTGCAGTAATTGGTGGGTGCACCAGGTGGAAATTAGTCTGAGCTGTAACTAAATTATCCTGACTCAGTTACTTAAATTTAAATTGCATGCAGCATAAAACATGCCAAATAAATAATGCAGATGATCTTCTGCAGCAACCCCTAACAGGACCTGCCAAAAGTGAGAGTTCATGACTGCAAGTGATTACTTAATCCATATCCATCTTGAAATGAACCAATACCTGTTACTGTTCTTAACGTTGCCATGCTGTGGAAAGTCATTGAACTAATGTTTTGAATCGTTTGAGGTGTTTTCTGTTCTGTGTGAATGTCGCACCACCTTTAGAGACTGCTGACGGCAGTAAATGCATTTTTCAAAAGCACAAATGAACCAGAATTCCTAATTTATGAACACAATAAATAAATAAATAAATAAATAAATAAAATAGTAAAGAATGCGTATTATGCCTCAAAGATTAAACGTTTTTAAAAGGCTAGAACACCAGACAACCAAATATTCTACTGTACATAACGCCAAATAGGCTACACTACTTACATGAGACATTCGTTCAAACAAATTACATTAGAAGCCGCTACGCTTCTGCTTGATTTTGATCTGTAATAGTCGATTTAATAGCACAATCGATCTACAGCATATGAAAACATGACATAACTGCGATCTCTTTCATGCATCAGTCAGTAGATGCCCTGACAATGTCTGCGTACTTTCATGACGTGATTGTCATTGAATATACACAGCTATTGCTTCAGTATCGTCTTTTCTCAGTTTCCTCACCCACATGCATTACATTTACGATGCATTCAGCTATAATGTCCATTGATCAAAAGGTTGTATTGGTTTTACGCATGCATGATTTTTTATTTATTTATTTATTTATTTATTTATTTTTTGTAATCTGTTCGCGCAATAAAGCTCAAACAACGAATCGTACTGTAGTAGCCTATACAGTAGTGTTGCGCATGACATAACCTTTCTAGATCTAATGTTTCTTCTCCACTGCAAAACAGTACTTATAATTTACAAATGCACGGGCGTTTATATTAATTGTACATTAAACTACAACACGTTGACACGCAGCCTGTCACTCACCTGAGTTATCAAGCAGTCGTCCAGGTGGATCATGGAGATTTCAGAGTAATGAAGTGCAAGCAGTAGAGGCGATTCGGTCCCGCCCAGATCCCGTCGACTGTTTCTCGGTAAGGCACCAACCAAATGCTACAGTGACTAAGAGCAACAGAGCACGGTTAAAGGGAGGGACATCACTAGGAGGGTTGTAGAGAGATGTGTTCAATGTGTTTGCAACCCTGGGTAAATAAGTTTAATTGCTGAATCACTTTCGCTGGGGTCGATCTTTATTTTAAGTAATTTGAGTTAATAATTTTATGGGCACCATCAGTTGAAACCAAATGTGCTTCTTAGCACAGTTAGCTAACATGAACATTAAAAGATGTTCAACAATATGTAACTGTTTGTGCCCAAACAAGTCCTGGACAGGCAATCAATTTTCCTTCCACCAGAGGGCTTTAGAAACACATCAGCTGTGTCAGCGTGGATGATGTGTTTTGGTTCATTATTATAATTTTTTAATAATCCCCTTTTTGGTGAGTTCTCGCTAGCATGTTCGCAGTCTAAGAATCAATCAAAGGGGCTGAGTGATTTAGTAATATTTTTTGCTTCTTTTGGAACCCCCTTTTGTGTTCGGGCTGAGCTTATGATGTCTCAAAATCGACTACGTTTTAGAACAGAGCATCTACTGTATCTATGTCTCTCTTTCTTTGTTAGAAAGAATCTTAATTTCATAAGCTGTGCATTTGCACTCAGGATAAACTGCCTTAAGGTCATACGAGGGTTATGGGTGTGTGTTCTCCGAGGATTGTTTGCATAAGGAGACACACCCTGTCACGAGTCGCCTCTCATGCATGACCCAGTAGTTTGCTTGGTCACAGCTGCACAGGATGCTGAACTCTGGCCTTGTCCCTTCCCAACTGGCTAGCATCTTCCAAATACACACACACACACACACACACACACACAAATAAATAAATAAATAAATAAATCTCTTACCTTGTTTTACAGTCACATGTTTAGTTATGAGTGTATGTGGTATGTATTTATTTAAGTCAAACTGAGAAATGTCTGAATGTCACTGCATTAGATAAAGTATCAAAGTAAATGGAATTTATTTTAAAGAAATATTTCACAAGCACATTTTCCTCCTTTAAAAACATTTCAGAAGTTTGTTGGGTTTTAAACAATAAAACAGTAACAAATGTTCAAAATATTCATTCAAGCCTTTAACCACCGCTAGCCGTTCTGACCCTGCAATGAATATGGGCAGAATATGAAATCACAATCCTCACAGAACTTCTGATTTTTAATAATATATATAACAAATACATTTAAAATTATATTTACTATTGAATACAGTTTTGTTTTGTAAATTGTTAACTGACCTCTTGGCAACATAGAATACAATGTCTGTGATATTTAGATCCATAAATCACAATATTAAAGTTCCGGAAGAAAAAAAAAAGTTTCATTATTTTTTAAATTAATTATTTTTACATTGATTTTGACCAAAAACAATAATTCTGTCAGGAACACTATCGTCAAAGATACTGACAGTTAGCATACAGTTTGGATTGGCGGTATGGTTCTGTTCTGGGCAAGAACTCCCTGCGCATCCATGCAGTCTAGCATGGATAAGAGCAGGGAGAGCAGCAATAATCTCCCAAGGTAAACGGAACAGAACAACATAAATGTATTGCGGATATCATTAGGTTCAATAATTTAATGTACATTATAGAAATTAGTCTAATTCATAGGAGAATCAGAAGGCTGAATCCTGACTGACAAGAGGAGGAGTCGGGGATGGAGGTGGGTAATTACCTATTGAGCAACGCCAAACTGGTAGGTGCGTTCGACTTGAAGCACGGCTGCAGACGGCGATCAACGAGAGTAGCTGTTTGCATTCGGGGGCGGAGTTGAAAACGGAGCCGTCAAGCCCGACACTTTCTGCTCCCGTCAGTCCCGCTCACGCGGTGTTTGTGTACTCTATCACAGATGAAGTGAATAAAATGCAATATCTGTCAAATACACAGTTTCATAAACGTTTTCATGAGCAATAGAAACACTTTTTTATACTGCTTAATACAGCGCGATCTGTTCAAGAATAAAGTTCAACATAATCATTCTATTAAATACAAATAAAGTGGAGGTATATATGCTTTCATCAGTGTTTTATGATAAACGTGACTCAATATAACATTGTGACTACAGTTAAAAAGCTTGTACTATTCTAAAAACACAGATCTGTGGCCATTATTGGAATTGAAAAGGTTAGAATAAACCCGAAACACACGTGATCTTTGTCATGCTGTGAATTTGGCCAATCGTGAAACAGCTGTGTCGTCATCAGCGCTGATGCAGTCCTCTGGAGAAACTGCGGCGGCTGAGTGAGCCGGCTGATCTCGAAACAGTCTCGCGGCACTTTGATGCCACATGTGACAGTCACGTGGCGTCGGCGCCGTCTCAAGTCGTACAAAATTTCTAACCGGCATGCACTGCTTCAAGTCAGCCGCCGATCGGTCTGAGCAGTACTGCGTGAAGTCGAACGCACCTAACCATATATGAGTGTTGTGATAGGTGTCGCATCCCTATAGGTAGACGTGGATCAGCTGATAGTCAGCTGATGCAAGCTTGACTAACGTGACCTGCCAGAACTAACGCTGACGCTGGGTTATATAAATCTTTTGAAAAAGACCAACAGTGAACTCTTAGGTGATAGTGTACGCGTTTGTAGAAGCCATAAATCAGTCCCTGATAGCATACACTTCCGGGCCTCATCTGGGCCGAATATGGCACATATGGCTGAGTTCTGGCAATAGCAGAGGTCATTTGGGCCAGATCTGGCCCATGTGTGACAAACCGGTTTTAGGCTGAGTTCCGGCTTGTTGTGCGTGGGCCAGAACTGGCCCATGTGTGACAAACCGGTTTTAGGTTGACTTCTGGCTTGTTGTGTGCAGGCTAGATCTGGCCCATGTGTGACAAACCGGTTTTAGGTTGACTTCTGGCTTGTTGTGTGCAGGCCAGATCTGGCCCATGTGTGACAAACCGGTTTTAGGTTGACTTCTGGCTTGTTGTGTGTGGGCCAGATATGGCTTATAACTGGTGACCAGACATGCCATTTTCCGGGGGCACGTTCTGGCCAGGATTTCTAAATTGCCTACAATAACCAGGTGTTGGTTGTTTTGTACTGTGCAGATCAATCGTTATATGACATTTAATTACTGTGAGAGCTATAGAGAGCAGAGCAGACAGCTCCTTATGCTTTCGAATCGTTTTCACTGTACTTTGATGTCAAACAACGATCGATCTGTGCAACGCATACAGCCAAAACCTGTTTATTTTAGGCGATTTAGAAATCCTGGCCAGGACGTATCCCAGAAAAATGGCACGTCTGGTCACCTTACTTTACCAGCCAGTGGTTCTCAACCTTTTTGGAGTACTGGACCCCCATAATATCTCAGGACATACATATACATATACATATATATATATATATAGTGGGGAAAATAGTTATTTGATCCCCTGCTGATTTGGTACTTGTACCTTTTAGACTCACACTCTATTCATTTACTAACTTTTACTTTTCTTAAAAAAAATAAATAAATAAATAACACTAGGTTTTCTGATCTTTTTGTATTCTGTCTGTTTTATTTTTATTATACAATTAACAAAAGCAAACAAGGCCTCTAACACATATTTTTTTTTCTACAGTTTAAAAGAATCTGAAAGCACTGAATGAAAAAAGTAAGAGACAAAAAGCTAAATTTAGTATCAAAATACTGCAAGCAAGCACTTTTTTAATGAAATAAAAATGTTGAGTGTTCGTAAAACTATAAATTATAAAAGTGCCACTTTGTCCCACTATCACGTGCAGGACGTGATAGAATAGATAGAATAGAAAAAGAATAGAGAAGCTAGTGTTTTTTTTTTTTTTTTAAAGAAAACAAGAAGTTAGTAAATGAAAAGAGTCCAAGTCTAAAAGGGGCAAGTTTTTTTTTAAGAATAGAATTAGAATGGAGATTGCTAGAATTATATAATAATAATATAATAATAATTATTATAATTATTAAAATATAATAATAATAATAATAATACTATTTTAAATAGTTTATGTATTGATCTAATTCTATCCACCAAGCCATTGTATGTGCGAAACTTTATTAAAATAACATGGTAAGATACACCAGTTTGCAATATCAAACAGTAAAACGAGCTGTTTGTACAGCTAATATAGCTGGAATGACACCAGAAGCCTGACACATTAAATTTACAAATGGCCGCGCCGACTCTTACAGGAAAAATAAGGTGGATATGTTTGTTCAAAAATATGTCTATATGTTTATTTATGTGAACGCGTGACTTCTAATGCATGACGTGTTTTAATGTGCTCGCGCGCTGAACATTCCAGTATCATTCAAACACTGGAGCGGAGGGAGTTGCCATGGAAACGGGTCGCAACACTGTAACTGTCACGTGGAAACACACCGTCTCTCGCTGCTGTTTTCACTGCTTTCAGGTGAGTTTAGTAACCTAAAATCACACAAATATCACATAAAACTGTTGTTGACACTTCTCTTACTTGACTTATTTGACTCGCTTTTGTTGTTTATTTACTTTATAGAAATGGTTTAATGTTTTCGAAAAAGTCCGTTAGCATCTCAGCCGTTTTAGCTAGTTAAGCGGGCTAACTCTGTAGATTGTGCTCTTATTTATGAAAGTTTGGGCTTTTAATCAAATCTTCATGTGTAGATGAGAGCTTTTGACAGATTTGTTAAGGTTTTGCTGGTAATTTTTCAATGGATGTTTGGAAATTGCTTAATTTATTTAACCTAACCATACCTTTACCGGTGACGTACATTATCAACGAGCGCGAAAATGAGCTGAAAACTAATGCAAACCTGTTTTGATCTTTTATGATAAACAAATATTGATAAAACTGTTCTGTGATTTCAGAGTGACAAAATAACCCTTCTACAACAGAAGGGAATGTCCAAGATTTCAACATTTCTGAAGGGAGCTGCTGACATGTAGGAAACATAGATAAGCTGAAAAAGTCATTAAATAACTTAATATGCATTTTTCACATATTTTCACAATATTTCGTGTATATCACCAGTAATCTGTTATTTGCTTTTGGAAAAATATACCTTTTTAATGTATTACAATTATTTTAAGAAGGTTTTGACATCCTAACGTGAGTGATACTATATGAGCAATATTAAATAAATAAGTAAACCTAAAACATAAATTCTTTTTTTTGTATATATTCACTATATTATCCTTTTTATTTTTTGCATTTCACCACTGCTCTAGTGTGGAACTGCATACTAAATATTGTTGGCTCTGTGACAGATTGCTTTGTTCCTAGATTCTTCAATGCTGATGGCCTGCTGCACATAAGCAGAGTTGGAGCGAACAACATCTCCAAGATGCTATTGACCATAAGACAAGTAAGTCAAATCTCAAACGTACACTAGTGTTCAAAATTTGAGGTTGATACAGTTTTTAATTTAATGTTTTGGAAAGAATTCTCTTCTGCTTACCTCTGCAGTAATTATTTGATTAAAAATAAGTAAAAAGAGTAATATTGTGAAATATTATTACAATTTAAAATAGCTGTTTTCTGTGTGAATACATTGTAAACTGTAATGTATTCCAGTGATGATAAAGCTGAATTTTCAGCATCATTACTCCAGTCTTCAGTGTCATATGATCCTTTAGAAATCATTCTAATATGCTGATTTGCTGCTCAAGAAACTTGTTATCAGTGTTGAAACAGTTGTGCTGCACAATATTTTTGTGGAAACCATAATACATTTTATTTTTCAGGATTCACAGATGAATAGAAAGTTCAAAAGACCAGCATTTATTTGAAACAGAAATCTTTACTCATGCTTTTGATCAATTTAATACATGTAATGTGCAACACCATTCAAAGGTTTGGAGTCTATGTAACAACAAAAACAGAAAAAAAGTCAGCATATCTGTATTTTAACATCTATAATAGTCAGAAATGTTTCTTAAGCAGCAAATCAACATATTAGAATGATTTCTGAAGGTTCATATGCCACTGAAGACTGGAGTAATGATGCTGAAAATTCAGCTTTGATTGCAGGAATAAATTAGAAAATAGTTTTGAATTATAATATTCACAGTGTTACTGTTTTTCTGTAATTTGATCCAATAAATTGAGCCATGGTGAGTATAAGAGATTTCTTTTAAAAGCATAAAACATTTTACAGACCCCAAACTCTTGAACAGTTGTGTAAATTATAGTTATGATGTTCCTCCCACTTAACCGATACTATAGCATATGTAGTCCATTCTATAGAGACTGTCTGTTCCCCAAATACTGAGAACAAATAATATGTTTATTAAGGGATCTAGAAAAATTCTGCACACTCTTTCAGTTTAAACCTAGATTTAAAACACTCATTTTTTGCCAAGCATTCACAAAACACATCAAAACCTTGTACTCTATTGATGAAATAGTAAAAAGTGCACATGATCATTTTTTGCCTGAAATAATATGAACAGCAGCTATGCTAATCCTTCTCCTTTTGCTTTCCTGTTTCTCTAAATATCCATCCCAGGGTTATTAGAAACTGCACAGCACCAGGACTTGTGAGGACTTCAGATGATGCCAATACTCAAAAAGAGCTTAGATGATGGCAACTATAGATGGACATACAAACTACCACCACGGCAACAGACTAGGAAGTCTGGGGTAAAAGATGGCTGCAGCTTGCCAGAGATGGGATGGAGGCCATCGGCCAGGAGAGAAGATTTAAAGGTGCATTATGTAATATTGACAGCCAGCGGTTGAACTGAGTGCTGCAAATATTTTATATCTGCAAACATAATATTTTAATGCTTTAATACTGTCAAAAAATACATAAAGCACCTTTAAGATGTTGTCTTCTCCTGTCTCCAGGTTGTTGGTCTCGGACTGCTTTTTGGCTCTGACCCTTGCTTGCCCCTGACCTCGTGTCTGAATTACCCTCTGGATTAATGTTTTCTTTGGGCTGCTTTCTGGTTTTGACCCCTGCCTGTTTAATGGACTCCCCTTTTGCCCTTCTCCTGGTTAGTTGTCTAGTTATCAAACTGTTGATTTGAATTCTCTATTTCTTTGACTCCTCTTGAAATTTGTTGTGCTCCTCTGGTTAACAATGCATCAGTTCAGTGAGAATAGTTGAATTTATACACTTTATTGGAATTCTGTATGTATCTGTATTTATCTATATTTATAAATATTTGTCTGTATTTGTTTTATATCTATATCTATACATGCATTTTTTTTATTTATCTTATTTCTCTATGTATATTTTTTAAAAATATCTGTATTTCTCTCATTTTTATATTTTAATAAAGCAGTTATGAGTGTATATAGTATGAGTGTATGAGTGTTTTCTTTATTCTAGATTAATTACATATGCTTTTGTATCTAGAAAGGGTAAATGTGCCATATCTAACCCAGAATCAGCCACAACTGGACCAGATCTGGGCCACATCTCAGAAATGGAGTGGGTGACATCTGGGCCAGATGTTGCCCATGCGATTTGTGAGACGTGGCCCAGAACCGGTCCAATTGTGGCTGGCTTCTGTTAGCCAAAACTGGGCCAGATCTGGGCCAGATGTTGCCCGTGCCATTTGTGAGGTGTGGCCCAGATCTGGTTCAGTTGTGGCTGACTTCTGTCAGCTAGACTCAGGTTGAGTCATCGCCGTCATTCCGCGTGGTATGTGGGCCAGAAGAATGTGGGAGATGTGGGCCAGAACTGGGCCAGATGTCATTTGCTATCTGGGGTACGATTTGAACTTAAATTACTGATGAAGAACTACACTAACCATAATCCTTAGAGGGATCCACCCAACAGAGAATTTGCTGTTATCATGGAAATGAAAATCATGCTCATAGAGCTCAGCAGTGACATCTTACTTCCAGTGAAGCACTACAAATGGCGTCAATCAAATATTTTATTATAGAATTTATAATAATATAAATAATTTTGTTGTTTTTAAAAGGTATAATCAACTAATAAATCAATGTACAACTTTGAGAAAAAATAATATATGAAGAGTTTGGTTCCAAAACAGTGGCGACTCCAGGATTTTTTTTGTTGGGGGTGCTAAGGGGGGGCTTAACAGTTAAGAGAGGGTGCTAAAAAACTAATTAAATTGAGAGAAAGTAATGAACGCCTAGACTTTAGCTATGAGTTTTTATATACAGCAGCTTTGAAAAAGCATAGTTTACTTTTTTTCTGTGGTATTAAACTCATATGCCACTGTTATTAGTAATATAACTTCTAGTGCCAACTGCCAAATATGACACTTACAAATAATACAATTTACGAACGCATATAGAAAAGAGAGAAGGTAGGGATTTTTTTTTATTTATTAATTTTTTTGTTTTACACATATCTAGTAATTCTTTCTGATCATCAAGTGTCAGTAACTCTTAATGCCAACTGTTAGGAAAACATGGTAAGTTCTAACCATTTAAAATAGATAGTGCCTACAATTCATAAAATTATTTCCACACAGTGGCATACGGGCACACATGGCGGGCGATAACCTCCCCGTGCTGAGTTGCATCGTATCATGTGTCGATGATAGCCAGAGCTATTGACAAAATATCGGGGCAATAATTTCATGTAATTTAATAATAAATGTAATCTAATAATAATAAAAACCGCATGATGCGCTGTGAGGATAATAAAAGATTAGGCTATTAGATTACTCCTCATTGAAAATGTTTTTAAAAAGGTTTAAAAAAAAAAAAAAAACAGGTCTATTAATTTATACAATGAATAAGGCCTATAATTAAAAAATGAACACTGCAGTCATCAATGAAAATTCAGAGCAGCTTTATTTCATGCACTGATTTTCAAAAACAACCTGTTTAACCCGAAATACGTTTCTTCTCATGTTTTTCACTATACGAGCCACAAGAGAAATATTTAGGGAATAATTTAAGACAGTTATATACCGTTATCAGCATATGTTAAAGTAGATTCGTCTCTCGTTGTCTCAGAGAGAATATGCGCCGTTAATGCAGCGTTACCCGTCAGTTTTTTTTACTTAGACTTTCTCTATGGTGAATTGACTGATGTTCACCAGCATAACTCTTGTGCAAAGTTTGCACGTTGCTTGCTTGATTTGCTTGACCCCTCCCCCATAATATCAATTGTTTATAGGCCACATATTAGGCACTTTAATGTGTAGGTTTTTAATGTTTATTTTTCAATGTTAATGAAAGTGACACCGAGAGTTAAAACAGGAAAATCATTTGGAAATCCTTGGGGGGGCTGTGCCGGGGCTAAGCAAGTTTCTGATGGGGCTATAGCCCCGTCAAGCCCCACCCTAGCGCCGCCACTGCCAAAACAGGATAAACACCATTTTTTTTTTTAAATTTAGTTTCCACCAAAATCAGTATTCTATCTGGTCGGTATTGAAAAGTTAATTTTTAATTATTATTAAAAATAATTGTTATTTTGTCATGTTTTCTCCCTTTTTTTCCAAACCACGACAAATGCCAGTCTTCCTTCTCTGCAGAACGCGATATATCCGATCAACCAATCACAGCGCACCATCCCACGCATCGTAAACAGTAATGGCGACGCTTAGAATACACTCGGCATCCTAGTTTTCCTCTTCTACTTTGTACTTTGTGATCAACAAAGAAACAAAACGATAAATCGCATGTGATTGTCATGCGCATCTCGTCAGTAAAGCCGGTTCTGTGATTAGTAGTAAATCTCCATCACGTGCTTTCAGATGGAGCTGCATTTAATACACAGAGCCGTAGATCACTGACAAACTACGCAATATTGTGTTCATAATCGCAGATGAATCGCATTCGATTATGAACGTGATATTCCGTGGCTTGTCAGTGAACTACGGCTCTGTGTATTAAATGCAGCTCCATCTGAAAGGAGGTGATTAACATTTTAGAGCCAGGGTTTCTCTTTAAATTCTCCCATGGTTTTTAACATCACACACAAACAAAATAACCTTTGATATTCATTCATGAAGAGATTATCTATCAGTTCAAGTGCTGCTTGAACTGTGGCTCTAGCGTCACCAAACTGTGGGTCTATTTATTGTTTGAACTTTTTGACAAAATTTTTAAGCTGACACTTTATTTTATTCTATGTAACCTGCTTTGTTCCACAATGTATTTTCACTGTAAGAACATGGCATGTGACTTGTCGAACAAAGCAAAAGTTGACTATCTTGTTTTTGCGAAAGGTCAGTTGTCATTTGTGGACAACTTATTTGCAGATGAGGGGAAACCAAAGAGTGTTTAGCACCTGCAGGAAAAGCAGGGAATCATGTATGAACATTTGTTGAAATTGTTCTAAAAAATAAAGTTAATTTTTTAAATTACATGTTTTTTTTTTTTTGTTTTTTTTTTTTTTTTTTTTATTACGTTGAATGTACCTTTTTACTTCCAGGTCTCTCAGTTGCTTTGGTACATTTCTCAGATCACTGCTGAAATTCTCAAAACCATATGTTCAACGTCCACATCATCTAGTCACTTGTGCTCATCATTAAAGCAATTTGTCGTCTTTTGAACAAGTAGCAAATGTTCGATACATTCATACAACTGATTATGTACAGTTGTCTGCTGTTTCCTACATTATCAATTGCTTGTGTCATGTTGCTCAAAAAGTCTGGTTCTCTGTTGAAAAGTATAATCCAGTGGTCAGATAAAAGGCAAAAGCTTTATCACTTACTGACGGTTCAACATCTCCCAGAAAATAGCACTGATAATCTCATGTGATAATAACTATGTTTAAATTCTTTATAAATAAGTTTGTTAATATACACTTACTATCGAGGAGATCTATATTAGCCTACATATGTTTAAAAAAGGAAGAGAAACAATAGGCCTAGATAACGGATCAGAAAAACTGCAGTACTTTACAAAATGTAGCCTAATAATAAATATTTTTCCGTTTCAGTGGTCGAATTTCGGGGGGAAACATGAAACTAGTGAAAAAATAAATAAATGAAAAGATTTGATTGCTGTATTAAATGTAGAACTGCTCGCATTTGTCTTTTGAGGTGTAAATGTTTTTTAGTATAATCTTTAGATCTGACACCTGTCAAACAAACTTTGGGGAAACTCTAAAACTAAATATTACAAATATTTCTGTTAGTTAAATTAGCCCAAATGTTTATAGCAATGATTAAAAATGCATTCTTTGGTGTTATAGAGACTCCTAGTGGTGAATACAAGCTAGAACAACTTTTTATGAGAAAAAAATACTACAGTAATTTATAGTAAATACTATAGTGTTTTTGAACCATACTGTAGTAAAGTGCTTTGTAGTAATTAATTTGTTGTGGCAATTCTATAGTTGCTGTGGTAATAGAACAACTATAATAATATAAACAAATTACTTTATCCAATACTGTACTAAGTTTTCTACAACTATAGGGTATATTATACTACAATACACTACAGTTTACTGTAGTAAAAACTAGTTTATCAGTTCAGTATAGTTAATACTACAGTATGCTGTAGCATTCATTAAAGTGTTGTAAATACTGTAATATATACAGTATAATACACTATAGTATGGTTCAAAAACACTATAGTATTTACTATAAATGACTATAGCCTAGTATTTTTTCATGTTGGTATCTGTGGATACGTGGAAAAGAAGCAATGGCATACAGAATTTTTTATATCATTTGTATAAATATTTACCATTTGGAATAAAAATCTATACATATGAAAGGTAAAAAGCACTTAATTGCTAATTAAACATAATTGAGGATAAGAGAAAACAATAATAGAGAATGATTATGTATAATAAAGCATGAATAAGTGTATGGAATATGTTGGAAACCCTTGCAGCAGACGCAGACGTCACGTTCAGGCAGACGAACAGTAATGTGGAAGATGCAGACGTCACGTTTAGACAGACGAACAGTAGTGTGGCAGACGCAGACATCACGTTCGGCAGACGTAGACGTCACGTTCGACAGACGCACACGTCACGTTCATTGAGACGAGTGCATGTAACAACGTTATATTAATGACCCCGGCCGCATATGAGGTGTGATTTATATGAGGTGTGATTTATGCATTTACTTTGCTAACTAAGCAATCAGTCGTGTCGATCGTCGCGTACCGAGCAGAAGCCGTGACCAATATGGAAGGCCGATGGTATGGAAGGCCGTCGGGGCCAAAAGTCTTCAAATGGAACGCGTGAAATTTGACCGCGTCAACACGCACAATTTGTTCGCGTTAACGCAGCAATTTTGAACGCGTTCTTTTCGTGCGTGTAGACACGCACAATTTGTTCGCGTTAACGCGGCAATTTTGAACGCGTTCCTTTCGTGCGTGTAGACACGCTCATTTTGGCCTGTGAAGGCGTTAGTGTTTGCCGCTGTTCTGTCGATTTGTGCTACCCTGTCAGATTTTGCTACCTCCCATTAAAACAGTGGGTAGTACAATTCGACAACGAAAAATGCTATATGTCAAATTATGTTTTATTAATGTCTACACCTACCACAACCCTAAACTTACCCTTACATTAATGCACATACAGTAATTACGTGTTATATTCGCGGTTGTGGCTGGAAGGCATACAGCTACCGGAAACCAACAGTAAATATTTTTTCTGCCTATTAGATTGTGTTTTATTAACGTCTACACCTACCCCAACCCTAAACCTATACCCTTACCGTAATGCAGATACATTAAATGTTGTTCAGCGAGAAAAAGGATGCAATATTGATGTGCGCATGCGCAGTAAGCCGTGGTAGGAAAATCTGACGGGTAGGATAAAATGTCAGGACACCGCCTTTCTTGTAGACACGTACAGTTTGACAGTGTTAAGGCATTACGCTCTGTTTACCCTAATATTAATGTTTATGGTGTCTAATTTGTGTTGTATAGCTAGTAAATTAATAAATGTAATAAAATGAGAATTAAGGTTTATTTATTTTAATTAAACATGTTTAGAATAAAATGAGTAGGCTAAAATCAACAACTGCATGCATCATTTTATAACTGCAATGCAATATGCGTGATCTGCAGTAGCACTTATGTCAACATTTGCATTTTATTTTAAAAATGGATGGGTTCCTTGTGACAAGTAGGCCTGCCCCCAACTATGAAGATTTTTCTTGTCAACTAGTCGCTCGTTTATATTAAATTGATTAGTATAATAACCTACTAAACCCCAATGGGTGCCATTTGTGTCCCCAGGACATTATAGGTACAAACATGCATAAAAATGAACTATAAAATATATTTTATTATTAAGTAAAGTGTCCTGCACATTAATCTAACTGCAAATGTAAAATATATAATTAAAAAAGTTATTAAAAACTACCTAAAACACTGAAAATATAGCATTTGTACGTCCCCAGTGTCTAACGCTACATTTTTAACTTGAAATATCATGTTTAACATCCTTCAGAAAACAGTTTTATTTTGCATTTTTGTGTACCTCCATATCCCATCTGTGCTTTAAATACCTTTATTTCTAAATAAATTTATAATATTTTGGATAAAATACACATTTTAGTCGTGTCCCCAGGTTTTCACTCAGTCCTGTTACTCTAACACATTCCCCCCTCTAAAAACTGGGAAAATTCCACAAGATACATTTTAAACATAATATTGCAACATTTGGATCTTCTGAAGGCAATGAAATTACCGAAAGCATGTGGTCTTATTTTCTTTTCTGTATATTTGATGATATTGTAATGGTGGCTGGGAGCGTCATTATAAATATACTGTCCTGTTACCTAAATTATTTCTTAGATGTTACTTATTTTAAAAATACAAATCTTTGGTGAATCACTATAATTTGTTGAGTATTCTCATAATATTAGCA
The DNA here is from genome assembly GCA_039654775.1 of Spinibarbus caldwelli. NCBI lineage: Eukaryota > Metazoa > Chordata > Actinopteri > Cypriniformes > Cyprinidae > Spinibarbus > Spinibarbus caldwelli. Next base: position 23,908,160 of record CM077255.1, on the reverse strand, counting down.
TGTACTTCATGTGGCTAGATTATATGTATTTGCTGATTTTATCCTAAAATCACAATCCTGTTACTTTCAGTCCTGTTACGCATATACTCATATATCCTATACTTATACATAGTAACTGAGTAAAAGTAACAGGAGTGAGTAGTGTCATCAGATTTATTCATGTAAATATTAGGCTACATCCATATTAATCTAGATAAATTTGAAAATGCATCTTTTTCTCAAAGTTTTGGCCTTCTATCCACACTGAGACAATGCTTTTGCCCAGAGAAAACTTATGGTTGTTCCTGCATTTTATATTACATTCCTGCAAGTATGACAGAAAATGTGCTTGAAATTTCTGTCCTCTGGCAATTATGTATTAGACTCATATATGGAATGGCATTTGAATGTGAGCTGCGCTATAAGAAATTAAAATCCACAGAAAAACTGAAAAGATATTATTTGTTAAGTTTATTATTGTTAATATCAATTTTACTTTAATATTTATTTTTTTTCGTTATTTATATCTTATCTAATAACCCGTCCTCTACCCCTAAACAAAAACCTCTGCAGACCACTAGATTAAAATAGAAACGAGATTTGGCCTTTTTTAGCAGTGAGGTCAGCTCACTAGTCAATGTTTAACACTTTCACTATATTGGTGCGGGCATTAACACCTCACCTCACTAGGGGAAGTCGTGGCCTAATGGTTAGAGAGTTGGGCTAGTAACCTAAAGGTTGCGGGTTCGATTCTCGCACCGGAAGGAATTGAAGGTGGGGATTGTGAATAAACAGCACTCTCTCTGCCTTCGATACCATGACTGAGGTGCCCTCGAGCAAGGCACCGAACCCCCAATTGCTCCCCGGGCGCTGGAGCAATGGCTGCCCGCTGCTCCGGGTGTGTGTTCACGGTGTGTGTGTGTTTGTTCACTATTCACTGCTGTGTGTGTGCACTTGGATGGGTAAAATGCAGAGCACCAATTTCGAGTATGGGTCACCATACTTGACAATACGTCACGACTTTCTTTCACTTTCACATGTGTAGTCAAACCTGTATACTAATATAATGGATACTCCTTCCTCTTACCCATTTCATTCCTGTTACTAAATAGTTTTTTCTTTAAAAAATAAAGTTAAACCACTATTTTTAAATTAAGTTTGGTCCATAATTTATCCCATTGTTTAATAAATTGCATCATAGAAAATTGATAAGCCTGAGGTTTGTCGCCTTAAAAATGAAAAAAACAATTGGTTTGTGTACTTTAGAAAAATACACCTTGTTTAGATAATTAGTGATTTTTTTATGATAAAATAATATTTTTTTGACCACGAAACCAACAATTTCTTTAAAATAAACACCTGCCTGAGGGGAAAATGAAGGAATTTGTTGACATATTTTTAAACGTGCTTTTTAAAAGACATTATGTTTGGGTAACAGGACTGAGAAAAATGCATCCATCTTCCACTTAAAAATTGTGTAAAAAAAATTAAATAAAGTTACCTGAAATGTACCAGTACAGATTTTGAATAGTTAAATATGTGTATTACTAGATTCAGTCTTTAAAAAAAGATAGAAAATGAAAAATTTTTTGAAGAGTTTTGGAAGCAAATGGCACCCATTCGGTGGAATGGCCCATAGGCATTTAGACGTATTATAGCCTGTTCCGCACTGAAGCGTACACATAAAGCTTGCCGAAAAGCAACAGCTAAAGTAATGATTATGAATGCATCGGTGAAAAAGAAGACATTTTAATTATTTATTAATCACCTAGTGCTTTCTCAGTTGAGTTACCAAATGCTAGCGCTGACTCGCCATCTCCACAGAGGACATGCCTTTAATAGAGAAATGCACCATAATCAGAGATTTGTTTTTTATTTTAATTGATTTTCAAGCTTTCTGCAGATTTATTTCTTATGTCTGTGAGCTGGTTCATTGTTGTGAAGCGCTCGGAGACTGCATGAGATGACAGAAAGCACATCCAAAAATGACGGGAGTGTTTTAAGCTCTTTCCGCAGTAAAAAATATAAATAAATAATTAAATAATAATAATAATAATAATTCATAATAATACAAAAATAAATAAATAAAAATAAAAAACAGATTGCACGGGCTCCCCCATGTCATACAGTAGGCTAAGTGCGATAATACTTCCACTCCTCATAAACATTTAAAATGCGCCTATATAGCGATTTTACAAAAAAAAAAAAAGATTTTATAATAATAATAATAATAATAATAATAATAATAATAATAAATAATAACAACAACATGTTTTGGTCATATTTACTATTAATTGCCCAGCTCCCCCTGTCATTGATCTATAGCACCCCCTCAGCACCTGCGTTCAAAATTCTCTGGCGCCGCCCCTGATTATGATCATTTGCTTTCAGCCGCAAACATGAGATGCAAGGGTCGCGGCGCGGATGCGGGAATGTGTGATTAGCCTACTGCCTATTGCGTCTGTGTTCACCGTAAAACGCATTTTTTATAATTATATATGTTAATATTTAGATATTTATGTATATGTATAATTATAATTTTTATTATAATTTTAATACTAATATAGAACAAAAGTTTTTTATTTATAACAAATGATAGTTTATTTCTTGATGTAGTGTAGGCCTACTCAGTTCAAAAAATTAACATCAATACACTAAATATTTGACCATATTTTCTTCTTTACTGTGGGAAATAATTTTTCAAAGAGACACCTGGGGCCTCATTCATAAAATGTTGTACAGAGACAGCGCAACTATTTCTTAAATGTGCATGTGATTCAGACAAACGAAAGTGCATATAGGACTATAAATTGAGACTATAAATAGGCCTAAATTTTTGCTTACAGATAATGGAACTGAATTAATCATTACATACGTTTTATTAGCCATCCATTCAACATCCACTGATTGCTATGGAAAGAGGACATTTTTTTCCATATCTAATGATTTCAAGTTGCATCAAGTCAGTTGCCTCGGAGAAGAAATAGCGACTCGTGGGTTTGAGCGGTCAAGCCTGAGTGAATTTACGCCGGCACAGCCCCCGTGTTTCACTCTCCACGCAGCTCTTTGATCTGCCAGCGGTATAGTTTGTGGCTCGCCTTCTTCAATGAAGGTGGACCTTCCCCTCGTCCGCTACGAGCGGATCTGAGAGAATGCACGCAACACTTTTCATCTGTCGGTATGTTTACATATAAGGATCATCAGTACCCCTCATCTAATGAGCGGTTTGATCTTTTTAGGCAGATTGATAGAAAAGGCTGTCACTATGTTGTCACTGACAGCTTCAGACTCTAGACGCGTCTGGGCCACGCCCATGGGGGCTGACTGCTCTCGTTACAAAAGCATTGAGTCTAGCGCCCCCAAACGGCCTCTGTCATCCTCCAAGCACCCCGTTCAGCTCCGGGTGCCGATGGTAATGTGTTTGTGGTAAATACTGTTGTGAACACTGGGCCCGTTCAAATAGCACCCACACAACCGATCGCTGTTATAGTGAGAAAAATAAAACACAAACATCTTCAAAGAGAGTAAATTTCCTCTTCCTCTTATCACGAGCATCAGGTCCCAGCTAGGCGGCCTGTCACTTGAACCAGTCCAACCCCTCGCCACACGGGCCGAGGCCTGGCAGGCCATCCCCGGAATGTCAGACTGGGTTTTGGGGATAATAAAACAAGGTTAAACACTTTAATTCGCTCAAGCACCCCCACGATTCAGCGGCGTGGTTTCCACCTCGGTTCAGAGCAAGGATGCGCGCTGAGGTGATGAATTTGCTGGTGAAAGGAGCCGTAGAAACGGTTCCACTGGCTCAGAGCGAGTCAGGCTTCTACAGCCGTTACTTCTTCGTCCCCAAAAAGGATGGCGGCCTGCGGCCCATCCTCGATCTCAGATGCCTGAACTGTGCCCTCATGAAATGGCCATTCAGAATGACTACACTGAAGCAGATCCTCTCGCTTTCCAAATTCTCCCAGGGGACTGGTTCTTTTCGCTGGATCTGAAAGATTCTGACTTTCACATCCAGATAGCCCCCCGTCACAGACAATTCTTGAGATTCATCTTCGAGGGAGTGGCTTATCAATACATGGTCCTGCCCTTTGGGCTGTCTCTGGCTCCTCGTACTTTTACGAAGTGCATGGACATGGCCCTCTCCCCTTTGAGACAGATGGGAGTCCGTATCCTGAATTACCTCGACGAGTGGCTCATTTTAGCACAGTCAGAGGCTGAGCTAATAGCTCACAGGTCCCTCCTCCTCAGCCACATAGAGCACCTGGGACTCAGGATCAATTTTGCCAAGAGCTCTCTGTCTCCCAGCCAATGAACTTCATTCCTGGGGGCAGTTTTCGACTAGTCATGCCAGATCGTGCACTGGCTATACAGCAGCTCGCGGCTTCCTTCAGAATTAGATCCTCCTACCCTCTCAAAACATTTCAAAGGATGCTGGGCCTCAAACCTCCGCCTATGCGTGCCCTATTCCGTCCTATGCGTGGTGTCATGGACGCAGCCGCATCAGGGTGAACCAGGTCTGCGTGACAGCCCTGGCCCCCTGGAAAGACCTACAGTAGTTCGAGCAGGGCGTGACTATGGGACTGGTTTACAGGAGGAAGGTTGTCTCGACGGACGCATCCAAGACAGGTTGGGGAGCTCTGTGTGAAGGCAGACCATCCTTCGGCTCCTAGATGAACGTGGTAGGCCAGCTACACATCAACTGCCTCGAAATGACGGCAGTATGTCGAGCTCTTCAGACCTTTTTGCCAGTCCTGAAGGGACACAACTTGCTAGTCCGCTCAGACAGCATGACGGTGGTGTCATGTATATAAATTACCAAGGTGGGCTTTTCAAGGCGATAAGTCGCCTTTTCGAGATGGTAAAATGCCTCTTGGAGTGGGCACATGTGCCCAGCGTTCTGAACCAAGGAGCAGACATGCTATCTCGGAGCAACGTCCCCTCAGAGGAGTGGATGCTCCACCCACAGATGGTTCAGAAAATCTGGGTGATATCTGGCAAGGCAGAGGTCGACCTTTTCGCCTCAAAAGACAACTCTCACTGCCAATAAGACAACTTATTTTTTGAAGAACAATGACGTGTTGGCCCGCGAATGGCCCAACCTCCTCCTGTATGCTTTTCCCCTGATCGCTCTGATCCCCCAGGTAATCAGGCGAGTCAGGGAGCACAGGCACCGAGTGCTTCTGGTGGCCCTGCTCTGGAGGAACCATCTCTGGATCTCAGAGCTGTCTCAGCTGCTGACAGCAGCTCCGTGGCCCATTCCCCTGAGGCAGGACCTCCTCTCTCAGGCGAACATAACGATTTGGCACCCCCAGCCTGAGCTGTGGGCCCTACACCTCTGGAATCTCGACAGCATCTAGCGATGCAGTACGAGTGAAGTATCGAAAGGGAACGTACTCGGTTACTTACCTAACCTCGGTTCCCTGAAATACGGGAACGAGTACTGCGTTCCTTGCCGTGCCATGACACTGCACGACTCAGCCACGACTCACTTTCTTGGTAAAGAAAACATTTTTCTCAAATTAATCAAAATGGATTTATCGTGTTTTGGAACCAAACTCTTCATACATATACATATATATATATACACACATATACACTCACCGGCCACTTTATTAGGTACACCTGTTCAATTGCTTGGTAACACAAATTGCTAATCAGCCAATCACATGGCAGCAACTCAATGCATTTATGCATCTAGATGTGGTAACGACGACTTGCTGAAGTTCAAACCGAGCATCAGAATGGAGAAGAAAGGGGATTTAAGTGACTTTGAACGTGGAATGGTTGTTGGTGCCAGATGGGCTGGTCTGAGTATTTCAAAAACTACTAATCTACTGGGATTTTCATGCACAACCATCTCTAGGGTTTACAGAGAACGGTCCGAAAAAGAGAAAATATCCAGTGAGTGACAGTTGTGTGGACGAAAATGCCTTGTTGATGTCAGAGGTCAGAGGAGAATGGGCAGACTGGTTAGAGATGAGTTAGAAAGGCGACAGTACCTCAAATAACCACTCGTTACATGCAGAATACCATCTCTGAACTCACAACACGTCGAACCCTGAAGCAGATGGGCTATAGCAGCAGAAGACCACATTGGGTGCCGCTCCTGTCAGCTAAGAGCAGGAAACGAAGGCTACAATTTGCACAGGCTCACCAAAATTGGACAACAGAAGATTGGAAAAACGTTGCCTGGTCTGATGAGTCTCGATTTCTGCTGCAACATTCAGATGGTAGGGTCAGAATTTGGCGTAAAGAACATGAAAGCATGGATCTATTCAGGGGCTCCTTTTGCTTTAATTACTGCCTCAATTCGGCATGGCATGGAGGTGATCAGATTGTGGCACTGCTGAGGTGGTATGGAAGCCCAGGTTTCTTTGACAGTGGCCTTCAGCTCATCTGCATTTTTTGGTCTCTTGTTTCTCATTTTCCTCTTGACAATACCCCATAGATTCTCTATGGGGTTCAGGTCTGGTGAGTTTGCTGGCCAGTCAAGCACACCAACACCATGGTCATTTAACCAACTTTTGGTGCTTTTGGCAGCGTGGGCAGGTGCCAAATCCTGCTGGAAAATGAAATCAGCATCTTTAAAAAGCTGGTCAGCAGAAGGAAGCATGAAGTGCTCCAAAATTTCTTCGGAGTGCAGTGCTCAAATGCAGTGACTTTGGTTTTCAAAAAACACAATGGACCAACACCAGCAGATGACATTGCACCCCAAATCATCACAGACTGTGGAAACTTAACACTGGACTTCAAGCAACTTGGACTATGAGCTTCTCCACCCTTCCTCCAGACTCTAGGACCTTGGTTTCCAAATGAAATACAAAACTTGCGCTCATCTGAAAAGAGGACTTTGGACCACTGGGCAACAGTCCAGTTCATCTTCTCCTTAGCCCAGGTAAGACGCCTCTGACGTTGTCTGTGGTTCAGGAGTAGCTTAACAAATTCCTTGACACGTCTGTGTGTGGTGGCTCTTGATGCCTTGACCCCAGCCTCAGTCCATTCCTTGTGAAGTTCACCCAAATTCTTGAATTGATTTTGCTTGACAATCCTCATAAGGCTGCGGTTCTCTCGGTTGGTTGTGCATCTTTTTCTTCGACACTTTTTCCTTCCACTCAACTTTCTGTTAACATGCTTAGATACAGCACTCTGTGAACAGCCAGCTTCTTTGGCAATGAATGTTTGTGGCTTACCCTCCTTGTGAAGGGTGTCATTGATTGTCTTCTGGACAACTGTCAGATCAGCAGTCTTCCCCATGATTGTGTAGCCTAGTGAACCAAACTGAGAGACCATTTTGAAGGCTCAGGAAACCTTTGCAGGTGTTTTGAGTTGATTAGCTGATTGGCATGTCACCATATTCTAATTAGTTGAGATAGTGAATTGGTGGGTTTTTGTTAAATGTGAGCCAAAATCATCACAATTAAAAGAACCAAAGACTTAAACTACTTCAGTCTGTGTGCATTGAATTTAATACACAAGTTTCACAATTTGAGTTGAATTACTGAAATAAATTAACTTTTCCACGACATTCTAATTTATTGAGATGCACCTGTATGTCCTCATATGAGGACACCGGGACTAAAAGCATGTTTATTACGCATTTTAGGAGACATAACAAATGAATAGGGAAAGAAATTATATTTCAATAATCTATGAAATATTATATATAATTATGAAAATCTTGTCAATTATTATTCCCATTATTACACTTCTTTTTTCATTACGTTGCCTCAAAAACACATTAATATGCAAATTAGATTTAGTTTATAGATGCATTATATATATAATGAGAAAACCTGTTTATGGCCATTTTACACACATTTTGCAGAAAGATAAGTGGTATATCGAATCATTCTGTTATAACATAGTTGAGAATCATCTTTATACAAAGTTTGGTAAAAAAAGAAATCTTGAAAACTAAAAATGTATTGGTGATTTAAAAAATCAGTTGTTTTTACCAATGCATGTTCATTCATGTCTTTTTATTTTTTTAAAGAAACTGAGTCTCGATGTCCTCAAATGAGGACATAGCATAACTTATGAATGAAATATAATTTTTAATTTTTTTATATATTTTTTTTTACATTATTTTTATGCTCTAAACAATGTAAAGACATGAAAAAAAAAACAAATTTTTTCCTAAAACTTTTTTCTCGGGTCTTAAGAGGCTAGAGATGTTTGTGCGTGAAAATCACAGTAGATCAGCAGTTTTTGAAATACTCAGACCAGCTGTCTGGCACCAACAAACATTCCACGTTCAAAGTCACTTAAATGCCCTTTCTTCCCCATTCTGATGCTTGGTTTGAACTTCAGCAAGTCGTCTTCACCACATCTAGATGCCTAAATGCATTGAGTTGCTGCCATGTGATTGGCTGATTAGCAATTTGTGTTACCAAGCAATTGAACAGGTGTACCTAATAAAGTGGCCGGTGAGTGTATGTGTATATACAGTGGGGCAAAAAAGTATTTAGTCAGCCACCAATTGTGCAAGTTCTCCCACTTAAAAAGATGAGAGAGGCCTGTAATTTTCATCATAGGTATACCTCAACCATGAGAGACAAAATGAGAGAAAAAAAAATCCAGAAAATCACATTGTAGGATTTTTAAAGAATTTATTGGTAAATTCCTCGGTAAAATCAGTATTTGGTCACCTACAAACAAGCAAGATTTCTGGCTCTCACAGACCTGTAACTACTTCTTTAAGAGGCTCCTCTGTCCTCCACTCGTTACCTGTATTAATGGCATCTGTTTGAACTCGATATCAGTATAAAAGACACCTGTCCACAACCTCAAACAGTCCAACTCCAAACTCCACCATGGCCAAGACCAAAGAGCTGTCAAAGGTCACCAGAAACAAAATTGTAGACCTGCACCAGGCTGGGAAGACTGAATCTGCAATAGGTAAGCAGCTTGGTGTGAAGAAATCAACTGTGGGAGCAATTATTAGAAAATGGAAGACATACAAGACCACTGATAATCTCCCTCGATCTGGGGCTCCACGCAAGATCTCACCCCGTGGGGTCAAAATGATCACAAGAACTGTGAGAAAAAATCCCAGAACCACACGGGGGGACCTAGTGAATGACCTGCAGAGAGCTGGGACCAAAGTAACAAAGGCTACCATCAGTAACACACTGCGCCGCTAGGGACTCAAATCCTGCAGTGCCAGACGTGTCCCCCTGCTTAAGCCAGTACATGTCCGGGCCCGACTGAAGTTTGCTAGAGAGTATTTGGATGATCCAGAAGAGGATTGGGAGAATGATGAAACCAAAATAGAACTTTTTGGTAAAAACTCAACTTGTCGTGTTTGGAGGAGAAAGAATGCTGAGTTGCATCCAAAGAACACCATACCTACTGTGAAGCATGGGGGTGGAAACATCATGCTTTGGGGCTGTTTTTCTGCAAAGGGACTAGGACGACTGATCCGTTTAAACGAAAGAATGAATGGGGCCATGTATCATGAGATTTTGAGTGAAAACCTCCTTCCATCAGCAAGGGCACTGAAGATGAAACGTGGCTGGGTCTTTCAGCATGACAATGATCCCAAACACACCGCCCAGGCAACGAAGGAGTGGCTTCGTAAGAAGCATTTCAAGGTCCTGGAGTGGCCTAGCCAGTCTCCAGATCTCAACCCCATCGAAAATCTTTGGAGGGAGTTGAAAGTCCGTGTTGCCCAGCGACAGCCCCAAAACATTACTGCTCTAGAGGCCAAAATACCAGCAACAGTGTGTGAAAACCTTGTGAAGACTTACAGAAAACGTTTGACCTCTGTCATTGCCAACAAAGGGTATATAACAAAGTATTGAGATGAAATTTTGTTATTGACCAAATACTTATTTTCCACCATAATTTGCATATAAATTCTTTAAAAATCCTACAATGTGATTTTCTGGATTTTTTTTCTCATTTTGTCTCTCATAGTTGAGGTATACCTATGATGAAAATTACAGGCCTCTCTCATCTTTTTAAGTGGGAGAACTTGCACAATTGGTGGCTGACTAAATACTTTTTTGCCCCACTGTATTATATATATACATATACATATATAACAGCTAACAGAAAGATGCATAACAGATACAAGTGTATGCACTACTTGCTTGCACTATATAGGATAAATCAGTATACAGGATTTACCCTATTATACTTTATCGACACAAATTGATAGGTGAAACTACAAACAGCCACCCACAAATAGTCTATAAACAAAGCATCAGGCTGTCTTTGAGTTCACACGAACAACTCTTAAAGTTACTCGTCAGGCTACAGAAGAATACCATAAGTCCTCCGTTCAGTTAGGCCTAAGACATCGAGAGTCACGCAGACCTATAACAACCCAGCCACAACACATAATTGCGAATAACATGCCTTACCTTAACACAGAATCGACCACAGGGGCCTGAATGGATTTAAAGGACTCTGTGCGCAGATCAATGGCCTCCAACGTTTATACTTTTTCTACGAATCTTTTGAGTTAACGTACTAAAGATGAGTGGAATTTGCACCGCAGCGCCCCCACACCTTGATGCTCATGACAAGAATAGCAAGTATAGTTATCTTTATTGAAGCGAATTAGGTTTAAATCGCCGTCATGCATGAATGAATATTTTTGCAATTTTACACATGATGTCAAAATAACACATTGTCAATATTTTTTGAGACCCCCCAAAATTTCACAAATCATGTTTTCAGGGGAGCCCATGTCTTATTAAGGGGAGCCGAGCTCCCCCTAGCTCCCCCGTAGTTCATATATATATATGAAGAGTTTGGTTCCAAAACACGATAAATCCATTTTGATTAATTTGAGAAAAATGTGTTTTCTTTACCAAGAAAGTGAGTCGTGGCTGAGTCGTGCAGCGTCATGGCATGGCAAGGAACGCAGTACTCGTTCCCGTATTTATATATATATATATATATATATATATATATATATATATATATATATATATATATAAAAATATATTAAAAATAACACATACAGTGTGTGTGTGTGATATATATATATATATATATATATATATATATATATATATAGATTGCATTGCTCATGCAAAAGTAATCTTAATTTTTTAAATAGGATGAGGCATTCAGGATAAGAACAAGTACCATTTTGATGAACAATACAACACAGGTATTCTATCTGTTGTAGACAGTGTTGGGGAGTTACTAGTTACATGCAACGGAATTACAAAATAAATGTAAACTGTAATCTGTTACAGTTACTGAGAAAAATGTGTAATTAATTTACAGTTACTTATGCAAATGTTAACAATTACAAAGGGGGTTACATCTGAATATTTTGACACACGTACACAGATTTAATTGATTCCTTTCCCAAATTGCATCGACTGTTCTAAAATATGAGACACCAATATTTCTGGAGAGACAGAATTGGACACATGCTTATTCTATAACTCTTTTATTTCCTATTTGGGTTTATGTATATGCTTTATTTTTGAAGATTAACTGTAAAGTTAACTGTAAGGTTCTGCTTTAAATGTTTTAAAATGATTAAGAGTTGAAAACATTCATTAGAAAATTACAAAAGTAATCAGAAAGTAATCAAATGTAATTAGTTACATCACTTTAATAAAATAATTGAAATAGTTACACTACTTATTACATTTTAAATAGGGTAACTTGTAATCTGTAACCTATTGCATTTCCAAAGTAACCTTCCCAACACTGGTGGCAAACAAACACAGCATCAACCCACACGTGAGTTTGCTCTCGTGCATACATCATAATACGACAAGATTCACGCTCCAGATTCTTGTGAACGCGCCTCAGGACCATTTGCCTGAAGCTAGTTAGTTGACTTAACATAAGACTAGTATTAGACTTTATTGGCTATGATACCACTTTATTAAAAAGTCAGATTATTGAATACATTGACGTTATTAATTAAAGAGCAGACATGTCAAGAGCTATAGTAACACAAACTTATGTATGAGGCACAGATGACTCAGATGTTAGATAGATCTGTCTTTTATGTAAGCCAAAAATGACACAAAATATACAAAATAAGAAAAAAAAATTAATAGAGGTAATCTGAGATAACTCAAATAAGCAAACATAAGAGGCAGTACTGTCTCGCTCCTTTGTGTCAAAGATGACACACAAATACAAAATAAGGAAACGTACAGGAAGTTGATATGTAATTTGAGGAGATGATGAAAACACTCAAATATAATGCTGTCTAATAGTATAATGTCTGAAACATGCAATATGGCACCAATGACTGAAACATGAGAGGCAGAACAATCTCATTCTGATGTGAGATATATATGAAAAAAACTCAGATATAAAAAAGGAACTGGGTGCTAAAGAGCAGAAATGTGATGGAGATGGAAATACTGAAGATGAAAAATCCTACTCTGGTGTGAGCCAAATAAAATGCAAAAACCCTCATATAAAAAATGCACAGGAACAGAAAGCATAAATTTGAGGAGATGACACAATCATGGAAGAATAAGTCACCAACAACTGAAATATATGAGGGAAAACTATCTCATCTTGTGAGCTAAAAATGATGCATAAAAATCTAAAATAATAAAACATTAAAAGCAGCAATGTAAGAAGATAATGCAAACATTCAAACATAAGGCATCAGTCACTTAATCATAAGATGGAGAACTTTCAAACAAAAGAAAGTATCAACAGTGTCTTTCTTAGGAGAAATAAAAATAGATAGAACTGAGACATGCAAAAGTTCAGAGAGAAAGGAGCCGAAAATGAGAATGGGCCGTGAGAAACATGGAAGAACTCTTTATTGTCTTGCTATAATCTATTTTATAAAATTCTTTTATTGCTCAAAAGTTTTTTGGATTACACTAGGGGTTTTCACCTTTAATGATCAGAACAGTAGGAGGAGAGACAGGAAATAATTGGAGATAGAGCATATCACAGTCGAAATGTCCTAACTCCTAGCTCAGTGTGTTCCAGTCAATCACACAACAAGATGGCGCCATGATCTAACAAACATTTTGTAACATTCATTATGTAAAGCAATGTTCCCAAAATCTGTCATTCGTTATTCAAAACTTGTAAGTTATCTAATGTCAAATATAATGGTTTACAGTTTCAAACATTAGCACATGACATTCTACTCTGAGCTATCCGCGTCCTCGGAATTATGCATTTCTAAGGCAACACCAACACCTAAGCTGAAAGCCTAAATGAATCTGCGGCAGTTAGATGGCACAGCGGTCATGTTGGCCAAGTCATAGCTCTCAGAATATTCCCAGCTAGCAAGTTATACTTATGAGTTCTACTAGGAGTGCTTTGGCGTCGATAGTGTTGCCATAAAACTCCATACAAATGCATTAACACGACAATAGCATTTGGGGGCCTGACAACACAAACTTTTGAAAAAAAGGTTTATAAGTCTTTGAAAATGATACCATTATTGTCTTTGTGTAAACTATAAAACATGCAAACATACATTTGTAAAAACAGTGTTTGCTCTGGCCATGCAGCTTCCTCAAAAAAGGGAGGAGAAGAAGGAATCCTTCTTTATTCCTTTGCTCTCCTAGTGGTGCCAAGTCTTGGGGTCCCAGTGGTCCCTGATGTCTCAGTCCATTGGTCCCAAAATTTTGTGGTTCTCGGAGGGACTACGGGACTACTGCAATGCCCTACTGGTTGGCTTTCCAGCCAGTGCAACCACGCCTCTTCAGAAGATCCAGAACAGAAGGCTGAACGTTTGGTCTTAAATCAGCCAAAAAAGACCCACATCACACCCCTTGTGATCTCACTCCACTGGCTCTCAATTGTGGCCACAATCAAATTAAAGATTCCTCTCCGGAGGAATGAGCCATCTACCCCCAACCAAACTGCTAAAACAATCACAACTTTCAAGAAGCAGCTGAAGACTAACCTCTTCCATATACATTTAACGATTCCGCAACGTTCCACAACCACGATGATTTCACCAGTGCACTTATATACACAATCACACATATTGGTTTTTATACTATACAAACAGTATTTTCTATCCCTTTACCCTAAACCTACTCCTCACACAAAACCTTTTGCATTTTTAGATTTTCAAAAAACTTATTTCTGTATGATTTATAAGCTTGTTTCCTCATGGGGACCAAAAATATCCCCACAACCTTAAACATTACTGGTATTACTATACTTGTGGACACATTTGGTCCCCATAAGATAGGGAATACCAGGTACACACATTCTGTACACACACAAATCCTCTTCTTTTTTTTTCTTCTTCTTTGCATTTCTGCACTAGCTTAGTCCAGTGGTGGTCTCAGAGCTCCAAAGTCCAGTGGTCCCAGTGCACTCCCACTCACACTCCCTCCTCTGCAAGCTCCTCCATCCCCCTGGCTCCACCGTTGTCCTTGCTCTCTCCAGTTCCACTTTCAAGTATATATGTATGTATAAATTGAAGGATTTTAAATATTGCCATCAGATTTTTAGTGTAAAGGGAAATCCTGGGATATTATATCATAAGATTCATTTGGTGAAGCAACTGGAATCTTTTATTGAAATGAATTTTCACTATTATGATGATGAGGTTTAATTTCTTAATCAGCCACACGGTCAGTGGTGTAAAAAGTCTGGAAGGTCAAGGAAATGTTGAGCTGTTCTCAGTTCCACTGAAATTTCTTATGGGAAATTTAGTTTTTTTTTTTTTTTGTTTTTTTTTTTGTGTGATAATATAGAGCTGCACAAGTGCAAAATTCATTGGGGAGATGACATGTCAAGATGGCACCATGAATGCCAGTGAATATACCAACATGCCAGTCTCCAGAAACTTGGTGAACAAGAAAAATTACAGCATCATGATAATGATCCAAAGCACAATGGCAAAATTATATCTTTTATATAATATATATTTGTCTTTTTCACATTGCACTTCATACATATACAGTGGGTACGGAAAGTATTCAGACCCCCTTCACTTTTTTCAATTTTGTTATGTTGCAGTCTGATACTACAATTGTTTAAATTCTTTTTTTTTTCTCATTACTCTACACTCTGTCCTTTATAATGACAAAGTGAAAACAGAATTTTAGAAATGTTTGTAAATTTATTAAAAAGAAAAAACTGAAATGTCACATTTACATAAGTATTCAGACCCTTTACTCAGTACTTAGTTGAAGCACTTTTGGCAACAATTACAGCCTCGAGTCTTTTTGGGTATGACGCAACAAGCTTTGCACAACTGGATTGGGGGAATTTCTGCCATTCTTCTTTGCAAATCCTCTCAAGCTCGGTCAGGTTGGATGGGAACCGTCTGTTGACAGCCTTTTTCAGGTCTCTCCAGAGATGTTCGATAGGGTTCAAGTCAGGGCTCTGGCTGGGTCACTCTAGGACATTCACAGAGTTGTCCCTAAGCCACTCCTGTGTTGCCTTGGCTGTGTGCTTAGGGTCATTGTCATGTTAGAAGGTGAACCTTCGGCCCAGTCTGAGGTTTTGAATGCCCTGGACTGGGTTTTCATTAAGGCTATCTCAATATTTTGGTGCATTGAGCTTTTCTTCTACTCTGATGAGTTCCTCAGTCCCTGCTGCTGAAAAACAGCCCAACAGCATGAGGCTGCTACCACCACACTTTACTTTTGGGATGGTACTCTGCAGGTGATGAGAAGAGCCGGTTTCCTTCAAACATGATGCTTAGAATTGAGGTTCATCAGACCAGGTAATCTTGTTTCTCAGAGTCTGAGGGTCCTTTAGGTGCTTTATTGCAAATTCCAAGTGTGTTTTCATGTGTCTTCACTGAGGAGAGGATTGAGTTTGGCCACACTCCCACAAAGCCCAGATCGGTGGAGTGTTGCAGTGATGTTTGTCCTTCTGTAGGTTTCTTCCATCTGCATATATGATCATGGAGCTCAACTAGAGTGACCACCAGGTTCTTGGTCACCAGTCTAGACAAGCCCCTTCTCCATCAATTGCTCAGTTTGGCTGGGGACCAGCTCTTGGAAGAGTCCTGGTTGTGCCAAACTTCTTCCATTTGAGAATTATGGAAGCCACTGTGCTCTTGGGAACCTTCAGTGCAGCAGAATTTTTTTTGTAGCCTTCCTCAGATCTGTGCCTCAATACAATCCTGTGTCTGAGCTCTGCAGGCAGTTCCTTTGACCTCGTGGCTTGGTTTTCACTCTGATATGCATTATCAGCTGTGAGGCCTTTTACAGAGAGGGGTGTGCCTTTCCAAATCATGTCCAATCAGTTTAATTTACCACAGGCGGACTCCAATCAAGGTGTAGAAACATCTCTGCAATGATCAAGAGACATGGGAGGCACCTGAGCAAAATTTCAAGTGTTGTTGCAAAGGGTCTGAATACTTATGTAAATGTGATATTTCAGTTTTTTCTTTTTAATAAATTTACAGACATTTCTAAAATTCTGTTTTCACTTCATCAATATGAGGTACATAGTGTAGATTAATGAGAAAAAAAATGAATTTAAACAATTGTAGTATCAGGCTGCAACATAACAAAATTGAAAAAAGTGAAGGGGGTCTGAATACTTTCCGTACCCACTGTATACATACATATATATACACACCACAAAACAAAAGGCAATTAACAACACTGTTAACAAAAGCACGAGTTAAATGAGCATGTGTGGTGACAAACAAAATAACTATTTGAAACTAAATTCCTCTAACCATATTTAAAGACTAGTTTAATTACCAAAATGAAAAGCTTGAAGCTTCTTTAGCTTGAAAACACCCTAACTAAAAGGTAAGGAGTGATCAGAAAAGTAATGTGATGTACAATACAGAAACATTGGATTAGGAGGATTAGGAACAAGTGCCACACAAATCCTTGGACATCAACAACAAATCACTATCACCACTAAACCATTTTCTTTAATCATATCATTGTGGTTCTAACTCTGAATTATTGGGAAAATTAAAAGAATGCAAAGTTCACAAACCACAATTTATAAATAATAATGTTAACTGATGAATGGTTTTCTCAGGTTGTGTATGGACATTAGAGCATGTCACTGTTTTAAGTGAATTTGAGAAGAGCCACTTCCTGTTTGTTGCTTTTGAATTAGAGTTGAATGTCTCTCTTCCAGTTTCACTCAGTGCTGCTACCAGCTAGCGAGCAAACAGTTCATGCATCCAGACAGGAAGAGACCAAGCATATAGCACTTCACAACTGTTTTTAAGGTACAGTGCACAAACACACACACACTTGTTTTCCTCGCATAAGGGGGTCCACCGTTTTTTGCCAAATTGTGGGGTCCACCCTTTCCAGTGGATCTACGCACTTATAAAAAAATCAAGTAAGATAATGACCAGTCCTTAACAAATATCACTTCAATGTAACAAAATTCAAACAAAATTTTTCTCACATTCGTTTTTGAGTCACTTGTGGGGCTCTGGTTTAAACATTTAGCACTTGTGAGGTCCGCTTTCAGATACACACACATTTCTAGTTTTTATATCTCAGCGGGGACAAATTTACCATCTGGAAACATCAATTTCTATTGGTTTGGCCTTGATTATCTTAGAACATTTTATAGATTATAATTTATATCCTTTAAATTAATCATCTCACAAACCTATTAGCTTAGTCACTCCTGTGATTGGCCGGATTTGAGCAAAATATCATGAGGCAGAAGACATGGCAGTAAAGTGGTATTCAGAAAAATGACCTCCAGCTCAACAGTTCTCAAACCCTAGAGTCTTTCCTAAATCAACGAGTCCTCAAATTTTGTTCTGAATTACTTCAACCTACAAGACACCAGCTGAACTTTGCCTGCGTAGTATTGGTCCTGGAATGGACGCCTCTAATGCAGTGCTGCTAGAGGGATCTGGTTTCTCTGGTTATTTTCTCTCCATTCCTAATGAAGTTTTCTGTTCCTAGCCAGTAACCTTTGGCTTGTTTAATGGGGCCTAAAGATAATTAGCTCCTTCAAAATTAATACTTTACATAAAACTCACTAATTATCCGATGAACAAAGAATTAAGTCTCTGTGGAATAATACATATATACATATATAATCATTATATAACTGTTTTTCCCCTATAAAGCTGATTTGGGGCAATGTACATTGCAAAAAGCACTGTAAAGATATTGACTTGGGGTCAACATTTTTCCTTTTTGTGTATGCCTCGAGTAATATTTTATATGCACACTTAAAATAAAGAAAAAAAAGAAGCACAACATATGTCCTCAATGAACATGTATTTGGTAATAATACACAATGGGCAGTTCCATACAAAAAGAGGTTAGACAGCATTTTATATTTCACATGGATACAAAAATCTTTATCTTTGGTCAACGTAATGCAAAAAAACATGCTTTAACCAACTCAAGGAATCACAATGCAAGAGTCAACAGCTTGATTCCTTGGTATAAAACTGTAAGAACAGCCTGAACATATAAAAACACATGTGCCTTGGTCTACATTTTTTATCTTTTATATTTTAAGATAAATAACTTTAAAGGGTTAGTTCACCCAAAAATGAATATTCTGTCATTATTAAAACTGGGATTAAACCACATGAATTACTTCAATGTCATGATTATTTTTGATGTTTGAATGTTTAGGATGGACAGATTTTCAGCAAAGGCACAGAATTCTCTCAGGTTTCTTTCAAAATATCTTCATTTGTGTTCTGAAGATGAACAAGTTTCTTATGGGTTTGGAATGATAAAGAATATTCATTTAAAAAAAGAAATCATTTTTGGGTGAACTAACCCTTTTAATGAAAACAAATCAAAGAAAAGAAGACTGACCTTTTGTTGAAAACACTTAGAACTACAGTCTCGATTTCCTAAAACTTGAGCTTCTGCATCAATGCAGCGCTGACAGTCCATTTTCCCAGGTGCCTTTCTACTGCAGCACATTCATCTGCTGTCCAGCTTCTTCTGACAGCAGCTTGTTTGCCTAAGTATACATAAACAAAAAAAAAAAAAAAAACATGTTATAAGTTTATGAACTTCTTAATCTGAACTGAAAGGGGAAAAAAAAGTAATCTGAAAGACTGGATATATATATATATATATATATATATATATATATGTATATGTATATATATATTAGGGATATACAGGTGCATCTCAATTAATTAGAATGTCGTGGAAAAGTTAATTTATTTCAGTAATTCAACTCAAATTGTGAAACTCGTGTATTAAATAAATTCAGTGCACACAGACTGAAGTAGTTTAAGTCTTTGGTTCTTTTAATTGTGATGATTTTGGCTCACATTTAACAAAAACCCACCAATTCCCTATCTCAACAAATTAGAATATGGTGACATGCCAATCAGCTAATCAACTCAAAACACCTGCAAAGGTTTCCTGAGCCTTAAAAATGGTCTCTCAGTTTGGTTCACTAGGCTACACAATCATGGGGAAGACTGCTGATCTGACAGTTGTCCAGAAGACAATCATTGACACCCTTCACAAGGAGGGTAAGCCACAAACATTCATTGCCAAAGAAGCTGGCTGTTCACAGAGTGCTGTATCCAAGCATGTTAACAGAAAGTTGAGTGGAAGGAAAAAGTGTGGAAGAAAAAGATGCACAACCAACAGAGAGAACCACAGCCTTATGAGGATTGTCAAGCAAAATCGATTCAAGAATTTGGGTGAACTTCACAAGGAATGGACTGAGGCTGGGGTCAAGGCATCAAGAGCCACCACACACAGACGTGTCAAGGAATTTGGCTACAGTTGTGCGTCTTACCTGGGCTAAGGAGAAGAAGAACTGGACTGTTACCCAGTGGTCCAAAGTCCTCTTTTCAGATGAGAGCAAGTTTTGTATTTCATTTGGAAACCAAGGTCCTAGAGTCTGGAGGAAGGGTGGAGAAGATCATAGCCCAAGTTGCTTGAAGTCCAGTGTTAAGTTTCCACAGTCTGTGATGATTTGGGTGCAATGTCATCTGCTGGTGTTGATCCATTGTGTTTTTTGAAAACCAAAGTCACTGCACCCGTTTACCAAGAAATTTTGGAGCACTTCATGCTTCCTTCTGCTGACCAGCTTTTTAAAGATGCTGATTTCATTTTCCAGCAGGATTTGGCACCTGCCCACACTGCCAAAAGCACCAAAAGTTGGTTAAATGACCATGATGTTGGTATGCTTGACTGGCCAGCAAACTCACCAGACCTGAACCCCATAGAGAATCTATGGGGTATTGTCAAGAGGAAAATGAGAAACAAGAGACAAAAAAATGCAGATGAGCTGAAGGCCACTGTCAAAGAAACCTGGGCTTCCATACATCCTCAGCAGTGCCATAAACTGATCGCCTCCATGCCACACCAAATTGAGGCAATAATTAAAGCAAAGGAGCCCCTACCAAGTATTGAGTACATATACAGTAAATGAACATACTTTCCAGAAGGCCAACAATTCACTAAAAATGTTTTTTTTTATTGGTCTTATGAAGTATTCTAATTTGTTGAGATAGTGAATTGGTGGGTTTTTGTTAAATGTCAGCCAAAATCATCACAATTAAAAGAACTAAAGACTTAGAACTACTTCAGTCTGTGTGCATTGAATTTATTTAATACACGAGTTTCACAATTTCAGTTGAATTACTGAAATAAATGAACTTTTCCATGACATTGTAATTTATTGAGATGCACCTGTATATATTAGGGGTGTAACGATATGCGTATTTGTATTGAACCATTCAGTACGAGGCTTTCGATTCAGTACGCATTACAAACCGAACAGTTCGTTGGACTAATCCTATTACATTTGGAAAATAAAAGAACTTAAAGTCTGTGTAAAGTCAATTCTGAGAATTGTTTGTAAACACATTATAAATGTTAGAAATGCATTGCTGAAACATGTTACAAAGACTGTGAACTATAAAGTACTTAAAGGTTGGAGTTATACAGTTAAACAGTTTTTTACCATTTTCGTGATCAGGATTTTTTGGGCGGGGCTAAATCGAGACTTGACGCAATGAAGCCACCGAGCACGGCCCCTCCCGCAACACTATAAGACCTGTGTTCGACTTAAAGCAGCATTGACTGCACAGACCGATCGCTGTGTGACATCAAAGTACAGTGAAAGCTATAGAGAGCAGACGCTCATTATGCTTTCGAATCGCTCTCGCGGTGCTTTGATGTCAAACACTGATCGTTCTGCACAGCGCTGCTTCAAGTTGAACACACCTAATAACTAGAACGCATAAGCATCAGTGGTTCGTCGGCTCAATCGCGAGTTACTGTTATTAATGTTAGTTACTACAGCAGTTTGCTATCTAGCTATACCTTCGTAACGTTAATACATGGTTGCGATAATTTACAAAACAACTAAGCTCGGTCTCCTTATTTAAATTAAGCTGCTAGAGGAAGACAGTTGAGAGAGACTGCAGCTTTGCCACGAGTGGGCGTGGTTTCAGCGCCGCCAGCGGACACGCCCACAGCGTTTGAGAACAGAGAATAAGGCTTATTTTTTCATGATTTTGATACCTTATTTTATTTACTTGCCGTTTTTTTTTTTTTTAGCATTCAAATTCGGCTGGGTGGTTAATAACACATTTTTCTGTGGTGTGACAAACTCAGAACACACATTTAATATTGACTTTACACAGACTTTAAAGTGTGTGAAATATCAGTGCCACTGCGCTCAACAACGCAGCCCAAACAACGTAACAGGCATCGTGCTGTCTGCCCCGCGATAACCTCCTCTTGCTGGGGTGCGTCGAAAGACATTATCTTGTATCGACCATAGCCAGACATATTGTCAAAAACATAAATTATTGGCAATATTAAGAGGATTTGGCATTTCCAATTAATGTAGGCCTGTTACATTCTTATTTTTATTAGGCCTATTATTATTATTAAGAAGTTACTTTTATTATTAAATTAAAAGTACAATTAATTTGCCCCGCAATAATTACCGCATAACTGACGCGCTGCGAGGATAAGATTAGGCTATATTTACTCCTCAATTAAAATGTTTTTAAAAAAGGTCTTTTAAAACAGGTCTATTAGGCTATAGGCTATGGCTACCTACAAATTAATTATAGTCCTATAATTAAAATATTAACACTGCAGTCATCAATAAAAATCAATGAAATAAAAAGCTTTTATTTCAAGCACCGACTTTCAAAAACAACCTGTTTAACACGAAGTACGTTTCTTTTAATTTTTTTTTCTTCACTATGTACGGGCCACAAGAGAAATATAAAGGAAATAAATGAAAACAGCTATAGGCTATATACCGTTATCAGCATATGTTGAAGTAAATTCATCTCTCTTTGTCTCTGAGAGAATATGCGGCGTAAGATGCCAAAAGCTCCATCGTTACTCCATCATTCCGGTTTTTACTTTCACTTTCTGCTTATAGTGAATTGACTGAAATTAAGACGTTTGCCGGCATAAATCTTGCGGAAAGTTTGCACGTGTGCAAACCCTGGTGCAAACGTGTGCTTGTGTGATATCCATTGGCTCGCCTTCATGGTTTAAAACAGAAATATTTCCAACATTGCAACGTAACCCATTACCCCGCCCCCGTATTGAAAGCGTACCGAACCGTGACACCACTGTGTCATATCGAACCGAACCGTGAATTTTGTGAACCTTTACACCCCTAATATATAAGGTAAATATGAGATGTGGACTGTAAATAAAAAAAAAAAAAATCATTGCTAAATTACTTACAGAAACATTATACCACATTTCTGTTTAATAAGGCACATGATTATTCATGGGTCTACAAAAAACAATGCAGTGTTTGAATCGGTGGGCTTGTTCATGATCTTTAAAACTTGGTGTGGACTTCTTATGTCTAGGACAATGAAGTATCTGAATGCTATATTTGCGCTAAGTGAATTGAAGCTAGTGAAACTCCAGAATACTGATGGGTTCCTATAACCGTTTACATCCCTACATTACCCTACAAAAACACCCTCAGACCCCAGAGGGTTAAAGATCAGATGTACCATCAACCTGCTTTACTTTTCTAACCTCACCTCTCTTTTTGGTTGACTTTGTTTGCCGTTTCAAATATGCTGTGGAAGTAGGTTCTTGAATGGATGTCACACGGTCCTCAACGTCTGGTATAAATTCATCTGAGTGCAAGAAAAAAAAAGTCTATTTATATATAGTCTATACATACATACACATACATACATATATATAGATATATATTATTTCTAACATGGTCTGTCTGAATACTGGATTCTGATTGGCTGGCAGGTCTGTAGTATAACCGTGTAATGCACAGGTAGTTCCAAGTCAGTTTAATCACCGTTCTATATTAATGCGCTGCTTTAATTGATGCACACTAACCAACACGCATCACTCGCTCACACACATACTAGATCGCTACATTATTGATCGATAATTAATTGAAATACATGCTATAATTCATTCAAATAAATGTGGTCTTACCGCACTCTCTCATCTCTGTTTCTAATTTGAAGCGGGCAGAATGCTAGCGCTAACGAGCCGTAACTGACGAAAATAACTGTGTCAAATATTGCGCTGCAAAGAGCAATACAAGTTTTAACTTGTCTATAACTTGGCAAATGACCATGGAATAAGCGGGATAATCTCCGCTTCGCGACGGGTGGTTCTTTGCCTCCACGTCGTGCATTAAAATCCTTTAATTGTTGATTATCTCTTACATATACAGTGGGGGAAAAAATTATTTGATCCCCTGCTGATTTTGTATGTTTGCCCACTGACAAAGGAATGATCAGTCTATAGTTTTAATGGTAGGTTTATTTGAACAGTGAGAGACAGAATAACAACAATCACATTTCAAAAAAAGTTATAAATTGATTTGCATTTTAATGAGTGAAATAAGTATTTGATCCCCTATCAATCAGCAAGATTTCTGGCTCCCAGGTGTCTTTTATACAGTTAAGGAGCTGAGATTAGGAGCACTCTCTTAAAGGGAGTCTCAGCTTGTTACCTGTATAAAAGACACCTGTCCACAGAAGCAATCAATCAATCAGATTCCAAACTCTCCACTATGGCCAAGACCAAAGAGCTGTTCAAGGTTGTCAGGAACAAGATTGTAGACCTACACAAGGCTGGAATGGGCTACAAGACCATCGCCAAGCAGCTTGGTGAGAAGGTGACAACAGTTGGTGCGATTATTCACAAATGGAAGAAACGCAAAATAACTGTCAATCTCCCTCGGTCTGGGGCTCCATGCAAGATCTCACCTCGAGGAGTTTCAATGATCATGAGAATGGCGAGGAATCAGCCCAGAACTACACGGAAGGATCTTGTCAATGATCTCAAGGCAGCTGGGACCACAGTCACCAAGAAAACCACTGGTAACACACTACGCCATGAAGAACTGAAATCCTTCAGCGCCTGCAAGGTCCCCCTGCTCAAGAAAGCACATGTACAGCCCGTCTGAAGTTTGCCAATGATTCAGAGGAGAACTGGGTGAAAGTGTTGTGGTCAGATGAGACCAAAATCCAGCTCTTTGGCATCAACTCAACTCGCCGTGTTTGGAGGAGGAGGAATGCTGACCCCAAGAACACCATCCACACCGTCAAACATGGAGGTGGAAACATTATGCTTTGGGGGTGTTTTTCTGCTAAGGCGACAGGACAACTGCACCGCATCAAAGGGACGATGGACGGGGCCATGTACCGTCAGGGCCAGGGCATTGAAGCCAGCCAGGGCATTGAAAATGGGTCGTGTATGGGTATTCCAGCATGACAATGACCCAAAACACACGGCCAAGGCAACAAAGGAGTGGCTCAAGAAGAAGCACATTAGCTATTAGATTGCTATTGGATTGCTTCAGTATGTTCCTGTCTGTTGTGCTGCTGAGAGGTTTGCAATTGTAGCTCCGCTTTTTTATTGAATCTTTACCTTACTTTCACTCTCTGTTGTTTAAAGTGATAATATATAACTTAATTCCCACCATATTTCTGGTAGTATCTATCAAACTAATCTAACTAATTTGATCGTTGGCTTTTAAAACCTCGAGTGCAGGCGTGCGCAGCGCGTTAGCACTCGTTAGCCGGTTAGCTTGTCACTCGCGGTTCGATTCGCGTTTCTATTCGCACCTATTATTGTTTTCTTTTTTCTTTTTCTTTTTTTCTGCTCCGTTTTCATTTCTCTCTCGCTCCATTTTTCACAAGTTCATCAATCAACAGTGGTAAGTTAAGTTGGTATCATTCATCAATCACGGTGAGTAATGGCTTCTTCTCCTGCTATTGTTGTTTGCACCGCCTGCCACATGTACAGTTTATCTGTCTCTGTCAGCAGCGAGAGATTCACATGTGATAAATGCAGGGAAATATTTAGGCTGACAGAGAAGATTTTAGAACTAGAGACACACATCCAAACTTTAGTTGAGGATAGTAAGAATGTGAGGGCTGTAGATACTGCTTTGGATGCGACTAGCTCAGGGACTCCTGTACATTGTTCGGTTCCGGCATTACAGCCCGTGCAGCAGGGCAACTGGATGACTGTGAGGCGGCCTAGTCACGGGTCAAAACACCGCTCTTCCGTTCCGATCAAAACATCAAACAGGTTCTCCCCACTCAGTGACGCACCCACTGAGAAACCTGATGTAAGTGCTCTAGTTATTGGCGATTCTATTGTACGGAACGTGAAAATAGAGACACCAGCCACCATAGTCCAATGTTTACTGGGAGCCAGAGCGCCTGACATCTTGGCAAATTTAAAAGTGCTGGCTAATGCTAAACGTAAATTCAGTAAGATTATTATCCACGTCGGCGCTAATGATGTTCGACTTCGCCAGTCGGAAATCACTAAAAATAATGTTAAAGAGGTGTGTGAACTTGCAAGTACGATATCAGACACTGTAATATGCTCTGGTCCCCTCCCTGCTTACTGTGGCGATGAGATTCATAGCAGACTGTCGTCACTCAATGGCTGGATGTCTAAGTGGTGCCCGCAGAGTAACATAGGCTTTATAGACAATTGGAAGAATTTTTGGGGCAGACCTGACCTGTTGAAAAGAGATGGTGTTCATCCCTCCTGGGGTGGTGCCGCTCTTCTCTCTAGAAATATGGCACATAGTCTTAGAGTTCGTACTTGACTAACTAGGGCCCAGGTCAGGAAGCAGACAGACTGGCTAAACCGACCATCTGCTAGCCACCTCACGCCACAGAAGTCAGTTAATTCTAGGTGAGACTCCTTCACCTAGATATCACACTATAGAGACTGTGTCTGTTCCCCGTACTAGAAAATACAGAAAACGTCCAAACCAAAGTAATAGTAACAATTTAATTGATGTTCAACAAATAAAAAATGTTTACAATACAGAGAAACAATTGATAAAATGGCTTACTGAATATCAGGGACCCTTTCTACAAAAGCACTATTTGTAAATGATTTGATCAATGATCATAACCTAGATTTGCTCTGTTTGACAGAAACATGGCTAAAACCAGATTAATACATTACTTTAAATGAGTCTACCCCCCAAGATTACTGCTATAAAAATGAGCCATGTCCAAAAGGTAAAGGGGGAGGTGTTGCTACAATTTATAGCAATATTCTCAGTATTGGCAGGCTTTAAGTATAACTCGTTTGAAGTTATGGTGCGGTGTATAACATTATCTAGAGAAACACGTGTTAGTGATAAATCCCCTGTGATGTTTGTACAGGCCACCAGGGCACCACGCAGACTTTATTAAAGAATTTTCAGATTTTCTATCTGAGTTAGTACTGGCTGCAGATAAAGTCTTAATTGTTGGTGATTTTAATATCCATGTCGATAATGAAAAAGATGCATTAGGATCAGCATTCATACACATTCTGAACTCTATTGGGGTTAGACAACATGTTTCAGGACCTACTCGTTGTCGAAATCATACTCTAGATTTAATACTGTCACATGGAATTGATGTTAGTGGTGTTGAAATTCTGCAGCAAAGCGATGATATCTCAGATCATTATCTAGTCTTGTGTAAACTCCATATAGCTAAAACTGTAAATTCTACTCCTTGTTACAAGTATGGTAGAACCATCACTTCTACCACAAAAGACTGCTTTGTAAGTAATCTTCCTGATTCATCTCAATTCCTCAGCATATCCAACAGTGTAGAAAAACTTAATGATGTAACAGAAACTATGGACTCTCTCTTTTCTAGCACTTTAGATACAGTTGCTCCTTTACGCTTAAGGAAGATCAAAGAAAACAGTCTGACTCCGTAGTATAATGAGCACACTCGCACCCTAAAGAGAGCAGCCCGGAAAATGGAGTGCAGCTGGATGAAAACAAAACTAGAGGTATATCGTATAGCTTGGCGGGAAAGTACCCTATCCTACAGAAAAGCATTAAAAACTGCTAGATCTGATTACTTTTCGTCTCTTCTAGAAGAAAACAAACATAACCCCTGGTATTTACTCAATACAGTCACTAAATTAACGAAAAATAAAACATCAACAGGTGTT
This sequence comes from Spinibarbus caldwelli, assembly GCA_039654775.1. NCBI lineage: Eukaryota > Metazoa > Chordata > Actinopteri > Cypriniformes > Cyprinidae > Spinibarbus > Spinibarbus caldwelli. Next base: position 23,880,855 of record CM077255.1, on the reverse strand, counting down.
GGCATTTCCCAAGAGCACAGCTGTAATGACTTTATGAACTATTTTACTTCCAAGATCGATACTATCAGAGATAAAATTGTAACCATGCAGCTGTCAGCTACAGTATCGCATCAGATAGTGCACTATAGATCCCCTGAGGAACAATTCCACTCATTCTCTACTATAGGAGAGGAAGAATTGTATAAACTTGTTAAATCATCTAAACCAGCAACATGTATGTTAGACCCTATTCCATCTAAACTACTAAAAGAGGTGCTTCCAGAAGTCATAGATCCTCTTTTGGCTATTATTAATTCATCATTGTCATTAGGATATGTCCCCAAAACCTTCAAATTGGCTGTTATGAAGCCTCTCATTAAAAAAACCACAACTTGACCCCAAAGATCTAGTTAATTACAGACCGATCTCAAATCTCCCTTTTCTGTCAAAGATACTAGAAAAGGTAGTATCCTCACAATTATATTCCTTCTTAGAGAAAAATGGTATCTGTGAGGAATTCCAGTCAGGATTTAGACCGTATCATAGTACGGAGACTGCTCTCATTAGAGTTACAAATGACCTGCTTCTATCATTTGATCGTGGTTGTATCTCTTTATTAGTTCTACTGGATCTTAGCGCTGCTTTCGACATGATCGACCACAACATTCTTTTGAATAGACTAGAAAACTTTGTTGGCATTAGTGGAAGTGCCCTAGCATGGTTCAAATCGTACTTATCTGACTGCCATCAGTTCGTAGCAGTAAATGAAGAGGTATCATATCGATCACAAGTGCGGTATGGAGTACCTCAAGGCTCAGTACTAGGGCCGTTACTTTTCATGCTTTACATGTTACCCTTGGGAGATATTATCAGGAGACATGGTGTTAGCTTTCACTGTTATGCTGATGATACTCAGCTCTATATTTCTTCACGGCCCGGTGAAACACACCAAATTGAGAAACTAACGGAATGCATAATCGATATAAAAAAATTTTTTTTAAAAAAACTGGATGACGAGTAATTTCTTACTGCTAAATTCTGAAAAAACAGAGGTGTTAATTATCGGACCTAAAAACCCCACATGTAATAACCTAGAACACTATCTAACAATTGACGGCTGCTCTGTCAATTCTTGTCCAACAGTTAGGAACCTAGGTGTGCTGTTTGATAGCAATCTTTCATTTGAAAGCCATGTTTCTAGTATCTGTAAAATTGCGTTTTTCCATCTCAAAACCATATCTAAATTGCGACCTATGCTCCCAACGTCAAATGCAGAAATGCTAATTCATGCGTTTATGACCTCAAGGTTAGACTATTGTAATGCTTTACTGGGTGGTTGTTCTGCACGCTTGATCAATAAACTACAGTTGGTCCAAAATGCAGCAGCAGAGTCCTTACTAGAACCAGGAATTATGACCATATTAGCCCAGTTCTGTCAACACTGCACTGGCTCCCTATCAAACATCGGATAGATTTTAAAATCTTGTTAATTACTTATAAAGCCCTGAATGGCTTAGCTCCTCAGTACTTGAGCGAGCTCTTATCACAATATAGTCCTCCACGTCCGCTGCTCAAAACTCTGGCCATTTGATAATACCTAGAATATCAAAATCAACTGCGGGCGGCAGATCCTTTTCCTATTTAGCGCCCAAACTCTGGAACAATCTACCTAACACTGTTCGGGAGGCATACACACTCTGTCAGTTTAAATCTAGATTAAAGACACATTTCTTTAACCTGGCTTACACATAACACACTAATACACTTCTATTATTCAATCCCGTTAAAGGATTGATAGGCTGCATTAATTAGATCAACCAGAACCGGGAACACTCCTCATAACACACGGTGTACTCGTTACATCGCAAGAAGAATGGCATCTACACTAATATTTGTCTGTTTCTTTCTTATTCTTTTTCTCAGTCCGTGTCCAGATCAGATGGTGGATCGGCGCCGGGAGATGATGTCTGCGACCCTGATCGTCGGCGAAGGCCGAACACCTGGATGAGCCCCGGGGACATATCCCCAGTGAAGACCTCGACTTAAATACAATAAAACTAAAAATAAAACAAAATAACTAAAAATATAATAAAATACCTAACTACATAATACAATTATTGTTAGAAATTGCAACAATATAAAAATAGAATTATAATACATTTATACATTTAAAATTTCATTAAAACAATAAGAAAAAAAAATAAATAAACAATAATATCCTGGCCAGAGGAGAACTGGCCCCCCGACTGAGCCTGGTTTCTCCCAAGGTTTTTTTTCTCCATTCTGTCACAGAGGGAGTTTTGGTTCCTTGCCACTGTCGCCTCTGGCTTGCTCAGTTGGCGACACTTAATTTCTAACGATTATCATCAATTTGATTTCATATATACACTATTTAAACTAAACTGAGCTAGACAATGACATCTCTGAATTCAATAATGAAGTGTCTTTAACTGAAAATTGAGTGTTTAATCCTATTATTATACATTACTGACACTCTATCCTCCCATTTGATACTGTTAAGTGCTTTGACACAATCTGTATTGTTAAAAGCCCTATATAAATAAAGGTGACTTGACTTGACTTGACTTTAAGGTCCTGGAGTGGCCTAGCCAGTCTCCAGACCTTAATCCCATAGAAAATCTGTGGAGGGAGCTGAAGTTGCCAAACGTCAGCCTCGAAACCTTAATGACTTGGAGAGGATCTGCAAAGAGGAGTGGAACAAAATCCATCCTGAGATGTGTGCAAACCTGGTGGCCAACTACGAGAAACGTCTGACCTCTGTGATTGCCAACAAGTACTAAGTCATGTTTTGTGAAGGGGTGAAATACTTATTTCACTCATTAAAATGCAAATCAATTTATAACTTTTTTGAAATGCGTTTTTCTGGATTTTTTTGTTATTCTGTCTCCCACTGTTCAAATAAACCTACCATTAAAACTATAGACTGATCATTCCTTTGTCAGTGGGCAAACGTACAAAATCAGCAGGGGATCAATTAATTTTTTCCCCCACTGTACATACACAAGTCAAGTCACCTTTATTTATATAGCGCTTTTAACAATACAGATTGTGTCAAAGCACTTAACAGTATCAAATTGGAGGATAGAGTGTCAGTAATGTATAATAATAAGATTAAACACTCAATTTTCAGTTAAAGGCATTTCATTATTGAATTCAGAGATGTCATTGTCTAGCTCAGTTTAGTTTAAATAGTATATATGAAATCAAATTGACGATAATCGTTAGAAATTAAGTGTCCCCAACTGAGCAAGCCAGAGGCGACAGCGGCAAGGAACGAAAACTCCCTCTGTGACAGAATGGAGAAAAAAACCTTGTGAGAAACCAGGCTCAGTCGGGGGGCCAGTTCTCCTCTGGCCAGGATATTATTATTTATTTTTTTACTTATTGTATTAATTAAATTTTAAATGTATAAATGTATTATATTTCTATTTTTATATTGTTGCAATTTCTAACAATAATAGTATTATGTAGTTAGGTATTTTATTATATTATAGTTATTTTGTTTAATTTTAAGTTTTATTGTATTTAAGTCGAGGTCTTCACTGGGGATATGTCCCCGGGGCTCATCCAGGTGTCCGGCCTCCGCCGACGGTCAGGGTCACAGACATCATCTCCCGGCGCCATCTGATCCGGACACGGACTGAGAAACAGAATAATAAAGAAACAGACAAATATTAGCGTAGATGCCATTCTTCTTACGATGTAACGAGTACATCGTGTGTTATGAGGAGTGTTCCCGGTTCCGGTTGATCTAATTAATGCAGCCTAACAATCCTTTAACGGATTTGAATAATAGAAGTGTATTAGTGTGTTATGTGTAAGCCAGGTTAAAGAAATGTGTCTTTAATCTAGATTTAAACTGACACAGTGTGTCTGCCTCCCGAACAGTGTTAGGTAGATTGTTCCAGAGTTTGGGCGCTAAATAGGAAAAGGATCTGCCGCCCGCAGTCGATTTTGATATTCTAGGTATTATCAAATGGCCAAAGTTTTGAGAACGCAGCAGACGTGGAGGACTATAATGTGATAAGAGCTCGCTCAAGTACTGAGGAGCTAAGCCATTCAGGGCTTTATAAGTAATTAACAAGATTTTAAAATCTATCCGATGTTTGATAGGGAGCCAGTGCAGTGTTGACAGAACCGGGCTAATATGGTCATACTTCCTGGTTCTAGTAAGGACTCTAGCTGCTGCATTTTGGACCAACTGTAGTTTATTGATCAAGCGTGCAGAACAACCACCCAGTAAAGCATTACAATAGTCTAACCTTGAGGTCATAAACGCATGAATTAGCATTTCTGCATTTGACGTTGAGAGCATAGGTCGCAATTTAGATATGTTTTTGAGATGGAAAAACGCAGTTGTACAGATACTAGAAACATGGCTTTCAAATGAAAGATTGCTATCAAACAGCACACCTAGGTTCCTAACTGATGAAGAAGAATTGACAGAGCAGCCGTCACGTGTTAGATAGTGTTCTAGGTTATTACATGTGGGGTTTTTAGGTCCGATAATTAACACCTCTGTTTTTTCAGAATTTAGCAGTAAGAAGTTACTCGTCATCCAGTTTTTTATATCGACTATACATTCCGTTAGTTTCTCAATTTGGTGTGTTTCACCGGGCCGTGAAGAAATATAGAGCTGAGTATCATCAGCATAACAGTGAAAGCTAACACCATGTCTCCTGATAATATCTCCCAAGGGTAACATGTAAAGCGTGAAAAGTAACGGCCCTGGTACTGAGCCTTGAGGTACTCCATACTGCACTTGTAATCGATATGATACCTCTTCATTTACTGCTACGAACTGATGGCGGTCAGATAAGTACGATTTGAACCATGCTAAGGCACTTCCACTAATGCCAACTAAGTTTTCTAGTCTATTCAAAAGAATGTTGTGGTCTATAGTGTCGAACGCAGCGCTAAGATCCAGTAGAACTAATAAAGAGATACAACCATGATCAGATGATAGAAGCAGGTCATTTGTAACTCTAATGAGAGCAGTCTCAGTACTATGATACGGTCTAAATCCTGACTGGAATTCCTCACAGATACCATTTTTCTCTAAGAAGGAATATAATTGTGAGGATACTACCTTTTCTAGTATCTTTGACAGAAAAGGGAGATTTGAGATCGGTCTGTAATTAACTAGATCTTTGGGGTCAAGTTGTGGTTTTTTAATGAGAGGCTTAATAACAGCCAATTTGAAGGTTTTGGGGACATATCCTAATGACAATGATGAATTAATAATAGCCAAAAGAGGATCTATGACTTCTGGAAGCAGCTCTTTTAGTAGTTTAGATGGAATAGGGTCTAACATACATGTTGTTGGTTTAGATGATTTAACAAGTTTATACAATTCTTCCTCTCCTATAAAAGAGAATGAGTGGAATTGTTCCTCAGGGGATCTATAGTGCACTATCTGATGCGATACTGTAGCTGACGGCTGCATGGTTACAATTTTATCTCTAATAGTATCGATCTTGGAAGTAAAGTAGTTCATAAAGTCATTACAGCTGTGCTCTTGAGAAATGCCAACACCTGTTGATGCTTTATTTTTCGTTAAATTAGTGACTGTATTGAATAAATACCGGGGGTTATGTTTGTTTTCTTCTAGAAGAGACGAAAAGTAATCAGATCTAGCCGTTTTTAATGCTTTTCTGTAGGATAGGGTACTTTCCCGCCAAGCTATACGAAATACCTCTAGTTTTGTTTTCCTCCAGCTGCGCTCCATTTTCCGGGCTGCTCTCTTTAGGGTGCGAGTGTGCTCATTATACCACGGAGTCAAACTGTTTTCTTTGATCTTCCTTAAGCGTAAAGGAGCAACTGTATCTAAAGTGCTAGAAAAGAGAGAGTCCATAGTTTCTGTTACATCATCAAGTTTTTCTGCGCTGTTGGATATGCTGAGGAATTGAGATAAATCAGGAAGATTACTTACAAAGCAGTCTTTTGTGGTAGAAGTGATGATTCTACCATACTTGTAACAAGGAGTAGAATTTACAGTTTTAGCTATATGGAGTTTACACAAGACTAGATAATGATCTGAGATATCATCGCTTTGCTGCAGAATTTCAACACCACTAACATCAATTCCATGTGACAGTATTAAATCTAGAGTATGATTTCGACAATGAGTAGGTCCTGAAACATGTTGTCTAACCCCAATAGAGTTCAGAATGTCTATGAATGCTGATCCTAATGCATCTTTTTCATTATCGACATGGATATTAAAATCACCAACAATTAAGACTTTATCTGCAGCCAGTACTAACTCAGATAGAAAATCAGAAAATTCTTTAATAAAGTCTGTGTGGTGCCCTGGTGGCCTGTACACAGTAGCCAATACAAACATCACAGGGGATTTATCACTAACACATGTTTCTCTAGATAATGTTATACGCAGCACCATAACTTCAAACGAGTTATACTTAAAGCCTGCCCTCTGAGAAATACTGAGAATATTGCTATAAATTGTAGCAACACCTCCCCCTTTACCTTTTGGACGTGGCTCATTTTTATAGCAGTAATCTTGGGGGGTAGACTCATTTAAAGTAATGTATTCATCTGGTTTTAGCCATGTTTCTGTCAAACAAAGCACATCTAGCTTATGGTCAGTGATCATATCATTTACAAATAGTGCTTTTGTAGAAAGGGACCTGATATTCAGTAAGCCAAGTTTTATCAGTTGTTTCTCTGTATTGTAAACATTTTTTATTTGTTGAACATCAATTAAATTGTTACTATTACTTTGTTTTGGACGTTTTCTGTATTTTCTAGTACGGGGAACAGACACAGTCTCTATAGTGTGATATCTAGGTGAAGGAGTCTCTATGTGCTGAGAATTAACTGCCTTCTGTGACGTGAGGCGGCTAGCAGACGGTCGGTTTAGCCAGTCTGTCTGCTCCCTGACCTGGGCCCTAGTTAGTCAAGTACGAACTCTAAGACTATGTGCCATATTTCTAGAGAGAAGAGCGGCACCACCCCAGGAGGGATGAACACCATCTCTTTTCAACAGGTCAGGTCTGCCCCAAAAACTCTTCCAATTGTCTATGAAACTTACGTTATTCTGCGGGCACCACTTAGACATCCAGCCATTGAGTGACGACAGTCTGCTATGAATCTCATCGCCACGGTAAGCAGGGAGGGGGCCAGAGCATATTACAGTGTCTGACATCATACTTGCAAGTTCACACACCTCTTTAACATTATTTTTAGTGATCTCCGACTGGCGAAGTCGAACATCATTAGCGCCGACGTGGATAACAATCTTACTGAATTTACGTTTAGCATTAGCCAGCACTTTTAAATTTGCCAAGATGTCAGGCGCTCTGGCTCCCGGTAAACATTGGACTATGGTGGCTGGTGTCTCTATTTTCACGTTCCGTACAATAGAATCGCCAATTACTAGAGCACTTTCATCAGGTTTCTCAGTGGGTGCGTCACCGAGTGGGGAGAACCTGTTTGATGTTTTGATCGGAACGGAAGAGCGGTGTTTTGACCCGCGACTATGCCGTCTCACAGTCACCCAGTTGCCCTGCTGCACGGGCACAACCGGAACCGAACAATGTACAGGAGTCCCTGAGCTAGTCGCATCCAAAGCAGTATCTACAGCCCTCACATTCTTACTATCCTCAACTAAAGTTTGGATGCGTGTGTCTAGTTCTAACAAGAGAAGGAGAAGCCATTACTCACCGTGATTGATGAATGATACCAACTTAACTTACCACTGTTGTTTGATGAACTTGTGAAAAACGGCGCGAGAGAGAAATGAAAACGGAGCGAGAAAAAATAAAACAATAATAGGCGCGAATAGAAACGTGAATGGAACCGCGAGTAACAAGCTAACCAGCTAACGCGCTGCACTCGCGGTTTTAAAAGCGAACGATCAAATTAGTTAGATTAGTTTGATAGATAATACCAGAAATATGGTGGGAGTTAAGTTATATATTATCACTTTAAACAACAGAGAGTGAAAGTAAGGTAAAGATTCAATAAAAAAGCGGAGCTACAATCGCAAACCTCTCAGCAGCACAACAGACAGGAACAGACTGAAGCAATCGATCAGCAATCTGCACACATACACACATATACATATATTTATACAGTGGGGCAAAAAAGTATTTAGTCAGCCACCAATTGTGCAAGTTCTCCCACTTAAAAAGATGAGAGAGGCCTGTAATTTTCATCATAGGTATACCTCAACTATGAGAGACAAAATGAGGAAAAAAAATCCAGAAAATCACATTGTAGGATTTTTAAAGAATTAATTGGTAAATTCCTCGGAAATTCCTATGAAAATTACAGGCCTCTCTCATCTTTTTAAGTGGGAGAACTTGCACAATTGGTGGCTGACTAAATACTTTTTTGCCCCACTGTATATATATATATATATATATAGTGGGTACGGAAAGTATTCACACCCCCTTAAATTTTTCACTCTTTGTTATATTGCAGCCATTTGCTAAAATCATTTAAGTTAATTTTTTTTTTCCTCATTAATGTACACACAGCACCCCATATTGACAGAAAAACACAGAATTGTTGACATTTTTGCAGATTTATTAAAAAAGAAAAACTGAAATATCACATGGTCCCAAGTATTCAGACCCTTTGCTCAGTATTTAGTAGAAGCACCCTTTTGATCTAATACAGCCATGAGTCTTTTTGGGAAAGATGCAACAAGTTTTTCACACCTGGGGATCCTCTGCCATTCCTCCTTGCAGATCCTCTCCAGTTCTGTCAGGTTGGATGGTAAACGTTGGTGGACAGCCATTTTTAGGTCTCTCCAGAGATGCTCAATTGGGTTTAAGTCAGGGCTCTGGCTGGGCCATTCAAGAACAGTCACGGAGTTGTTGTGAAGCCACTCCTTCGTTATTTTAGCTGTGTGCTTAGGGTCATTGTCTTGTTGGAAGGTAAACATTCGGCCCAGTCTGAGGTCCTGAGCACTCTGGAGAAGGTTTTCATCCAGGATATCCCTGTACTTGGCTGCATTCATCTTTCCCTCGATTGCAACCAGTCGTCCTGTCCCTGCAGCTGAAAAACACCCCCACAGCATGATGCTGCCACCACCATGCTTCACTGTTGGGACTGTATTGGACAGGTGATGAGCAGTGCCTGGTTTTCTCCACACATACCGCTTAGAATTAAGGCCAAAAAGTTCTATCTTGGTCTCATCAGACCAGAGAATCTTATTTCTCACCATCTTGGAGTCCTTCATGCGGGCTTTCATGTGTCTTGCACTGAGGATTGGCTTCCGTCGGGCCACTCTGCCATAAAGCCCCGACTGGTGGAGGGCTGCAGTGATGGTTGACTTTCTACAACTTTCTCCCATCTCCCGACTGTATCTCTGGAGCTCAGCCACAGTGATCTTTGGGTTCTTCTTTACCTCTCTCACCAAGGCTCTTCTCCCCCGATAGCTCAGTTTGGCTGGACGGCCAGCTCTAGGAAGGGTTCTGGTCGTCCCAAACGTCTTCCATTTAAGGATTATGGAGGCCACTGTGCTCTTAGGAACCTTAAGTGCAGCAGAAATTTTTTTGTAACCTTGGCCAGATCTGTGCCTTGCCACAATTCTGTCTCTGAACTCTTCAGGCAGTTCTTTTGACCTCATGATTCTCATTTGCTCTGACATGCACTGTGAGCTGTAAAGTCTTACATAGACAGGTGTGTGGCTTTCCTAATCAAGTCCAATCAGTATAATCAAACACAGCTGGACTCAAATGAAGGTGTAGAACCATCTCAAGGATGATCAGAAGAAATGGACAGCACCTGAGTTAAATATATGAGTGTCACAGCAAAGGGTCTGAATACTTAGGACCATGTGATATTTCAGTTTTTCTTTTTTAATAAATCTGCAAAAATGTCAACAATTCTGTGTTTTTCTGTCAATATGGGGTGCTGTGTGTACATTAATGAGGAAAAAAATGAACTTAAATGATTTTAGCAAATGGCTGCAATATAACAGAGTGAAAAATTTAAGGGGGTCTGAATACTTTCCGTACCCACTGTATATAAATAAAAACAGTATATACATGTATCTTGAATGTATTCTTTTAAATACCATTTACTATCATATCTTGACAGATGGGTCACTTTAAAAATATACCTCTCTGGTCCCACTTTAAGTGTGTTTAACTACTACATTATACTATTTGATAATGTAGTTTATTGTGTACATACACACTGTTCTGCAAAAATATTGCCAAGGTTTGGATACAAGTATGGTTGTCCCCATTCCACTGCCTGCGTCTTGTGTATTTCAATGTAAAAATGCATTCTATGTGTATAGCCGCTAAGCACTAGTGACATGTTCTATGATGCTACTTCATAAAATGCGCAGCATGATCACACGTAATTTTTTTCTCTTAACTTCCATCATTGGCATATTGTCAACATGTCTAATTGTAACGATTGCTAATATTTTATTCAAAACACTTAAACAAAATTAAACAAGATTTAAACAAAAAATCATAGCAAATCATTATTAAGAATTAATCAATAAAATTGGAAAAATTGCCCAGCCCTAGGTGGTAGGCAATTAAGGTAGGAGTAAGAATAACGTATTACATTACGTAAGGAGAACTTGCAAATCTGGTTTAGTCCATCAGGATGAGATGCACTGTAGTACTTAAAGCACCTGATGGCTACACCAGATACCGACAATTACTATTTATACTGCCCCTCAGTCTTCTGTTCATCAAATGCCTGTAAAATTTAATTTAGGTCTTAGTTGCTGAATCGTTTTTATGTTTATACAAATATTTACACATTAAAAAATTTGCTGTAAAAAAAACTGAATGAATGTGAGGACATTTTTTGTAGTTTATTTTTTTTTTTGTAGTGTATTTAAATGTTGGCAATCTTCTTGAAGTTAACATATATTAGTCAGACAAAGATAGCAAGTACCTCTGAACATGCTTGACAGATAATACAAAAGAAATTCCTTTGTACATGAACGTTTTTGTCAGTTTTGTAAGTAGTTTTGTCCCAGTACTAATAATCAGTGATTATCAATTAGCATATCTTATAATGACAGCCTACCTGGAATTATTTCATGAATGTTTTCCACAAGATCAAGATAAGCCTCTCGGGTGTAACTGAGAAAGAAAAAAAAGACAGATTAAAGGAAATTAAATTACAAATTACATCCACAAAGTCTTGGATTTCACTAAAAATTAAGATAAATGAAGTACATAATATGATCTAAAAAAATCAAGTTAATTGCAGCAAATAAGGCATGTCATAACCAGATAGGGCTGGTTTTTCAAAACTGACATTTTAAATTCTTGTATTAATATTTATATTTATATTTATTATTGCATTCACATCATGCCCCATGAGTTCAGTTATAACAAAACAGGTTGTATAAAATAATCAGCAACTACAACTCTGGTGTTTCTCAGGGTGCTTGTTTGAGGCACAAGAGAGAGTGTCTTGGTTACGTATGTAACCTTGGTTCCCTGAGTAGGAAACAAGACGATGCATCAGTAGCTGACGCTATGAAACATCCTCCAGGTGTGACGTTTGCCTGAAGCCTGTATACAATCATTCCAAATAATTGGTTGATGGTGCCAGCAGATGAAGGAAGTGTAGCAGTAACGAAGTATGGCAGAGTTACACAGCATCTCGTTCCTTGCTTAGAGAGCCAAAGTTACATACGTAACCAAGACATTCCCTTTCATAGGTGTACTCAATGTTGCATCACTAGACTTTATGGGAACGCTGCAGTCATCTCACATGACTGACGGAACTAAGTCATCCACCATTGGGGTTGTAATCACGTAATTTTAGTCACGTAAACCAGGACACAAATCCTGTGCTCTGAAGACATCACTGGCTGGAGTGAGAAAACTGTCGGTCAAAATGCACAGTTAAATTGCAGTTATCCGAAATGCAGTACATGGTGATCCGATCCAACTCAATATGAAAGGCCCAACATGCATCATGGGGACACAGCTTCTAACCACAATGCTTTAAGTTGTGCAAGCTGTGGCACAACTCCTGTGCTCCAAGAACACTGTTGCACGCAGCATAAATTATAAAAACTGTCATCTGTAATCTGTAATGGACTACAATTTATAAGTAATCTACCCAGCACTGTGCACCCCTGCAAGAAAATTTTGTCCAATTTGAAGTTAAATGCATGTCTGGTGTACTTGGAGAGTTCAAAATTAAGTGCTCCAACCCATTTTGAGTGTTCAAATTAAAGAGAGTAAAAGATCTTTGCCTTGTCTTATAAATTTAAAATTTAAAGTGGACTCAAACCTCTTTTAAGTTGTGATGGTGTCTTAGTTCACATTACACTTACACTGGTGTTTTAGGAGGCCAAACAATCAGAAGATAATAATATAATACAAAAATATCTAATAATAATACTTTTATACTATTTTTATTAGCAGTAGTGGTAGGATCCCTAAGATAATATATTGCTATTGCAACACAAATGCACTGTAAAATACATATAAATGAAAAATGTATAGTTTATAATAAAGTATATTTTACTTTACAATAGGATACTAATTGTTCAATAATGATATAACAATGATGGCAATACTAATTCTCTTTATTTCTTCACCTGCAAGAGATAAACCCTTGAGCCGTTATTTTGGCAGAAACTTGCAGTGTCAGTGAAAACAGTTTTACAAATGCATCTCATTACAAATCTGTTGATATACTGTAATCATCTGTCCACAAAAATGTTGGAAATTATGCAAATATGAAAATAACATGTAACTGGTGCCTGCTGTGTTCCAAATACACATTAAACTGACAGCACATGCAAAAATGGAATTCGCTAAATTCACTGTGAAGTTATATGCCAAAAACACGAGCTACATGAGCAAACTTCACACTTTGCTTGAAATACACCGTGTGACATGCTATTTACTTACTACTTATTTTATTAAATTGCAGGCTTTGTGATTTAATAAGGGCACTAAGCCATATTGATTTTACTTGCTTTGCCAAAGCACAAAACACAGCATAATAGATGTTTTATGTTATTATAATAAGTGTAAATATTTTTGGTTCTCTATGTGGCTAGACAGATTAGAGTATAGGTCATTAATGGGAAACACTTGTGTCACTTATTTTTCCTGTAATGCCTAAATGTAAAAAATAAAATAAAATAAATACTTAAAATTTTAAAAACTCCTTAGTTTCTGTTATGGTTACTTGCAAAAATACAATTTTATTCCACAAATTTTATGACGCATTAAAATGCATATTTTAATCTGAATATTTTATTCTCTGTCTGTTTGAATGTATGCATGCATGTTTATAGCTATAGTTAATTTTGGTTATACACAGGTAGGCAGGAGAAGGACACAACCTAACGCAGGGGTAGTTGTAACAATGTTTAAAACATCCACACATGCTAGTATGATGATATTTAGTGCACTTACTAGTTGCCATATCAACATTATATTCCAGAAATATTCGGATCTCAATATGGCTCCAAGAGCGAATAGTTAAATTGTACACATTTTCAATGGTCAAAAATCTAATGTGGGTCACTGATACTTTTTTTTTTTTTTTTAAGAGGAATGTCTGAAGAACAAATAATATTGCATCTAGAAAAGTATCTTCTTTCACTCTATCAAAATAATTGCATAGAACATACCTGAGTGCCATAAGTATATATATTTTTTTTTCTCTCCTCCATAAAATTTTTGTATTTAACTCAATATCTCAAAAAGATTTTAGATTTTGGTTCTTAAAATTTTCATTTGTAATCTTCATTTTTAAGGACCTATATGATTATATGTCTAAATGTAAAAATAAAAAAATATACAGTTAAATGAGGTAATTATCAATGCTACTAATAAGGAAATATTACATTAAAACATTAGCACATTAGTCTGCATGTATACTGCAACACTAATTGCACAGATCTATTTTGTTAAGATTTTTGATTGGCTACAATGCTGAACACTTCAAAAAAATCTGAAATAGAATAGAAACCTTTGACACTCTTCACAGAGCGCACAGCTAGGCTGGACAAAATGATGATATATGGTGTCAGCGATACAAACAAGGTGTGTATCACTAGAGATTTTGCTATATTGTGGGTATAGGGGTATGTAAATGTATGGGTATGTACACTGACCACATTATTAGGTACACCTGTTTAACTGCTTGTTAACGCAAATATCTAATCAGCCAATCACATGGTAGCAACAAAATGCATTTAGGCATGCAGACATGGTCAAGACAATCTGCCGAAGTTCAAACCGAGCATCAGAATGGAGGAAGAAAGGTGATTTAAGTGACTTTGAATATGGAATGGTTGTTGGTGTCAGTCAGGATTGCCTGAGTATTTTAGAAACTGCTTCTTCACTATATAGCTATCTCTAGGATTTACAGAGAAAGGTCAAAATAAAAAAATAAAAAAATATCCAGTGAGTCTCAGTTCTGTGGCCGAAAATGCCTCGTTTATGCCAGAAGTCAGAGGAGAACGGCCAGACTGGTTTGATCTAATAGAAAGACAATAACTCAAATAACCATTTGTTACAAATGAGATACGCAGAAGAGCATCTCTGAAAGGGCAACACGTTGAACCTTGAAGCAGAAGGGCTTCAGCAGCAGAAGACCACACCGGGTCCCACTTTTGTCAGCTAAGAATGGGAAACTGAGTCTACAATGAAAGCATAGATCCATCCTTACTTGTAGCAATGGTTCAAGCTGGCAGTTATGATGCTAATCCTCTCGCATTAGGGGTGGGCGATATGACAAAAATATTATATCACGATTTTTTTTTTTAGAAATATCACGATTTCACGATTTTATCACGATTCTTTGTCATGTTGGTTTTACTATTTTGTCTGAGCAGTACAGCCAAAATAATTCCCCTATTATAATGACAAACCCTTCCAAGGTAACAAAATATAAAAAAGAATGGTGGATATTTAGGCCAAAGTGGGCGAAGATAAAAATCTTTGTCATTATTTTATCTTTGTTATTAAAAAATAAGAACAAAGATACACATTACAAATACACAATATACAAATAAAACAAACAGTGCTTTATTTTCAGGTACAATAGGGATATTTAGCAGGAGCATTCAAGAATTTGAATGAATAAATATAAAAATAAAACACTATATATATTGATTTATATTAAAGCAACTGTATTTTTTTCAGTCAAGAGTAGTGAGTTATTTTATTCTCTTTGTGTTTTGTTGTTTGAACATTAAAGAATAAAAATTCTGTCATCTGTCTGTCGATTCTGTCATAGTGTTTTATATTTATACCATCATTTACTCACTCAAAATTAGTTTTAAACCTAAATGAGTTTCTTTCTTCTGTTGAACATACATGCTATTTTGAAGAATGTGGAAAAGTCTTTGTATTTTTTTTTTTTACTATCAAATTCAATGTGGGCCAGCAACTGTTTGGTTACCTACGTTCTTCAAAATATCTTCCTTTTGTGTTCAGCACAAGAAAGAAATTAAATTACAGAAATTACAGGTTTGGGACAACATGTGAGTGAGTAAATAATGACAGAAATTAAATTTTAGGATGAACTATCCCTTTAATGACAGTTGGCAACATGTTTAGTACTGTCCCTTTAAGATCTGCACGCATCTAATATACAGGTATGCATCCGTTTTTCTCTCAACTTAGTTTCATTTTTGACATAACCAACTGAGTCTATATGTAAACCTTGTGCGTTTTGACAGTATGAGCGCAAAAGATAACTTAGTTGAGTAATCAGGCGCTTGTTAGACAGGCTTTTTAGTGCGAGCTTCGGATGTACGGGCTCAGAAAAAGCGCACGTCAGACCAGCGCGTGAATGAAAAGTTTAACTGGCAAGGCTTTAAAACACACGCAAATAATGTACTTTTGTGATTGCGAATAAGTGCAGTGTCCCGTGAGTATGTGGCGTTGTACAGTATCTTGAGACGGAGGCGCCAGAACTGCAACTGATAGAATGTGCGATACTACGATATTTCTTCAAAAGCAGATCGTGGAGACATTTTTATTGTCCACGATCAAAAATCGTCATATCGCACACCCCTATCTGGCATTCCAAATAAATTAACACAAATAAAAAAAAAAACTCTCCCTTCTACCATGCACTCTTTGTTTTCTGCCATGTCAAGTGCAAAATGGGTTAAGACATGCTTTTTTTTAAGCGGTAAATAATGATGCAAATACCAGTAAATTGACTACCACAAACCTTAGTAAATCTTGTGTCCGTGATTCATTTAAATACTCCCGTAAATTCTGCATCTGAAAAGGAAACTCCTACAAATGCATATGAAATAAGATCAGGTGCAAAAATGACTGTTCACGGCTTTTCA
The DNA here is from genome assembly GCA_039654775.1 of Spinibarbus caldwelli. Classification (NCBI taxonomy): domain Eukaryota; kingdom Metazoa; phylum Chordata; class Actinopteri; order Cypriniformes; family Cyprinidae; genus Spinibarbus; species Spinibarbus caldwelli. Next base: position 23,864,561 of record CM077255.1, on the reverse strand, counting down.
TCGCTAATTTTTCAATGCGCTGGAGCAAGCTGTTAGTAAATATGGCCCATGATGTTGTGACGTGAAGCGATTTGCACATGTTTGGGCTGCTTGTTGAATCTGTATCATCTTTTGCAGGTCACTTGCAGTGCAGACATGATGTGATGTAAAGTGATTTGTGCACTGTATTAAGAGAAAGAGGAGGCAGTAGTGGTGATTCCCTCGAGTTGTCTGTGAAATTGCAGTCTGACAAAGTTTTCAAATCATTGATTTGATCCATGTAGATTCATTTACTCATTAACCCATTTTGCTATAATGAATGAATGTTTGCAGGAATTTCATAATTTATGGTTCTAGACAGATTAATTAAACAATTTACTAATCTCACAGTAAGTCTGTTTTGTAATTTTTACCTCTAGAACCCAACTGTTGCACACTTTTGACTGCACTGTGATGTGTATCTTGAGTTTAGCTGACAATACACAACCCTATAAACAGTTCCTACCCACATCTCATAGCATGAAGAACCCGACTGCTGCCGCTCTGTGCTGGCAGATGGATCTGCTTGCAGATGTTCCTTCTCTCCTGAATTAACTGTAACACTTGATTTAACACAAATATACACAGTAAGATTAAATACAATAATTACAAGTAAAATGTACTATTGACAAAATCAAAACCTGTTTAGAAACAAATATTAATATCACCAATACAGAGGGGGAAAAAATCAAAGCAATAAATTTATTCAAGAACCCAAATCATAAATTTATCTACTTAAAAGCCCGACAGAGGGCAAACAGGATTATTGCTGACAAAAAAAAAAAAAAAAAACTGGAACTGATTATACTCAGAACACTAGAGTCTGGTTATCAAATGTTCTGATATTTCTCAAAAACAACCACTTCTTCACATATTAGGCACTATTTTACATGTACTATTTAAACATTTTAACATGTAAAGTGAACAAAACATATTAGCATGTATTTTAAATTTGTTTATCTTGGCTAAAACTGCTTGCAAGGAACTGTTACTCTTCACTGACGCTTTACGTTTATTAAACAGAATAATGTACAGTCTACATTTTGGGTGGTACCTTGAGGCCTGACTGGTCTAGCTATAGCTTTGAAAGTGCACAGTGATGGCTGAAATCACTTTGATAAGACAAATACAGTTAAGTGCAAGATGTGGAAGATGTGCGATGTGAGTTCTCTGTGCTTTAGTTGACTGTATTTTAGCACACTGTAACAGGAAGAATGCAACATGCATTTGCATGTTACTGTGCATATTTAAGTTGTAATATTATGTTTAAATAACATATATCTGATTAATTTCAAATAGGGTGTGTTTGGCTGCAAGCAAAGCACTTCAGTTTACCGGCTTTCATTCACTCTTCAGCTTCAGCTCACGCAGCTCAAATAGTAATGACGAACATTATTGACTATCAATGGTTTATTTCAAAAAATAATTTTCCTTAGATTTTTTTTTTTCCAAAACAATGATGATGCATAATTAATAACCTAGCAGTGTTATTTTTCATCATATTTTCCTCATAATTCAAACATGTCATGACGTGCATACTATAGTAGTAGTCAATGTAAATAGTTTTGGTGTTGCAGCTCAGTAAATTATTGTTTTTAGTCTAACATATTTATAAGGACCTGACTGTGTAATCAGAAGTTAAGAAACACACCTACGTAGAATTGTTAAAAATACTTCTATAAAAGCAGAATACATTTCTGACTAGACTGTCATGTTGGGACTCTATAGTACTTACCTCATCAGGGAAGTCTTTAGGATGTGGTGAGGTAAAGCGTATCCTCATGTCTGGGTCAATTTGGGACACTTTGTCCAAAAGGTCTGAGAAGAGGAGGCCTCCCTGTTTTGTGCGGTACATGGTCTTGAAGCCTCAGCTGAGCTGAGTACTGCCCTCAGAACAGATAAAGCACTGTTCAAACAAGTCTTTATAGCTGTTCACATTCTGCCCCAGCTGGGTGACCTCCTTCACCCCCTACACACAAACAAACATACACACTTTACCACACCATCATAGATTATTGGCTTTTATTTTAGGTGTATTACATCCATATTGCACAGTATTGTAAACTCAACCCTTTTACCTGAGAGCATGCGGACCTCCTCCAAGATGGAAGATAGGGGTCTGCTCCTTTCTCTGCCATGAATGAAAGTCACTATACAGTAACTACACGTTATCACAGCCACGCATGATGGACCTGCAATACCAACCCAATATGTGACATTTTCATTGCTGTATATGAGTTTTATTTCATTTATTTAAATGTCTGATGATGACTTTTTTTCTGACTGACACAAAATTATTGTTTGACTGAAAAGATCAAGCAGAATAAAAATGACTACAATTCACCAGATATGATTCTTTGATCTATTACTTTTTTCATTAACAGGGCTCCAGACTGCAACTAAAAACACTACTCATTTGAACTGCGCAGAGCAGACCATTTATCAGCTCAACCCAATAGACAGCACAGAGTGAGCTCAGAGCTGGTGCGCTTGCACACAGATCTGTCTTGACACCATTATTAAACAGTTCTACGAGACCCAGTGAGAAACATCTGAATTCAGTCCAGAATCAATAAACAGCACTGCGAGATCCAGTGAGAAGAATTGATAAACATCACTGTGAGATCCAGTGAAAAGTGCTTGAATTTGGTGCAGAATTTTGTCATTTTGGCATGTTATTATATATTATTAATATATTACATTTTTGTATTTTCTGATTAAAATAAATTTACACACAGTATATACTTTAGACTAATACTTTATACTTACTATTTTTCACTGTTTCATGTTTACTGTTGTTAATTTACATCAGCATCACAACTAGACCTTTATATTTTCATGAGACAAAAATGCAGTATTATTTAGCAACTGCACTTTTTTGTGAAATACAAATGGTGTCATAAAACAGGGCATTACTCACACAAAAGCACTGTGTCCCTCTGGAGTCTGATGGACAGGCATGACATCAGCGTAAGTCTCCTCTAATGATAACAACACATTACTGGCCCTCTGACCTACGTAAGCAAGAGATAGTAACTGGGGCAGATCTCTGTATGCGTCTGGCCCTGCCAGAACATCCACCAACTTCTCCTGCTCAAGTAATTTAGTCTTCAGTCTTTCCGCCATGCAACCTACAGAAGGACATAAGACATGTGCTTCAGGGCTTGACAAGAAGGACGACCAGTTGATGGAACTGTAACTTGCCCAATCAGGGCAGGAATTGCATTTCTGCCAGCAACTCTAATACATCTAATACAAAATATGTTGCTAAAAAGTCATTTTAATTTTTTTCCAGACAACATATTGGCAGGGCAAAAACCTGCACTGCTCCTTTCTGTTGAGCCGCATGCATGCACATTTACACTTTCCTCTCTAGCAGAAGAAAATAAAGAGGAACCGTCATAATAGTTACCTAGGACACCTATTTTAATGAAGGCTTGTGTTTTTGACACCTCTTCTTTAAGGCAGTGAGATGTTTGAGTCGGTTCCAGATAGATTGCTCTGCCTTTTCTCTGTCAAAGGAGAAAAACTATTAAACCCTAAATCTGAACGCAAATTGCATTAGGTATACTTATTCTTTAATGCTTTAAAAAAAAGGAGTCTTTCTCACCTTACAAAGCAAGTGACAAGTAGTACTGTACATAAATTATTATTATGTACAATAAGCTACACTTGTATAATAATAATAATAATAATAATGCTTTATGTAACAAATAGTTAAATTAAAAAAGAGTTTTGCATATCGTTTATCAGACACTAGTACAATATCTGTCGATCTGTAGAACGTGCTGTTGTGCATTCAGGAATGTGGTACTCCTCAAATTCATCATTGCAAGTATCATAGCTCTTGTCAGAACTCTTGATGAAGTCCTGAAAACTGGGACCACATGCCAGTTTATTCTTTAACTGCATCACTCTTGTCTGATCGGTAGAAGATGATTTAGAGTAATAATATCGGTCATATGTGTCTCCTTGAAGACGTCGACACAAACATTTCCTAAAAGTAAATCTACAGTCTGAAACTGCTGCTTATGTTCATATTTCACTCACTTAACTGGACACACTTAACAGCTAAAAAACAAACAATCAAACGCATCACTGAACCATGACACTAATCATAAACGATTTATCCCAATTAACTACTCTAACGAATCTAGCGAAAGGAAGAAATGACTCCACTGATAAAAAGCAGCATATAAACGTCAAACAGCTGAGCACACGTGTAAGACGATGTAAATATGGCGACGCCTCTGTGATATATTTCAAAATAAAAGCCAAGCTAAAAGATAGTTTCAGCTAGGCTATAAAATAGCACAGCTACTACAGTTACTGTTACAGATTAAAGAAATAATCTTGAAGCCTCTTTCAAATACTTTCAGAATCTCCATGTTCTATCTATCTATCTATCTATCTATCTATCTATCTATCTATCTATCTATCCATTTAATTCATTTATTTGTTTGTTTTTGATTGTATGCTTTCTCTTAAAAATTTTTTGGGGAAAAACAAGCCACTTTATTTGAGAAAGGTTTTATGCAGTTCATTATGTTTTACATAGAGTTATGATAACAATGTATTTAAAATAAGTGGGCTTAATCATTTTCTTTTAAAGAAATATAGTATGGAATTAATTTCATAACTGTTCATGCAAATGGAAAAAAATCTCATTAAAAGTGTAAAAGATAAAAGTGTTATTAATCGTTTGAAAACACCAGAAAAACGGTGTTTGTAAATAAATCTAAATGCCACTTAAGATACCTCTGCAGTGCAAAGATGTTTGTGTCACAACAACGTTTGTAGGCAAACGCTCAAAGATGATGAGAAAGGTTAATAAGGCTTTCATATAAGACTTAGGCAATCCAAACACAAGGGTAATATCAATGTATGCTCTGACACAAACAATACCGGACAAATAAGAGGTGGAAACAAGGAAATTTAAATAAAAAAATAAGAGAATAGGAACACATGAGTGGCGGGAACTAAAACAAAGGAAACATGTGACTGAGGAAAAACAAAATAATGTCCATGAAATAATGATAATAATAATAATAATAATAATAATATTATTATCATTATTTCATGGACATTATTTTGTTTTTCCTCATTATTTAGTTTTATATATATATATATAATATAAAATCAACCAATGATCCGACAATTTCACATATCATGGATTCATAATTTTTGGAGATCAGTGACATACAGGTGCATCTCAATAAATTAGAATGTCATGGAAAAGTTCATTTATTTCAGTAATTCGACTCAAATTGTGAAACTCATGTATTAAATAAATTCAATGCACACAGACTGAAGTAGTTTAAGTCTTCGGTTCTTTTAATTGTGATGATTTTGGCTCACATTTAACAAAAACCCACCAATTCACGATCTCAACAAATTAGAATACTTCATAAGACCAATTAAAAAAAACATTTTTAGTGAATTGTTGGCCTTCTGGAAAGTATGTTCATTGACTGTATATGTACTCAATACTTGGTAGGGGCTCCTTTTGCTTTAATTACTGCCTCAATTCAGCGTGGCATGGAGGTGATCAGTTTGTGGCACTGCTGAGGTGGTATGGAAGCCCAGGTTTCTTTGACAGTGGCCTTCAGCTTCTTTGGCAATGAATGTTTGTGGCTTACCCTCCTTGTGAAGGGTGTCAATGATTGTCTTCCGGACAACTGTCAGATCAGCAGTCTTCCCCATGATTGTGTAGCCTAGTGAACCAAACTGAGAGACCATTTTGAAGGCTCAGGAAACCTTTGCAGGTGTTTTGAGATGATTAGCTGATTGGCATGTCCCCATATTCTAATTTGTTGAGATAGTGAATTGGTGGGTTTTTGTTAAACGTGAGCCAAAATCATCACAATTAAAAGAACCAAAGACTTAAACTACTTCAGTTTGTGTGCATTGAATTTATTTAATACACGAGTTTCACAATTTGAGTTGAATTACTGAAATAAATGAACTTTTCCATGACATTCTAATTTATTGAGATGCATCTGTATATACAACTGTGACAGTTTGTTAATACTGATTTAATTTAACTGGCAACAGTCGTATAGTGTCTTATTATTCTAATTGCATATTTATTGAACAAATTTAAGAATTTACATGAAAGGGGACGCAGCTATTTTTTTTTTTTTTAAAAAAAGGTTAGAAAAGTTGCCCTTTTAAAGGTAAAAAATGCCCCTGGAAATCAATCTAAGGGGGCAAATATCACCCCTTATTAGAAAAGTTAACTGCTTAGTTATCCTGGCCTCACTGAATCCTCATTTAGATTCATCATTTTTGGTGTTGTATGGACCACATATTGGCCTAAGGACAGAATCCAGTGGCAGAGGCGAAGATACACCATGTGTAGGTCTTTTACTTGCGCTTCTGTAAAGTTCACTTAATTATTAGAAGTTAATTTCAATTTGATTTAAGCTCTGTGCTTAATCTAAATTAAATTTCAAATTATTTTAAAACTTAGACTATTATTATTAATTTAGTTCTGTTTTAATTTAGATATTTGAAAATTCTGATATCCCCGTAGTGTTATTTGTTCATTAGTTCATCAAAATTATTCATTTTGTAATGAATTATTTCTCTGCTGGTATCTTGGCCCATTCCTCACTTGAAAAAAATCTTTGAGATCACTGATAATCTTTGATTTTTCATGTTCCCACTGCTTTCTTCAAATCCAACCAAATATTTTTAATGAGATTAAATCTGAAGACTGGTCAGGCCACGCAAGAACAGTGTTTATGTTTTTGTGATGTCTGAGAATGCACAAAGTCAGTAAGTACCAGGTTATTGTTATAAAACCCATCCTAAAGGTAAGGGAGGTGGTGTTGACACAATTCACCACATGGTGTCACTCAGAAGTCAAATAAAATTCTTTTAAGTTGGTTGTGCTTATGTGACATTGTCAGATAAATCTCTGCTTTTCTATGGATAAAATCATAATTATTGGAGATTTTAACTTTTGTATACAGTAGATTATGAAAACAATGCATTAAGATTAGCATTGCATTCTCAACTCCGTTTAGGTAAGACAAAAAGTCACTGTAACCACTTGTTGCCATATTCATACACTAGTTTTAATTGTCAGAAAGAGTTGACACTTCAGCCACAGAGTAATGATATTTCAGATGAGTACATGCTACTAAGATCGTAATTTATAAACAGAAGGGCAAAAGGAACAATAAATAAATTAAATAAATTTAGAAGTGCATGGAAAAGTTTCTAGCTATGGACAGCCTGAAAACTGCATATTACATAGAATATAATAGAACATAACCAAAACAATCTTATGAAATCAAAGTTTTTATTCAGTATAGTCGCTAGACTGACAAGAAACCAGACTTTGAAAGAAACAGATATTTCTTCAAAGCATAGCAGTAATGTAATTTATTAATTTTTTATTGAGAAAATGTAAAACTTTGGAAAGAAAAGTGAAAATTTACAACCAGCTGGTAAAACCTTTTCCCAGTTGGCTCCTAAAATTTTAAATAGCATTACTGGCAATGTTTGGGACACACTCTCAATTGTGAAAATGTTTAAAGTCTTATCTCTTCAGTTACTCAATGCATTTCTTTTTTGATCTACTGGAATCAAAATGAATCATCACAGTTTTGAACTCTTTTTAACTCTACAGAAGCTATATCAGCTATAGCAAGAGAGTAGTGATAGCCGGCTGCAAATGCCAAGATGATTAATGGCTTTGACCTTTGTGACCTCATAATATTATTATTATGAATAATAATTTCCATATGTGACCTTTGATCTCATAACGAGTTTCAGATGCGAAAATCAGGCAAGGGTGAAACTCCGATGTCATCTGGGATGAGATATGTTGTCCGTCTGGTGGAAAACCATAAATGATCTGTCAAGTAATGTTTTTGAAGATTTTATGGACCGTTTTGAAACATCCTCATAGGAACATCTTTGGGGCGCACCCCTCCCATCTGCGGCGCGAGTGTCCGGTTGCGTACCAAGGCGCGCTCTCTCTACCTCTCCGTCTCTATAGGATCCATGAGAAAAACAATAATGAACAAGCAATATTAAAAAGTAAAGAAAATTAAGAGATCAGTTTTAAGACACACCAGCGCTCACACATATATTCTGTTGGTTGTATAAAAAGAATTTAAATAAAATAGGTAACATTATGAGAAGGTTTAAAAAATGTTTAGCTTAATGAATAAAATGGTTAAAAATATATAAATTGACTTACATTCTTCGCAGGGAATAGAGAATACACGTCTTCGTGTTATTCCAGTTGGTCTCAAATGAAAAGATTACAAAAATTGTACTTAGTTTAAGTTGAAAGAATAATTTTTTCTTTGAGATTCTCTGTCTCTCTTTCTCCACCCTCATCCTCACCCTCTCTCTCTCTCTCTCTCTCTCTCTCTCTCTCTCTCTCTCTCTCTCTCTCACACGCACGCATGTGCATTCAATCGTCCAGAGTCTTATTCTCTTCTATTAAATGAAAATAAATGAATACATTATGCGATTACACACAATATAAAACAATGCAAAACATTTACACTAGTTTTAGTTAACAAAAATGTTGTAATGAGGAACTGGTGACGCTGAAATAAGAAAAGGGGAAAACGATGTATATTTTAATAGGCCAAACGATAAGGGCTATTGTGGCCCCGACATGTCCGGACATTTCGAATTTCTATGCTTTATGAATGCTTTCCATAGACATAATTCAATTCAATTCACATTTTTTGTATAGCTTTTCACAAAACAAATCGTTGCAAAGCAGATTCTACATTATATTTAGAACCTTTAATATTTATATTTATATTATATTAAGGAATTTTATACAGTATCATCCCCTAATCCTACCCATCGCAGTAAACTTTCTTCATTTTTTATATATATATTTTCATAAACATGATTTAGTATAATTTAATTTAAAAAAAGCTAATTTATTTTAATTTTTAAATTTAATTTTAAAAAGTTATGCTCGTGGGTGCAATCATTTGGAGTATCACTACACTCCATAGACACTCCATAGACAAAATTATTTTTTACTGTACACCTACCAACATTCTGCATACAACCATTTTTAATATAAAAATGTTTTAAGCGATCTGAATTATGAGGACTCAAGATATTTCATCATAAACCACATTTACGTTGTTATATCAGAGTAATACTCGCGTTATTATTTAAATTTGTGTTCTGATAAATCATATAAACACACACACATAAACATTCATGCTGCTCACATATTATTGTAGAACAGTATAATCAGACTTTGGTCATTAATATGTTTTAAGATATGGAAAAAACACCATTGTCAAAACTTCTTCAGGCCCAAAACCCCTCAGACCCAGAGGGTTAAATAATATAGTAATAAATATATAGTTATAAAACACATAGTAACAAACATGTTTCTAAAGCAAAGCAAAACATTGATCATACATTTTAAAAAAGTATTCGAAATTTAAGTTTATTGAACTTATAAAACAAATAATTCTCTTGGCGGTAAAAATAAACTGTGATTATATATAACATACTGTATAAAAATAAAATGCTTTACATTATTCTGGGGCAATGATGTTCATACCTCGAATGAAATGTTTACAAAATGTACCTAAGCTGGGAAATTAAGTCCTGCTTTGCAGGGCTTGAAAACGAAAAAAAAAAGTCAATCGGTTCACTCCGAGCAGAATCGATATTTTAACGTTTCTGTTCCTGTGTTCCTCTGTATTATTACCGCTCCGAAACCGGTTCGAGTAGAAAAAATCACGGTTAATAACGTTATTTATTTATTTTTTTTTTAATTGTCTTTGCCTATAATAATAATAATAATAATAATAATAATAATAAAGTACAGTGTTTTCTTTACACAAAAAGAAAAATAAATTAAAAAACAGAAAGAGGTGATATCTTAATACGCTGCGCTTTTAGTCACAGCCAATACAGCTTCATCTTTTCTAGATTTGCCTAAATGTAGGCTAATAAACAAAAGAAAAAAAAAACTATTAATGCTTTAAAGACATTAAAGTATTTTAAAGATATTTAAAAATGTTTGCTGCATTGTTAAAAAAAACGCTACTTGTATAAAATTGCGTTTTGAGGAAAAAAAAAACAGGCTAAATCGCGTCGCATTTTATTACATTCAGAAATGATGTAGGCTAAAATGCTGGAAATCTAAAATGTTTACAAACATTATAAACACAGTTATTAGTTTCTCCCCACAACAAATCCTCTAAACTATAAAAATGTCAGTCCAAAAACAAATTAAAGGTGAAACTGATGCCTACCTCTCTCATTCAGCACGAATCCAAATGTTTCCATATTCGCGCTGTATCTGGATGCTAAAATATTATTTATTATAGGCTTTGTACTTTCATCGACGAAAAACGTCATCCTTCACATCGGCTAGGCTATATCAGCACAGTGAGGCAATGGTCACGCTGAACGCAACAGATTGGATAATGGAGCACTGTAACTTTTTATACTTTCCTTTAACTGTATTTTATTTTGATAACGAACAGGCTGCAAAGTCGCAAAGATATTGTGTCTTTATGCGCGTGAGGCGCCGGCGAGATATGGCCAGATGCGACATCATTCAAAACTGTCAAGCTTTTGCAAAACAAATAAAACTGTGAAATAAATAAAACTGTAAAGCTTTTGCAAAATAAATAAAACTACTTTCTGTTGTCTCGTTTTCCTTCCCGAGAACTTTGGAATGAGTCACAATGAGCCGTAGGCCTAACTCAGCATATATATTTTTTTTTTTTCTTTCGTTTCGTCAATCTGTCAATGTTTTAAGAGAATAGGCTATATTTAGTGTATAGGCATATATATTCCTTTTTATGTAAGCCTATAGTTTTATTCTGATTTCTCCGTTCACAGAAGCGCTGCAGGTGCATCTGTTGAATCCATCAGTCCTCGGATAAACTAACGCCGGTGCATTGCGACTTAAGTTATGAAGCCTTAGATGCGTCAGCGTCATATTTGCATAGTGTAGCTACTTTAATTCCTGATTGCTTGACAGCAAATTTCAAATATTAAATGGAACGATAAAATACCGTTATTAACCGGTTAATGGCCATTTCAAATTTTCGATTCTGTTTGGAACTATAAAATTTGATCTTGTTTCTGTTTCCGGTTCTGTTCCAGTCAAAATTTCGTTCGTTTCCGGTTTTTGTTTTCATTCCTTGAACCAGTTCAGAGCCCTGCTGCTTTGAGCTCTTCTAACTCACAAGTGTAAAATGTCAATCTGAGTTGGGCGAGTTGACACAGACACACACACACACACACACACACACACACACGTTGGTTTTTATATTTACATTTTTACGTATGTTTATGTTTACGTACACCTACCATCACACAAGCATTTCTGCATACACCCCTTTTTTAATAAAATATTGTTTGCAAGCTATCTTAATTATGAGGACTCAGGAAATTTCACCATTAACCACATTTACGTTGTTATATCAGTGTAATGTCATACAAATTTGTGTTCTGATAAATCATATAAACAAGCACACATATAAACATTTCAAGCTAAAGAGAGACTTGCCTCTATTTTAAAGAATATGGAAATATTTAATTATATGACAGCATGTTACTACCATGTTACTAAAGCAAATCATTCATCATTAATAAACAAGTATTCGATATTTAAGTTTATTGAACTTATAAAACACATCATAGTAACAAACATGTTACAGCAAAGCAAACCATTTATCACATATTTTAAACAAGTGTTTTAGTTTTTCACTAACCGCGCATAAATGCTGTGACATCTTAAAAAATGTATTATTATTATTAAAGTATAATCTTAAGAGTGTAAATAAGATCTTTCAAATTTAAAAGATTGTTTTGACGAAATCTTAAAGGTTTTAAATAAAATATTTTACTTATCTGTTTGCAAATTTAACCTTAATTATGATTTTTATTCAACAGTACCTGTTCAAATTTTAGTTTATCATTTTAAAATAAAATTGTACTTAGTTTGTTTTATTTCAGAGCATTTTCCTGCTTAAAAGGCTAAATAAAAAGTTTCCATATCTTTCCATATTACTAGGGTGAGCCTGTTATCTAGTTCTACACTTATATAGTTGTAAATCAGACTTTTCTGAACCGACCTTTATCGGCGTGATAAATATCATAGGCCTATACTATCAATATACTATTGGTTATCTACTGAAAAATATATGTAGAAATATACAAAATGTGATGTATCCGTTTTGTATGCCGGTATTTGAAGAGAGATTTTATGACTTTTGTAGGCACCAACACTTTCCCCCATAAAGCCCATTTAAAATGTTTAAGTCAACTACAGACATGTCACCACGACGCACATTCTTTGGATTACATGCTTGAATTAAGCAGCACATGTGAGGAGCTGTGGATCTTCTGTGGATCAATGGCTCTCCTGAGAATATTTAATTGCGCTTAAAAAAAAAAAAAAAAACACAGAACAAGCTAAATGAAAAATAAATACCTACGTTGTTAAATCCTATATACAATATGTATTAAACATATGCTTTTGTTGTTAAGACTCCTTATTAATAGTGGTAATACTTTTAAGTTTTAAAGGTTCACAAGTCTCATAGATTTATATTATTTTCATTTATTTATTTATTACTTTTCTTATTTTTACAAAGATTAAATTCATTCCTAGTAAATATGGGGCCAAAACATGATATTACAAAAGAAATTACAAATGTGGTTATTGCAGTGTTTTTAAAATTGGACTATTTTAAAAATAATCCAAACAGATCCACACACACACACACACACACACACACACGCACACACACACACACAGGCACCATTCAGGAATGTCAGCAGTTCAGATTGGCATATGCAAGCTAGTTTTCAAATTTTTTCCAAAATCAAGTATGATTTTAAGGCATAAACCTGCTTTAAAGCCTGAATAAAAGGTTACCAGATGTAGTTTCATATCCGTTGTGTTCTAACAAAGTCATTAATCGATTCTCTTTGTTTTATAAGATTTACTTTTATTACTTCTACAAAGGATCATGATACTTTTATAAGTCTGATAAATATGTGATGAATGCACGATGAAATGACAATCAGCTTACCAATTAAGTTTGATGCAGTGTTTTTAAGAAAGGGATTTTATTTATTTTTAAATACAACTAAACCGGATAAAATATTATTCTTTCTTTTTAACAAAACCTACATTTCAAATGATTTTCCCCCGAGATGTTCATTATCCAAGTGGAACTGGTCTTATTTGGGGGTCTAAATAATGCGGGGGTCTAGATAAAGCCAACAAAGAAATCACATTCATCATATTTCATTCAATTTATTTATTTATTTATTTGTATTATTATTATTTTTGCACGAGTACCACGGTTTCATGTCTTTCTAATACTTTTTCTAATACGTCAGAATGTGGATTTTTTTTTTCACCATCCAACATGAAATTAAAGAGATGCATCAGCTGAGCTTGTTTCAACTGTTTATTATTATTATTATTATTATTATTATTATTATTATGTACTCACATAGAAATAGAGTAAATATAGAATAAACCTTATTGTCCATGCATTCCTCCTAAGTTCTATGGGGGACACAGTTGTAAATTCCTAGAGGTCTAGTTTCTCAGAAAGTGTATACGTCATTTAAGAAAAGGGTCATAATGCATACAGAATACAGAAAACCTCTTCTCGATCTACTGTGACTGTCATTTTGCTATGTCAGAGGTTCAGGATTATGTACACATTTTGTTTGCTGGACTGTATATGTCATTAGGTGAGGCTTTCTCTCTAAGAGCCGTCAGCATTCAGCGTTTATAGAAATAAATGAAAATTAAGAACATTTCTACTTGAGAGCATTTGACTAAGTTGGTATTTCTTTTTAGGACAATTACTCATTTCCATATCCATACGATGAACCGTCGACACGAAAGGTTTGCTGTTTTACACATACAACTATTACATCTGAAACATACCTAACCATTGCTCTGAAAGCCACACATTTAGTAAAGTCTGAGGTTGTTAAAAGTTCCACACTCTTGAAAAGGCTACAGACACAAAATATCAAGGAATTTTTTGCGCACCCTATGTAACTCCAGAGACCAAAGCACTAAGAAAATTGACAATTGCACTCAGGGGCAATTGTGTATTGCTCCTGAGCGCAATTGTTTTAAATGACTTTTTTCCTTAAGACACTAGATTTAGACGTCTTGTTCAAGATAGCTGATGACGATGTTCACATTTTATTTGTCGTACTCGTTTCTTTCAACATGTCCATTTGCTATTAAAATGTAGGCCTGCCTGTACTTCATATCGGTCATAAGCATAGATTTTTCTGTTTTGAAGTCCACTTTAGGCAGATTTGCTAGTGGGACAATGTCACCTTGTTGTAATGTGATCACAACTAAGAACCATAACATTATACTACATCCCCTTTGAAAATGTTATAGACATAGTCATTTATACAGGAAATATGTTTGCACAACAGAAAAATGTATCAGTATAACAAATACCTAATACTGAAATTCTCTCTTCTAAATATATTTAATGTTTTTTAATTTTAGTGTTGATTTTGATGGCCTACCCCACTAACTGTATACCTTTGTCATTGTTTTTGTACAGTTTTTAGATGAAGCCCATTCTCAGATTTTGGTCAAATATGCAGCGAGTGTTCACAGGAAAACGAGAACAAACACAGTATAAGATAATTAAACGCAAGTCAAGAGAGTGTTTAAACTGAGATTGTACTTTAGAGCTTTTTCTGGTCTGTCTAAAAAGCGGTCGCGAGACACAAGGCCTCAATCTTACTATTTCACTGTTACATCTACTTCATTCAGAGAACATAAAGTTACGCATTACAAGTTGAAGATGGCGTGGAAACACTATATTCTTTGTACGCTTCTCTAAACGTGACTTTAAATAAATCACTGTTGTTTTAAGCGAAAGCGATGATTCAGTCCGTTTTATTCAGTCGTTGTGTTTTAGGCGTCCGCCTTTTAGTTTTGTTCCAGGAAACAGGTACGACTGTAACTGTCTGTTCTTCTTTAAGAAAACATGCGGCTGGCAGTTTTTAACATCTCTTAATTCTCTTAATTTTTCACAATTGCAAATGTTTGTTTAGCTTAAATATTAGTTTTTAGCAAAAGTGTCAGGCATGAAGTTTATATGTATTTTTAAATAATTATGATAAAGTTACAGGTTTCCGGTACTTGGGCGAATGCTTGACAGAGCGTTTCTCAATCAGTCCTCTGTGTTATCTTTTAATAAAATATTCTATTGAATGTCACTAAGACAAATTCTGTAACAGCCTTCATAAATGAATATAATTATACAAATCTTTATAGAGAAAATAAGAACAATACGGTCTAACAACACAAACACAAATGCTTGTTCTAAATCTTTCACACACCAGACTGATCCCTGCTAACTACGCCTAAAACTGCTAGATATCTTGACTTTATCCATGTGTTTAACGGCGCTAGGCTTTGTCACACCATTGTGAGATTTAAACCGCAAAGTTTTTCATAGGGTTACGCTTTGAAACCAGAACAATTTTATCGGTTTCCATGACTTTGCGCATTCTTTCTCTTTGAATTTGTTTACTGCAGTTTCACCACTCTTGTTGTATTTTCCCATCTAATGGTAATTGTCAGGCCTTACACTTTGCTTCCTATTTTTTTCTGTCATGTTAGCTGGCTCTTCGTCCATATTTCTGCGAATTTGCTTGATTTAATAAAATATCGCTTTAACCCGTCGTCTTCATTCGAGATATTTACATTATATTATTAATACTGTCCTAGTTTATATCATATATACGAGACCGTTTCTTGATAATTATTTCCGTCTACGCTCGTATTCTGGCTGTTTTCTTTTTAGAAAATGGAAATTAAAAATATTTGTAAATTGCTCATTTGTAAGTCGCTTCGGAAAAAGGCGTATACTAAAAATTTACCTCGGAGAAAAGGATAGCGACTGATTTTATTTTTCACAGTATATTGTTGGATATACATTCATACATTGAAGTAGTGAAGAAAAGGATCAAATTGTCGTTACACACAGTGGTCTAGCCAGCAAAGAAAATCTCTGCAGACCAGTATGTCTCAGGCTAATATAAAATCAACCAATGATCCGACAATTTCACATATCATGGATTCATAATTTTTGGAGATCAGTGACATACAGGTGCATCTCAATAAATTAGAATGTCGTAGAAAAGTTCATTTATTTCAGTAATTCAACTCAAATTGTGAAACTCGTGTATTAAATAAATTCAATGCACACAGACTGAAGTAGTTTAAGTCTTTGGTTCTTATAATTTTGATGATTTTGGCTCACATTTAACAAAAACCCACCAATTCACTATCTCAACAAATTAGAATACTTCATAACTTCAAAAAAACAAACAAAAAAAGACATTTTTAGTGAATTGTTGGCCTTCTGGAAAGTATGTTCATTTACTGTATATGTACTCAATACTTGGTAGGGGCTCCTTTTGCTTTAATTACGGCCTCAATTCGGCGTGGCATGGAGGTGATCAGTTTGTGGCACTGCTGAGGTGGTATGGAAGCCCAGGTTTCTTTGACAGTGGCCTTCAGCTCATCTGCATTTTTTGGTCTCGTTTCTCATTTTCCTCTTGACAATACGCCATAGATTCTCTATGGGGGTACAGGTCTGGTGAGTTTGCTGGCCAGTCAAGCACACCAACACCATGGTCATTTAACCAACTTTTGGTGCTTTTGGCAGTGTGGGCAGGTGCCAAATCCTGCTGGAAAATGAAATCAGCATCTTTAAAAAGCTGGTCAGCAGAAGGAAGCATGAAGTGCTCCAAAATTTCTTGGTAAACGGGTGCAGTTACCTTGGTTTTCAAAAAACACAATGGGCCAACACCAGCAGATGACATTGCACTCCAAATCATCACAGACTGTGGAAACTTAACACTGGACTTCAAACAACTTGGGCTATGAGCTTCTCCACCCTTCCTCCAGACTCTAGGACCTTGGTTTCCAAATGAAATACAAAACTTGCTCTCATCTGAAAAGAGGACTTTGGACCACTGGGCAACAGTCCAGTTCTTATTCTCCTTAGCCCAGGTAAGATGCACAAGAGGAATACGACAATTGTAGCCAAATTCCTTGACACGTCTGTGTGTGGTGGCTCTTGATGCCTTGACCCCAGCCACAGTCCATTCCTTGTGAAGTTCACCCAAATTCTTGAATCGATTTTGCTTGACAATCCTCATAAGGCTGCGGTTCTCTCGGTTGGTTGTGCATCTTTTTCTTCCACACTTTTTCCTTCCACTCAACTTTCTGTTAACATGCTTGAATACAGCACTCTGTGAACAGCCAGCTTCTTTGGCAATGAATGTTTGTGGCTTACCCTCCTTGTGAAGGGTGTCAATATGATTGTCTTCTGGACAACTGTCAGATCAGCAGTCTTCCCCATGATTGTGTAGCCTAGTGAACCAAACTGAGAGACCATTTTGAAGGCTCAGGAAACCTTTGCAGGGTGTTTTGAGTTGATTAGCTGATTGGCATGTCACCATATTTTAATTTGTTGAGATAGTGAATTGGTGGGTTTTTGTTAAATGTGAGCCATAATCATCACAATTAAAAGAACCAAAGACTTAAACTACTTCAGTCTGTGTGCACTGAATTTATTTAATACACGAGTTTCACAATTTGAGTTGAATTACTGAAATAAATGAACTTTTCCACGACATTCTAATTTATTGAGATGCACCTGTACATAAATCTGTTACATACATACACAGACAAAGAACCTTGTTAATGTCCATCCCATCCTTACATTCAGACATCACATCCAGAATTTTTCTGGTGGTTATGCATATTGGGTCTTTGCTGTAAATAAACACGCTTGTCAAATCGGGCCATGAATCGGTCAGACCTCTTACAACATCCATTTCGTTCTTGAGATTTTTTACACGCTTGGTATCTCCAGTACAATTATGATTCGGATCGGACGCAGCATCGATGACCGTATGCATCAGTTTGATCATTTGTCCTCGGTAATGCGGTTTAAACGTAGAGTCTATAACGCCTTTTACAGGACACGCTTTTCCCGCGGAGCAGGCGCACTTCGGCTGATCATCAGCAGCGTCACGCTCCATCAGCTTTTGCGCGGCGTCAGACATCCTTTTCAGAAATTGATTCCTTCCTTTCTTTCTTTTGACTGTTTTAATCCACAACGGTCCAGCGGAATTTCAGTTTCGGGCTTATGGGTTAGGTCCTCTGAAGCGATATTAATTGAAAAATTGCAGAGTGCTTCAGGCTCAGACAAACTGGATTGTTGAAGCTGATTCTGTCGGGTCCGTGTTTTGATCGACAAGAGGTTGCAGTGGTTCCGTAGACCGTGCTGTCAAACCCAGTATTCACAGATCTAGAGTTTATCCAGAACAGCCACTCTTTGCTCGCAGAGGATATAGTGTAGCCGTACGCAAGTAGTGACGGGTCTTTTGTACATTCGAGCGAAATAAATTGTTGAGGTCTTGTTTCCACATGTCGGCTGTTGGTTGGTTGTTGAGATGGGGGTGTTGCGCTCAAAAGCGGAGGTGGTGGACCTGCGCGGGTTCGTGCTTTGGTCAAAGAGAAATAGCACTCACAGAAAGATATTTTGGTTAACTATTATGAGGTAACACGGTCATTTATTAGGAATTCAGGGCTTAAAGTTCTCCGGCACCGTGCCGGATCTCCGGCGTGCAGCATTTGGCTGCGGAAAAAAATAATCCTACATTTAAAAAAACAAAAAACAAAAAAAACATCACTTTCGAGTCCATGAGTTCGCCCACCAAAGGTATGAGAGGAGCACAGCTTTCACTCTCAACCAAATTAACATTACTAACCAATCAGAATGTTCTGCTCTTATAAACACGAGACGCGCATAATAGTATTCAATTGCAGAGTGGCAGCCCTGATGAATGGAGAAGCATGACACTTTAAAAAAGCTGCGAGGCGCAATGGTCAAAGATGTCCATCTAGCGCATATTTACATAGAAAAACTAATTAAAAAGCAGCGGTGCTTTGTAAACGGCTCAGAGTAATCATGTCTAGGGCTGTGACAGTGGCAGATTTTTACCACCGCGGTGGTAATGGACCAACTACCGCCGGTGGCGCGGTGTTGTGATATTAATATATATAAAATTTTGAAACGCAAAAAAAATAAAAAAAATAAATGAGGCTCGATCATCTATTAACAAACGTGTTTATTTTAGCACTTCCATCAGTGAACATGTAGCCTGCAAATCACTAAAATAAATATCCAATAAATAATAGTTAAATAGGAAAGTAGCCTTAAATAAGAAAGCTAAATATACCCTGTCTACCGGACGCGAGCGGTGCGGCGCGACAAGATAAAATTCTATAGAACTCATTATAATCAGTGATGCAGTCTACACTGGATGCGACATGACAAATCCCACATAATAAACTGTCTCGTCCTATTTATTACATACTGACAAAGTTCAAATGTCCTGTGTAGACAGACTCAACCTGTCTGGTTGCGACGCGGCGTGACACCTGTCGTGTCCGGTTTAGACACGGTTCACTGTTCCGCCACCAAGCAAGCGGGCGTGTTAAATCCGTTCTGCACGCGCTCTCTGTGGAATGGGAATCGCGGAGTTTGTTGCCACATTTCATGTTAGCATCTACCGCTGTCTCGTTTGTATTTGGCCAGTTTGGAGAAAGCCTCACCAATACCAACCTGACCAGTTTGCGATCACGTGAACTTGGAGACACTTGTACAAACGCGGATGGTTGACATGAATGGAGATGGCTCCAGATCGGCGATGTAGTATTTGGTTTCCCAACAAGGTCCATTGCTCAGCATGAAATAAATTTGCTGAATGCAGAATAAACTGTATTTTCCTGCGCTCAAATGTGCCAATCTAAAGGAAACGCCGTGTATGGCGTTTGAGGTAATTTGTGAATTAGCATAGACTTTTTTTAATTGTTACTGTTATTACACTTGTATACAAACTTTGTATTATGCTTGTTATAGAGTCTGTGACGTCATGTGCACTACTGCCGTTGGCAGTAGACAACGTGACGTGGTTGTCAAGGCGACCGTCACAGCCCTAATCATGTCATCTCCATAAGAAGGATATGACTGCCAGAACAAATTTACCGGGATTTTTGAAAAGGTCCTGTTCACACATGATCTTTTAATGAGAACTTTCTGGTAATTTACCAGTAAAGACTGTATGTGTGAAAGGGGCTAAACTCTTCCTCTGCATATGCTGTGAATTTGAATTGCTTAACGTTCATTTGGGAAAACAGTGTGCACTCTCACTAGATTTGTAACGTAAATCATTTATAAACCTTTGCCAACACAGGAGAATACATCAACCTATTTCTAAATATGCTATTTATTGTACATGGTGATATTAAAATAAAAGTGTTTGAATTTGCATGTAGGCAAATATAAAAATTTAATGGATTTAAACGTCGTTTAATCACACTGTAAAGTGAAACAGGCCGTTGGCGCCCTCTGCATGTATTTGTTATAATACATAATGTACTTCAGTTGGTTATGTTCATATTATGTATAGGCATATTACATGATGTATTTTAACAGTGTTGCTCAATAAAACCATGTAATTACTTGGTTTTGATATTTTATTTGAGACAATTATTATTGCCTCATCGTTAGTTTATATATAAATAGTTGTACTAAAGCCTGGTTTTCACTTAGGATTGTTTTTGTTACTAAAACATATCAGATTACTCGTTTGTCAAAATAATCAGTAGATTAATTGATTACCAAAATAATCATTAGTTACAGCCCTAGATTAGTTAAAATATTTTAAAATACAACTGCATTGTTTTATTTTTTGTAATTAAAAGACAAATATTTTGTCACTGAAAATTTCTTTAAAATAATATTAAAATATTGTCTCTTTATAGTGAACCAAGTATCTATATTTTGTCTCATCTTGTGAGCTAAGTGTATTGTCACTCCCCTAGTGTCAATAAGCGGTGATATAGCTCATAATTTTCCAAGTGTATGATACAGCTTTCATTCTTCAGGTCAACCATATATTCATGCTCCGATCGAAAAAGATTCGTTTTGCAGCACCCGAAAGGGTTGTCTTCAGGAATAAGAAAGTCACAATCATACTCGGAGTCAGTTTCATCAGAGTCAGTCTCATCAGAGTCTGACTCGTCACTGCTTTGAGACATAAAGTTTTTTTCAGATTCCTCCCGACGTTTATTTCCCATCATGAGATCATTTTGGTCATGATGCGTTTTGTTCCAACAGGATGTAATGCATATGTAGGCCATCCGCGTTGCCACCCGATACCTCACCCCCGGTGAAACAGCATCCCACTGGAAAATGTACCTGATTTTACTGCCAAAATTGAATTCTCTCCAAATTTGTTTGTAGAAGTATGTCCAGTCTATGGCGGTCAAAAGCAGGTAGGCGCATTCGGATGTATAGTCCTCGTAAGAATCCAAAACGTAGAGTTTCACAGTCTGCAATGTTTTGTCAAACACAAATCTACCCACACGATCATCAGACACTGATGCGTCATCCATAATCCTGATCCTCTGACATAGCAAAATGACAGTCACAGTAGATCGAGAGGAGGTTTTCTGTGTTCTGTATGCATTATGACCCTTTTCTTAAATGATGTATACACTTTCTGAGAAACTAGACCTCTAGGAATTTGCAACTGTGCCCCCATAGAACTTGATTGGATATTATCTTTGGGTCTGCATAGGGGGAATGCATGGACAAAAAGGTTTATTCTATATCTACTCTATTCCTATGTGAGTACATAATAATAATAATAATAATAATAATAAACAGATGAAACAAGCTCAGCTGATACATCTCTTTAATTTCATGTTGGATGGTGAAAAAAATCCACATTCTGACGTATTAGAAAAAGTATTAGAAAGACATGGAACCGTGGTACTCGTGCAAAAAATAATAATAATAAAAATAAATTGAATGAAATATGATGAATGTGATTTCTTTGTTGGGATAAGAAGCTTTATCTAGACCCCCGCATTATTTAGACCCCCAAATAAGACCAGTTCCACTCGGATAATGAACACCCCGGGAGAAAATCATTTGAAATGTAGGTTTGTCAAAAAGAAAGAATAACATTTTATCTAGTTTAGTTTTATTTAAAAATAAATAAAATCCTTTTCTTAAAAACATTGCATCAAACTTAATTGGTAAGCTGATTCTCATTTCATCGCGCATTCATCACATATTTATCAGACTTATAAAAGTATCATGATCCTTCGTAGAAGTAATAAAAGTAAATCTTATAAAACAAAGAGAATCGATTACATTTACATTTATGCATTCAGCAGATGCTTTTATCCAAAGCGACTTACAGTGTATTCAGGCTATAAATTTTTTTTATCAGTATGTGTTTCCTGGGAATTGAACCCACAAACGTTTGCGCTGCTCTACCACTGAGCCACAGGCTAATGGCTTTGTTAGAACACAACAGATATGAAACTACATCTGGTAACCTTTTATTCAGACTTTAAAGCAGGTTTATGCCTTAAAATCATACTTGATTTTGGAAAAAGTTTGAAAACTAGTTTGCATATGCTAATCTGAACTGCTGACCTTCCTGAATGGTGCCTGTGTCTGTCTCTCTCTCTCTCTCTGTGTGTGTGTGTGTATGTGTGTGTGTGTGTGGTTTGCTTAATATATTCTGGTGGGGACTTAAACCTGAATACACACAGACTCAAGGGGACTCGTGTCACGGTGGGGACGTAAATTGAAGTCCCCAGGGGTACAAAAGCTTATAAATCATACAGAATGAGTTTTTTTGAGAAAGTAAAAATGCAGAAAGTCTCCTGTGAGGGCTAAGTTTAGGTGTAGGGTTGGTGTAGGGCAATAGAATATACGGTCTGTACAGTAGAAAAAACATTATGCCTATGGAAATCCCCACAAGGATAGTGAAACAAGTGTGTGTGTGTGTGTGGGGGGGGGGGGGGGGGGGGGGGTAATCTGTTTGGATTATTTTTAAAATAGTCCAATTTTAAAAACACTGCAACAACCACATTTGTCAACATGATTTCTTTTGTAATATCATGTTTTGGCCCATATTTCCTAGGAATGAATTGAATCTTTGTAAAAATAAGAAAATAAATAAATAAATAAAATAAATAAAATAAATAAATGAAAATAATATAAATCTATGAGACTTGTGAACCCTTAAAATTTAAAAGTATTACAACTATTAATAAGCAGTCTTAACAACAAAAGCATATGTTTAATACATATTGTATATAGGATTTAACAACGTAGGTATTTTCTACCGTTGGACATCTTTTTTATTTAGCTTGTTCTGTGTTTTTTTTTTTTTAAGAGCAATTAAATATTCCCAGGAGAGCCATTGATCCACACAAGATGCTCTTCACATGTGCTGCTTAATTCAAGCGTGTAATCCAAAGAATGTGCGTCGTGATGACATGTCTGTAGTTGACTTAAACATTTTAAATGATCTTTATGGGGGAAAGGGTTGGTGCCTACAAAAGTCATAAAATCTCTCTTCAAAGACCGACATACAAAACGGATACATCACATTTTGTATATTTCTACATATATTTTTCAGTAGATAACCAATAGTATATTGATAGTATAGGCCTATGATATTTATCACGCCGATAAAGGTCGGTTCAGAAAAGTCTGATTTACAACTATATAAGTGTAGAACTAGATCACAGGCTCACCCTAGTAATAGTCTAAGATATGGAAACTTTTTATTTAGCCTTTTAAGCGGGAAAATGCTTTGAAATAAAACAAACTAAGTACAATTTTATTTTAAAATGATAAACTAAAATTTGAACAGGTACTGTTGAATAAAAATCATAATTAAGGTTAAATTTGCAAACAGATAAGTAAAATATTTTATTTAAAATCTTTAAGATTTCGTCAAAACAATCTTTTAAGTTTGAAAGATCTTATTTACACTCTTAAGATTATACTTTAATAACAATACATTTTTTAAGATGTCTTCGTTCACTCTGAAAAAAAAAGGTTAACAGAATAACATCTCAGATCATCTGGTCTGTAACTCGACCCTCACCCTCCCTTGTCTGTCAGGGTCTGAAGCAGACCCTCAGTTTCACATTGGAGATTACCCCAAAGAGGAGCTGTGAGTTTTGTTTATATTTAATATTGTTTATAACTTAAACATTTTTATTTTATTTTTTATTTGTTTTTTATTTTATTTTGGAAATCTTTAATTCACAGAATGGACATCATTGTTCACAGAAAAAAAAAAATTAAGACATTTTATTATCGCCTAAGACTCAAACTTATTTATTAACATCTTTAAAAAAAGAGAATTATGTGTTTTATAAGTTTCAATAAACTTAAATGCTGAATATGTGTTTAAAATGTATGATGAATGATTTTCCTTTGTAACATGCTGTCATATATAATTATATATGTATTACCGCCTTCTTTAACCCTCGGGGTCTGAGAGGTTTTGGGGTCCCCTGTAGAAATTTTGTCATGTCCCTGACATTGGTGTTTTTCAGAGACTTAAAAGCATATTAATGGCTAAAGTCTGATTATACTGTATTCAGCATAAACTGGGTTACAATAATATGCTAACAGCATGAATGTACATGTTTGTGTTTTTGAGAAAACAGCATTTATGAGTGGTTAGTGAAAAACTAAAACACTTGTTTAAAATGTGTGATAAATGGTTTGCTTTGCTGTAACATGTTTGTTACTATGATGTGTTTTATAAGTTCAATAAACTTAAATATCGAATACTTGTTTAAAATTAATGATGAATGATTTGCTTTAGTAACATGGTAGTAACATGCTGTCATATAATTAAATATTTCCATATTCTTTAAAATAGAGGCAAGTCTCTCTTTAGCTTGAAATGTTTATATGTGTGCTTGTTTATATGATTTATCAGAACACAAATTTGTATAATGACATTACACTGATATAACAACGTAAATGTGGTTAATGGTGAAATTTCCTGAGTCCTCATAATTAAGATAGCTTGCAAACAATATTTTATTAAAAAAGGGGTGTATGCAGAAATGCTTGTGTGATGGTAGGTGTATGATTTGTACAGTACAAAATCATTACGACTATATATGGAACATCCCCAGAAAACATAAAAACCAACGCGTGTGTGTGTGTCTGTGTGTCAGCTCGCCCAACTCAGACTGACATTTTACTCTTGTGAGTTAGAAGAGCTTCAAAGCAGGACTTAATTTCCCAACTTAGGTACATTTTGTAAACATTTCATTCGAGGTATGAACATCATTGCCCCAGAATAATGTAAAGCATTTTATTTTTATACAGTATGTTATATATAATTACAGTTTTTTACCACCTTCTTTAAAATAAGAGAATTATGTGTTTTATAAGTTCAATAAACTTAAATGTTGAATACTTTTTTAAATGTATGAACAATGTTTTGCTTTGATTTAGTAACATGTTTGTTACTATGTGTTTTATAATTATATATTTATTACCATATTATTTAACCCTCTGGGTCTGAGGGGTTTTGGGCCTGAAGAAGTTTTGACAATTGTGTTTTTTCCATATCTTAAAACAAATTAATGGCCAAAGTCTGATTATTCTGTGCTACAATAATATGTGAGCACTGAGCAGCATGAATGTTTATGTATGTGTGTTTATATGATTTATCAGAACATAAATTTAAATAATGATGTGGGTATTACTCTGATATAACAACGTAAATGTGGTTTATGATGAAATATCTTGAGTCCTCATAATTCAGATCTCTTAAAAAATATTTTATTAAAAATGGTTGTATGCAGAATGTTGGTAGGTGTACGGTAAAAAATAATTTTGTCTATGGAGTGTCTATGGAGTGTAGTGATGCTCCAAATGATTGTACCCACGAGCAAAACTTTTTAAAATTAAATTAAAAAAATAAAATAAATTAGCTTTTTTAAATTAAATTATACTAAATGATGTTTATGAAAATATATATATATATATAAATGAAGAAAGTTTACTGCGATGGGTAGGATTAGGGGATGATACTGTATAAAATTCTTTAATATAATATAAATATAAATATTAAAGGTTCTAAATATAATGTAGAAACTGCTTTGCAATAATTTGTTTTGTGAAAAGCTAAACAAAAAATGTGAATTGAATTGAATTATGTCTATGGAAAGCATCCATAAAGCATAGAAATTCGACATGTCAGGACATGTCGGGGCCACAATAGCCCTTATCGTTTGGCTTATTAAAATATATATCGTTTTCCCCTTTTCTTATTTCAACGTCACCGGTTCCTCATTACAACATTTTTGTTAACTAAAACTAGTGTAAATGTTTTGCATTGTTTTATATTGTGTGTAATCGCATAATTTATTTATTTATTTTCATTTAATAGAAGAGAATAAGACTCTGGACGATTGAATGCACATGCGTGCGTGTTGTGTGAGAGAGAGAGAGAGAGAGAGAGAGAGAGAGAGAGGGTGAGGATGAGGGTGGAGAAAGAGAGACAGAGAATCTCAAAGAAAAAATTCTTCTTTCAACTTAAACTAAGTATAATTTTTGTAATCTTTTCATTTGAGACCAACTGGAATAACACGAAGACGTGTATTCTCTATTCCCCGTGAAGAATGTAAGTCAATTTATATTTTTTAACCATTTTATTCGTTAAGCTAAACATTTTGTATACCTTCTCATTGATAGTAATGCTACCTATTTTATTTAAAATCTTTTTATACAACCAACAGAATATATGTGTGAGTGCTGGTGTATCTTAAAACTGATCTCTTAATTTTCTTTACTTTTTTATATTGCTTGTTCATTATTGTTTTTCTCACGGAACCCATAGAGACAGAGAGGGAGAGAGAGGGAGAGGTAGATCTGTCCTCCAATCTGTCCTCCAATTTGATACTGTTAAGTGCTTTGACACAATCTGTATTGTTAAAAGCGCTATATAAATAAAGGTGACTTGACTTGACTTGACTTGACTAGAGAGAGCGCGCCTTGGAACGCAACCGGACACTCGCGCCGCAGATGGCAGGGGCGCGCCCCAAAGATGTTCCTATGAGGATGTTTCAAAACGGTCCATAAAATCTTCAAAAACATTACTTGACAGATCATTTATGGTTTTCCACCAGACGGACAACATATCTCATCCCAGATGACATCGGAGTTTCACGCTTGCCCGATTTCCGCATCTGAAACTCGTTATGAGATCAAAGGTCACATATGAATATTATTATTAATAATAATAATATTATGAGGTCACAAAGGTCAAAGCCATTAATCATCTTGGCATTTGCCGCCGGCTATCACTACTCAAGAGAAATCCACATCCCTGGCTCTGACAGTAGCAAGAAAACCACGTAACATGGCAAGACTCAGAAACACTTGAGTCTGTGTGGAAAGCTCTGAGCCCTTTGAGTGAGATCACTGATGCCCTATCTGGACAAGTGTATGTTGCCCTATCTGACGCATGTGTTTCATCTTTGTAATTAAACTGTTTTATCACCACAGGATGAAGACCTAACTTACAAAAGATAATAAACAGCAAATTAGTATCAGCCACACAAGACCATGCTATACATGATATTCAGAGACTAAATAATTACTACATACTAAAAAACGAAATACTACAAGAATGAGAAAGTGGACTGAATAATGACAAAATCAACTGCTTTAGAACCACTGAAAAACCTGATTTAAATATACATTTAAAAATGTAAACTTTTTTATTTGGAACCAAACATCACTACATACTTGCATGGAAAGGTGTTGCGTGAAGATTCATTCTTAAATTCTCCTTTGTCTTTCAGGGGAAAAAAAGCAGTATACAGGTTGGAAACATGTTTGGGGGGGGGGGGGGCCCAGCATAGAGAGAGGGAGGGAGGGAGGGACAAGGGAGGGAGGTGAGGTTTGGGGTATATAAAAGAGGAGGTACAAAAGAGGAGTACAAAATGCCTACCGGAGTCTTTTTAAACTCTTATTCAGCATCACCGAGAATGAAACCAAACCCTGAGCAAGACTGACCAACATCTCATGTCTTTGTTCATTAGACTGTCAGAGGAGCACATCACCAACCATACAAGGTAAACTCTTCAATTTTTCTCCTGTCAAAAGACTATTCAACTTAAGAATTAAGAATTATTTTACATTTTAAAGTAAAAATAAAGGTACTGAGATAGTTGTTTGTAGTATAGGTTTATCATCAAGAAAATTTTTTGGCTGCCTATATTTTTTTTTAGAGTCTTAAAGCTTCTTGATGTTAGATTGTACATTCTTCAGATCTGTTCTCCAGTTTATTGTGTTCTTTTAAAATAAAACCTAGGAATGTTCGCTGTAAAACACTTTTTGGTTCTAAATGGAACTTTTTTTGTTCAAGAGTGAAATAGGAATGTTTTAGTATCAACAACAACAACAATTATTATTATTATTATCATTATTATTATAAATTGTAAAATTCATTAACAATAAAAAAATGTAATAAATATTTATTAATTTACAAAAAAACAGACTATGTTAATGTAACCAAATAATAATAATAATTAATCATAGAGTAACATAGAAAAGCAGGAGTCTCTCTCTCTCTCTCTCTCTCTATATATATGAATAGTTTCAGTGGATGTGAATCATAATGTGAACTGTGTTTTTAGTGAGAATGATGCAGAGAACTGCCCTGCTATTGCTCTGCTGCCTGTTATTGTCAGCGACATCTTCCCCAGTCTATCCACTGAGGTAAGACTGACCAAAACCAACTGTCATTACATAGTTTTTTTATAATGCTTGATTTTTTTTCTTTTTAATGTAAGTTTGGTGTTTTAATTGGTGTAATTACCTGTTTGACAACATATTCTGACACTTACCCTGTTCAATAGTGTGTACATATACTGTTTTGGGCATGAAGTGACATTTTCAATTTTTCTGGTTAACCACTGTGCCAATAACACTGCCCCACTAGGCATCTTTCTTCTGTGTTTTTCAGAGTCAGCAAAATGTCTTTGTACTGTCCTAAGTAATTACAACTGTGACCTTAATTTCCTATCGCTTGTAAACCATTAGTGTCTTAAGTTAGTGGTTTCATTCATTGGGTAATTTTTTTTTGGTTAAGAAAAGTTATTCCTTAACACTAGAGTTTGAGCGGTGACTACTTGAGCATTGTTAAAAAATATACAGTGTTGTTATATGTCTAAATCATGCAGCAGTCTTCTTTGCAGCAAACATAACAAATAACAGTTACATAATTTATAATTACAAATCCTCTTAAATGAGAAACTACTTGAAATCATCAACAGTATTATGTAACAGCAAACCATTCTCATAGCATTCTGATTTTCTCAGAACATGACATTTGCAGCACTTGTTGGGATACAACTAATTAACAGTGTATGACTCATTTTTACACTAATATGGTTATACACCTCTATACAAACACAGAGAGTAGGGTGTGAATGGTACTAACAAAGAACAGCTGCCTATGAGAAGAATGAAAGTCTGTGTGCTGCTTCTGAGCGTACGTTCAGAGTCTGTCACACGTTACCCTAATTGACAGTGCCTGAACTCTGCTTTTGTTGTGTTAACTAGGGTCAGGGCTTCTCATTATGAACTACAGACACTGGATGTGAGTCCATGGCTTTTTGAGAGCATCTTATTTAATTTTCTGCCTTACTACATGAAATTTGTAAGCTAATAACAACATCTTTGTTTAAAAACTGGGGTGAGACTGGGGATAGCTGTCACAGTCATAACCCCATCATGTGTATTAATTGCACTGTATATTTGATCAAATGTTCAATAGTTGACTGCCAAAAATACCGGACAAATAAGAGCTGGAAACAGAGTAATTTAAATACAAATGAGAGTATAGAAACATGAGTGGCAGGAATGAAAACAAAGGAAACGTGACTGAGGGAAAACAAACTAAAAGTCCATGAAAAAAAAAAAAAAAAAAAAAAAAAAAAATATATATATATATATATATATATATATATATATATATATATATATATATATATATATATATATAAATTGACTTCCAAAAATAACCTTTACTGGTAGTCTCCTCTACTGAAAATCAGACTAAAACAGCTCCTGTCTGAAAACGTCTTGTTTTGACTGTTCTACCTAATCCTATGGATATGTTCACATCCTAAGAATGTGACAGTGATAAACACTGTGCTTGATGTGTTTGTTAGGTTCGGTCAGAGAGCAGCTGCGATACTGATGACCTCCTCTATTGAGGATCCAATGCAGTTGCCAGCAGATACTTCATCCCAAACACCAGACGCTGAGTTTAGGTCAGTCATTCATTCATGCACCTAGCGCTCAACCATAACACTTTTTTTCCACTGTGCAACAGTTCAGATTTTTCTTGCCCTGACATTTTCACTTGCCCTACTACAAATGATGCAAACAATTGTGATGCAAACATTTTTTTCTGTATTTTAGAAATATGCTTTATATGTGTGAGAAATATATGTATATATTAACTGAAATTTTATTTTGCTAAAAAAGAATTTTTTTTTAACAAATTGTTTAGGTTTTTAATTTGCCAAGACAACTATAAATACACTTTAACTGCAAAATAGTGGTATACAGTGCAGTACTGCATACACTGATTACTGCCAATATTGTCAACCAATTTTTGCTGATGCTTCCAAACTATCAAAAATCATTCTCGCAATTTTAACAAAACTTAACTAACTGTAAGGTAAAAAAAAAAATGCAGCACTGTCACACCAACAGGCATGTGACATTTCTGTTAACTGGCACAAAATTCTTCCACTGTTCATCCAAGTGGTTGAACCCTAATACCATCCTTGGTCAGAAATTGTCTAATCTGACTTCAGATAAAGTCACCTAATTCTGTCATAACTGTGTGATATTTAAACACAATTTTTAGGTTTGGAAGACATGCTGACGCCATCTTTACCAACAGCTACCGAAAGGTTCTCGGTCAAATATCTGCCAGAAAATTTCTTCAAACTGTTATGGGCAAAAGACTTGGGTATGTTTTTATTTTTTTTAGATATGTTTTGTACAATTATAACTAAATCATTTATTGTTCTCTGATCCACTTCTTTTCCATTCTGCTATTTTTTTTTTTCTGTCAACAGACCAGAAACTCAAAACTATGTGAAACGCCAGTCGGGCATATATGGAGACACCTTCAAGCAAGATGTGGATATGGATGTCTTTGAGAGGAAACAAAGTTACAGAGAACCACAAAGACTTAAATTCTCAGTAGTTACGCAATGATTAAACATTAATAAAAAACTTTGCCACATTTCACACTGGATTATTAAAACTCAGTTCACCCTTCATTCAGTTTTCTCTGCACTGTGTATTTTTACAGTCAGTGTTCAGAAGGTCTGCCACAGGAAACAGGAGTCCCTGCCTAAAATACACAGTTGTTTAAATGACTGTATTTGACATCCAACCTTAGCAAGTACATATGGTTTTATAGTGGTATAACTGATCATTCCTTAAGCCACTCCTTAAAAACTCTGATGACAAATCCTGAAGAACTCTTGCCAAATTATACTGGGAAAAAAAAAAAAAAAAAAAAAAAATTTTATCACCTCTCACTAATTGCATTATTTCTAAAGATATTTAAATTAGTATTGTAGTAAATATTAGCTTACTTATCACCAAATCTCACACTATTTTGTTGTAGATTACTAAACCTGTTACGTGTGTCTGGTGTGTAAACAGTGCACGACGAAGGAGTACAAACAAAAGAGTTCTTTTTAATAATCCACAGGAGAAGACAGGTACCACCAAACACAAATCCATACGTAGAACTAAACGTAATAGCAGACAAAGGCAGAGGGGAGAACACAGGCTTTAAATACAAAACGCAATCAGGGAGAAACAGAAACAGGTGTGGAGCTAATTAACTAATTACCATGGAAACAAACTAGGCAGGATGACGGGGACATAGAAAACTAAATGAAAACAGATCATAACTGTGACAGTTCGCCCCCTCCCGGAACGGTGCGTCCTCGCACCGAAAAACATAGTCCAACAGAGGGAGGGTGGGGGTTCAGGAGGTGGGCGTGGAGCAGGTGAAGGGCAGGCAACAGGAAAGGGGCAAAAAGAGTCCAAAAAATAAGTCCAAGGGGGAGTAGATGGAGGGAGAAGCCAGGGAGGAGCCCGGAGCAGGAGGAGCCAGGTGGAAATCCAGAGGCCAGCCAGGATGGTGGCCCACGGTGGAGTCGACGGCGGAAGGAGCCATGGTGGAGAAGGGACAGTCGACACCAGGGGGCCTACTGACGGAGACTGAGCCGATGGACGAGGAGCCCAGGATGTAGGCGAGCAGACGGAGAGCCAGGGTGACACGGAGGCTCCGGAGGGCCTAGGCGGAGCTGAAGGCTCAAGCGACCGAGGCGGAGGCAGGGGTCTGGAAGACCGTGGTGGAGCCGGTGCGACTGAGGATGAAGGTGGAGCCGAAGGGAAGGAGGAGCCTGACAGAGCCGGAGGGACAGAGTGACGAGGCGAAGCCAGAGGAGTGGAGTCCCGAGGCGGCGGATGGTCGACGACTGACCAAGGCGGAGCCGGAGGGACGAGGGAGCCCGGTGGAGCCAGTGGGATGACGGGCCACGGTGCAGACGAGGGAGCTAGGAGCCCAGGCGGAGCTGATGGGTCGAAGGACCGAGGTGGAGTCCAGGGCTCGGAGGCGGGAGGTGGAGACAGGGGATCCTCACGCCTGGGCGGAGCTGGAGGCTGGAAGTCCCGAAGCGACGGATCAGTGCGCCCAGCTGGCGCTGACTGAGGGTGAGCTGAGGGACTGACAGGCACCAGCGGAGATGGAGCTGAGGAACTGGCTGGTTTGAGAGGAGGCGGGAGAGGGAGGCTGGGAGGGAACACAGGAGGACATGAGCTGGGCGGAACCAGCGGAGACACAGGAGATTCAGGGCTGGACGGAACCAGCGGAGACACAGGAGATTCAAGGCTGGACGGAACCAGCGGAGACACAGGAGATTCAGGAGCACAGGGTAATACTTCTCCAAACCAGACTATTAGGTCCATTTCAAAGATGTCCATAAGTTCCTCAATACTCCCAGAAACCAGGTGCAGCTCACCCTCAGTTGCGGGAGTGTGGGCGGGGCTTCCCTCCAAGCCCTCGAACACCACCAAAACTCCCTCAGGGACGGGCGATGTTGCCGGCTCACGCACTTGGTCAGACGATGATTGTGGCTCTGGCTCCGTGGCGATGATCGGCTCAGTCGCGGGTTTGCGCGCTGGCTCACGTGTCCCGGCAGGCTCAGGCTCTCCGTCTGCGGTGGGCTCAGGCATTAGCTCTGTGTAGCAGGATGACGGCTGACTGGTCTCTGGTTCGGGAGTGGGGCTGGAGATGTCTTCCTCGGCGGGGCAGATGGAGAAACACAGTCCATTACTCTCCAACACCCACTCCACGAAAGCGGCGAAATCCTCTTTGGGACCATTCGCTGGCAGGCGTGCCTTACACCGCTCGCTCAGGCTGGATCTGTAGAAGACACAGAGCGAGCGGTCCGGGAAGTGGGTAAGGCACGCCAGATCGAGAAAGTCCCTGGTATGGTCCTCCAGCGAACGGTCCATCTGCTCCAGGCACAGGAGTTGGACGGCGGGCAGATCCATTATGGGAGAGGAGCGAAAAAATAGATAAAAAAAATAAACAAAGAAAAACACCGCTAATATTACTCACTTGTGGTCTGCTATTCTGTTACGTGTCTGGTGTATAAAATAGCGCACGACGAAGGAGTACAAACAAAGAGTTCTTTTTAATAATCCTCAGGGGCAAAAGGCACAACCAAACACAAATCCAAACGTAGAACTAATAGCAGACCAAGGCAGAGGGGAGAACACAGGCTTTAAATACAAAACGCAATCAGGGAGAAACAGAAACAGGTGTGGAGCTAATTAACTAATTACCATGGAAACAAACTAGGCAGGATGACGGGGACATAGAAAACTAAATGAAAACAGATCATAACTGTGACAAAACCGTTATGCTGCCTCAGAAGACTTTCCGAAATCAGTTTCATGAGGTGCCTTTGTGTGCAAACACTGCCTTCAAAGTCATCAGCATTTCTACTCTCATCATTATGTATTTTGTGTTTTTAAGCACGTAAGAAAAGGGGGAGATTTTATTGTTTTTATGTTCGGTTAGGTTGGGTTTTAAAACTTTACTCGGTATAATTTGTTCTACATTTGCTAACAGTTTGTTATAATCCCCACTTGCATTTCATACTTTTGTTGAACTTTTTAGTATTTTCTACATTTTAGAATAGCAAAGAATGACTAGGTGCATTCAGAATGTAGGATCAGAACGAGTCAGACAAAGTTAAGATTCGATCCGAACATTGAAACATGAGGAGCCGAAATTCCAGAGAGGATCCCAAGGCTGCAACAGGATGTTCGTCATAAATCAGATTCCTAGCTCCAGCCCTCTGAAGAAAGCAAACCAACAAGCCTCTTTCACAGAACAGCTTGCAACATTAAAACAAAAGGAACACATTGATAAGTCCAATGAAGGAAGGAAACTGTCAAATTTGGGGCACGTAATCAGAACTGATGATCAAAGATATGGCTGTCACTTGTAAATCTGTGATCGAAATCATGAGCTAGAGACTTCATTGGGTGGGTCACCCCAGCTCTCCACATAGAAGACAAAGACGGAGACTGAAATTCCTTAAGAGACTTTTTAACCTCTCTAGTCTTCACAGAACATGTCCTTATGTTCACAGAACGGTACAGAAACTGCCTTTTCACATATAGATGCACCAAAATCATCTTAAAAGGACTTATGAGACTTATCATGTTTATGCATAACCCCATATCATGTATGTAACCCACACGATTAACCATCATGTTTTAATCACATATGATGTATGTCTTTTAATAACTAGGGAATAGTTTAAGAGTTAATATTCATGTTTGGTATGTATGAGTTTGAAAAATCATGCTTTAAATTTTTCTTCCAATCAATTCTTTGTCAAATGTACCATAGTCTTGTTAGAGAAATCATGTCCAAAATTGTACTCTGTAAGAGCGGGACAATTCGGACCATATGACTGATAACATGTTAGATTTATGAATGGGGAGGAGAAACATACAACACCACGAGCCAAGATCATTTCTAATTGGTCAAGACGTCCAGATAGGACGGTCTAGAAGCCGAGTTTAAATACTCAGGACAGCTCTTAGCTCTCTTAGCCCTTAGCTCTCTTCCTCTTGGTTCCTCTCGTGCTTCTTCTTCTCTTTTGCCACCGCGTTTTGACGCTGCTCTCTGAGCGTGCTTTGGCCTACGTGCCAGCTGCCAACACAATGAGAAGAAAAACCACCTAGTCTTGTTACATTCTTTTATTCTTTTACTTTAATTTCTTGTCTTTCCGTGAGAGTTTTGTTAAGTTTGCCGCAGAGTCCAGCTCCGACTACACCCGCCCAAACTTCAACCAGACCAACTCCGCATCAAGAACCAACGCCCAAGACTTTACTACGAAAGACCACTGAACTCAACCAATCAGCAACCTCGGGAAACCCCTTTCTCCAAAGATGACAAGGACACAAGGGAATTCCTTAAGGCAACACAAGCAAGTACAACCTCCAGACTTTTGCTGAGTCGGTGTAGTTTAATATAAATTTTAGCCTCATTGAGAAACTCAATGCGAGGGTCAAATGATTGATGGTTCAGGTCTATAGGCAATTGCACATATTGCTCTAAACTTGGGATTTCACATTTTCATTCTGTAAACTCATGCTTTCCTCACTTTCTCTCTTTCTGCAACGTGTGAATGTGTGTTTTCATGTGTTAGATTAGATTAGTTTACATGTCTTAGGTTTATATAAATAAAGTCTTATTTATATTGAAAAGAGAAGTATCTTGTGTTTTGTGCTTACAAGTTAATATCTTAAACTGCCGATCTTGTTACTGTGCTTATTAATAGTGTTTTCACTATATTTTGGATTTTAATATCCAGTGCAGTTGATGTTATACGGCTCGTTCAGTGACTCGCTGCCGATTCAGTGATCAGCCGTGAAACAGTGATTCTGTTCAAATTCCCTATAAAATCATAAATGATTTCCTTTGAGCTAAATTGACTTGTTTCCCTTATATATTACTTATTTACATTTTTACAAGAATTATACTAGCCACCCTGCAGTATCGGCCACTAAAAAACACAAAATGAGCAAATGTGTTTTCATTGTTTAATTTATTTAAAAAAAACATTGTGTTAGCCATCTGTGTGGTGATGACTGGAAGAGCGATTCCACATTTCTGTTTATTTAATGACAAACAAAACCTCTTGCTCTGATGGGATGATAAAAAAAAAAAAAAAAAAAAACCCTCAAACAAGAACATGCTTCACTATTCATTACAAAAATCTGAGGACAGGAATTTGTATTCAAAAACAATCAAATGAACATCCTTCCAAAAACAGTAAACAGCAGTAGAATATCACAAACTTTCATTTGCATTACCATCAAACACAATTCAATGTACAAGCAACAATCATCATATATCCTTAACGTATTGATCTGACAGTGATTTGTCAAAAAAAGAAAAAAATTTTAAAAAAAAGGATGTTTCTTAATTGTCATATTCAATCTGTATTTTTGAAAATTCCAGAACGTTCCAGCCTGCATCTTTGTTTCTCTTTTAAACCACCACCAATACTTCTGTTCCCAAATTTCTTAAAGAAAAAACATGAATATGAAACCTCCATTGTCTTCTCGATTTTGCCAGCATCATTTTCCTTCAAGTCTGAAAGAGAGAACATCAAGAGCTGATTAAACCATTTGTACTTCCTGTAGGAAATAGCAGTGTTTGCAAGGTAGCAAACGCTTAGGTTTTAAACTTCTTCACAACCTGCAATGCAACATTTAACCTTTTTGTCATCGATCACACTGCAGTTAGTTAAACAGATGCAGGAAAAGACCAATTACTAAACGGTGTGCAAATATCCAGATGACATAATCTGTTGGCTATCTTTTGAATGCTAAAAGACTTTCAAACCCTAAACAATGTTTGACAAACATAAATACAGTGCTGCACTGCAAGAAAGGTAATTACTAGAATTAAAAAAGATGATGATTATTTAAAATGCAATACTGTATAACGTTAATAATGGACAATCATGACCAATCCACTCAGTATTCAAAATTTTAGGAAGGGGAATCTACCAAGAATAAATTGCATGCATTGAGCATAGTTTATTAGCATGCATCATGTCTGCAGTGCTTCAGCATGATTCAAAAACACATGCAAATCAGGTATTGCTGCAAACACCAGACACTGTTTGCACAGAGCAATTCCTCTTTAGCAGGTCAGCGGTACTAGGTTAATAAGGATGCAGCAGACTACTACAATCTGCACTCTAAAAAAAATATTGCAATTTTAACTGTAAAAATGCTACAGTAAACACCTATTAATTGGTTAATGGTAGGTTCCTTTACCATATACAGGGGGGAAAAAAACTCATAGATCTAGTCTATTCTTGATCTTATCATTTCATGTCATTTTATAGTAAAATACTGTAAATGTGCAATTTTTGGATGTAAAAAAGAACTGACAAACCATAAACTGACATTCTCAGAATTCCGTGTGACACTTCACATTAAATAATTGTTTATTGGTAGTTTTTGTTAGATATGTATATTGGTTATTTTTGTCTGTAGGATACCGTGCACCTACTATATATTAGAATTTACCTACGCTTGTGGAATGGCTACTTGTGATTAGGGTTGTAACGGTATGAGATTTTCACGGTATGATAATCGTCTCAGAAAATATCACGGTATATCACGATATATATTAAACAATAATTCTTATCAGTAACAATGACTCTTAAAAAGAATAAGAACAAGATATTTGAGTGAACAAATCCTTTATTACAACAAACTTGAAACCATTTTAACCCTCTGGTTGTGTTCGGACTCCTGTCACACTTGTGGTGTTCCCAGTCAAAAATGACAGGACTCCAAACAACTGCTTATAAATCTGTCATTATACTATATTATCACTAAATATTGGATTAAATCTTTTTGTCAACTTGTTTTCTTTCATTTAGGACTGGTTTTGTGTTTCTATGTGCATATGATTAATCGTAAGCCTCATTTATCCGAAAGTAGAGACCTCATTTTTTTGAGTGAAAAAAAAATATTTTTTATGAATAATTTTCACAATATGAGATAAAAAAAAATATAAAAATTTGCATTGTTTCTCACACTAGTGTACTTTAATGTTTAATCAGGAAGTTTGCTTTTAAATGCTTTTATTTTGTACAAAATTGCACAAAGTCACACTTGTCCAATATGACCGGCCATTGAAAGTGAATGGGGAAGCATGAAAGTAAGAGAAACAACTAGTGTTCAGGAGCATGTTGTTCTTGCAAACATAAAGGCCTTGGACCTGTGCGTGTGTATATCTTATACCTTATGTATATCTATATCAAACTTTAACACTTTAATGAATGTTTTAAAATGTTATGAAATGAAAATTTAACAACTTTTATAAAGTTCTGCACAACAGAGGTATACTAAGTTAAAACATGGACAAACGTGATATTCCTTAAAAATAATGTTTAAATAAATTCATTAGTATAAAGAATAGTATTATTTGTTGTTATTATAACTTTGAAGTATATTGTACAATGCTAATATTTTTGTCATAATTTTAAGTTAAATCAAACTTTTATTTTGACGGATTGTAGTGAACCTTTGAGTTTCAAAGTGTATTTGACAATGGGTTTTCTTTCAGAGCAGTTCTGGTGGTGATGTTCATGTTTATGTAGACGCTGCAAAACACCATTAGTGTCATGCGTACTTCAGTATGTAGTAGATAAAACGGCGCCACTCAGACACATGTAGAAACGAGCAGATTAATCATATAGCCATCTCTTCGTGCTTCACAGACACATATCATATCTACTTTTGATTTATCCATCCATCATATTGCGTGTTTTACATGACATCCTCGTATGTTCACGACTACACCGGGATTCCCTCTGCATCACGGAAATCATACGGCCTTAACTTATAACTATAAATGCGACATGCCTTTATCTGCACAGAGGGATGGTGTCCTCGAATATGAGCGAAGATGTTGGATGTATTGTCTGCTTTTGCAGCCACTTTGCATCCACATTTTTTGCAAATTGGATCCGTCCTCAAGGACAACCCTGCGTTCGTGTTTTTTTTATATCCAAAGTATTCCCATACTGCAGATTTTAACCTTTTTTTTTTTTCAGTGGGGGATGGAAATTAGATATAATCTCTGTCTCTGTCGTTTTCTCTGCTGCCGAGCAGAAATAAGTTGCATATGCGCGGGTGAGATTTTTTTTTCCATTAATTTTCTTAAAATCATAGATATGTAAATGTTTACGGTATGATAGCCACGGTATACCGTTACAATCCTACTTGTGATAAACTTTGATTCTTCATGTAGCTTTTGCTTTACTACCTGTATTACAGAACTGATTTTAGTAGCAGTGTAACCTTGCTAATTCAGCAAAAAGGGGCTGTTGTATTTAGCATTTAATTTGTTTTATTTCTTTTTTTTTTTAAATTTACAGGTTGTTCTGTAAATGTTTATATTTATATTAACGCTGCAAATGTTAATTGTGCCAGGCAAATAGTGCTGCCATTTGTGAACCCAGTGAACCCCTATGATGCCCCTTATTTGTATAGAAACATGTTTGCACTGAAAATAATAGTCTAGTGAATTTGCTGCTTGGAATTTATAGAGTAGTGGTTTATACAGAACTTTAATCAGGCAACTCCACAACTGAGAAATTTTCAAAGTGGCAAAAAGACAAGCAATTTATCACATAGGGCCTAAACTGTAGTTCAACGGTCTGCCAATGCACACACTAATGAAGTGAAACACAAGCCAACAAAAACAAGTGATCACAACACTCTGATCAATAAAAAGCACGACATGAAATATATGGCTTGACAGTCACAAATGGCATTATGTTTCAAAGGAAGTTGTGAGCTTCACTCAACAAACACACCAACATAGCCATGCAGTAGGTGTTGTCATGGAAATGCTGATGGCATATTATGGGATGCACAGGTGGCAACAGCAAGCCTTACTTCAGCCTGAAGACTTGCCTTTCTTTTTGAAAAACATTCAGGCATTTATCGCAGACTCCTATATTTTGCCAACCTACTACTTTGTTCTGCAGCAATCCTAAAGGAAGGGTAAAGAAAGAGAGGGAATGGAAAAACGCAGAAGGGTTAAAGAAACAAACACAGAGTGTGTTCACACCAAGAATGATAACTATAAAGATAACTATAACACTAACAATAACAGAGTCCACACCAATGGACAATAACATTATTTATGCCATCTGCCTCTTTAAATGTGCACTTTAAAATCAGCAGAATTCTGATTGGATTGTTTTTATTGTTCATCAGCTGAAAAAAAAAAAAAAACACTGTTCTTAATGAGATTCCAATGATATTGTTCTTCTTTATTGTTATACCTATGTTGTGAACTTCCCTATTCTTATAGAATAAGCGCGATTATTAAAATGTAGTTATTAAAGTTATCATTCATCCTTTTATGCTCCATCCACCTTACCCTGGCAGTCAAAAGTAGTAGGTGTTTCTACTACTAGACACTAGGGGTGCACGATAAATATCGGGCGATATTTATCGTGCACCCCTACTAGACACCCCAATATTATTGGTGGGCTGTGTAATTGGCTATACCTTTTGAAAATCTGCCAACTAACGACATGTACTAGCAGTAAAACTAAGATGCTTAAACACGACTACAGTATCTTATGGTAGATGGAAGAGCTCCACTGACTTCACTGCCATTGGTAGTTGTTGCTCATTTGCATAAAGTTAAACTTTTCTCATCTGTCGCATCATCAGCAACTGTCAATCATGCCAGGAGAAGTCACTAACTCTCACAGATAATGATTTTAGGTCACTTCGCTGTTGATTGCTGTATGTACAAATGTCCCTTTGGAAAAAGAGATGAAACTCTAGACAAGCGGAAGTCAAAACCTTCTATAAATGCATTAAAGGAATTTATCTGTACAGAATTGGGCCTAGGAAAAATCAAACACCATTTCAGGTTAAAACTAAACACTGAATGGACACTTATGTTCTCTCTAAGGTCTTTGTAAAGGCACTACAGATTAATTGGGTGAGTAATCATCCACGAAAGACTGTTAATTAGCAGGGCATACTCAAGGAGGTACATTCTAAATCTGTGAAATTAATCTAGTCCCAAAAGACAGAAAATGAAACAAGGAAACCACTTCTGAGTAACCCAAGCACACACTACAGAGCTCAGATCCGGCAACACACCCACAAGTTCAGCAGAAGGTTCAGAGTGAAGGCATAAAGGGGAGAGAACCTCTATTTTGTCAAATAGTGCAATTAAAAGCTGCCTTTTTACCACGTCAGCAACAAGACTGAAAGATGTATCAAATATATCACAGTGGCTTGAATGACCATTTAATTTGGCCTTTAAGGTTGGCCATAAGACTAGCTTCATGATGCCAACACTGGTTCAATTGCATTTTCACTCAAAAATGTTACTACATGCTACTTTTACATACACTTAATATTGCACCTTTTTTTGCCAGCAAAGTTTCACTGTGCGAGAGTAAATTTATATCTGAACAGGTTAGTGTTAAGGTTATCTGCTCAAAGGTTTGTGTGCTCAAAACCAATGGCAAAATTTGCATTTAGAGGTTACATGCATTCTAAATTTATAGACTCTCTCTCTACCGCCACTACAGATAAATAATTTTGAAGACATCATTCTGCATTTTAGCTTCTCATCAGATTTTCTCTCCAATCAAATGCACTTTAGAAACTGAAGCGTCCTGCCCCCTACAGGATAAAAAAGGTGCTATAACTGCAGTGGAAATCGGTCACCTTATTCAGTTTTCTATATGGTGAATAAAAGGCACATAGTGCA
The DNA here is from genome assembly GCA_039654775.1 of Spinibarbus caldwelli. Classification (NCBI taxonomy): domain Eukaryota; kingdom Metazoa; phylum Chordata; class Actinopteri; order Cypriniformes; family Cyprinidae; genus Spinibarbus; species Spinibarbus caldwelli. The sequence continues at coordinate 23,822,666 of CM077255.1, read as the reverse complement.
CTATATAAAGGAAAGTAAATGATTCGGACAGTCTAAATATGCTTTCCATTTGGGTGCTTGCAAAGGACAATAGAGGCAATATCAGTTTAGAAGAGTTACTGTACCTTTTCACAGCTTTTTGTGCCAGCATGCGGTTCCCAGCCAGGAATGTGAGGCTGCCTATGATAGCCAAATACTTCAGAGTCTGGAACATGTTCAAGTGAGTCCAGTACACGTACATTAGACCCAACATAGCTGCAAGTAAAGAGAATATAAAGAAAAAAAAAAAATTCTCCAATTTTCTCTCAGAAGCATGTCACATTACAGAAGTTAAATTGGATGCAGGTCTGTTCTAAGAGCAGCGAAAGAGGAAAAAACAAAGCAAACGTTATAATTGTGCATAGTTACTTTGCTCCATTCCATACACGGATAACTGTTTTTCTGCTCATCTCAATTTAAGTTAAATATTCCATTAAACCAGTATTATTCAAAACATTTTCTATTCAATTGTACATTAATTTGGAAATTCAATGTGCAAATCTGGTTATGATAAACTTCACCAAAAAAATATTAAATGGATTAGTTATTTAATTAATTCATAGTCCATTTCATTCTGAGGACATTCTTTTTGTACTGTGCTGGATCTTGACTTCATTTCCAATGTAAAATTACAGTTCTAAAGAAAAAAAAACATTGACAACAAGTGATTTATATTTCATTGTAAAAAAATAAATAAATTTATTTCTCTGTGAAGAAAATGAGATTCACACTTTATGAACCCTATTGTTGCACTCTATTAACTTCTATCGATCACGCTGAAATACTGCAGAGTGCTGTGTAATAAAAGTCAGTCGACTTACCTGCATGGCCTATGTGGAAGAGAATAGTGCTGGGTGACAGTGTGAAGTTTGAGATATTGGCTCCAAGTTTAAACCACTGTATGGGCAAGAGGGAGAAATATAAGCATGACAGAGTGAATGACAGAATGATAGACCAAATGTGTTTTTTTTTTTTTGTTTGTTTTTTACTAATGTGACAGAAATCACAACATTAATTTACATAGTTTCATTTAATCACATGTCAGTTTTTACATTTACCCATAATAATGGGTCAGAAGACCATTACCAGTATGAGCAGGAGCAGAAATGGAGACAGGACCAAGGCAGTAAATGTATTGGATACAACGGTGGGTGGCTTCTTTTCTGGCTCTCTGAAAAGATGCTGTAGAAACAATATTATTAATAAAACAACAACAAAATACAGAAAAGAAGAGGGGGGGGGCAAATAGGATTGGGCATATTTTGATATTGTTATTTTTAGCCTTTCGACATACATCTTGATATTTATGAATAAGGAACCATCATTTCAACCAAACAATCAGATAAAGAAAGGAAACAGTATAACAAGTTTAAGAAAGTTGAAAAGTTGAAAAAAATAAAATAAAAATTGCAATACATAAACAGCAATACCTGCATTGTTCTAGTTTAACAAAATGTGTAATTACTAATTATATTATTAACACGTTAAAAATAAATTTAAATATTTACATGGATCCTGTAATTTATTTTTATTTGGTATGTTCCCCTATTCTTTAATGAAGCAGCATTTAAGGTTACAAACAAAACCTGATGACCCACACTATCCACAATTCAAAAATGTTCTGAACAGCATCGCATGCTTCAGTGGAAGGAGGAAAATCTGTCCTTTTATACAAAGTTCACAGAGTCAGTGTCACAAACTTGCTTGTTTGATTTGTGAAAAACTGCAGAATTAGAAGTATTTTTAAATTATTTCATTATTTTATTTTTTTAATCCTAAAATGTTGATTTGTATGTTTAATATGTGTTTAATAATACATATACATATATATATTATTTTGAATAATAATAATAATAATAATAATAAAAAATCACATTCTCTGTACAGAAATTTTGCATTTTACTCAGAATATCCTGTTGTCCCTGAGTACCACCGGAGTGCTTACCTGGATTTCTGGTTTGGGTGCGTACAAAGTTTTAGCCTGAATTGTTGCAGGTGCCTCTTCATCTAAGAACTTCAGCACAACGTCAGCCTTTGAGAAAAATTAAGTCTAAATTAAGACTAAATCCATGCATTTTTGTAAGGACAATGACAATTCAACATTACAAAACACGTCAGAAAAAAGACAAAAACACAGCACTTACAAAAGTCTATTTCAAGATCCCAGAGTTCTCCAATGAAAATAACTGCCTTACCACATTCCACAAAATGGGGTTCTCCAGCGTAGCATCTCCCACCATCAGGTAAAGAGCATAGGTGCCAGAGATGGAGTCAAACTCTGTCTTTCTGTCAGCTGTGTCCAGCTCAAATTTATACAAATTCTTACTGTCAGGTTCAGCCACAAACACGACCTCCTGACCTGTCTTCTGGTTGTGTAACCTCACAAAGGTCTGAAAGAAATGACATCAGTTAGTTCATTCAAATGTCTTTGAACAGTGCATTTAACCAGGGTTGCCAACTTTGCTTGCTTGGAGTGAAATTTTGATGATGTGCATAATCACATATCCCTATCTAAAGTTTTAAAGGGGATATCGGATGTCCATTTTCCACAAGTTGGTATGAATCTTTAAGGTCTTCATGAAATGTCTGCAACATATGTTGGTTAAAATTCCTCAATGGTCGTGTAAAAAAACATTTTTTACATTGTCATAAACAGCTTTGTTCACAGCGACCCATTTCGGTGCATGTCTTTTTAAATGATATTGAACTATTGCACCTTTTTTGTAATATAATCCACTGTGTCCTCAGTGGCTCTGATGTCGGGAGTAAATGAACACTCTTACCCCTTATTTATACCTGTTTCTCATAAGCTTGAGATTCGCGTCAGCGTAACTTCGTCACTGCAGCTGCAGGCACACGAGAGTATTCACACTTGGAAGTGTTTGTACAGCATCACACAGCGGCTGCTCACGCGCTGCTCACATTTGCGGTGTGAAAACGGCCACTTTTACATTCAACTACAAACACCTGCATTGCTTATGACAGGGGTTCTCAAACCTGTCCTGGAGGACCCCTAGGCCTGCATAATTCGTATGTCTCCCTTATTAGACACCCAATTCATGTCTTGCAGTCTCTACTAACGAGCTGATGAGTTGAATCAGGTGTGTTAGATAAGGGAGACATACAAAATGTGCAGGGCTAGGGGTTCTCCAGGACAGGTTTGAGAACCACTGGCTTACGAGACATGTCACTACAGATGTTCGAGCGCAGAGAAAACTGCGGACAGTGTACAACTGGCTGAGGGCAGAAAAATGCCAACACGGGACAATGTGTCAGCGGTCGTGGGCGGGGCCTGAGACTGTTAAGGTTTTTTGGGGAGCGAATGGATTTTTATCATTGTAGGGTGGGTGTGTCCACAAACTGCTAACACACATTTATAAAAAGCAAAAAAAAGCAAATTTTGCATCCCATGTCCTCTTTAAGAATCAAAACCTCACAAAAAGGCCTGTCTCGCTAATGAATGCAAAAACAAAACACTATACAATGAGGGCAGAATTTATTCACTTCTCATGCTTTATGAATGAATGAATGAATGATGAATTTTATGCATAAAAAAAAACCATTTTGGATGGGATAATCACCTGGTGAGGGGTGAGTTCCACTCCTGTGGTCTCATCTACTAACTGGAATGTCATGGCAAAGTTTTGATGGCTGTCTGCCATAAAAGATGCTTTGGCTTTAGTCGGATATTCCACTCTGAAAAACAGAGTTCAACACATACGTTGGTTCAATTATATAATAAAATGAAAATTAATCAAACAGAGCTTGATAAAAGCTAATCTTACCTGGTGGTTTTGGGACCAATGCTCTGGTCCTTGTCCACGACAGACAAATCCATATTGTTGATGGCAACTCGGGTAGAGACCTTTACTTTGAGCTGAGAAAGTAAATGGAACAAGTTTCAATCTAAGGCTTTAAAATGGACACTCGTAAGTGTGAATATACTGAAAGAAAGAAAAAACTACAGCAATTACAATAATTGTGTCTTTTTTTTTTTTTTTTTACTTTGTTCAGTGAAAGAGGCCAATGACTTCAGAAAATCTCCACAGCAAATGTGACATGATTTTGACCTTATAATTGTACACTGAACAGTCAGGGCAATTATTCTTTACATAGCTACAATGTGAATGAACGCACTCTAGACCAATTAAACGTGAACGCTGAGTGAATGAGGAAATGAATCACAGGTCATTGCAACAATTAAGAGTTAAACGCTGAGGTCAACTCACTGAGGTCACGAGAAGGGACGAAAGATAAAATAAGATAAACAGATACAAACAACTAAACTTTTGATTTTCCCAGCACATTTCAAAGATTCAGTTAAGTACCTCAACATGGTTGGCAACAAATCGGCTGTCACCAGCAATGGCAACAGAGAACTGATAGTAGCCACTCGCTGGCTGGCTGGCCATGAAATTCAGCTCAAAAACCCCACTGTGAAATAAAGAACAGTCTTTTAAACACAGGAAATATTTCCAAATTAAATTATAATTGTCATTCAGGTATATTACGTTACTTATCCAGAGTTCTGAACTCTTTTACAGAATAAGATATTCAAGCAGTGTGCACACTACATAAAGGGATAGTTTAAATGTATTATAGATAAACTCAAAACCCAAACATAGGTGACTGACACGCAAGAATAAAAGTCATTGGTTCTTGCTGGTCAAGCATGCATGTTTGAACTGTCATTAAACATACTTAATGTGCTCTATGTATGTGTGATGATTAATGTTTATATGAATAATAGCCTAAATTAAATGTGTTCATCATATAAAGTGTTTAGATCTCTTTTCAGAAGAATTAGATCAAACCACCTGATTCATATGGATTACTTGTACAATGTCTTCATGTCCTTTTTGAAGCTTGAAACTGATTTGTGTATTTAATGGATGATCAAAAATTAAGAGAGAATTTAATTGACAGTTTAATTTAAAGTTGATTTGTGTTCAGAGGATGAATGAAAATCTTATGGGTTTGGAAAAGCATGAGGATGAGTAGAAACCAGAATTTTCATTTTTGGGCAAACTAACTTTTCAAAGGAAGTATGTTTAGTATAGCATGTTTGTTTTTTTCCCCTCAGTTTCAAAATTTGTATGGCATTATCCATTATTTGAAAGTTGTCATCTGCAATGCACATACTCTCTGAGGGTGAATGGTGCCTGGCTTAGGATGGCAGATTTTGAGGACACAGTACTGGCCGACTCCACCACCACACTTGCTGAACTGAGGGGCTGGCAAAGGACATCCGTCACTTGAAGCTGCAGTAACAAACACAGACATTACAGATTATTTCAGGTCTCTTAAAAAAAAATTATATACATATAGAGTACACACTCAAAATTGAGGCTTACCCGGAGGAAGGGCTGGCTATGGGATACGGCAGCAGGGCCCTGAGCACTGACAATGACGGGTACATGGAAGCGATTGTTGGAAAGCGATGCAGCCGCGCTAGCCACACTGAATGCCTCTGAGAGAGAGTCCCAAGACTTCTTACTGAAGATGGAGTTCACTAGCTGGATTACCTGATCCTGTGATGGACAAGTGGAGGAGCCATTTACCTTGAGACAGCACTTCAAATACTTACAGAAAGTATTTGTTGTACATAGTTATATATTTATTCTGAGTGGGCTAAACTGTGAACCTCTTTCAGTGGGGGCTCCATGTCCACATGATCGGACAGGGCATACGCAGCAGAAACAAACAGTGCTGTGGCCTCCAGCCCCTCCTCAAACTGAAGATACACTCCACCCAGATCATCTAAACGGGCAGCGAGATCCTACAATGAAAAAAAATAAATAAATACAAATCACATTAGAATACCAAAATATAATAAAATAAAAATCTAGTTTCTGGTGCACAGGGCAAATGAGACAAATCAGAAAAGTTTGAAATACAGTGAAAAGTAGACTAGTCTTCAGTTGATTGTTAATAACAACACTTAAGTTACGTATTTTAGGACCATGATGATTTTCTTTTTTTCGTATTTTGCAAATATAATTGTTATAATGAAGCATGATTTCTATTTTTTAAAAACTGGTATGAAACGTGACCCTGGACATGTGTGAGATTTACTCATAAGCAGTTAGTAACAGTCATAACATGAATTGTTAAATTAATTCACTAGACTAAAATAGCCTACGCAAAGTCAAATTGTTATACTAATTGAATTACACTGTAAATAAAGGTATTTACTTAAGTACTTGAGGACTCAAACGTGACACTGATGATCGATCACGTAAACAATGATCATTTGGTCTGACAGGTTAGCGACTGGACAGCATACTGTCAAGACTGGAGAAACAAAGTGAAAGTATGACTCTGAAAGTGCACAGTGATGCTTGGAATTACTTGATAATGAAAATACAGTTAGGTGCAAGATGTACAGCACCAATCTACCATATACATATTATTATAATGAAAACAGTGTTGTAATATAATGTATGTTGTAAATTCTTTATGCACCTGTGTTTAGCAGGTGAGCTTTTGCGCAAATGTAAGTTGTAATTTTAGGTTTACGTTGTATATATCTGATTAATCCTAGGACACATTTGGTTGAGTTAAATAATCAGCTGTGCTACCAAAGCGCTTAATTTACTGGTATTAATTCACTCTTCAGCCTCAGCACAGCTCAGACAGCAACATCATATTCCTTCTAGATGTTTCTTTTTTAAACATTTTATTAATAATCAAGTTTTTTTTCTCATCATATTTTCTTCAACATTATGTTTCAATTTAAAATTATTTCTTGTTATGCTGTCAAAAAATGCAGGAACGAATCACTGAATGAAACATGGGAGAAACGGTGATACGTTGACTTCCAGAAAACGCAGGTGTGCAATTAAGTGCAAAATGTGCAACACCAAGCTGTCACGATATGTACATTAAATGATAATTAGCACACTTTTTAATTTTTTTAATTTTAATTTTTTTTTTAGTAATTTTTTTGGTGCTTTTGCACTGTGTTGTTTCAGTGTGATCCTACAAGAAGAGAGCATTTACAATGGGAGTTCATAAATGTGCATCCATGTCATTTTGTGAAGACATGAGTCATAATAATCCGTTTATGTTGAATATTTATCTGATTAATTTCATATAGGATGCATTTGGACGAGGTATTTAAACACTAGTAAAGTGCTTCAGTTTTCAGGTGTTCATTTACTCGTCAGCTTCAGCTCACGTAGTTCAAATGGCAATGTCCACCATTATTTTTTGAATGATGCATTGCTAATAATAATGAGCAGTGTTATTTGTGCCCATCATCAACAGTATGTTTTATTAAAATAGTTTCATTGTTATTTTTGCCATTGCCTTGCCCCCTCAGTTAATCGATAAATTGTTTTACTGAGCTTTCCAAAACTCAAAAAGAAAAAAAGCTGCAAAAATCCCTAAACTGTTATTTTATCATTTATTTTATCATTTCTGTAATCTAATCTACGCTTACAGTTGATTGTTCTGTGGCTAATAAATCTGAAGTGACATACTAAACTCACCTCAATCTCCTCCAGGATATCTCCAAGTTCAGCTTGCTGAGAGAGACGAGACGCAGTCTGCAGTGCCAAAATGATTCTATCAGGAGAAGAAAAAAATCAGTTAGGTCTCAAAATTAAACTAATAAAAAATAAAAAAAAAAAACACAAAGCAAGCCTCAAGTTAAAACAATTTAACATAAGGAAATGTACTTACGCCAAGACATTATCCTCTTTGGAGATGCGAGCTTTTAGGGCACTGACCACTTCCTGTGAGGCCAGAGGTAACCCAAGAGAGCTGAGAGCACTCACAGACTGATGGATCTGAGAGGCAGTGGAGTCCTCACTGACAGTGGCCAAAAGCAAATCACGCGTGTCATTTGACACAGGAACCTGGCAGGATCAAAATATAGCAACAATTTGTGGATTTGCTACTGAAAATTACTGTGTGCAATGTGACATATTATTTGGAAGTGACTTTTTGGCCACCCAGCTAAACATTTGCTTGGCCAAGGAGACAAGCTTAAACTAGCCAAGTCCACCATGTTTAAACAGGTTTTTTTTTAGGAGGTTAAGCAGAGACAGGTCTTTGAACATAAAGTGTTAGTTCACCCAAAAATTAAAGATCTGTTACCATTTACTCACCTTCATGTCATTCAAAGCCCTTAAGACTTTCATTTAATTTCAGAATACCAATAAAGATTTTTAAAAAATATATTTTCTTATCCTTTTTGATCATCCACTGAAAGTCCAAACAACCAAAACTTCCATGTAGTCAAAAGTACAAAAAGACATTGTAAAACAAAACCATATGAATAGAGCAGTTTAATAAGTCTTCTGCAGATACAAAAGTGCTTCATATAATATGATAAACATATTTCATTCAGGCTTTTATTCATATATAAAAATGCACATACATAGTACACATCAAATATAGTAAACACAGAGGCTCACCTATTCTTGCCTGATACACCAGAACAAACCTCACTGGCTCTTGGGGAAGCTTGAACTTGTTTGCGTGACACACGAAAACAAAGCAAGCAAGCATTATTGAAAAGCATTTGTGTTTACCATATTTGACAAGCTCCATCTGACCATCCATCTGTTCATCATATAAATCGATCGTCAGAAGACTTTGATTAAACTGCTCAATTCTTAAGGGTTACATTTACAATGAAAACATTTTGAAGCATCAAAGTTTGTTTGCGTGGACTTTCAATGGAAAGACAAAAATTCAACAGTTTAAAACATATTGATATTTGAGTTTTGAAAATGAAAGGGTTTGGAACATCATGAGGGTGAGTGATGACAGAATTTTAATTTTTTTCAGTTAAGCAACCCTAAAGAAATATCAAATTAATTATACAAAAAAAAAAAAAAAAACATTTTGGGGTGTTTTTAACATATTGTTATGTTTAACAGAAAATAATAAAACTAAAATGTAATTTATTATAACATTGATATCAACATATAGTATACACAAATTTGGGCACTAGTAAAGGAACCTGGCGTTCTAGTGAAAGGATCTACAATTGAGGTAGCCCTTAAATTAGCTGGTCAGTGCCCTGAATACTGATCTAGGGAACTGATTGGCATGTAACCAAATGTGAGTGAAGATGTATTTTACCTCACATCCAGACAGAGCCTGGCTGGATTCTGCCGCATAAAACAGCGACTCCACGCTAGAGGGATCCAGGTTTGACTTGATAAACCTGCATGTCTCCTGAGGTAGACAGGTAAGACAAAATTAGACAAAATGATAAAGACCAATATTAATTATTTAAAAAGCTGTTGTTGTTGTTTTTTCTTACATCTGCATCCGCAACAAAGATTCCCAACTTGTTAAGTCCAACAACAGAGTAATAAGCAGACTTGAGGTCAGTGAAGGGTTGGCTCAATACATCCTGAAGTCTGGCTACATCAGTGGTGGTCAGATGATGAGTTGGGGTCAGGGCCTGGGTCTCAAGAACCAGGGACACGACCAACAGGCTAAACAAACCTTCAAATGGGTACATGCACATAGAATACAGTTCATATGATGGCACGTAAGTATCTTAAGGTAACTGCACTTAAGGGAAGCATTTGACTCCTGGGAAAGCATAATATTTTGACATTTTGAGGGTGTGGAAAGAGCTGGGCTGTTTGAAATCAAGTGGAAATACTGAAAATTGCATGTCCGAAAGCACAACTTTTTTTCACATAATAATCATTTTATAGACACTGCCCTTACAAAGAGCAATGTCTAGCTGATTAAATATTTTACAGCTGAGCTTAACTTGAAAAATTTATATTCACTACAGAATTGTCCAGGTCTTTTCCAGGCCTAAAATCACAATATATTACAAATTCCCAGCTGCAACCTTGAAGTGTCCTTATTAAGCCTTTTATAACTTCATAACAGAAGTGTGTGTGTGTGAGAGAGAGAGGAAAAGAAACTTTAGGCCCTAAATATAAATACGTTTAGTTATAAACACCAGAATTTACATGTTCTTTGCAAAAGCTATCAAATACAGAAGCTATAACCTAATAGGACTCAACGAAACTATAAATTGCACGATAAATGTTCACCTGACAATGGATAAATACTAGTACGCACAACACTACTAAAAACATATAATATCATAATTAATACCAAAATAAATGAAGGTACTGATTGATTGGCTGCTGAAAAGTGCTGCAAGAACTGTTCGGACAAAATGTAACAAACTGCATTCACAAAATCAGCCTAAACACGTCAGCAACGCATCTCTCTTCACTCTTACAATGATTTAGTAAACATAAATCTTAAACAAATGCATAAAAACATGCAGAAATATTCACTTACAGAGATGAGCCATGTCGCCTAATGCACCGTCACCAAAAACTCAGAGGACTTCCGGGTCGTGTGGATGAAACTTATTTCACCAGTGTAGGGTGACATGTGCGTTCATTTGATCTAATAATATATATATATCAAACATTAATGAAAGACAAATGAATACCCCAATTACATATATTATATGTAAAATTTAAATCATACATTTTATAAATGAAACATTCGTAAATATGTAAAATGTATGAAATGGACATTACATTGAGGGATAAATTACCCCTACGGACCTCATGTGGTGTAAGCCAAGTCATGTAAGAATGAATGAAACATGGGAGAAACGGTAATACGTGAACTTCCAAACTACTTTTTATAATAGTGTACATTAAAATGAAAATCTTTCAGAAATGATCACGACTGTACTGTTTGTATGAGAAATAAAACTGCTCTCGTGCAGTAAAAGACGGAAGGTGTGTGTTGTGCTTTGTGTCTGTTTGTGATTGGCACCTTCCAGTCCTCACTTCTCATTTCAAATACAGGATAACCCCACATGAAAAGTGATATAACAAGTCAGTGAGGATTTTTATCTGATCTTTTCATTTCGTTCACCAACGAGATTTGTTCACTGACCCTTTTCATAATTAAGTTTCATCATTACGACTTTAGGTGGCGACAAATACATTTAAAAGTATTTTTACAGAAAAAGTACTTGCATACTTGGCCACAACTGAAAATGCATAAATGCATTAGCATTAAAATATGGAATTACTATAGTTTCTATTAAAAAAATAAATTAATACTTGTATTCCACAAGGATGAATTAAATAGATTAAAAATGCATAAAATTACAAAAGATTTCTATTTCAAATAAATGCTGTTCTTCAAACCTTTTGTTCATCTGTGAATCCTTAAAGCAGACACTGTATCA